>OX383931.1:18119895-19369895 GCA_947532085.1 Elegia similella | reverse complement strand
GGAATACATGACGAAGACATTAATTTATTACAAAAAATATTACAAAAAACCGTTCTGTCAAAACATATTTTGACAAGACTAATATTGTCAAAATATGTTTTGACAGATCAACGGTTTTTTGTAATAAATTAAATACGAGTAAGTTGCTGACTTACTAGTCGCTCTTCAAAGCGACTAGTAAATATAACTCGAATGGCACGCATATAAATCTAATTTACGTTCATATACTTATGATCGTGATTAGGAGATGACTCCTTGTGAGGTTGACTTTCTTATTTTTCTTTGTTACAACTTGAATTTGCCTCTGATTACAACTTGAATGACAGCACATTAACCAGTAAATGGTACACTATTTAAATAATAATAGCTAAAACCAAACTTCATTTAATTATGAGATAAGCTTATTTTTATTTACCAAAACCGATTATGGAATAAAAGTTTGTTTTAACAGAGTATTGCTTTATCTAAATCATTGGATTGAGATTGAAATTGAAATTGCATATCAATGCACCAGTATATTTTGCATTGTATGAAAAACATGCGTTGGTCAAGTTTTCCAGCCAGTGAATGCATTTTTATTCTATTGACTATAATCAATACACAGAAATAGAACACTTAAAATCAGCGTTGCTTGTCTCGTCAGCTATTTATTTATTCATCGATTCAAGTTCTCTTGTCCAAGATGCCACTGCACTATTCGTACGATAATGCTTCTACTAGTAAGTCTTTTTCCCTTGCGGGGTATACAGAGATTACAGAGCCCAGGTCTATAAGACCCAAAAGCCACGTTTAGCATGTTGGTGTAGGTAGCAAAAAAAATCAAAATAGTGTTGGGTTGCTAGCAGCACTAATGCGCTCACCTATTAACATGATTCCGCAGTTTCTGCCTAATCCCTTGATTGGCTTTTAAGATCTGCACAGGAAGAGGTGCAGATGGTACATTCTAAGAAGCTTAAGAAACTGGGACCCTAAATCCTTAATGCTGTCGCAGTATCGTTATTTTTTTCTTTGAAAAGATTGATGTAAATATCGAACTGATGAGTTATGTTAACAGGTCCATGTTTTAAAATCAAAATTTGATGTCCATTTATCGTGACGCCATTGTATTGACATTTTACTTAACATTTTAGAAATATTTTTTCCATACAACTGAGTACAAAAAGTGTTAATGAACATCTAAATAGATATATCAGTAGATACATCAAAAAAAGCACTCCATAGTACAAGGGTTTTCAACTTAGTTACATTTCCATTCTCTGGCCCTGCATCGTATCCAAAAATCATTAATAGCAATTTTCTATACTATGCCTTTTTACTTAAGGAAAAAAGGGAAATCATGTTCCCTTTGAAACCATTGCTCCTTCATTGAACACCCTACATTGCGTTAATTTCGCAGCCCTCCGCCCTTTGAACTGCTCAAGTCAATCGAAAAGTCGATCTCTTGGTTAAACATCACAAATGAAAAGTCCCCAATAGCGAATATTTTAAGTAATTGAAGAATAAGAAAGTGTTTTTAAGATTTCGCGAACAAAGGAATTGATTTCGTCCTACGTTTATTCTCTGTTCTTTTGGTGTTGGATATAATAATTGATTGTTCTTTTAACTTCGGGTGATTGGCTATTTTGTCATCGCTGTTGTTATTGCTTTCGGAATCAGTGTGTATCTTAAAGCAGCTAATATCGAAGAATGTAAATCACAGAAACTACTGTCTTCTACCGAATATACTTATTATTAGTGGTTGGAATATGTTACTGACTAGCATATTTTAATCTACATAAACTACTCACACTGAATGACAAAGCATTTCACTGGTGGACTTACTAGCTCTGATAATAGTCCGCTAATGGTCTCTGATCCCAAGATTCTATCGCAGGGTTGAGAACTATTCAGAACTATTCAAAAGAATTAACATTCTTTTGAATAGTTCTGAATAGCTGGAAGATGTGACATAATTAATAAATAATAATAAGTTATTATTTATTAATAGTGTCACATCTACCATCAGTAATCGCTATTACACACTCACACTCTCGTGCACACATACACACACACCTCCCCACACACCCCCTCACCAACACACACCCCCACACCAACATACATACACATACAGATATGCAAATAGATATATAATCTTCTATTCTGACTTTCCTCATGTATTTGTTGACTAGGCGGATCCCCCTGTCACAGGCTTTATCTAAGCTTACTAGGTGGGTCCCAGAAATATGTATTTTTATCAAACTTGGAAATAAAGATTTTTTGATCTGCTTCTATGTTGATCTTTATTCCAAAAGCTGATAAAAAATATTTTGTCTATGTTCATTCAAGCAGTGCAAAACATGTATAAATATTCTCATAGAACAGCTAAATCTTAAAGTTTACATCTGACTGAAAGTAGATCATATTAGACAAGGCATACAATTAATAACATCTTAATAAAAATATTTCCACAGTTGGGCAAACATACACACATACCTACATACAAACATTACATTATGACTTCAATACAGAACCATCAGAAGTTGGTTTAAAAACATTGTGTTATCACACATGAATTATTTTATATTAACTCTCCAGCTATATATTTTACAACAATATAATAAAAATGTATATTATAATGGTCAAATATTATAATATACCTACATATACAAAACAACATAGACAATAAGAAAATAAATGAGTGCCTAGCTGTGAAAATTATTTATAATAAAATTTAAATTGATGCGAGCCTGTTTTCGATATTTTTAATGAAACAAAAAGTAGAGTTCAGTGTTCAGTCAAACAAAATTGATGCACATATTTTTTCCGCGGGAAAAATATCACACTGCGTTTATAAGAAAAATATTCGCTTTGAAATAATATAAAATTATTGTTACGGCATCTTTTTACTATAAGGTTACTGATCGCATTTTTTTTAAATCTATGAAACCTCATAGATTTAAAAAAAACTGAATGCCTGAAAGAAGCGGAGAAGGTAGGCTTCTTATATAAATAGACATTTCAGACATCAAAGTATGAAGACTGTATATATTTCCATGGAATCACAACTGCATTCAATTAAGAGAAAAATTTAATTGAGGCAGATATAAATTAGTATAATATCATCATCATCATTTCGCCCTAAGAAGCCCACTTCTAGACAAAGGCCTCTTCCTAGGATCCTTCGTTCCATGTGAGTATCATTGCCATTCTCTTCACGCTTAGCAGGCGATTTGGCGAACACAGTTTCTTTGGCTTCTTGTGCTTCCTACGCTGCTCCCCTTAGGAAGCAATTTAAGCTAAAGGGTGGCTAGACTTTTTTTTTATTTGGAAACGGAATGAAGGTGTTGCGATACTACTCACTTAGACGAGCAAGATGAGCGGATGAGCAATGAAGGAAGAGCACACAGCAATAAAAAGCACAGTTTTTTTTTATATTCATTTAATGTGTTTTAATATGGTAGCCGCGGAAGACCAGAGCGTCACGATTAACCCGTGACATATGCTGAGTAGAGACCAATTTGGTACGTGTTTCACTTTTTTAATGTAAGGATAAGATTTTAGTACTAATTTTGTGGTACCAATTATATAGTTCTTCTTTCTTCTTTTCAGCAGCTCGAGAGGCCGGTCGCGCGTACCTGATACTTATATTCCTACAACCATCGATTGACCATCCTACAAGATGATGGCCTTAGTATAATGTGTATAAAAAATAAATTATCTCTATATTACAGATGCGTTTACTCTATAACAAAGAAGCAAATTTTAATAAAATAATAAATACATATTGACAAATCACACAGATTGAGCTAGCTCCAAAGCTATAAAGAAAGTTCGAGATTTGTGTTATGGGATACTAACTCAACGATACTATATAAAAAAAACGCGTAAATAATTAAACATCCAGGATTGTAATCCTAGTTAAAGTAGGCATAACATTTCTCAAATATATCTAAAAACAATATTTACATATCAAACGGCCACAAATTCAAGATCAAGAGCTCGGTATTCAAATATTTTTTGCGTATGGCCGTTAGTTTTAAGATAACTATGACGTAACTGTGAGTACGATAATTTATTTTATTGTATATTATATCCTATTAAATGAATCATTTTTTAATTACCGTAGTAACAGACGTGACCAATAGTATGTCAATATTTTATTATCAGGCATGTCAGTCCTAAGAATTCAACTCACCTCTGTTGTTTGAGACAATTTCTCTATACTTTTTTTTTTAACTTAGCACTTAATACGATTAGTGTGTTGTTGTGTTTTTTATTTTTGTTTTTCTGTGTGAGTGGCCAGTTTAATAATGAGAGCGGTTTTCGAAAGAAGCCAACGAAATAAGATAATTCTATAAAAAAATAGACACTGTATATCTGCCTAGACATCAAAACGTATCATAAGCTGGTACAGATTACAGTAAAGCCAATTTCCGGAGAACATTCCCATACTTTAATACTTACGTATGTATACGTAATGCGACAGTAAAACGTTATGACAAGATATGAAGCGAACTTCTTGCGCCACGGCATTATGTCATACCCACAAACTAATATCTCACAGTTTACAACTGTAATCCAAAGGAATAAGAACCAAAATGACGAAATGGAAGCTGATTTAACCGCATTTTAAGCAGTGACAAGCCGTGCAGAAGTACATGAAGGGGCTAAACTTTTTACAACTCGAATACTGTACGAAAGTCGATAAGACCCTTATAAACAACATCGAAAGTATGAATTCCCTAAAAATACTTTCGTCAAAGTCCTTGTATTAGCCTAGCCGCGCACTCGGAGTTCGATGGAGCTTTCAACTTGTCCTATTACGTAATTAAAACAGCCCATTAAAATAAATGTGACGCTGCGTTATGATATTACACATTTTAGAGTGTACCTACATATGTGTACCCTTTATATCATAAGCATGCTTCTTTTGATTATTTTCACCACAGAATAGATAAATATAGAATATATTACACGATATTTTATTATTTACACTAGTTTATTACACATCTGTAGGTATGTTTAATAAAAACTAAAACTGTGAATGTAAACAAATAACTAAGGTACAGAAAGAATGTTAACAACGGCAAAACCTCGAATAATTAAGCTCAAAGACTAGGCCGAGCAAAGTTAGCCGTGACTGCGGGCTACAGTTTCTCTAAATGAAGCTATTATGAGAAATCTGCTTCGTATTCATCACTATTACAATGTTCATTTCAAAGCGCAGCAATTAAACTACTGTTAGTTAATTCAAAGATACAGTTTTAAGCCAACTTATTTAGGCCCTGCGTGGGATATAATTTTAAGCGAGGCTTAAGGCTCCCCTGGATGCGAAAATCTCACTTTGACTCACTCATTTGATAACATTGGTACAATTTTAAGCATTAAGGCGCTGTGCATCAGAAGAATACCGTAAAACAACAATTTTTTCGTCGCGCAGTTAGCCTTATTTTTCATGGAATACTAGCATGAAAAAAATATGAAGTACAGTTCAAAGATCATAATAAATGGTTACATCAAAATATTTTCAAAAAGATATTTAAAACCTAGCTAAATAAAATCGCAAAAAAACTATATCCAGAGAAAGTTTCGTCGCGAATTACTAGATTTTTTCAGCGACAACTACCAACTTTTATACGTCTATAAAAAGTTTAACTAAATGAGCAAGATGGATACCTAAAAAGAATACAACATTTGGTTATAACTATTGAAATATTATATTTAAAGTGAAAATTAACACTGAAATGGCAGACACGGGTTTGAACTGAGACTGATGACATGTATGACACGAGTATATAAAATATCTCGCGATGTCCGCTACAAAGGGTTAAGGGATACAGCGCCTTAAATAAATTTATATAGTCACTCTATTTTTTGAAAAAACAATGGTTTAAAAAATATAACCCTCTAAACATCAGTATTTTAGCCCAACTTTGGAGGTAAGTGAATACCATTATTAACATGAAGATTACAATATTCACTTGCGTACGTAGTTTGGTTACTCATAAGTTCTAATAACATAGTTTTCTCAAAATTCCTTATGTCCTAAAAGACGGAAGGCGCGTTGAATTATGTCAGGATTTAGGTATAATCGTCATCTCATCTCGCTTGCAGGTGTAGCGTTCCCGTTTAATGCAGGTGAAACAGCTATTACCCGATATGTCCATCGCCCACATCTGAGGTATACAGATAATCAGTATTTATTCCGTATGAGAAAAGGAGTTAGGCTGATTTCATTCAGAGTCACCCGTTTGACCAGCGCCGGCCACCCGCGCGCTCTTGCAATTACACTAGTTAGTAAAAGTTTAAACGAGACGTTCGTGAGACGCGTGTCGTCGGCCAGCGCTGCCGAAACGCGTGCTGCTGCTCTATTTTCCATAGAAAATAAACAGCTAGTAAAGCATATTATTATATTGGTTACAATGATGACGACTATACATCGTGATTTTGTACCTCTGAACTATAGTGAAATACTGGAATCAGAATTCCTAATGGAATACAGAATTACAAGATAAAAAGGTAAAAAACGAAAAAAAAATTTTGCCTTCCATAGAAATTTGCCCAGATGATCGGCGACTTTGTATGGAAACCCTAAATTTTTTATTCGATTTTTTTCTCATTTTAGCAATTCTGTCTTCCATTAGAGATTCTGATTCCAGGATTTCAGTATAGTTCAGAGGTTCAAAATCACGCGGTATACAGCTGTACATTGCAACGAAATGCGCGATACCAATCTCTCTCGTTTAACAGTGCACGCCGGTCAAGCGCGTTGTTGAAACGCGCTGGTCAACGGCGCCGGTCGCTTGCCTCACTCTGAAATCAGCCTTACGGTACGGACAAAGTTGGAGCGGCACTACGAAATTACGCCATTAAGGCTGTATATACTCCGTACTCCAAAGTAACGATGCATATACGTTCACCGAAGGATGCCATTCCGTACCAAACGCCAGGTGTCTACAACATAGATTGCAGCTACGGGAATTCTAATAACGGACGGACTAAGCGGACCATAGCAGAAAGGGTCAAAGAACATATCGCAGCTGTAAAGAATTGCAAGACCAATTCAAAAGTTCTCTATTGCTAAGCATTTTATGGACACCAACTGCAACCACTGGATTGAATTACACCTATTACAAGAGAAGAGAAGCGGAAAGCTGCTAAGACGGATATAAATTATCACCAGCAAGGAATCCAGTAGAACAAAAAGTCGGAAACTTTTAGTGAGGTGTGTACATGGGCTAATGTTTAAATACAAATCTTTATGTGGCAAGTGAAACTATTTAAATTATAAGTAAAACTGTGTCTACCACACGATGATGCGTTAGTACTCCAGTCTCGTTGCGATCACGATGGATGTAACTCCAATGAAACGTCAATGGAAACAAATAATAAAAAGGTTCGTGCTAAGTCCAGTTTATATATATATTATTATATACCTGCATGGGATGTTGCACCCAATGTTTTCAGGGTGTGCTCTATAGCTCTCATTCATCATTCCAGCCGTCAGAAGTCCACTGCAGGACGAAGGCTTCTTTTGTTCCATGGGAGGATATTGCCATACTCACCACGCTTGGCAGGCAGGTTAGCGAGCGCAGTTCTTATGGCTTCTTGTGTTCCCGACGCTGCTGCCCATCCGAAGCAAAATGCTTCGGATGTGCAGCAGCGTCGGTAGAATAGTAATTTGTTGGATTTGGGAAGGGAATTAAGGTATTGGGATATTACTTACTTGGAAGAATGGGGAAAAAGCAAGTAGTAGCTCGGGAGGCCGGGTACGCATACCCGATGTTATACCTGCAACCACCGGACAGGCAGTTGTGGATGACACCCCTTACCTTCCTGACCTCTAGCTCTAGCTACAGTAAACTATACGAGTATTTTCAGTTAAGGTTCGATACAGCGGCTGATGTAGTGCTTGGCGATATTGTGCACCACAACCCAGAAGACCCACGGAGTTATGATGTTCCATGTCAATAACAATCTTATTACAAGACTAGCTGTACGCGCGACTCCGTTCGAGCTGTACGCGCGACTCCGTTCGCGTACTCTTGTAAAGGGGCCACGTCTTAACATAACTGGATAAAATATTTATGTAGACTACCCTATGCCCTGTACGTCTGATTATATTTTATCTACCAAGTTTCATAAAATTCAATCAATTCGTTTAAGAGTTATGGAGGAACATACATACATACCGAAAAAATCTAAATATCCTCAATTTACTTTAATTAGCATGTATAGCTTAATAAACACGCTATCTGAAAACAAAGTAACAAAAAAAAACGAAAAGTCTTCAATTTAGTTTCAGTATCATGAATAGAGCTTACAAACACGATATATCTGAAAACAGACTTACTCACTTACAGATTTATTATTAGTATTGATGATCAGGGATGAAAAATGTAATCCTCTTGCTTCGTGCTCTCGAATAAATACTTAAATGAATGATTCGTCCCAAAGATATTATCTTCTTACTATCTTCTAGTATAAACTAATAGCATAATATTATAAACTCCATGTTATAAATATACAAAGTATTAGCTGTTGCGTGTGATTTTGTCTGACTTTTCGATTTTTTATTTACATTTCAATAAAACGAAGAGAAAAAAATCTCTAAGCTAAATCGATCTATGAAAGCAACTTAAAAATCCGTTCAGTAGTTTTGGAGATCAATAATATGTTAATAGAATACGAGTTTGTATTTTACTGAAAAAAAATGGGTGCTCTTAATAAATTAAGAAATAAAATATGGTGGAAAAATTTCATGCGGGCGGGACTTGAAGCGGCGACCTAAGTCTACGTACGACCCACATTAGGGACAAGCACTAATATTTATCCGTCGCCTTTTTTGGCATCAAAGACCATAAAAGGTCTAAAACTTAGTCTGTACTACTATTAAATGAACTTTACTACCTATAAAGTTCATTGTAAAGTAGCACAGACTAAGTTTACTATATGACCAACAACTATGGCCATTAGAAGTTATCCAGGTGTTAAAATTAAAAGCATAAATCCACCCTTTGGTGAAGTGGAGTATAATTACAGCAGCTATTCCGAATTCATGGCCGGACTGGGTCACCAGCCATTACGCTAGCCTCTTGCCACATAATGAGTACAAGTATGCGGTAATGCCTGCTTTATAGACACTAGAAAAGCCTTTGTAAAAACTTTTAAAAATAAATTAGAATTGCCGCCTACTTTTTGGTCGAGAATATGATCTCCACGTCATAATAAGTTAAAAGAAAAAACTTTTTAAAATTTAACTTTCATGTACAGCATGTTATGTTTCGGGTTATTTTCAGCAAGCCCTTGATAACCATATTGTCGAACTGTATCAAGAATTGCTAGTCAGCCATCTAAGGTGTTCCGCCAAATTGGATTTAGAATGACGTCACACAGCTCGACAGCACGACAGCACAGCGAATCATTAAGACTTGTTTGAATGAACTAGGGACTTGTAGTGTCTCAGTGCGAATGAAATACCATTTTATTCCATTTACCATATTTCTCCGTCTTTACTGAAACTTTTCTTTTTTATTTTCAATCAGACACTTTTACGCTGTTCTTCCCGATATAGCCCACCCTTTTAATACCATCTTTAATACGTCACCCAAGAATCTAATGATTTACGTGTAGTAAGGCCAATTTCGAAGCTTTTCTGATGTACAAGTTGCGGCGACTCTTGTTCGTTAGGTGTTGAAGTGCGGTACAACATATTTTTCTACTGACTAATAAAATAAAATTATTTTGGTCCATTAAATACGTAGTCACTTTTAGCCGGCGCATACACGCGTCCGGATTCGGATTCCTAAACAAATAGATTTAAGTAAGGTTGTTACAGTCAGAACACACTATCTGCTTATCGACAAAATAAAAGTCATATTGCTCTGTAGATAAATATGCTGTACACGTATTTGGATCCGTGTTCAAAAGAGCGCATGTCAACAATCGTCGTTTGAATGAAAAAGGCAAATTTAGAACCTCTTAGTGCGAATTAAATAAGTTTAACCGAGACTGTAACAGTCAGCCAGCACACATTATTCTGTTTAACAATAAAATAAAAATAAAAAATCCTATTACTCCGTAGATAATACGTTGTCGCTTCTAGCTGACCCATACACGTGTTCGGATCTACGTCCAAAAGAGCGCGTGGCCAACAATCGTCGTTTGAATGAACAAGGGACTTTTAGAGCCTCTTAGTGCGAATTAAATAGGTTTAAGTGAGGGTGTAGTGCAAATTGAACGTGACTACTCTCGCAATGGCGGAATAAGGTGACTCTGACTGTTAACGGACTGTATCGGTTTATCTTTTATGATACTATTGTTATACAGAAAGCAAACATGCAATAATAATAGGGAGGAATAAAGTAGTATCTTTTTAGGGTTCCGTACGCAAAGGGTAAAAACGGGATCCTATTACTCTACTGTCCGTCTGTCTGTTTGTCACCAAGCTTGAATCTCATTAACCATGATAGCTAGACAGTTGAAATTTTCACAGAATATGAATATTTTGCCGCTATAACAACAAATACTAAAACAGAATAAAATAAATATTTAACGGGGCCCCCGTTAAATATTTATTTTATTCTGTTTTACAACAAAGTTATTTTTTTGCCGTTTTTTGCTCGGTAAGTACGTAGTTAGACGCTTGAAATATTCCCAGAATATTAATTAACATATAATTCAATTTAAAAATAGATAATTAAATCAAATTGTTGATTGAGGGAGCTTCTTTATAACAAACGCGAAACTAAAAAAAGTTTATAATAGTGTTTAATGTTGTATAGATAATGGTAAGGAACCCTACGGGCGCAAGTCCGACTCGCACTTGGTCAATTATTTATTCATAGTATGTACTAGCTGTTGCCCGCGGCTCCGCCCGCGTTAGTGTCGATCCCTCGGTCCTTCCCCGGGCCTCACACTACCTCCATACCAAATTTCATCCAAATCAGTTCAATGGTTGAAGTGTAAAAAGACGACAGTCAGTTACTTTCGCATTTATAATATTAGTATTAGTATGGAAGCATGGATATTATTTATAATATTCTAAGTCCAGAAAAGAGAAAATTTCCATAAAAGCTTTACCCTCTCATTTTACCCCTTTAGAGGTGAATTTTGTCCATTTCACCCACATATATATTTTTTAATTTTATTAGTGAACTTACATATCTATTTATTTTCATACTTCATAGTAAAAAAATGAGAAATTTTTCAATTTCCGTATGCTTTTTCCTTTCCCATTTTGCCATATAAGTGGGGAATTTTGTCCATTTCATCGTCACAGGTCTTTTTAATTGTAATCGAGAACTTATACACCTATTTTTATACTTCTAGGTCTAGAAATGTGAAAATTTCCGTACTAACTTTACCGCCCTATTTCACTCCTTCAAGGGAGAGTTTTGTCTAGTTCACCTACACAGATCTGTTTTAATTTTAATCGAGAACCTTTATACCTACTTTGAGACTTCTAAGTCTAGAAATAAGAAAATTTCCATACAAAGTTTATACCACCCATCCATTTAAATTTCATCTACACACATATTTTTTTATTTTGATTTAGAACTTATATACCTACTTTCATACTTTTAAGTCCATGAAAATTCCATATTAATATTACCCCTTTAGAAGTAAAATTTCTAAAAATCCTTTCTTAGCGCTCACTCACATCATTAAAAGAACCCCTGTACCAAATTTCAAGTTTCTAAGCGCAGCAGTTTCGGTTGCGTTGATATATAAGTCAGGTTTGCCTACGCCTCTGACGTTAGTGTCCATCCCTCAGGAACAGTCGAATTTCCCGGAATAAAAGGTAGCCTATGTCCTTTCCCTGGTCTCAAACTACCCCCATACCAAATTTCATCCAAATTAGTTTAATGGTTGAAGCGTGAAAAGAAGACAGACAGAGTTACTTTTGCATTTATAATATTAGTATGGATTAGTATAGATAGTATGGATAGGTATAATGATGTCGTATAACGATGATGAATTGAATTAGGATTTTAATTTTCCTATGTCACTTATTATTTACTTATAAGTGCTATATATTTGCAGGCAAACTCATGCCTTGAGTTCATTCAAATGACGATAACTTTTTTATTTAATTAACCGATTTTGATGAAACAAACTTTAAATGTTAAACTGAGTTAAAACAAAACAATTGATGAAAGTTTGAAGTAAATCGGTTCAGTATTTTCGGAGATAATCGTGATCATACATACAGACAGACCGACAAAAAATTCGAAAAAAATTTTTTTGCTTTATATTGTTCTTTTTAAGTGTCCCTCTATCCATTTCAGTCAAAAATTCTAAATGTACAGACAAAATATTTTTACTGTTTTTTTATATGTATAGATTATTTGTATATTTTTTTATGTACCTCATGAACCGGGACCAAGACCATATGACAAAAAATTTGATGACCTTTTTTATTTGTTTATAATTCAAAATAGTACCAGTACCGAGTACCGACCAAACCGACAGGAACGAGTACCTGCCACTGTCATCTAACTGTCAAACAAAGTGACATGCTTGCCATGTTAGATTTTTTTTGTAAGAGCTGTCGCGAGCAAAGGCATACACTCAAGTCTGGTTAATCTGTGACGTCACGACAGGTTTTAAATATTTTTTTTCTCCCTAAATTATTTATTGCACAAAAAACTTAGTATGAAACGTACAAAAATTCATCAGCAACAAGCTTCGTCAAAAAATGTACAAAATTCATCCGCACCATGCTTCGTCAGAAATACTTAATCTAAAAGACCGCCCCGCATCGTCCCTGGACCAAAAGTTCCCATTATACTGGCAGCATTTCCTCTTTCAATCGCTATGGAAAGCCTCTGAACCAAATACGATACGGAGCGACTGTCGTTGGTTCGTTCAGCAACACGACGTCCCAACTCTTTGACAAAGGCCCTTGCTTCAGAACCCCAAGCACCCGTGGTCATAAAAGCTACCGGCACAAAAATATAGGCAGGTTTTAAACAGGCGTACTTAGCATGTTTTTGTTTCGCAGCATTTTCGGCAGCTGATCCTGTAGTAGTCATTATGTCTTTAAGGTGTGAAGTGGCGAATGTACTCACACAAGTTGCATCCCACAATAAACATCGACCATTCGACCAAGGTATCAATGTTAAGCCATCAGGTCTTTTGCCATCAGTGCGACTCAATCCGGGAGGCTCCAAAACACAAGGGATATTGGCACTGACCATAGCTCGTCTCAAAATATCGTTTAGTGCATGATGTCTCCCTAAATATAGAATTAAAATTTTTTTAACTATTTTTCTCGAACTATATAAGGGCAAATCTAGAAACGGTTTTTTTGTTTCAGCAACATACTTTTTTGTCACATGGTCAATTGGTGTTCCCGTTGAGACACCATTAGGAGCCAAAAATTACAATAATCGGACTGTGTCTGGTTTCAACAGTCTCTGTCAAGTGTAACTCTCACAAAAATGCCACGCATATTAAAAAGTCCATAAATATTTGCAGTAATAGGCTAAGATGCTAGGCTAATTACAACTTACTACAGTAGTGTATATATTCTTTGCTACAGTGAAAATATATTTCATTATAAGTCACAAGCGGTATTTCTGATGTAGTTTTTTCTCCTGAGCTCCTAATGTAGGTTATAAATTCGTTTTAAGAACATCACATGTTCGAAATTTTTCAATGTAATGTGACACAAAGCGACGTGTAAAGAATACTCGTATACTACGAATAAGCTCGTATAGCGATAAAAATACTCAGTAAAAATCTCTAAAAATATCACAAGTCCTTTATTATCATATCTGACATTGTTGGCATTTCCTTCAAAGTCGCGCGGAATGCCAGTAACCATAGATTTAAAAAAATTGCGTCTCTCATACAAGATGCTTCATGATTTGTTACTGGCATAGAATGCCAGTAACAAATCATGAAGCATCTTGGACAGATCATCGGGTCACAGTGGCCGCTTTTATGAGAGTCATAACAGCGTTCTCAAATAAGTAAATACTTTCGTATGCCTTTAGTGAAGGTAATAGTACATTACTGCAGAGGCCGGGAAGTAAGGGATTGCCGGACGAGTAGAGTTTTCAAGGCCGAGCGTCAGCGAGGCCTTGGAATAAATACGAGTCCGGCAAGCCGATTCCCGGCAAAGGCCTGTATTGTGCTTTTCTCAATAAATGCGAGGAAATAATGAAAGACGTACTACTGGGAATATATAAGTATAATATAAAAAACGATAATAGTATGTACATTTTTATTTTCATATTTGTTTTACGGCATTTGGTGTTCTACGCTTTTTCCTTCATATTTTTCAACGTTTTATCAAAGAAATGATGGTATAATTCATTTCGTTGATTCGACGGAGCTCCTGGCGACAATTCCCACGAATCCTCTGGTTTGATCATAGACTACGCAGTAACGCGAGCGACAACCAGCCCGCTATGTAAATCTCTATTCCGCACTATGACACTTTAGTTAGTCCACACATTGTTTATAAAAACATAGCCATTTATAACACCAAATTACACCGATTTTACATTATAAAGTCCATTATAAGCAATCTGCAAAACAATTCAAAACAACAAACTTGCTTGCAGTAAAATATATAATAGTACATAAATTCCCGCGTTATTTTCTTTTTTAATTTCAATTGTCATTTCGTGCTAAGGAAACATAGCCCATACAGCCCAGGCATATTTTACCCAAAAAATGTAATACCGTAAAAATCTGCTTTCCCGCGTTTTTTCTTTTTATTATTGGCATATTTTTGTGTGATTTTACCAGTATTTTAATTAAATTATTTTCATGTTCGATGAGTGCATTATTTTATAATGTGGTAGCCATTGGCTGTATGACAAGTTAGATAGTACAAGTTACATAGATTAATTAAAAAGTTTTGAGCAGCGGCCAGAAATGAATTTTCATACTTACTTTCCTGGCCTAGGCCGGTAAAGTAGTGCACCAGCCAAGAATTACATACTTCGTGGCTTCATTTTACTACAATAATGCCTACATTTCCGAGCATGTTTGAGAAAAAGACTTATGTAAATTCATAGTTGCATCCGAGTTATATGGAGCGTAAAACTACTCAACTACAATGTATTTTGATGAATATAGAACATATTCATGTTTTGCAGATATCATAAATCTTACATATGAAATTGCCGCGAGAAGTGATAGCTCTCTTTAAATTAAATTGGTAATGCACAAAGTCTGAACCGTCCAAATATGAAGTGCTATTAAGGATTCAAGGCACAGATGTAAAAGTTGGCAAAAGCTAATTACGAATATAAAAAACTAATGATATCTTTGAATTCGAACAACTGAATTGACCAATAAAAATAACATCTAATATTATAATTAAGGCTGCGATGTTGTAAATATTTTCGACATTTCCATACAAAAGTGTTCGTCCGCCCGGTCAATTTGTACGGGAACCACAAATAAATATTGAGTTCCCAGCATTGGTTCCACAGGAACAGTTGTTCATATCGACGGGCTGAATCACCTCTTCAAAGGTCGGACGGGGCCGCCGGTGTATGTACAATATTTTAGGAAAACCTAACATATTGTTATCGGCAACAATAAATGTACGTATCATAATGGCCTTCATTATCATATCTGACATTGTTCGCATTTCCTACAAAGTCTTGCGGCAAGTCGACAACAAATCATAAAGCATCTTGGCCAGATCATCGTGTCGTAATGGTCGCTTTTACGACAGTCGTAACAGCGTTCTCGAATATCAAACTTATATGCGATCGGTATGGAGCGGAAAATTGACTCGGTTACACTGAGTATATTCATGTTTAGATGATGGAATAAATCAATTTTATTTTTATGAACAGACTGCAAAAATGATATTAGATTTGTATGTTGCCGACTTATGTACAAAATTTAAACTATCTAAGTTCTTATTAATTATTCGTAAATACACGTATCAGATGTCATCTTTGACTTGAATCAAGAAATACCGTTGATTCAGTTCCTGATTTGGATATAATAACTTTTTATAAAACTGCACCGTTATGTCCAGGGAGAGAACAACCCTCTTGTACTACAACCCCTAACCTGACCTAACTTTACTTCTGCCCTCACAGTGGTTCCGGATCTTCCACCCTTACAGTTGTACTGGGTGGTCATAAAAATATATTACATTATTGTAAATATTCAAACGCCTAATATTATTGCATTAGCAATATTGTGTGAACTTATATTGGCTTTATGTATTAGGCAGGCGTTAATTGCTAATTAATTTATTAAAAAGTTGTAATACCTATGTAATATCCAATAATCTTTTAGATCCCTGAACGATTTGGCCAATAGTAGAAAAGATAATTTAAGCGTTGATATTACAGACTGTGGTCAGTTGAACATTTGATCAAATGAACATTGTTGTTCTTTTGAAATTTATTCGATTAAGTTTTGATTTTCTAATATGTCACTATAAAAATATATATAGCCAACGATAAAGATTTCACAAAGGCTTCCTTTTCAAGTGGCGCGGCAATGTGGCAACAAATCATAATTCATCTCGGCCAGATCATCGTATCGTAATGACCACTTTTACGTTTTATTTACGCTTCTAACTTGTATCCGATAGGTGCAGAGTGAAAAATTTACTATTTTTTCTTTCTTACCGTATATGTAAAACATGAAAATAACACGACATGACATTGCGCTTGTAGGTCCTATCCTTCATATTGTATTTACAAACTATGACGAAATAAGAAACTGATTGCAAGAACTTACCGTATCTTTTACTCATGTCGATGAAGTTATCGCAATTTGGCTGTTGTAAAATTTTTGTTCTATGTACAGATACTTTTAGATTTTTCATGAAGTATTCTATTTTCAGGGCAAAACCTGACTAGCTGAGTTTTATCCCTGGGGAACTGCCGAGCTACTTTCACTTAAAGGAAACGATTTCCATTCCATACAATAGAGAGAGAGCCAGAAACAGAAATTAAGGATTACAATTTAAATTATGTCGAAAAGTAGACCTGTAAAAGTAAAAAATCATTAAGAGACCATGGGTTTAAAGCCACATTGCCTATTTGCAAGGATGACAAAGTACGACGAATTAATGTCATAGAGGGAAGCAACTTTGTAAGTAGGTACCTATGTATTTTGCTATGAATACCAGTTGTTTTTGGGAGCTACTAACTACAGTAAAATAAGTGTCATCTCCATGCAAGACAGTATTACTTACACACAGAGCCCCGGGTGGTCACGTGTCTCTGCCTTTGTTGTGACATAAATGAGCCTCATTGTAGGGAGCTGCAGCCTCGTAATGATCCAAGTTCATTATTTTATAGACCAAATGTATTAATAATAACCAAGTCTTTGTTACGCTTTAAGGGTCTGTCTAGATTTTCCCAGATTAGATCTTGTGGTTAAAATATATAATTAATGTAAAATGTTCATCACTTGGAGATGTCTAACAATATCTTCTAAGTCGTATACCCAGGGATCCAAACCGCCATAAATACTAAATAAAAAATCGAATCCCTTTATAATCCAATGCTAGTGTTACATTTTATTTTAAATTGCCTAAAATTTAACGTTATGCTTATACTTTTGAGTTATGCTTATCAGGACAATCTGAAGAATCAAAAGCAAAAGAAAGAAAATCTGTTTATACATGACTTTTATGTCAATAGCTTCTTGCAAATTTTGTAATTTACGTTGCATGGACGTGACTAAAATATTTGAAAATAAGTACTAAGTATACGTATACGGAGTAATTACAATAAACTAAACTAGAATAACCAAATAATATAGGACAAATCACACAGATTGAGCTAAACCCACTATAAGTTGTGAACTTGTGTCGTGGGATACTAACTCAACGCTACCATATTTTGTAATAGATACTTATGTAAATAAATATCCAAGACCCAGGTCAATCAGAAAATTATCGTTTTACATCTTGACCTGGTTGGGGATCGAACCCAAGACGCTGCTATTTAAAGGCACTTACGCAGTACCACTACACTAGTAGAAGCGTCGTTTAAGATGTAATTCGTATACTAGTATGTTTTTCCGCTATAATAGTTAATCACAGAGTCATCTGTTATTATTTCGATGAAATATTAAGAGGGAACTATGGTTTTTGTAAAAGCATCGACGAAACTAAAATTTGTGCTATGTTTTATTTACCAGTAAACCTAGATGCCGCTTACAAATGCTTCTTGGTCAAGGCGCCATCTACCCAAATACGTCAAATTTCCTTGTGTTGAGTAGATGGCGCCACAGAAATGTGAAAATGCATGTGAAGATATTGCATAGATGGCGCCACAGGAACGTTAAACGCTTGATTAGATGGCGCCACTATTAAAAAAGTTAACTTAGGATATATAGGTGGCGCCACTAGTACTAGAAACTAAAAATATTTAGTGAAAGCTTTTGTGTGCAGTAAATTTACACTGCTTTATATGAAGGTATCATGTATGGGTAATCCACAGTAACTACTAGTCTCCTATTTAAAGCACCTTTCTTCACTTGTCTAGTAGTAAATTACTCATAAATATTCATAATTCATTACACCACACTGTCTAATTAATTATGAATTATAATGAGAATTTTAGCTAATACCTTAAATCTTTCGGTTACAAATCTAACTACTATTTCGTTAGTTACTGTATATTAATTTAAAGCTAAATGTATCAGTAACTTAGTACGCAGGTACGCAGGCTTTGTATGCGCCTGCAATTTTGCATAGGTAGAATTTTGTTTTCTTTATTAAATTACTATAATCAGGTCGAAGGGGTAAAAGAAACCATGGCACATTATCACGATGGAATTTATTTTTCATTATTTCAACGAAAGATTACATTTTTCTAAACAAAAGTAACGTTTCATGCTGTTAAAAATTACTGTTAAACATGGTCCATTTTTTGTCAACAGTTAGAATTTAACAAAATAATCATGGCTGGATTGTACCTATTAGCTATCAACTTAATTCATCAAAATATCAGGCTCAATATGAGCTATCTAAATTCTCGACCGACGGTCCTTCTACGATTTAATTGACAAAGTTTAAGGCATATTTAAAATTCGATATGTTACATCAATGGTGTTAATCTTTATTTTGATTCCATATCACAGCAAGGACCGGGCGAAAACCTGAAATTACTCTACATAGCATGCAAGTAACGTAACTTTTAACAACTAAGTAGGTCATTCATAATTCAATTTGAATGTGAAATTGAGTAATTCAACAGATTTTTGAAACGTCAATAATATCAGAAAATATTAGATTTCTCTTTAGAGTCACGTTACGTTAAATTGTACCGTTGTTCAGTCTCACTCACAACACAAATGAATGATATAAAAATATTGTAGCAAACCATAAGCTGTTTTACAATATCATTTCTGTTCTTAGACACAAATACATCCACGTGTATAATATTCTTCACAAAACTATTTGATCGATGTTCGCTTAACAAAACGATCACGTCTACAATAAGTTAATGAACTACAAAATGCCCTAATTAGTCAAAATTATATTAACAAGGCATCATAATAATTTTATATCATAATTATTGGATTCTCGTCACTAGTATGCGCGACCGCATTTTCCTAATAGGTATCTCATTCATAACATTAAATTAATTAAACTAAATTCATTTGACTATCACGAACACTTCACTCTACATTCAGAACTGCAGCAAATCAGCACTCACAAACATCAGTGTTCTAATACTTAATAATACAAACCTAGGCTTTACATCACAATGGTGCTGAATGAAAGAATACAAAAGAATTGGTCATTACAAATTAATTGGTCGAAACGATATGTTCAAAGATATGGCTGTTTAGAGCCGTGCAGATGTTAACTTTAAAATTTTGATATTCGAGAACGATATGATTAATGATATTACAACCGCGGCGGTTGAAGTCATCTACATAGCATTTTGAAGAAGCCAGCTTCAGTATTTTAGTAACTAAAGTATTTGTGTTGCTTCCAAGGAGGCTAATACACATATATTTGCTTGAGCTGAGGTTTTAGCTCGGGCGGGATCGTGTACACCTCTTGTTCAGGCTTCTTTTTCACCAGGCGCTTCCAACGACCACCGATGTTCTTGCGAAGGCTGCGGAAACTCGCTCGCTCGTTTCCAATAGGCTGCATTAAGTTGTCCTGCAAAGAAAGGAAAACCGACGTCAGAACAACTCGTTATACGTCTTGCAAAGTTCACAAAGTTTGTTGACCTAAAAGGATCAGTGCCCGATTTAGCGGTTCCGTTAACGTTCCCCATGCATTTGCTGCATTCACACCGGTGAAACCACTTCCAGCTGTTACACAATACGCGCTATTTTAAGACAGTTGCCATGAAAACGAACGTCGCAAAAACTGGCAGCAACTATTTGTAATTGTTTGCTATACAATACTGCTTACTGTTGCAGACAGGATTTGTTCATTGTAACCAGATTTCAGAAACTGTCAAAATGCTTAATAATAAAAACTACTTATAGGAGTTTGTTGAAACTAATGAAACAATGGATGAAGTCCCACATGACTCGGAAGCTAATATTGCAAAGTAAACGTTGAGGCCATACGAGAATGAGGCAAGCCTTGAATACACTATTCAAAGACGCATTAGCATTCTCTGCTTCCTGGTGTGGCGTCTCGTGTGGTCATGCGAACGATTTGCAAGCATCGTATCGGTGTTCGATAAACAATGAATGAAACGGTTTTATAGGTAGGCCTCGGGGAACGTATCAGACCATGATATTGAGGCCAAAGTGTTTTCCGAGATTGAAATATTATTCAGCGTATTTGCATTAGCCTCCTTTGTTCAAACAATAACAAAGAAAGAAGGTCGTAGTGTTACAACATGCTCGCCTTGTGCAGCTTTCTATTCTGCAAGCGTGTCTCGTCATTTAAATGTATTTCACATTTAGATACCGTGGATTTGCTGCGGTACCAACTCTCTCTCTTGAGCTGGCGGGGACGTGGGTCGAACCAGTCACGATTTCTTTAGTGTCATAACATAAACGTTCCCACCAACTTTCCATATTGTTACCAAGGTAATCTCAGAGATTAAAATGGAACGCGAATGCGGCTAAACGTTGAACGTCGAAATAGCATTGAGGTCAAGTGCAACGGCTGCAACTGGTTTCATTTCATGATAAAGTAGGTATTTCAGAGAGTTATAACTATAAACTAACTATGAATTAGAACCAAAATATTAAGAATTAGACTGACCTGATCGTGATGATAGACGTAAGGCGGTGGCAGCGGTGGCGGGAACTGCCACAGCGGCTGCTGGCGGTAAGCGAGGGGCTCCGGCGGAGGCGCCGGGGTAGCTTGGATCACTTCAGCAGGATGCACCGAAGCAGAGTGCTCCTCTCGCTTGCGCAGCTTACTGTGGACGATGCGAATCGCCATCATAGTACCATTATTTCCAACCATGGTGTAAAACGGTCCGTCAACGCAATAATAACTGAACACACTGGGCTGGATCACAGGTAACAAGTTCCAGTCGGGCAGTCACAACATTTCTCTCAATTTCACAGTTTTCACTCACAGCCGTATCGCGGTCTATTCGACGCACGTTAACTAACAACTAATTTAAATAAATTATCACAATTATTTTGTAATTAGGCTATTGCACATATCACTGCTCGTAGGAACGCGCGGCAGACCGCGTTACGCGAGCTTCAGCTGCGCGGTGACTTGACTAGAATATTTCGTGAAGATAGGCCGGCAGGTGCCTAGCAAAGCGCTCGCTCGTGCCAAACGACCTCTACGGAGTACTCCATGCGTCTGAGTTGAAGTGGAGGGGCGGACGTGGGTTTTATAGATACGCGTGTGACGCGGCGCCAGAGCGGAAAGTGGGGAGAAGGGGGGTTTTCGTCTGATGTGGCCGTTTTCCGCGAAAAACTACGAATGGTGGCGGCGTCCTGCGACGCCACCGTCACCGCCGTCGATAGCAACGATACCGTCCTGCTGCTCTTTTTCATGACGCACCAAGAGGCTTGACCGTTGGTTTGTCCCATTTACTCAAGCAGTAACGTTTCGTTCGCCTTCAATTAGTTAAACCTTAATCGCTATTGCGGGCGACTGTGAGTGTTTTGTTATTACCCTGTTATTATTGCGCTGATACAGACCAAAACATAACAAACGCATTATTTATTGTGTATCTTGTAGTAAAAAACGTAAAAAAGACGGAGATGATAGGTGACTAATCAATGATTACAAAAACATTATAGATCATACTAATACCAGATAGTAAACAGAGAACACGTGTTACTTAATCAAAGTCTACCAATACGCAACGATGATTTAACAAACTGTATCGATCCTGCTGATAATAAATAAAGAGGGAGTGAACTTACTACATTCACCATTAACCGAGTTCAAAGTCCACCATATAAATATCTATCGATATATCTACATACAATTTACGCACAGCTGAGACTATGGCTAAAGTCGTGGTTGACGCCGACATTGCATCTCTTTCCATCAGCTTCGGGCACATATGCAGAAAAAAGGGAGGCGTTTACTCAGCTCCGACGGCTCTCAAAGGCAAAGTAGGGCTGGAGGGCAAGGGAGAGCGGGAAGGTGCAATGCCCTTATCCGCTCCTAAGTCAAGCAAAGCTCCGAGCAACTTGAATTATGCCCGACGGGATAAAAAACACAGGTAGTAGAGCCATTATAAGTCGTTACCCTTGAAAAGCGTCTGGAGGATATCGGCAAATAAGAATCATCTATCTATCGTGTCTTATAGATATTTGAATTTAAATACCTAGTTTATTCAAAACAAGTAGATAAACAGAAAGCCATTAATATTGTGAAAATAAAAAAAAAATAGAATAGAAATGGATAACCGTTACTAGTAAAACCTTATTTTACATTAATTTTGATTTAAATTCGCGACGTACACGGAGTTAAGTAACATAAGTATTTATCATTGTCTTGCTCAGAGTGTGATTGTATCTCTAATCTTGAATATGTTTTGATTTTACTTTGAATGCATCTTTATATAGATGCTTATCTTATTACTACAAGTCACGATTGAAATTGATTTATCTAACCTATCATATCACAAAGGATGCTTGTTAACGTGATGATATATAAAATAGACTATTTAAAAATCATCAAAGAGATAGTTATCGCCTTTTTTAAATTGATGTCATATCATGATACTCAAATTGAAATACCTTAAAAAAAACAAATTGTTATTACTCAATATGAAAGAAAATTGGGACAATCTTAAATAATAAAAAACTAGTTTGTTTGTAGTGAAAGCTCACTTGGAGCTAGCTACATAGTCGTTCCAAAAAAGAAAAGAAAAATAAGTTGTTTGTAATAGCTTTTTCATCGTTACGGCTACTTAAATATAAAATTAACGAGCACGCATTCAGATTTTGTAAGAACTAAACATATAATTCATTTTTATTTTTAATCATTCAAAGTATTATTTGTTTTTTTCATTGATATGCTGTAAAATGATTATGCAAATCATTAATAATACATTTTTTTTTTACAAGTAATAAATTACGTTATCTGTTACTTGTATTACACAGAATAAGTTAGTTTTTCATCGTCGTTGCCAAGCGCAATATCAAATTCCACTACAACAACGCGTGTTTTTATTTTTTATAACATGCAATTAAGATACTATTGTATTACGTGCCCGAGCAATTTCTTGAACTCTACTTACGTCAGTAAAGGCTATCAATTTATTTTATCAGGTCACAAAATTGAAGATTCTCATTTTGATCATCCGATTTGAGTGCTAAAGGCATTTTACTTGTAATAGGCTAAATCAAAGAATACCACAGAACTAATTTTTTTATGTTGAACACTTTAGAATTTTGTTTGCCTTTTTTGTTTGCCTCTTTTAACATCAACAAAATAAAACGTTCCTCAAAGGTTAAGTAACAACGCATGACGTACTAAATGACCCAAGATTACATTGACATCTTTTTCTCATAATCATTATTTAAATTCTGTGATTTTCCATCCTATTTACCCAATTTGCTTGCAATTATTTGGAATGATACTTGTTTTTAAGGGTTTTTCATCAAACTCATTTAGTATCTTAAAATGTCATATGTTATTAACTTCTTCACCTCAATTTGCCTCCATGTATGTATGAAATTTTTAACTATATATGGCTTATTTTCAAATAAGTGTAAAGCGTTCAATAGTAAGAAGTGTATTGTGTATTTGATATATTCAGAAATTGATAAAATATCTGAATTTTCAGGGTATTTTTTTTTTTGGTGCAACTATTTTATAATTTGTGTAAAAGGAACTAAGAAAATCAGTAACAATTATTTCATCATACTAAATCAATAGACGGTCGATGAAACAGTTATTAATGACATTCAAGTCGTTGCTATTGACGTCACGAGATGATGGGAGTTAACAGGGGTGCATATTTAATATGCGTGTCTATATCTGCTCGTTCAATAAATTTACACGAATAGAAGTCGTCCGTACAATCTGGGTACTGTTGGTCTATTACATAAACTCGTAGTACTCACATACTCGGCCACTGAATCAATACAGATAAAACTATTCTATCCCCCAAGATGGATCATATTACGCCGAGTGAAACTTCATCAGAATTGCGTAAGTATTTTGGAAGCATAGAATTAGAAAAAACTGGAAGGCTTACATTTTTGCGTCTACTGAATCGATATTGGGAAAATTACTGTATCTTAGCGATTACCTCATGATATGAGGATATTTGTTTGGTACTGTTATCATTATCATTATTTAAGGAAGCTAAGGAAATTTTTTTACGTAATAAGGTAACAAAAACAACAGCGGTACAAGAAGTCTAGAAATTTAAATTGTGATGTCTTTAGTTCTATAAAAGAGAAAAAAAAACATATAGCTTTTTCACTACACCGTTATCGATTTTTGTACATATTTTGCAAGTTTCAGACAAAATTTTAAAGGGAATATTTTTCTTTTACATGTTTCTTCAATAGTTTATTCTTCACTGCCTTCATTAATCTGAATCCTCATGCGAGCCTTTAAATAAACTAAAATCCTTCTTCCACAATGCCGAGTTGTATTGATTTTGATTGCCTGCAATGCCGTAAGATCGATCGAACTTCCAATCATGGGTTTGGAAGCAATAGATGAAACCAATCAGTACCAATTTATTATTATATTATTTTATTATTATTGTTTAATGTTTACAGTATTTGAAACTGAATCGGGGCCCTATTGTTAAGTGAATAATTTAAAAAGTAGATTTCATTAAAATATTATTAAGCCATGGATGGGATATTAGAATTGGTCTTTTTTTCTGTAATATTATAACCTACAAGTAAAACGAGGTGTTCCCTTTGAATGAATTAAGTAGGTAGTAAGAATAACTAAAATGGCTACGAGTAGCACGCCTACTGGTAATAAGAAATAAGTATTGTAAATGAAGTAATAAGAAATAGTGCACAATTTACGAAATTCGGCACTAGCCGTGTTTAGACTTCCCGTGTATCAAGGTTTGTTTTGATTTGGTGTTTAGTTCAAGAAACTGCTTGTACTACTGGTTATCTTGATTGAGCTTTTGTTTATAAGGTACATGTCAGTGTTTATGAATTCGTCGGCAAAACGGTTATATAAACGTCGAAAGAAAGTCTGCCTCGCACACACTTGCATATTACGCACAACTACACAATATACGTGTAGGTTAACGTGTTACCAATATAGACAGAAGGTTAGCGTCTGCTTAACCTCAGTACTTAACCTTTTTTAACAAATGCCTCCTATAACAGCACATTAATTTGGTTTTTTACGTTTCGCCAGTTTACTTCCGTGTGCTGTCCTCGCGTCTATCTCCTTGTCGATTGATTTTGCGCACAGCTAAACAGTAATTGCTCTTTTAAACTGTGCCTTTCAAATTCTGACTAATAAATCTCATCCTGTCTCCTCACGGGATACACGACGCCTTATATCATGATACCCAAATATCACGCGTTTAGCAAGATATAAACAATACAGATGATAGGAAAATAACAATAATGATAGATTCGGTAGATTCATTTTCGCTCATTCTCTAAATACACTATCAAAATTTGCGCAGTTGGCATATTGTACTGTTTTTTCTCTAGATAGAAGACAAAGCTTTTCAACTGTCTATCATATACCAAATTTATCGCCAGCCATTTTGACTATATTAAATTTATTGGTCCAAAGGCTTATACATAATGTATGAGCGTCGAATTATCGTTTTCCCGCCTGTCCAAGTAGATTATTCAACTGGAAGCCGTTGTACGACCGGCCACGACCTTCTCGATTCTTTCGGTCACTATACAGTTCCTGACTGGTTCAAATATTCAAACTTTTTGTTTCATTTTTTATTCTGCGACTTGAATAGCCTGACTAACTTTGAGCACAACGCTTTTAAATAGATTCCATGAAAGCATTAAAACCAAACCGACAGACGCGCAAAAACCTGGTTAAATTAAAATATCTATTTTGGTATAAACTAAGATTAAATTGCAAGTATAAAGACAAATGGTAAGACTGGAGTATGGCCAATGGAGAGGAATTTGCCTTGACCACATAAAACAACCTTGGCAAGTGTCAGAATGATAGCAAAGAAGTCCGTTTCTGTTAAAGCAAAACTCATTAGAAACAAAACTTTATTCGGTACTCGTATCTAAACGCAAAACTACGGTATCAAATGATTAGAGAAAGAAATCGACCTGAAAGTAGAAGCAAGAACAAGAAGCTTGACAGGAAATCTTGTCTATCCAGTTATGTTACTGATAAGATATAATCATGTTTGTATCTGTGTAACCCATTAGCGTCGTACCAGATGCAGAACGATGGGAATTACCCGCGCTCGAAGGGATTGTTCCTATCCCTCCCGCAAAGGCAGACGATGGTCTTGTTGACAGACAGGACGATCAGAGAGTTATGTTCCAGGACCACGCCGACTTCGCAGTTTTCCTCTTTGCACTTCATCGCCTCGACGGCGATTGGAGAGAAGAGCATCGAAAGGCGTGCACTGACACTTCACAGAGTTTGGGGTGGGCGCCAAAACGCGGCGCGCGGACGCGCTATTTGGCGCAGGCGGCCAGACTGCCGCCTTACCGAGGTTTCAATACATACGGTCGACCCGGCGGTGACTATTTGACTGCCGCAACGGTCTGCCGGCGCCGTCGATCGGCCACCACGCCTCGCGCAGCGGTGGGTGGCAGGCAGGCAACTGAACGCACTCTCCCGTTACCTTATTGCTATGTTATGGGGACTCGACCCCGCAGTACGAGAACCCTCCGTAATCGTTACGGTAAGTGCATACACTTCCAATCCACTCATGATGCCGTCGCCAATTAAATCGTCACAGAATTTTCTGGCACCAAGATTCGCCATGGATTGCACGGTTATCAAGTGACAGGTATTACTAATTCCACCATTGTTTCTGCAAGCCAGAATGTCTTTCAAATGGAAATGATCATACGGCTTTGTTATCCGCTCACCGTGGGTTAACTGAAAACACTTGGACGTCAACGGATGTCGGTGCCTGTGCTGCTCATACATAACAAATAGGCCTGCGGAGACAATCGAATAAGCATCGACATACGAGTATATGTAACACGGTGGAATACATTAAGACTGTTTGCATTGTGATTGCTCTCAATATGCATTACTGCATTAGTATGCAATAATGCATATTGTACTGTCTACTAGTTAGTACTAGTAGACAGTACCTACAACTAATAAAGTATCATTACATACTATAAAGGCAAGACAACACATATTGCAGAGAAAACCTACATAAAAATACATAAATTATTCTACTACTACTCAAAACAAGGTGAAAAATCAAAACAAAATGGAAATGTCCCTATGTGTACTAGATGACCTTACGGCACAAGGGGATAAAGGTCAAACTCCATAAGCCCACAACGCAACAGCGAATATTTTACATAAAAAATACCGATTGACGTCAGAGGATCATGTCACGTGGTATTTATAAACCGATAATGGCTCTTACCCCCGTTGTAGTAGATTAGATAACTTACAACAACAGGTCAGGTTTCCCTGAAATCCAAACCGCGATCGAGTTTGAAAACAAACAAGTAACCTAGCAATTTCTTGAAGATCTCTTAGTGCCTAGATAATAGATTCCCGCTGTGATAGTAATACATATCATGCTCAAAACATGATTCAAAAATTTGTGGTAGTGATTTCTATCCATTTCTTTACAATCCATTCCTGGATCTAGTCTTGCCATTGTAATCATCAATCAAAATCTTTATATTTCAATATCAACAGATATGTTTATGCATGTTTATTTTACCCTATTTTAAGAGCTAGTAGGTCCAAAATAAACTTAAAGCGAGCCATGGTATGAAGTCTACATCCATAAGCCATGATGAATGACTTATGGATGTAGTGACTTATGATCTCTATATAGTAAACCCAAATGCTTATGCCTAGAGTATCTACCGTTTATTCTATTTTTCTTTTTCGTTTATATCATAATACTTAAAGCCTCTTTGATGTAAAGTTGCGACCATTGTGTAGTACTCGTATTGTGCAAGGACTACAAATGAAATTGCATTGACAACTATTCATTTAGATCTAAATTTCATTGATGGTACGCTACGCAGCATGCCATCGTGGGAATGGCCAGTGGGCTCAGTCACAATAGTTGGCCTCGATTTCTACTACGTCCACATACCAGTACGAGAACAAATTACATAAAACCTAATCACTATGAATAACGTGTTAGAAAGTACAGATACAGAACCACGTTTTTATCCTTTGTTAGACAGAACCTTGGATCCAATGACCGAAACGTTATGCTTTGTAAGATATTCAAATTATTTTAAAGAAAAATATAAACACAACTGTCAGCCAAACAAATAAAATACTATGTCACTCGTGAGGGAATTTAGAAGTTATGATGGAATGTATAAATTCTTATATTTATATTAACTCTAAAAACAATACTCTCTTTTTTGCAGTCGTGTAACAAGACTAGCTGATTTCGCGCGACTTCGTCCTCGTAAATAATCATCTAAGTTACCCGCTTTCGTAGACGTAGACTTAGACAAAGCTTTCTGTAAGTAAAATATTTTTTTTTTAATCGGTTCAGTACTTTCAGAGTTTATTTACTACAAACAAACAATAAAATTTTAGTATAAAATAGCTTTTTCCCGCAAACTAATCCGAGTAATTAACAATTATGTATTGTTTTTATACGTCAGTTAAAACATTGTAAATTAAGTTTATTCAAAAATCATCCAGTAGTAGATAAATCTGACCATACAATTTAAGATCAGTTCTAGAGGGGGTCAGTTTTATTTGCCTCCGACTGAACACGAAGGAGTAATGAACATCATCGTACATTTAAACGTTCACACATACAAAAAAATAGGATTAATAAGTGAGTTTTTAAATGTTACAATAGAATAAGATGTAGGTGATAACGACTGAAACATTAACTATTCAGAGGAATTGGTAGACGATAACTTGATAAAATTTTATTTAAAAATAGAGTACTGTCGGTAAAGACGACATTTACTAACAAAAATTAAGCGAAGCTTTTAGTAGTCCAAGTGTAAAGTGTCTATACCGCCCGTGAAATGCTCATTTTTTTCATCAGACGGGTGCGGCAAATAAAAGACGTCAATAAGATTATTTTCTGGAAAATCATGGAGGCAAACTGCAGTCCGCGGATTCCACTGATAATCAAAATGTTTTGTCTAGAATACAAAAATCGAAGGCCGATGAATACACACAGCCATCTACGACTATTATCAATTCCAAATTCGAAAATATCGCAGTCTTGTACGAAATTCCAAACCCCCATTAGATTAAATTTTGGATCTAGTAGATTTCACACCTGTACATGGTATCGTGGTACCTACAATAAATTTAATAAAACTGGACTAAAACAAGTCGGATTTGTCACAAGTCAGAGATACACACTAAGAGTTCCATACCACCTTTTAACTAAAAAAATACGTTTTTGTACGCATGTAACTCTTTCATGCGACCTCATTTATGAGGTTAACCAAACTCTTTTTTGTATGGACATCTCTGTTCTTAATTATCTGTGATTTGAGGTCTAAGCTTTGGTCTCAGCAATAGAATGGTAACTAGCAATTTGATAGGATCGAGAAAAAACGCGTTTCATATTTTTATTATATTATTTTGCCTTAAATTTAATATTTATTTTGTTTTTTTTTTATTATAACGGATAAACATATTCGTTTTCTATAAATAAAATAAAGTATCTAATGTAGATGGTTCTAAAAATAATACAACTCCGTGAAAGACGGGCAAACGGTAATCGAAGGCTCAGTAATAGGGCCCCATTTCTAACCTTTGGGTACGGAAACCTAAAAAATAACGTGCTCACCTGCATAATTTAAATTATATTACTATCCAGCCCACTTTTTTGCATTTATTACACCATTTAAAAGTCTGGTGTGGTGAAAAAGGTTATTATATAAAAACAATGATAATTCACGTTTTATTTCCGATAGACTAACCTAAAAATAGAAAGTAAAATACCAATGTCTTAAATTGGTTGAAGGCTAAAATAGGAAGTAATTTAGGCGCTACGCCCATACTAATGAAGTTGGGAATAACCTTGGGGTTTAATCAATTTGTTCGCATTTACAGTTACAGACACACGAGACAAATAGAACAATTAAAATAATTATTTTATTTTTAAATCTACCAGACGGTTTGTTGTTTCAACACGTTCTTTCATGAGATAAGTATCTGTCGTATTTCATTTCATCTACTTTGATCTCGGATGTAAAATAGAATATGGCTGAGATAAACTATTTCAGAAAAAAAATGTTGCTGCATGTCAACAGAGATTCGATTCTGAACCAACTATATGTATTTATTTTTATCATCTCCTAGAGTACTCAGGTAGGTGATAATTATTTTTGGATTTAATTATATCTGAAAATATTTTTGTCAGTAAGTAACAAGTTCATAATTTTTAGTTCCGTACCCAAAAACTAAAAACGGGACCCTATTACGAAGCACCGATGTCCGTCCTTCTGGTCCCCCCGTCTATCACAGGGCTGTCTACTGAACCACAAGATAGACACTTCGAAGTTTCACAGAATATGTATCATCATCATCATCATCATCAGGTCCTTTTTAGTCTCCACTACAGAATATGTATATCAAACCAAAATAGGTATCTCAGACAAAAAACGCGTATTTGAGCGTTTTTTGTCGTTAAATACCATTATCATCACCTTAGCCGTAAAAAGGCCACTGCTGTATAAAGGCCTCCAAGGACTTTTCGTTCTATGAGAGGATATTTCCATACTCACCCTGCTTGACAGGCGGGTTGGCGAGTGCGTGTTTCCGACCGATTGTTTAACCGACAATATTGTATGATGGTACAGAACTCTTCGTGTGCGATTCCGACTCGTGCTTGGCCGTTTTTTATTTTGTGAATGTAACATACCCTTAAATAATTATTTTATTAACATCTGTCATATTTTTTGTGTCTCAGGTAGTTTGTGTCGGCTACGTCCGGTATCTTTATTATTTCTTGTGGCAGTCTCGACAATAATATTATTTCGTTGCTTTGCCAATATTATTTTAAAAAATGCCAGTTATCTCATTTTAAATATAGGTCTCTTCTTGCACGTGTTTATAGAGTTTAAGAGCTTACATAGTTTTGATAAATGTTGGTCTATAAATGAATATTTAGCACTGAAGATGCAGTTTCCTTATTTGTTTTATAGTTGGTTTCGAACACAGAGATACCCAAACGGCCATTAGCTGAAAATATAGCTAGATTTAATAAAAAAAATATATAATGACACATATGTAAACGTGAATTAGCATTAACCTTATGACGTCGTAACGTCTTATAAATCGGTGAACGCCGCCCGCACGCCCAAAAAACTGTCATGTTACGTTCCGTGTGCCAGCGAGAGCGCGGAACAAACGATAGAGAGGCACGATCGGCCTAAGCGTTTGGCTTGTGACGCATCTATATCTCTTCCACCGTTATCACGTAAAATTATCGTCCATAAACGGATATTACAGACAGCCATTTTTTATTTAACGTCGGCAAAATCTGACAAACATTTTCATATAATATGTATGTCGATTTATCCGACGTTTGCGGCCAATGGGTTAAAAATAATAGAACGGAACAACCCAGCAATTGAACAAGATCTACCCTCTACGTATCTAGTCCTCAAAATGAAACCAAGCTCACATTTGACTACGTAAGTCAGTACCTGTAAAACGATGTCTACAGTCATTTGTGCAAATAGCCGACGCTATTACAAAAATCTTGCATCATAAAAATAACAAACTAACATTACATAAAAAAGTCGTGCCGTAAAGACTGAAACAAAATTGCGGCGAGCTGCTTTTAAACCACCTTGATATCAGTTTAAACATCGTCTGCTAAAAAATTGCAAATTGTTAGCGATTGTTAATGTCCAGGATAGAATTTTGGCAGAAATCCAACGCTGTAGGCCTTGGCGTTTCATTGCTCATATTAACTAACGAAATGTAATAATTTTCTCTATTATGACAATTAAACCCAAATATTTACATTGGATAGGTGCGGTTTACGAGGACTATGTTTTACAATTCCACATATTTTGGAGGAGTGGTCAGACACTGAAATAGATGAACCCTAATCATGCTCGTATGATTCAATCAATTTAAAAAATAAACTTATTATAAACTTTTCTATGTTGGTATGGCAGAAAAGAAATGTAGAATGCAGCAGCTGTTTCTCTTTCCATTAAATCGTAAACGCCGATCGAGGGAATGTGCGAAATTCTTAAGAATCATGTAAATAAGCTATGCATCAAGCCATCACTTTTTTGATTCGGATTTCTACCTAACGCCCACCAACGTGGCCTTTAAAGTCATAAGTCTCTGTTTATCCTGCAAGGGAAAAGAACATGATAGTATGTATTTATGAAAGCGTCTAGTGTAAAGTTGAAAAAAATAACTTTTGTGTATACGAATAATTTCCCAGTATGAATCATCAATACTTCATTCTGACCAGCCAGCGTACCGGTAACTTTGGACAACTACGATGTATAGTCAGGGTCAGTAATAAATGAAAATACTGCAGATAAAACTGACCGCTCTAACAACGGATTTTAAATTGTAGGGAGGTTACTCCCTAATATTTAAATTCTGTTGTTAGAGCGGTCAGTTTTATCTGTTGATGGTCACTTCAACATCCATTACGGTTTTATATCTTATAAAGATCATAAGAAAGCCGCAAGCCGCAACGTATCCGAGAATATAAATTAACTCTAAATAATATTAATATAGCTGACTATTACAGGACATGGACAATAATTTGTGTCATTAATACCCACTTCCAGTGTCATAGTGCTAATTACATTTACTCGTAATGTACAGCATCACGGATATAGCAATTACAGTCGTAGCTGCAAAGGACATGAGGAATTAAAACTAAAAAACTGCAGATAGAATTGGTTTGAACCAGTTTAACAAACAAGTGCGTGCCATGTAGGGCTTCAGTACTACGAGTATTTACTGAAGTAATTACAGTGGACATTCAACTTTTAAATTGGTTCGGGCACTTAGGAAAATAACCGTACTCGTATTACTTTGAAGAGTATATTCCATTTAATATAAAACTTTAAAATATGAAGAATGAGGATAGGTTAGTAGATATCGTCCTATACGTCAATCAATGTTTTTCTTCATCTATACTAATATTATAAAACTGAAGAGTTTGTTTGGGAATCTCAGGAATTACCGGTTCAAATAGGAAAATTATTTTTGTGTTGGATAGTCCATTTATTGAGGAAGGTTTTAGGCTATAAAACATCACGCTACGATCAATAGGAGCAAAGCATCAATAAAAAATGTTTTGAAAACGGGGGAAAATTATTAATCTATACTAATTAATCATAATAACAGAAATTGCCGCGGACGAAGTCGCGGGCAACAGCTAGTCGGTAATAACGGTACAGTCAGATTAGGAAGGTAGGCATGAGGCAGCCCAATCATGGTCATGATCAGGGTGTCAGCCACAACTGCCGGTCCAGTGTTCGCAGGTATGGCATATTTCGTAGTTCATACGCGCCTCAACACTTCACACCTTCGTCTTTCGCACTTAAATAACTCGGTTCTTTTATTTGACATTGACTAATCTAATAAATTGGAATAATATTGTATAATTTCCACCTAACCAAATTTGAGTGTTGAAAACGTATGTTAAATATGCTTATCAGATTATCACAAGAGTGTGAAATCCTTATTAGTTATAAATTAGGACTAAATAAATATGTATATGTTAAAAAAAGGACTATCTAAACATACTTCATAGGATTTGTACGCATACACCGACTTATGATTTCAAATAAGGATTAAGTACACATATTTCACAGATATTTCTACTCAAATAACTAAAAATAATACATAGCAATTTACATAGCAACGCGATTTCATAATTCATCATTAAAGTCACAAAAAGTCCACTCCTACACAAGGGACTCTTCCAAGGATTCCTCGTTCCATGGGAGGATATTACCATACTCACCACGCGTGGCAGTCGGGTAGACGAACTCAGTTTTTTTTGGCTTCTTGGGCTTCCGACGCTGCTACCCATCCCAAGCATATTAATGTGGGGATGGATAGGAATTTGTTGGATTTGGGATGGGAATGAAAGGTATTGGGATACTTCTCACAGGGACAGTTGAGAATGACACGCCTGACCAAATTGATTTAAAAATTACAACTTAATTTACTTGAATATCAGAATTCGTAGTCAAAATATGAAATGCTACTCACATTTTTTTCACCAATTTCCGAATGGATCGTTGTATTAATATTAAAAACATTTTGAAAAGCACCATGCGTTTACGTCAATTATGTACATAAACTTGCAAACGTATAAAAACAAACTTTACGTCAATAATAAGTCAATAAACCTTTAAAAATAGCAAAGAAATGTGTAAATGTTCAAATAAGTAAGTAAATAAATATTGAATTTTCTAGATTTCAAACAAGCACAGCACGATACAACTGAACCACACTGATTATCCTTTATAAAGTAATTTAGCAAGGTAGGCTACGATAAACTTAATTTATAACTACCTTCATACATAAAAACCCAAACTGTTAATATTATATAGTCTATATTATATTATTATTATTTTTATTTCATATTAATGTAATATTAAATGTCAACATGCTTGCTTAAGATTTATTTACACACTATGTATATGATTTGGTTCAACTAAAACATCTACAAAATCCGATCACGAAGTTGCGATTTAGGATAAGTTTTATGCCGATTACGAATATTTTCTTTTGTTTTTTGGTATTAAATGATTTCAATACTGCCACAAATAATTAAAACCGGGTCTTTTTGCGTATACTCTGTACATAAATCTAATCGGCAGATTGGTGAATTTAAGGGAGGTCCAATTAGATTATTGTTTTCTTTTATGTATATTCTATTAGCAACCCTGATAAGAAATTAAATATTAGGTTTGAAATCAATGATTCAAAGATTCACAGATTTATTCACAAAATAGGCCTTTCAAATTATTAATTATTATTCAAAAGCTACAAATTACTAGCGTTTCGGAACCGACCACTGCAGAGAAGAAGACGCCGAAAGAAACTCTTTTCAACAGTATTAACATACAATCGGTATGAAGCTCACCTTTATTTGATGAAGCTCACATTATCAGTTCAGTTTGATGACATCAAAATATTCGTTTTAAAAAGGCATAGTATACGAAAAATAAACCAAAGGTACTAATAACAATCTTGATGTTTTTATTATATTGTATTTGCCTTATTGGCTTGATTTTTTGTAGCACATAACATACAAACCCGGATTCAGCTACAATATCTGCGTATTTTCGTGTTTATATAATTTTAATTTTCCCAATTACCAACGTAACCTTACCGGTGCGACCGCTTCTGAGTATTAACATAATGAGCTATTAGGAATAGCTTAAAAATAACTTCGAACATATTGTTGTTAGAAACTGGCCTCATTTTGTACACTAAAGAAAGTGTTAATAGTTACCAAATACTTTGCAGATAGTCTGTATAAATCGCTATATACAGGTGATTTTGAACGCTCTGTGAATCAATTTTAATGTCGGGTTCAGAATCCTTAATAGAATATAAACCCGCAAAAGAATGGTAAAAAAAATCTCATATAAATTGCCTATTGACTGGTGAATTTTCTATGGGAAGTCTACATTTTCTTTTCATAAATTTCCTTTTTTCTTGCGGATAAATTTTCTGATAAGGATTCTAATTCCGGGAGTGAGACCGGGAGTTTAAAATCTATCCAATTATCGTACAGGGATGTACGTTAGTTGGAGACTAAAGACAGGATAGGCTACTACATTTACCATTACAATTTTTTTATTGTCTCTTGTGACCCTACTTTTAACAAAACGAGATCTCTAATCTTGTGACATTTAACTATATAGGGATAAAAATTTACAATATGTACCTACTTGCAATATATCTTTGTAAACTGTTTTATCGTTCATAAGATATTTAGTTAAAATGATCTGAGCGCTTAGTACACTAAAGACGTATTTGACTTAAAATTCGAAAACGCAACTGTTTTATTTTAATAGTTAATAATCGAATTCATAGATTTGTGGTATAAATTTTTCGTGTAAATAACATCTGCATAAAAACCTTGGAGATGAGTGACCAACACTCAACTTTGATCACTGCATAGCCGTTCTATTGCCTTGAGCTTACGATAAGTTCTAAATTGTTGCTGAGTGATATGATTGTTAGTATTGTTACCAAGCCCGTTTTGTAAGCTACAAAATTGGTTTAAATAAAGCTCTGATGTTTTGATGCTTTCGCCCGAGGATCCATTCGTGTTAATGACGATCCCTCGTAAACAGTGCTTTTTTTCTGGAATAACATGTAGACTATTCGCTTTTCCGTACCCCAGTCAACGTATATGCAAAATTTCTTATTGATCAACTCAGTACCAAAAGCGTGAACGCTTAACAAACAAACTTACTTTCGCATTTATAACATTAGTTAGAATGCATTTCCCTAGCAATGCAAGGCTTACTAAACTAGTAAATCATAGATAATTTATAGCAATATAAGAACAGACTATCTTATTATCATAAATACTTATACCGAGTTTGCATAAGGCTCAATGAATAACTAGTCTTTTATCACAGTCATAAAGTACAATAAAACAAGACCGTAGTTTATGCAAGTAACGGATTGAACTAAGAAATATATTCAATACCATAACAATAGACTGCAATAGCTTGAAGCGAGGTGACGTCATCGCACAGCTGTTGGGTAAGCACCGCGGAATGGAAGGACTTTTGTAATAGGAATTATCAGCAGGCCCAAGGCGGGTTGGCCTAGTTGCCGGCTGAGACGGAACTACTCTAAAACATTATATGCCATGACATGATTTCGTGACACAATATATCAGTTTTTGGGCATCCGCATCTGGTAACCTATTGATATTAAAGTGTAAGATAAGGATAGAACTTTAATGTTAATCTATATATATCATCTATATATTCTATACATTTAATAAAAGAGTAAAAAAATGTGTCTGTACATTGAATATATTTACAAAATATATATATATATATATATATATATAGGGCGGTAGAGACACACCAATAATAAAGTAAAATTAAAAAAAAAGTCTGTCTGTTTGTTTGTCTGTTTATAGACGATAATCTCCGGAAATACTGGACGGATTCGAATGAAACTTTTTTCATTGTATAGTAATAGCAATATAATGAAAAAGTTTCATTAGCCTGAGCAACATGTACGGTATAATTTATTTTGAAAACTGGAACACCTGATGCAGAACTACGTGTATAACGGTCTACTATAAACTATAAGAAATATAAAAATGACACCATAACAAAAGTTGTTTAGCCTGATGTGCATTTTCTGCGGAGTCATAAAGTCCAAGCGAACGAAGTCGCGGGCATCAGCTAGTTTTAAATAAAGGTAAGAACTACAAAACAGATTTGGGAGAAACATAGCATGCAATGAATGATTTGAATGTTTGGTTTCCTCTAAATAATTAAAAAACTGATAGGAAAATCATTTTAAAATGACAAGTTATAATCAAAAATAATATTCAATTTCCTCATATGCTATAAACACGACAAACATAAACAAAATAGCATTTTTTAAATAAAAACAATACGCAGAAAAAAAAACAGATAAATAAAAAAGTGTTAAACATTAGTTTAACACTTTTATTTTTCTGTTTTTTCTCCATTTATGAAACCATCAACTTATAAAAAAAAAAATACATCTGACAATACAATACGTGTACACCTTTTTATCAGTATACCATTTGCATTTCGACTCTTAATATTTTAAGCAAATTTCTTCAACAAGACTGCTCTACCAAACATTGTAGCCTATGTCACTCAAGATAAGGACGTAAACGATACCTCACACCTCAAAATCTGTTAAATCTTATAGAAATAATAGTTGAATAAAAAAGCTCACACACATACATAAACTATATTGTTCAGTTCTATAAAAAAACGGATGGTTATGTAAGTGGCAGATCACCCAAGATGTTAGGTATTCATCTTGGGCGAGCAGCTCGTTTTACTCGCGACTGGGAATGCAAAGAATTGCACAGTTATTCTGACATCCTGCCAACAGCTTACACTAATTGCACGTGATTGCCGAGATGTTTACCAAATATCTTGGTTATCTAGCGGTATCCATACCATCAGTATGGTATAACAAGTGAGTGGGGTGCTGACTTGCAGTGAATGTGGACGTACTTTTACTGCTAAAATTGGCTATATCAGTCACCTGAGAGCTCACGAACGTAGCTCTCATTAGCCAGATGCCAAGTCGCTGTGGCCGAAATCGGTCTAGATGGATTGATAACAAGTGATTTATTATCTAGTTTCGATAGATGAGTATGTGATCATAATCATCAAAATTGCTTAATACATATGTATTTCACCCAGTACACCACTATACATTGTTTTATTAATTACGAGTATATGAGCTTGTTTTGAGGGTTCTGTATACAAAGGTTAAAACCGGGCCCCTTTTACTAAGAGTCCGTCCGTCCGTCTGTCATAGAGCTGCACTTTTATCTTTGTGGCAAATTTACAACAACACTCTTTTGAACCGTAATACTTGAAATTTTCACAGAATGTGACTGTTGCCGATATAACAACAAACAATAAAAACAAAATAAAATAAAAATACATGAAATGAGTTGGCGCTCTTCTAGATTCTGTCAATGTGTAATTTATTTATTACTGAAACGTCAAATTAAGATTTTATAAGTATTTTATCTCTTTAAATAGGGAAGGGATCTAACCCACACAATTAAGTATAAGGTTATTTTCAGTCTTTTGTCAAACAAAAAAGAAATGAAAATGTAAGTAAGGAAGTAAGGACAACGATAATTTCAACTAATCCATCGGCAGGTTCAATAAACTGAATAATGTCGGATGACGTCAATCAAATATATATATTTATCGTCACTTACTACAGTGCAAGATGGCGTAGTTTCAAAAGCGTCATTTGGCACATACTTCATAGGCAATAAGATCAGGTTTATAAGTCTATACATCACTTTTAAGCAGTTATCGATCAAAATAATCATTTTTCAAGTGTTCTCTGTTTACTTACGAGACTGGTTTGCGATACTGTGGTCATAAATAGATTTAACTAGATAAGTTTATGACGTTACCAAAATATCTTCAACATTTATTTTACAGATTAAGATTATAATCCTTTCAAACCTTCAGACCAAAAGTAAATTCAGTGCAATATTTTCCCTTAAAATTAACAGCACATACGGAAATCGTAGTAAAAGGGAAAATAATATGTGAACATATGATGCTAATTAAACGAAAATTTTAATACATTTCCTTAAAATTTAATACAAGATAAGGAAAATATCTCAATGAATTTCTATTTTTTCTACTGTTTTCGCGATTTTTACATATTTAAATCAAACAATTTAATACGGTTTTATTGTAGCATAGACAAATGTCAACTTAGTCAACCTGTGAACTTTAAACTGTAAAGTTTTCGAATTATCGTTTGGTGTAATAATATAATAAGTGCAATAAAACCGTAATAATGATTGAATGTAAATAAATTACATAGTATTTAATCAGTACCTACACAGTAAAGTTTAGGTGTAGTAGGTATCTATTTCTATTGACCTGATCGGATCCATCATCTGATTCTGTAACTCAAGTATGGAAAAATATCGCAAAATTTTGTAATAGCTGATTGTTACGCCTAACAATGAGTGAGATGGGAGCTATGTATGATGAAAGGGTATTGTGATTGTGAATCTTGAAATACGAGGCCAATTTAAACAAAAACAAACCCAAACTATAGCAATAACTTAGTCAGTTATTGTCATTTTGTGATAAAATGGCCAGTTCTAAAAGGCTGTGCAGACGTTTGTCCCCAAACTTCTTTTCTTACAAAATATTAAGTCGGGAAAAATTATTTTCGTATTTTGTATGGAGGCTTTCGTACATACAAATGAGCTGTACCTATAAAAAAAAACTTTTTCCCCGACGTATTACGTTGCTTATATTTTTCATACAAAGGCATAAGATATCACGTTAGTAAATATTTCATCATGTCTGCACATGCCTTTAAAAACTATATCTTTTTTTATTTTGAAGTTTGACAGCCCCCTTAGAAAACAGTAAATTTTTCAAAAGGTGCTGGTTATAGGTACTTACTTTATCGTGAGGGCCAGCAGTACTATAATGAGGCCCACAAGGGCCATGGCAATGACAACGCCGCATATCATGTAATTCGCATCACTCGGCGCATCTGTAACAATAAAAATAACCTTTACTATGGGAATAAGAATAAAAACGTGAAATTTTAATAAATAAACTTTTGGAACGAGTCTATAAAAATTTGCGTTGTCCCACAACCACAAAACAGACGACGGACACCGGCAGACAAAAATTCCCCGGCGCGCTCTTATTAGTGCACTTTTAAGGCGTATATCCGCCAAACAACAAAATTTCATATTAGGCAGACAACGTGCAACCTTACTTTAATACTAATTAAGAGCTGTCCGTTGTCGGCGTTGAGCCTTATTCATAAAATGGGAACTGGTGTCAGATTCAAAGACAAACTGTCTAAAGGCATCTGACATAACTAACGACTGCCGTCAATGAAGACAGCCCGGACCAACGGTTTAACAAGCTCACGAATCTAAATTTAAAAAAAAATGTGTTTTAATAACTTTCATTTTTGCAAAGGAACTGCTTTTATCTTAATAATCCTCTTTTAATCCTCTTTTCATCAGTTTAATAAAGGCAAAGTATTTAAACAAAAATACTACAACGAAACTTTATAAGGTAATATGATTTGCTTACTTAACCAAATATTTGCTTAGCCAATTCAAAAGAACGATAGATAACCAGTTACAACTTATAACCATTATGTCACATTTATTTAACCAGTTACAAAACGTCGCATGCAACGCAACGGTTTTCGGAATACAGCGGAAACCGCTCGGCACCGGTTTGCGATACGGATATCACTTGCCCCAATTATTGAACCATGTTAGTTTTTGTTGACATATGTAAATATATACAATAAAAACTGGACAAGCGTGAGTTGCATTAGCACACACACCAAGGGTTCCGTACCACTGTACTTATGTAAACTACAAAATTCATGTTTTGTTGTATGGGGAAACTGATGTAAAGTATGCTTTATACCTCATCCAAGCGACCTCTCTTACAAGGTAAACCAAACTGTTTTGGACACGAACGCTATAGTTTTTTTTTATCTATGATTTGACGCTTCAGTTATAAATATATTATAATATCTTCTTCTTCTTCATTAATAATAACAGCCTCCGAGGTCCAGTGGTTAAGGCGTTTGCCTGTTAACCCGGGGGTCGTGGGTTCGATTCCCACCGGAAGCATACTTTGTTTAGTTGTTTCCAGTTTGGTTAGGACATTGCAGGCTTGAATCATCTGATTGTCTGATAATAAAGATGATTCCGTGGTTCGGAAGGCACGCTAAGCCGGTGGTCCCGGCTGCCATCTGGTGGTCGTTAAAGGAACCACGTCAGAGGCCGAGAGGCGGTTCCGAAGAACTCTGACACCAGGGTGTGCATGGTCGATTGACCGTGACACCTACTCGAAGTGATGATGATGATGATGAATAAATAAGCAGTAACCTTACCAGAATCGAGTAAATAATCCAAAAGAACACGATTCTAGTATGGGCCTCCAGTTTAATTATAAAATTTACTTTCTGTTTATTATAATATTAGCTATTAGCGGCAAAAGCAGATTCTGTAAAAAAATAAGTATTACGGCTCAATAGATACAGCTCTGTGACAGAAGGACCGATATCGGAGGCTTAATAATAGTATAATGCTTATTATTATGATTTGATTTGGCGAAAGTTTTTACGGTCGGCTGGTTGCCTGACGCCAACCCTTCTTGGGAATATTCGGAATATTTTTACGTACCTTTTCTTTACAATCATAATATCAGAGCATCTTTATTTTAAGTGTCAAGTTTTGGATAGATCTCACACAGGTGAGCAGCTATTCGTAAAATGGGAAGTTTAAGAAAATATTTAAGACTAATATATGAAATAATTATATATAGTTAAGATCTTTTCTTGTCCTAGTTATAATTATAATTAAGACAAGAAAAGGAAGAATAGTGAAAACTCGCCAAAAACTTAACAATAACGTCAGCGTATTTTCACGTTCCACTAACTGTAATCGAACCGGGCCGTTCCGTGCTATATCCTAATTTGCTGACGGTACGGATCAATGTTCGGGAAATACCAAATCGATAGCAAAAAAATGGGATTAACCAACTGCAATGCAGACTACCTATTCTTCGGCAGTTTCAAGCGAACAGCCTATCAATTGAAAAAGGAAGGGAAGGTCTTGACACAATGCTTTTTGACATACATTTATTCCTGGTCACGGCATCATCACGTGTTAACGGCTGGACCGAATTGGCTATTTTTTTTTTGTCGTATTTTTTTCAGGAGAGCTTTATTATTAGCGAATATAAAGAAAGTTGCGCGGAAATCTAAAAAATATAGAAAACTTAACGTCCTTATTAACATTTTATGTAACCCAAAGAATATATACACTACGCGTATTGACACTTGGCGTTTATACATACATAGTTAAGATGAGGTTAAGACTTAGACAGAACAACATCTGTCATGTCAGTTAGTTTGAAATGATTATTGAATCCATATCTACTTATTATAGCCATACTTATATTAAAAATGCGAAAGTAACTGTGTCTGTCAGTCTTCTTTTCACGCTTCAACTATTAAACCAATTTGGATGAAATAAGGTACGGAGGTGGTTTAAGAGAAGGACATAGGGTACCTTTCATTTCTAGAAATTCTACTGTTCCCGAGGGATCTACACTAACGCGGGCGGCAAAAACTAATATATTATGTAGTATAAAATTTGAAACAGGGTATTCTTCGACACGACAGACCACAATTTAGACTCATGTAGAATTAATATTTAACAATAGCTACTACCTCTGATTGCTTATATTACTTAGAACCGTATGTTCTACAAAACGATTTGATTTGTTATTCACTCACTACCATTTCAATAGCGTCCTTGATGATGTCATGATTTAACCGAACCGTATTTGTCATCAGGATAGTTCAGTAGTGCGAGTACTTGGCGTACAATCAGTTTACTGAAGTAAACAGGTACCTACTGCACTGGTATTGACTAACAAATACATCCTTTACCAATTTGTTGCTTTATAAACTGTTAGCAAATTCCCGGTTTAAACTATGTATTTTACCGTTTTATGGACGTTATAATATTACTGGTTTTTTATATTCCTTTGTTTTTCTTCACTGTGAATAAAGGAGTTCTAAAAAAATAAAAAATAAACTGAAATAATACCAGTACCAATCTGTACTTTAAAGAATCGGCTGTGCGGCGCCGGCCATTATTTTGGCGAGCACCGTGGCGCAGTGGTTAACACGCCAGCGTGCGACACGAGGGCCCCGGGTTCGATCCTCGGTCAGGTCAAGATGGAAAATGATCTTTTTCAGATTGGCCTGGGTCTTGGATGTTTATCTATATATGTATTTGTTATAAAATATAGTATCGTTGAGTTAGTGTCCCTTAACACAAGTCTCGAACTTACTTTGGAGCTAGCTCAATCTGTGTGATTTGTCCGTATATATTTATTATCATCATCATCATCATTCCAACCCTAAGAAGTCTCAGCCGGAAAAAAGGAGAGGCTCAATCATTCTTCATTCCATGGGAGGATATTGCTATACTCACCAAGCTTGGTATTCGAGTTGGCCCCGGTTTCTTTGACTTATTGTGCTTCCGACGTTGCTGCGCATCGGAAACATGTTTAAGCTGAGGAAGGATAGGAATTTGTTGGATTTAGGAAAGGACTTTTGTATAACATTAGACGGATTCGATGTCAGTGTAATAAAGCATATTGGAGACTTACAAATTGGATGGCAAATAGCAAAAATTGTGATCGTTTTTCGAGGTTCTCTGCATGTGGCAACAGCGATTGCGTGATTGTCATTAGTTAAAACCGATTTACCAACAAAATAATTCCTCGCAACGGTGTTGTTGCGAAACACGTTTTGCTTCTCCACCGACGATCACTATCATTTTAGGGTTCCCAAGGCATAGTGTAAGATCACTAAGAGTTTTGATTGTTTCATTTTATCGAGTGTATATGTGGCCAATACTGGTGTCAGATTTTTCAAACTACATACTGACATAGCTTAACGACTGCCACCAATGATAACAGCCGAGACCAACGGCTTAACGTGCCTCCCAAAGCACGGAGGAACTCGAGAATTTTTATGCCTATTGTCATCCATATCAGTACGGACCGTGCCCAGAGTTGCTTTATATGCGTAATCCCTAATAATGCTAGAATACAATCGCAATCAAAAAGGTAATACGAAATTATTCTTAGATTTCCGACAGAAATTAAGTCAATCGGTAATTTTATCACCGATCCACTATACTATGAGTATATGACCATACTATAGGTTAATATTATTTTGACTTTGTGTTCTATTTAAATATGCTGATTCCAAAATTAAATTACTGCTACGAGGTTCAAAATCTGCCTTTACCATAGAGATAAGATAATCTGTCCTTTACACAGAGTAAAAACGACAATATTTTTTTGTTGTTTTAAAAACACAAATGATAAGGAAGGGGCTGATAATTTTTGCAGTTGTTGTAAAGGGTACGAGGAGTTGTTTGAATAGTGGTAATAAAATGTCCAATGTTAGTAAGTACTTATAATATTCAGCTCAAAAATAACAATACAAAAAAGCGCCGCTCTGCGCTGAGCGTCGTCAACTCCCACTTGTCCAGTTTATTGCAAACACAATGTTATCTTTTCATATGATAATATGCCAAGCAAAATTATGAGAAGTGTGAAGCGTATTTCCTCGAAACGGAAATGTTCAGGATAAACCGCTGCGCTGCATTTTGGCGAACACATTTGCATTGATTAAGCAACGGCGAAATAAGGCTTATACTTCATATTTACATTTCAAATGATTTTTAGAAACATGCTTTTTGGTTTTTTACCGATTTTCAAAATGGAGGATTTCCCAAATCATCATATACATATGTCTTTTAACGTCTGTATGGACGAATAGTGTAGGTACCTATACCGATTTTTCAGTGCGATTGTAGACTAATTAAATATATTATTATTTTCGATAATCATAATAAATTTCCAATTGAATGAGATCTTAATTTCGAAGGAATTGATTTATGAACTTAACTTTTGTATTTAATATATAATCTTGTTGCATCTAAACGACATTTTACGACATTAGAATTAGAAGTGAGTAAAGTTTTGCATTCTAACGTTTTCTTTAATACGCATAATCAAAACGTTTTAACACCAGCATATAAGTATTATAGAATTCAAATGTTATCATTTTACTATTATAGTAGTTGTCAAAAAGTTTGTGTAAAATCCATTGTGTCGTTTGTCTTTCAAGTGTACTCGTAACACTCAGTGGAACCCAAAAACTCTTAAAAACTTCACAGCTGTCTCCAGTACAGCACCTGTTCCTAAAAACTTTGGATCATCCCATGTATACCGTCATAAAGTGTCTTATGTTACATAAGTGCATCGCACTCTATACGGGGTGAATGCACTCGGCGGGAGTTTTTGCTACGGGCCTTTCGGCCAATGTTCCTGGCCAGTAGACAGAAATAAACTGGCGCCAAGAAGCCTTAGAGCAACTAGTTTGACTCGTGGTTTCAGTGTATTTTAAGAGCCTGGATGCACGCGATGCTGCAGCTTCGTATGTAGTTTAAAATGTGCGTTACTTAAAAGAAATAAGAAACATATAAATGCGCGTACTAATATAATAAGCATAGAACAGAAACATTTTTGAAACATGCTTAAGTACCTCCTACTGTTATGAGTTATGGGTATTTTTTTAAACAATAAGAAAAGCTAACCGGTTTGAATTTGATCCCTAACAAAAATAAAATTCGTAACTTGAATTTACAGAAAATTTAACGTTTAGAGCTTGTAGGTAACAGACTAAGATGCTCAAAGACGATAACATTTTCGATATTTTCTCTTTTATTTTCATAAATTGAGAAATAGTACATTTTGAGGTTGATAGTACCTACACCGTTGTTTGCACCTAACTGTATAATTTGAGGAGATAGTGAAATGACCTAAAGTGGATTATATAAAAGTATCATGTCATTATGTATGCTAATGGTAAAAAGGCGGCGCCATTAGTAACAATTTGTAATGTGAGACTCTAGACAGGTATGCACTATGCTGTTAATTAAAAAAGCTTTTTGTTCTATGTGTTCTGTTATATTCAGTGGTGTAAATATTTATTTGTTTTATATATCATTATATTTTTAATTTTAATCGAAACTCCAGCGGCTTCGATTACTAAACAGTTACTCCGTATATTACGGTCATCTTCATCATAAAAGGGCGCTGATGAGAACTAAAGTAACTTGGTTCATTCCGGTTCAAGCAAACAAACGAGTTGACTCTCGATTGATACATCTTAGACATTCAGCAAATTATTTATTTTGTCTTATTGAATAAACTTTATAGATTGATATGGCCGCGTTTCATTAAAAATTTTTCATCGGTTAAGTCATAATTCAGTTTTTATTTATATCGTAACTTATTTACACACTTTATGTGTTGGATTAATTAAAGTTTATGTAATCAAAGTCTTTCACAGTCTACATCACTTACAATATACCGTCTACTCTACTACTTGTAAATAGGTAATTCATTTATTCACTCAGGTCATAAGGTTAAGAACGATCGTGTATTGCGAAAAAATATATGAACTATTAATTACCTTCCTGAATACAGACCTGGCTAGACATTGGCGCCGCTGTTATGCGAAATAGACATTTGTGTTACACGTGTAACCTTTAATTCTAAAAAAGGTGCGATACGTTTGCTCGCACCTACATAGTTTGTACGCGTTTTACAATCACTTAGGCATATCGTATTACACATAGTCAGTGCAACCTGTCGTATATGTTCAGGTATCTTAAGAAAAGTCTACGTAACATTTTATTGATTACACTGCAGCAATATTTCACTTGTTCATTATAATGATTCTGCAATTTTATCTTGTTTTAAGATCGGGGCTTTGCGAAACTTTCTAATTGATTACTTTGAGTTTTTCAGATGTATACCAATCTCTTTTACAGGTCAAAAATATCGTTTTTAAATACTTATAAGGTAATAATTTTGGTAATAAACATCGATCTTGATTTAAAAATCTTAACATACTGTTTTAACTCACAGCGCTGGCCGGTCATAAAAATCACAAAAACGAAGCAATTAGTAAATGAAGCGCAGGTTCCAGGGTTTGATCCCCGGCCAGGAAAACGATCTTTATTCAGATTGAGCATGAGTCTTGAATGTTTATCTGAATAAGTATCCATACTAATATTATAAATGCGAAAGTGAGTTTGTTTGTTTGTTACGCTTTCACGTCGTAACTACTGAACCGATCATCATAAAATTTTGCATACAAGTTCTCTGGAGTGCGGAGAAGAACATAGGCTACCTTTTATACCGGGAAAGTGTACTATTCCCGAGGGATCGACATTGACGCGGGCGGAGCCGCGGGCGAAAGCTAGTTTATTATAAACGACACAAGTTCACTCTGTATTATTTGTCTCTATATATTTATTTATTCGACGAATTTATATGAAATGTTATAGAAGTCAGTAAATATAGTATTTTAAGGTAACATATATCGTAAAATTGCAGCAATGCAATTTCCTTCGACTTCCTCATTGTGGCAAATGACAACTATTCGACTCTCGCAATGTGAGGATTGCAAATATTATTGCGATAAGTTCCATTATTTCCTTTATCACAATAGCAATACTCGTCAACGGCTCTGTAGGAATAATAATCATTTGTCATGTAATTCTAGTGTAATTCCCTTTAATAAGGAAATAAACTTTCCTTATTCTGTTATTGTTAATAATAAAGGGTGTTCTTTCGTGCTGGTCAGGGAGAAAAGAAAAAAACGTAGAATGTAGGTACTAGCTGCTTCTCTTCCCAAGCAGATCGTAAAAGCGGATCTGGGAATGGGTAAAATCTGAGGAATCATATAGGCGATGCGGCTAGCAACCCATCACTTATCTAGGTCTTATGGACCTGGGCTCTGTCTAGTCCGTAAAGGAAAAAGACGTGATACTATGTGTCATCCTCAACTGCCTGGCCGGTAGTTACAGATATGGTATAGTCTTTCACTCGGAAGAGGTTAAATGTTAAGAACTAAATGATACATACGTTCAAATAGGCTAGTTTCCTAAAATAATATAATTAGTCCGTCTGTTAGTAATACAAAAAATATTGGATACGTATTTTTTCTTTTGTCGATTGAGTAAAAAATGATAAAGATATAGCCCTTTGAAATTCCGTGTGACGTCATAGTTTGCTACAATTTTTAGCAAACTTTGACGTCACGAGCCCCCACTCCTGAACTTTGACGCGCTTTATCTTTTCCATTTATTGTTTAATTGATTAAAGAAAAAATACGTGTCCAATATTTATTGATTATCTAACTGATGGACTAATTGTAATGTTATAATTTTGACCCAGGAAACAAGCCTATTGTCCAAACCGTTGACTGCATAAAATATAATGAGAAATCATATATTAACATCGTACATCGTATTTGTTGCACATTTATCCCATGCAACAAAAGCATTATCAAAGAGGGTTGACGTCGAGCGGCGGCCGGTCATAAGTATCAATAGCGTTAAAATAATAGCATTCCCAAAGAGGGTTGATGTTAGGCAGGCGGCCAGTTGCAAAAGTAAGCCGCAACATTTTACAGCATGGAAAGAATAAAATACTTTTATGCTGACCCGACCCCACATAAAGTGGGATGAGGAATGGAAGAAGAGTTTATATTATGATAAATATTTTACAGTTTTGAGCAGAATTTATGTAATATATGTTATTTATATAGATAAGTTAATTAGTTTTCAATCTGAATTAGAACCGCCATCCTCTTAATTTTTGTTAGCTGCTTCTTAAACACTTTATTTTCTTCAACTGCCTGTCGCGTGTTATTTACGTCAGTATTAAAGTAAACTGCTATACCTTTCCTATTTTACAAGGAAATATTAACAGCTATCCAAACAATATACACGTGCTTCAATACATACAAAGTTTCTATCACGAGCTCTTATAAACAGAAAGAGTATAGCACGTGGACTGACAGAGCACGTTCAATCGCAGGAACGTCTAAAATTTGTATTTGACCTTTATATGTATGACATTAAGTTGTGTTTCGATATTTTTTGAGTATTTTACCTTATGGGCTGAAACCTCAAGCATCACGTCTGAAAGTCAGTGATTTAGTATGCACGTTGCGTCAGTCACCGTATAGTCGTAATTCTACTAAACGGTAAACAGTCATGTGCGTCACGAAATTAGATTAATGAGCTGCAATAAAGCATTTAAGTCATTTTAAGTAGATCATTTATCTGCTATTGTTTCCTGTTGAATAGGTTCGTCTTTATAAGGTCTTTACTACAGGAAACAATGTAGGCATTAATTATTTCAGAGAAATTGTCATTAAGGAAATGTCATTTTGTAACTGATGAACAAGCTTGTTTTGTTTTCCTTTTATCAAAGACTAGCTTTCGCCCGCGGCTCCACCCGCAGCCATGTCGATCCCTCGGGAATAGTAGCCTATGTCCTTATCCGTACTCTAGAGAACTTGTATGCAAAATTTCATCATGATCGGTTCAGTAGTTACGGTGTGAAAGCGTAACAAACAAACAAATAAATAAAAAAATAAAAAAATAAAACTTTTGCGTTTAAAATATTAATATAGTAAGGATATGATCATTCTACAAGAATATATCCGTCAGGCGGCGCACCATCTGGCAAGCTTCATCCCAAAAGTCATCGGCAGGTGGACTATGGCCCTTTAGGCTAGATGAAAACACAGCCCATCGGGCAATACATATTAGAGTTTGCTGCCTTTCCCAAGCCTTGCGCACACAGGCAACGCCTAAAGTCGAGGTCCGTCCCTCCTAGTTAGTTACCTATACAGGTGACTGCCCTTGTTGCAAACGCCCGATGAAATGGCAAAAGCTTCCTATTGTAAAATAAACCTAAGTTAATTAGAATGTGTTAAAACGTAATCATTTTTAGTAAGCATAAATTATAAAGAAAAATCTAATCTAAATTATTGTAATAATCGAAAACGCGTCTTATTGTTAGTTGTAATAGGTACGTACATAACGCCCACTGTAGTATACTATACACAGCTACGCGGCAACTATACAGCTGCCAAGGAAATTCAGTTTGTATAAAACGTAGATATACTAGCATGGTATTACTAGTAAAAATAGTATTTTTTCCCAATCCAACCCTGCCAAAGAAATAAGATTTTCACTTTTATACTGTGCAATGCAAACAAATCTTTAATGACCCTTAGTACTTGCATTGGAATCCAAGCTATATCTCTATTCGAATATAAAAAAAAACATGATCATTATAGACACTGCCAATGACGTGGAATTCTGTCGTAAAATAACGTTTACATAATTATGTAACATGTAATAACTTACCTTCAACATAACACATGCTCTTTAATCATTCAAGTCAAGAGTCAAGACCGTCATCTCATCCGGCTATGGCTGGCTGATTTAAAGTAATAGTTAAGTAGGATCAGAAGTATTAAAAGAAGAAAACAAGAGTAATAGAGTTGGAGTCTAAGATGTAGGTACACAGTTAAATATGACTTTGAGCTAAACCTAGGCATTGTTATGTTATTATAGTGTCCAATACGCTCGTTACCTGGGTCAAAATAATAATATTATAATAGACCACCAGATAAATGTTAAAAAAATATTGGACATGTACATATTTTTTCTTTTGTCAATTAAACAATTAGTGATAAAGTTATAGCGTGTCAAAGTTTTTAACTGGGGGCTCGTGACGTCATAGTTCAGTAAAAAGAGAAGTGGATTGTGTTGCCACATGGAATTTTAACGGACTGTATCTTTATAATTTCTTGTTTAATTGACAAAAGAAAAAATACATGGTCAATAGTTTTTGATTATCTAAATGACGGACTAATTATATTTTTTTAGGAAATTAGCCTATTCAATTCGTTCATTGCAATTCAATTTTAAGTAGAATAGGACAACTCCAAGTCTTCCCATGGAGGTCGTAAGAGGCGACTTAGGGAATACAAGATAAACAAAGCTCATAAGCATCAATGAGACCTCTCTAACCCGTCTGGCCAGCGAGGAGAGGATAGGCCAAATCCTCTGTCTGCTCTGGCCAAGTATGAGACATACTACGGTAGTACAGAGAGGAGTCTTGTTCCTGCAGTGGAGACTAAAACGACCTAATTAATAATGGAGATTTTTTATTGTTTTTGAGTAGTTAGATGTATGTACGAGTATGTATGCGAGTTTCTTTTTTCCACCATTACTTCTAGATACCTTAACTGACGAGGATGTATTGGGTAGGGTATATTTAGAATCCTTACACTCTTTCGAGTGACATAGGCTATATTTTTTGTTAAGGCAAACTTGTGTTTTATGTTTATAAAATAAAATGTTTTGTCTATTGTCATAAACAAGGATACATTGTAACTATTCATCTGAACACATTTCTTAGTGTTTGTTCTATACTAACTGTCTAATCTTCAAGTAGCTTAAAAGGGTTATAATCGTAATTGACGTCTGTGCCCAGAACAATAACATCAGCTTGAGGAAAATCGTGATTTTCACGTGATTTGCTAGGGATTTGAAACTTTTCCTTTAAAAGGTTACTGTTTTTTGATTTCGTTTTGTTTCGCACAATTTTAATCCTACTTAAAAATTACGACCGATGTTTAAAACATTATATACCTATATCCTTACTATCCTTTCATTCATTCATTTTTAGCTCACATCAGCCCACTGCTGGGCATAGGCCTCCCTTTTTTTACTATCCCTTACTATCCTTATCCTACCTAATATTATAAATGCGAAAGTGAGTTTGTTTGTTTATTTGTTACACTTTCACGCTGTAACTACTGAACCGATCATCATGAAATTTTGCATACAAGTCCTCTGGAATACGGAGAAGGACATAGGCTACCTTTTATCCCGGGAAAAAGTACTGTTACCGAGGGATCGACATTGACGCTGGCGGAGCCGCGGGCGAAAGCTAGTTGTATATAAAAGAAATAAATATCTAAGGACATTTACACAGTACTTTTTGAACTTGTATGGTAGTATACTAGCTCAACGATACTATATTTTATAATAGATACATATACAGCGTGTATATGTATATATACGGCCGCTTCCAACCGGTCGTATTGGAAATCCTTGGGGGAGGCCTATGTCCAGCAGTGGACTTCTTGCGGCTGATATGATGACAGCGTGTAATATATAACCAACGACGTTGCCGTGAAATGGTGACTAAGCCCGTCAAAATGAACAACTTTTGCTATGAGTTCCCATTGGAATAATGATAAAAGATAAACATCCAAGACCCAGGCCGATCTGAAAAATATTGTTTTCCATCTTGGAAGATATGGAGGGAGGTCTTTGCCCAGCAGTGGGACAGTTAACGGCTTAAATGAAATGAATCTTGACCTGGCAGGGGATCGAACCCAAGACAGTGCGATTTAAGGGCACTTGTGGTACCACTAAGCTACAGAGCTAATCGTATATCAACGTCTTATTTCTTTCGCTTTTAATAAAAATAATAAGTTAAATATGATCAGTATGATCACAAATGTTCATTGCTTCCGCCTATTTTGTGAAACCAACGTGTTTCTAATTATATGAAGAATGTTGTACTTTGCTTTAAATTAGTAGTTTTATTTCTTCATTGCATTTTCTACAAAATTGATACTCGATACGCGCCAGTATGCCGCCATACTCCAATAGCATATACGGCGCCACCAAATATATTATACTAATTGACAGGCGTCGATCAAGAGTGGTTCCGTCCGGTTTGGTAACCATTGAGCAATTCTTAAAAAAATACTTTCACTGCCAACGTCCACGGCGGTCTTACACAAGTCGCGACTTCGGTCCAGTTTCAGAGAAAGCTGCCAATGGCTTATTTATAGGCCACTTACCTGTTTAGTTTCTCGACTGTAAGACTGTAAACAATAACATTCTATAACATCATAGATTATTAAAAATGTTATCGTGTTACACATTGTTATCGTAATATAACTTTTGTGTGGGAGCACCTTTATCTTTTTTTACAAAAAACTGTAAACAATTCACTTTCTTCTAAATATAGACACTTAACAGGTAAGTAAGGCTACTTATTTACTTTATAGTCATAAACGGGACCACCTTAACTAAAACAAAAAGAGACCTACATAATCTTTTTGATACACATTACAATACGAAATTTACAAACAGTCTGTCAATAAACGTGTTTTTAGCTTCAAATAAAGTGTTTCTTTTACCGTTGTATTCATTCGTCTCAGTCAGAGAGGGATACAATAAGAATAAGAAACAATATGGCGACTGCACAGTGCTGGCGGGGAATGCGCTTTCGGGTCTCCAGAATTTTGCCGGGACGTTTCATTTCTCTGTATCACTCTATTGTAATGTACTCTATCCCATGCCATGGTATATTCATTTATGGTAGTAATGTAGGTAGGTAGGTATATAACAATTTAAACAATAGATTTTGACGTAGGTATTATTTTAAAACAAGATAAAATAAAATCTCTATAACAGGATTATATTTCAATAAGCTTGAATATTCTTATCTTTAGTATTTTTTGCTTTATCCTTATCACGCAAAATGTTTATCCTATTCGAAACTTGAAGATTTGTTAACCTACCTACCCAAACCCTTTGCATTCTAGGAGATCTTGAATTAGGAATTTGTTAAAGTGACTCAAATGAATGCATTTGAGTCAAACAATGGTTAACTTAACAAGAATTTGGTCGTGAATCAGGTTCGTCCCCTAACAATCGTCTGGTTCAACGAATTTTTAATATTGTTGTTAGCCAGTCCCTGGATAACGGTTATGTGAAATTATTAAGGTTTTCTATTGTTTTCTTTTTTCATCTATGTTTATCATATTTTGACTTGTTCTCTTTCTTTTTATTAACTAATACCTCGTTAAACTTAAACTGATTATAGCTTTTAAACACATAAATTAGTTTACTATTGTGTCTCATTTATAAAAAAAGGATATACCTATTATTCTTGACATGTAATTTTAAAAGAAAGTAAATCATTTCACTTTATCTTTTAAATGGCAATCTGGGAGATTTATCTCGTCATGTTGAAGTTAGTCATAGTTTTGCAAAATAAACGTTGGTTTATACTGGTTCCAAACTATTAGTATAGCCACAGACAGACAGCCGCGTCATGGAGACAGCTTTGAGTCACGGTTTATTCAGGCCTGGTTTGCTCAGTAACTCATACTTTAAATATATCATTTGAACTGTATAATCGGAGTAAAATTAATAATAATAAGAGACAGTAGCGCAGAAAGAGCGCAAACATAATTAGAAGAAAGATAGATTTGAAAATTATTAAACCGGTGCCATGCAACCCATACAACAACTACAAGTTAAACTATTCTAAATCTTTATTTTTATATATTATGAAGAAGAAAGTACATATCACAGTTTTTCAAGTAAATTTTCAGTACAAATCTTAAACTGTAAAGGCATACATGAGTCAACCGGCGTGGTGAGTCACCCTAAATAGGATTGAAAAAATAAAAATATGAAACGTCACTTTACCCGTTAAATTAGTTTTGGTATGACTCGTGAATTTAAGTTTCAGATTTTTTTTTAATTAGACGTGATTTACGAGTTAAATAAATAAAATCTTGGGCGCTAGTAAGTATGAAAACATCACATTCCAACTTGACCAAAGAGAATAACTTGGCCATCGGCACATCATACCTACTTAATAATGCTACGTACGTGCTACTAATTATTTTCACTACGGGACTATTCTGGGGTAATACTAGTTTGTTGCTAATCATTATATAGCCATTCTATCCAACTAATATTACAAATGCGAAAGTAAGTCTGTCTGTCTGTCACACTTCAACCATTGAACCAATTTGGATTAAACTTTGTATGGAGATAGTTTGAGGCCCGGGGAAGGACATAAGGTAGCTTAAATTCCGGGAAAGTCTAATGTTCTATAGGGATCAACCTAAGCGCGGGCGGAGCCGCGGGCAATAACTAGTATGAAATAAAAGTATTTTCGAGTTATATTTTTCTTAATAAAACTAGAAATATTACTAGACTAGTCCATTAGCAGCAAATCACAAGGCTCACTAATATCAGCATTGCGTGACCATATCAATCGCAAGTAGATCGTTAAAATACCATAAATCAAAATTATACCTCTGTCTATGGCGACTGGCGACACTACATCATGAGGTCAAGGTCATCTTGAGCATTTATATGGATTTTATAAAATTGTTTTAATGGATATTGTTTGTTAGTACTTTTGTTAGTAGTCAACGAATACTATATTATTTTACAGTTCCAACTCATGAACTTCGCGCAAAAGTAGGAATAAATAAATAAATAAAAACGTAATTTATTGCCTTTGCTTACAGTAAACATAAAAATTGCAATCTTCTAAAAATAAATGGCAAAGGAATGCCTCAGCTTGTATTACCTTACCACGTAGGTATCTACGTGGTGGGAACGCTGTTTTTCAGGCACCAACTCTCCCTGAGATCTCATGCGGGAGTTTATATTGATGCGGGAGTTTATATTGTATGAGGAATACCTACCGAACATACGAAAATATTTCCCAGTATGAGAACTTTTTGCTCTTTGTTCTGTGTTTATAAAGAAACTTTATTCTTACGAGCATATTGATGAAAAGCACAAACAAAGCCGCCAAGTTAAAATAGGATTGGAGTTTGTCAGACGCAGTCTGCCAAATGCACTCAGATCGGTGGGTCGCCTTGTTTATGAAGTGGAACCTTATAGATTGACGTCACAGATTTTAAAATTCTCTCTGCGTGATTATGAGTTAATACATTGTAGAGTACGTTATCTCATATCATGACAATAGCGTTTAAATCATTCCCAACCATTAGAGACACACGCTAACCGTGACATGTCTCGTTTACTCTTGATCTTTCGACAGGATTTCACATTGTGCTAATGATGTGTTTCAATTTGGGTGAGAGAAATTGCTTAGATTTAATTATTTAGAAAGTGTATTAGTGACATTTGAATACATTATCCATACGAGGATACTAATTAGAAGACAGACAACTATCTAACAAAAGCAAACAAGTGAGTTACTGCTGTCACTCCCACACGTCATGGAAATGAAAGTGATAGAAAAAGAAACAAATAATACAACACAGAAACGACACTGAATAAAATATTGTGAATTTGTGACATATGAATAAAGTTCAAATTACAATGAAGAATGGCAAATTAATTTATAGTTCCTAATATTTTATATATACATTAGAATAACTATGTAAAAAAAAAAGATTAAGATATAGCTTTTAGTTCAAAAAACTATGGAATTTTTAAAATTGGTGAGCAGCCGAGTGTGTTAGAGGCTTTAGTAACGTCTACAACGCACGCGCAGCTTTACATCGTGCACTCCCATATGTACTGATGTAAACAACGACTACTACCCTCAAATTGGCCCTTCAGGGGCCGTACTACCTCACACTGCTTTGCATGATTGACTGTTATATCAATAATAATTAAATACTCAAGTTGAAATAAAAATGCAGCAAAGTTCAGGACTAACTCTGGTAACTATATGACTCAAAAACACGATTGCGTTAAATTTTCTCGATAGAAAAAAATTGCAAAGTTGCCTCCAAATCACGTCTAATTTACTCGGTATATAGCATTATTCACCAAATACATTCAAATTAACCTTGAAACTTTTGATTATTATTGCATTACAGATAAGGCAGCCATCATATGTTTTCTTTTTCGAATAACCCTTGAATATTCCTAAAAAACGAAAATATCCAAAGTAGCCAACGCGTTTAGACCATCCGCGTTTGTATCGCCACGCCGCCTGGCATATGTCGGGCTCTTCAGGCTTTGCATGAACGTATACGCGGCCCATCAGGCAATATGAGAATTTCTTGTCTCTCCAAGCCTTGCGCACACAGGCCAAACGCCCAAAGCCGAGGTCCGTCCCTCCTGGGGCACTCTGGTGATGTTGTCTATATAGGCTGAGGGAACTCTGCCCTCGCCTCAAATGCCCGGTGAAGTAGCAAAAGCTCACTTGGAGCTAGCTACATAGTAAAAAAAAAAAACTACTACCGCCCGCATTATACCTACGTTTAAAAACTGGTGCGAGTGTTGTAAAATGATGTCATGCGGCAATAGCGGTCCTAGGATTTTTAAAAGTGTGTAAATTTTAACTACTTATTACTATGTTTGAATTAAACCAAAAATTTATTGGTATAAATATAGGGTATACATACAATCACAAAACCCCTGATATAAAAAGTAACCCTCTATTTTATTAACGATTGAATCAAATATCTTTCAAACAAAATAAACTGCAACGGAAACGGTTCCGCCATTTGTGAGCTTCTGTGACTCAGACAGACGCACGCACAGACACGTCAAACTTATATCACCCCTCTTTTGCCTTAGGGAGTAAAAAACGGGAAAAGAATATTTAAAAATGTCAATGTTAAATCGTATTCATTATGTATTCTAAAATTAAAAGGTCAAACAAATGGTGGAGGTGAAAATGTTCTAAGGTCTTTGAAATGACTCGCATTACAGTCTCCGATAGCTGGAATTTGTAGGTATAGACATGTTTAAAACGGGTTTTCTACATTTTACGCATATATTTGTATAAAACATTATTTGTATTAAATGCCATTTGAATTTAACAATTATTTTAATTTATCTGATCACATTAGGCATAAGAGGATTGGTAGCTACTTAAGATCAACATTTAAAATACCAATAATCAAAACATCAACATCATAAGATCAACAATTCAAATGTCAATGGTTCAAATTTACAATAATTAAACATATTTAACAATTTATATTCTCAGGAGCATAATGCCGACACTTGAAATAATCAAACTACGCGCTTTGAAAAGTATCAGTTAACATTTAAATTGACATTTTAGATAATGATGGAACATACCATGGTGCATGGTGCGTTCATGAGTCACCGTGATGTGATTCACTGTTTGAATAGGCTCCAGTGCGTTTTCCTGAGGATATCTATATTTAAAATAAACGAAAGTGCTTCCATTGTTATATTAGTAAGCGGGACGCATTACATATTATTGATAGGCAGCCCTAACTGTCAGACTTCCGGCGCAGATGTCAGGCAAGCGCCGACCACCAGACGTGAACCAATAAACAAATTACGTAAAGCTACAGAGGTGACACATCGCTAATAATGTCGAAAATTTAAGCGATTCTTGAACAAAAACATTTACCGTTTACACAAATATTTCAGACATGTGCCGCCTACCAGACGAAAATCAATAAATTAGGCCAGTACCACAAATTAAGAATATCGGAAAGACCAGTGATGAAAAAAGAACTTGGACCATATACCTACAACCGCTTCACTCCTGACAGATTCCATCCATTAGCTGTTCCAAGTGTTGTCTAACGAATTATTTTTCTTTATTTTTGATATTAAAAATTCTACCACCAGCAGACCATACGGTATTTTATACTGTTAAACAATGTAACGTAACTTTTTATTATAGCCATATTTTCAGTAAGTCAAGTGAAGGAGATCATTTGTGAAATCATATTGAATTTTGGGGAAATACTAATAATAAGATTATTTATTTAAAACTAGCTGTTGCCCACGGCTCCGCCCGCGTTAGTGTCGATCCCTCGGGAACAGGAGAATTTCCCGGAATCAAACATACCCTATGTCCTTTCCTGGGCCTCAAACTACCTCCGTACCAAATTTCATCCAAATCAGTTCAATGGTTGAAGCGTAAAAAGACAACAGACGCTCCTTTCTTAGCGCTCACTCACATCATTATAAAAACCCCTGTACCAAATTTCACGTTTCTAGGCGCAGCAGTTTCGGTTGCGTTGATATATAAGTCAGATTTGCCCGCGGGTACGTCGCCGCCGTTAGTGTCCATCCCTCAGGAACTGTAGAATTTCCCGGAATAAAACATACCCTATGTCCTTCCCCGGGTCTCAAACTACCCCCATACCAAATGTCATCCAAATTAGTTCAATGGTTGAAGCGTGAAATGAGGACTATACATACATACATAGTATCACGTCTTTTTTCCTTACGGGGTAGACAGAGCCTAGGTCTATAAGACCTGAAGGCCACGTTTAGCATGTAATTTTCCTATGTCACTTATAATATATAAGTAAGTGCTATATATTTGCAGGCAAGGCAAACTAATGGCTTAAATTCATTCAAATGACGATAACTTTTTTTTTAACTAACCGATTTTTATGAAACAAACTTTAAATGTTAATCTGAGTTAAAATAAAGCAATTGGTGAAAGTTTGAAGTAAATCGGTTCAGTATTTTCGGAGATAATCGTGATCATACATACAGACAGACAGACAGACAGACAGACAGACAGACAAAAAATTCTAAAAAAAATTTTTTGCTTTCTATTATTCTTTTTAAGTGTCCCTCTATCCATTTCAGTCAAAAATTCTAAATGTACAGACAAAATATTTTTACTGTTTTATTATATGTATAGATTACTTGACGTTTTGCAAGGAGTTCTCAAAATAAATGTAGTTTATTTACTTTCCATCGATTTCGCAAAATAAGATGTCGTAGTAAGAAACCAGTAAAAATAGCGGTAGAATTTATTATTATAATAATATAATTCTGCCGCTACAAACTCTAATATTAATCTACCTGCCTTAAAATAACTATACCTAACCCTCTGCAAGCCATCTTTCATTTTCACCGACAAGAGTGTCACCTCTCTCTCTCTCTCTCTCTCTCTCTCTCTCTCTCGCTATTTCACTCCCTTATCTGTGCGTTTCCCCGGTTGTATCCTCATCTGGGGTTCGTGTAACTAGGCGTACGTATCTCTAAATATGGAAAAAGAGTTGCAAAAAAGAAAGACGCTTCGCCACCGCAGCTATTCTTCCAGTAATAACTTTATTTTGTGCCAAAACACAATGTGAGTCATGTTGAACTTGGTAGTAACAACATAGCCGACGAAGAATTACTTTTTAATATTTTTTACAATTTGATCAAAACACTCATTATACTTACAAGTTATATAAAATAAATTAGGTATATTTGAGTAACCCCGACACAAAAATCCTTCTATGTTGTAAACGCCTCGATCGAATTTTATAAAACATCCCTAAGCATCATCGCTAGAAAATCTTTCAAATGAAAATAAATCACAAAAATAATTTCACACGTTAGTTAGTTAATAGCTACGATGCTACAGATATATGCACAGATAGTCAGACATACACACAGCGGTCAAACTTAGAAAACCTCATCCGATGCTTCCCGGTTATGTCCACAGCTTTGCGTCGGAGCCATGGGTCCACTACTATAACAGCATACACACTGTGTCATGATTCGGCGGAAGTTTTTACAGCCAACTGCCTGCCCAAAAAAAAACAAGATTTTTTGCGAAAATTAAATTTTTATGACAAGCTTTTATTAAAAACAAATCCACACTGTAAAGTGCTTTCCACGACAAATCAAATGAGCCCAAATACCTTGTTAAGTTTAAGAGTTCTTATGACCACCTTCCGACTTCATCATCAGACCAACGCAACAATTCCATAATATTATATTGTCAACCGATTTACACATACATAATTAGAGCTCAATCGATATCCGGGAAGTGGATCAAATTTAACTTGCAAGATTTGATTACAGACAAACATCGGAACAGGTGCAACTAAATAAAAGCTTGTAATAAAATGGCGGGTGGCGCAAGTATTGCCCATCTTGTCTTGGCTTCCTATGTCCCCCCGTCGGGGCAAAGGGCAGATACAAGTTGGCGCCATCTGGTTCTATCCGACGCAGCGTTCTTAGTGCCCATCTAAACCCCTTGAAATTGAATTTATTGAAATTAAAATTATTTGCATAAGTGTCATGTGACAGATGGAATACATTAAAAGGTAAAAGCGTACACTTAGCCGTTTCCAATAATCAATATGTCAATAGAACAAAATATCAAAAAGAGATAGGATATTAAACATTACATAAATATCAAGTGGTTGTAAATATTAATTTATAGTATACAAGCATTTTTTAACTAGCCTATCATGTAATTTCCTTTTGAAAAATATATAATACAGCTTGATTAAAATATCTTGGTTGATATCACTTGAGTTTAAGGCATACACAAAATAAAGATAAACATATTTACATAAATAATTGCGTTAAACGTGACCTATGACCAACTTCGACTCTGTCAAAGTCGTCAGGCTATGTGATTCTTTGTCATGGCTAGGTCAGTGAGTCAAAAGTTGCATATACTTATATTGTTGTTTTCCACTTTCAGTTACCTACATACATCTATCTGAAAGGTTAATACTGAGCTGAAAGTTTAAAAAGAAAAGCGCTTCTTAGTTTTATTCATATGCGAGTATGTTCTATGCAAAGTTATCCGTTACTTTTTATTTTTGACAGTTAGCAGGCTTTTTAATAGTAAGTAAGTCATAAAGATTTTCAGCTTACTTCCTTACTTTTGACAAGTACGGAGTACGCCGTTTTGATAGTCACTTCAACATATAGTCAAATCATGCGAAACCATACAAGGAGCACAATGGTCCAATGGGTCTGAGCATTATTAGCGCTTACGTACGCTAAGAAACCCCGGGCGTGGTCCCCACTGGGATGGGTGACCGCAAGGGGCATAAAAATATCTCGAGCTTCTCCGCGCTTCGGAAGGCACGTTAAACTGTTGGTCCGGGCTACCATCATTGATGGGAGTCATTAAGCTATGTCAGATGCTTTTAAGCAGCTTGAAAAATCTGACACCAGTCTTGTCCACTTACACACACGAGAAACAAACAAAACGTTGTACACTGTAGATGTCAAAAGTAAACAAAAAGCCCTGCTGGGCTCTGTTTATCCCGCAAGGGAAAAATACGTGATAGTATGTGAGTAGGAATACTAGGCTATCAGTAAAAAGACAGTATTACTATCGAAAAGCCTGGTAAGTTTTATTTTTTTCTTATTGCCTAGTTATTTGGGTTCCGTACCATAAGGGTAAAACGAGACACGTTTACTAAGCCTCTGCTATCTATCCATTCGTCTGACCTTTTGTCCGTCTGTCCATCTGTCACGCAGCTGTATCTATTGAACCGTAATAGTGTGAGACTTGAAATTTGCATTTAATGTATATGCCAAGAAACGTGTTTCTGAGCATTTTTTGTAGTTAAATATTGTATGGTAGTACGGAACATTTTGATTTATATGAAAAACGTTCTCGTATGAGATATGATTTTAAACTAAAGCAACGAAACCAACATGTAATCCAAAGACTGTTCTTATCTCTGAAAGGGCTATCATAACTACTTACCTGGGGTTTTTTATGATCGCATTGCATCCTCAGCTCGCTCAGCGCATCCTTGGTGTTGCAGGTATTCATAGGCTATGGTGGGCCTACCTAGCCACGGCTTACTCGGTGTACAATTTTTTAATGATCACTTCGTCATCCATTACGGTTCATGTATATTAAATAAAATAGTCAATCATACGAAAGCTGCAATGTATTTTTAAGTGACGATTAAAACGTTATGCACCGTAATTGTCAAAAGTTACCTAGTAGGCCAGCTGCTAATATAAAAAAAAACTGATGCGTCGGAACTACTCGGAACCCGGAGCCCTTATTATTATAGCATGTTAGTTTTACACATTTTTAGTTGATTTTGTATAGTTGATTCCAGTTTGGTTAGGACATTGCAGGCTTGAATAATAAAACGTTAAACGGAAGGCACGTTAAGCCGTTGATCCCGGCTGCCATCTGGTAGTCGTTAAAGGAACCCCGTCAGAGGCCGAGAGGCGGTTCCGAAGTACTTTGACACCAGGGTGTGCTTGGTCGATTGACCGTGTCACCTACACGAAATGATGATGAGTTTTACACTAAACTAGCTTTCGCCCTCGGCCTCGCCTGCGTTAGTGTCGATCCCTCGGGAATAGTAGAATTTTCCGGAATGAAAGGTATCCATATATGTCCATCCCCGGGCCTCAAACTACCTCCATACCAAATTTCATCTAAATTGATTGAGTGGTTTAAGCGTGAAAAGAAGACAGGCAGATAGACAGAGAGAGTTACTGTCGCATTTATCATATTAGTATGGATAGTATGAATTATTGATACTTGTTTATTGATGTTGTAAAGTGTAATATGATGTGGCAAAATGTTTACGGCCGGCCACCTGCCTCCTTGGGTAGCCCGTAAAAATATCCGTGAAAATATAGTATAATTATTAAACTGGTAGAATGGGATCTGCCACTTGTTGTGACGTCATCATTCTGTTCACAGGTGGATTAAATTTAACAAGTAGTTTTGTTTATACCAGAATTATCTTATCTCTATGGTTTTTACGTATTTTTAGGTATTTTTAATACGAGCGAACAATTATCATGTTTAGAGTTGCCAACAAAAACAATATGGTACCGGTTGCCAGAATAATTTCCTGCAAAATTCTAATTATTGACAAAATTCCAGAAACAATTGTTAATAAAATGCTAAGAGCTCAATTAGAAAAACATGTTATTCACCATTCCGTTGTTTCGATTTTTGAGGCGATCCTAACGGTAATTTAACCGTCGAAATGCATCCAGTCGTTGGGAAGTTTGGAAGATACGACGTATTGAAGAAATTTACAAACATACAAAATACGCACGAATCATATACGCTTCTTGGCAGTCGGGTAAAAATAAGAATAATAGATTCACATGTCGAAGTTTGACAGAAGGCATTCGTTCGAAAAGAGCGTTTCGGTGATTGAGCTCCAGAAACTGCACCGCGGAGGCCTTATATCAATGTCATAACCTGAAAAATTTTAAATTTTACCTACTATAGAATGGACCTACCTAAATAGATATGATGTTTAATTCGAAACTTTAATATCTTAAAAATGTATATGATCGTGTTTTAGCCATAGAATATATATCTACCTATTATAGGTCATTAATATGAAGATCCAATATTCACATGCCTGAACACATTTTGTAGTAATCTTAATATATATAAATCTCGTGTCACAATGTTTGTCCTCAATGGACTCCTAAACCACTGAACCGATTATAATAAAATTCGCACACCATGTGCAGTTCGATCCAACTTGAGAGATAGGATAGTTTTTAACTTATGGCGAAACGAAGTTCGCCGGGGCAGCTAGTAAGTTAATAAAAAGAAACAGGTAATTCATTATAAATATTTTTGATTAAATTTATTTTGAATTCTATGTCGTTAATTTTAAAGTCCAGATTACACAAGTATCGCAACCACGCGGAGATTGTGAGAGCGACGATGCCCATGTGACGCTTCGCACCGATGACGCGGCTATGCTCTGTTGCCGTTCCGACATTATTCTTCCATCTCCTTCTTATAACGCGACGCTAAATAATTCTTTCTCGCTCTAACGCCCAGGCGCAGGTCACGAATACGTCAACGCCAAGCACTCAGTAAAAGCATGCTTTTGCGGTTAGGCACACGGATGCTGCTGCTTTTTGTTACTGTTATTTTGATTTTATTTGGTGTTGTGTTGATTATTAGTTTATAAACATGTCTATGACTGTTTTACGTTGGACTGATCAAGAAACTACGAAACTCATAGATTTATACAAGATGTATTCATTTCTATGGGACAGCAGTCATGAATTATACAAAAAAGCACGCGTAAGAGCCTTGGCATATTCTGACATTCTAAAGAAAATGGACAAACCAAGATTGACAGTACGAGATATAAGATGCAAAGTCAAGAATTTAAGATCGGCGTATTATCAAGAATTAAAAAAGAAATATTACGCCCAAACTTCTGGCAAAGAACATCAATGTTCATTAGGATGGTTTGATAATTTTAAGGAGATAATGGACGTCATACAGGCCAACAAGGTGAGCCCTAAACTTGAAATATCCTAGTAAGTTTTTCTTCATATCTTTATGTGGTGTACAAATCATCCAATTTAGTTATTCGCAAGGTTCGTAGGTTCAAGGGAAATAAAATAACGCAAACACTGCCACCAGATGGCGCAGTGCACATTTGATACTACTGTATTGTACAGACTACAGAATAACTTGAAAAAATAACAGTTGCTTCGAGCCCGTTTTTAATGATGATTAGGTCAATACCTTAATATAATTAAATAGGCTAGGACCAACCTTTTATTGGCAGTCTATGATAGACTGTGTTTGTCATGTTTAGACAGAAAGTTCAGACTCTAATCCTATGGTGATTGCTGAGGGTGATTGGTGCCATCTATGGAAATATTTTGGTATCTGCTCTTAGAAGAGAAAAGTGAGAACACATTTAATGACTATGTATTTTTTTATTAAAGTAAAAACATAAAAGATTACATTCATTTACTTATTTCACTTTAAGCCTACTTTAAGCCAATATATATTGCAATATATTGCCAATATATAATACATTGAAAAAACGAAAGTAGGTAATTACGATCTTTACCTTGATGGGCTTTTACATTCTATGAAGGATAATTTTATTTATTATTAACCGACTTATTTAATTCAGTCAGTAATTTATTTATTTATTTAATTGAAAATAAGTAAGGTGGGTTGTTAACTAAGTTAACATTTTGATTAAAATAGCTTGCGTTTTTGTAATTTGAATTGTTGTCGACTTTTGTGGCTCAGTGATACTGCAACTGCCTTTGGATTGCAGAGTCGCGGGTTCATCATCATCATCATCAGGTCTTTTTCAGTCTCCACTACAGGAGCACGACCCTCTCTGTACTACTAGAGCCATACTTGGCTAGAGCAGTCAGAGGACTTGGCCTACACTCTCCACGCTGGCCAGACGGGTTGGAGAGGTCTCACAGATGTTTCTAAGCTTTATTTAGCTTGTATTTCCTAAGTCGCCTTCTACGACATCCACGGGAAGACTTGGAGTGGTTCTATTCTACTCTGCCGGATACCACACGGCTAAGTCGCGGGTTCGATCCCCGGTAAAGTCAAGGTGGTAAACGATCTTTTTCATATCGGCCTAGGTCTGGTGTTCATCTGTACATGTTTTTATTATAAAAATGATTTGTCCCTTTATATTTATTTTCCCACTGAATTAAATTGAGAAATTCAGATTATATTTAGCTTTTTAGTATTTAAGTTTTTGTGTATAAGATAGATTTTTTGAAGTTGATGTAATTTTTCTTTAAAAGCCTTTTGTTAGTTAAGCTAAATAATATTTTCCCAGAAAAAGCATTGAACAAGATAACCTAGAAAGTAATTTTAGGTAAATTAGGTATATCGCACTTTTCGGGACTATTTACTTTATATTTTAGGAAAGTACCTAGTAAAGTACTATGTAATAAAATTACATAAAAATATATTTATTTAAATAATAACATCATGATCATCATCATCTAAGGCACTACAGCCGCATGTGGGCCTTAGCCTGGTCAAGTAAATCTCTCCAGCCGTTTCTGTTTCTGCCTTTTTCTTTCCATCCTCTGATTCCCAGTACTTTTACGTATCGTAATAACATCATCATATAAACAAATTATCCATGCTGGTCTTTGAGTAAGAAAGAGGTAGAATGCCACAGAGCAGGCAATGTTAAATTCCTTATTCTGTGATGAACATCAGCCGCTTCTCTTCCTGCGCAGATCGTAAAGGCCAGTCGAGGAATATTTTAGGGAATTAAGTGACGATGCGGCCATAGCAAACCATCACTACTTTTGGCAAGCAAGTTACTCAAGTATGCTTGTACACATTGTTACAGGAACGGGAAGATCAACCTGAAGAAGAAGTTGAAGCATCAGACAATGATGAAGAAGATGTCAAACCGCAGCTTTCTGCCGATGACACAATCATAGTTAACATCAAGCAAGAGTTTTTAGACGAAATGGAACATAAGGATGTTAGGTATTCCGCCATAATCAGTGAATATTTGGAACCAGTGCCAATCGCTTGTAAAAAGAAGAAAATTTCTGGTAAAGGGTACTCGAAACCAATAATGCAACCACAACCAAAACCTGTAAGTGATGAGTTTCAACTGTTCGCGAATAGTATGGCCGAGCAACTGAGGACTATGCCTTTAGACAAAGCTTTAAATCTACAAGTTGAGGTTCAAGCTCTGATTGCTAAGGAGCGAATAGATATATTTAATAAGACTGAAACTGTACCTATGCCTGAAACTACTGAGGATGAAGATCAACATCAGCTTGACGAGTTCTTGAATAGTGACAATAGAAATTAGTTTTCTTAAATCACATAAAATTTTTACATGGTTAATAATACTGTGTTCCTTTTTATTTCTTACCTAGATCTCTTGATGTCTTCGCTATATATATTTTAGGGAAAACTTCTTTAGACGCGTCGAACAATTTTTCATATAAAATTGTGGATTCAAGGGTTACGCGTCACGCACTCGCCACGCTACTGTTGTTTTCGTTTCTATGAGTGCCTGATTTTTAGGGTTCCGTACCCAAAGGGTAAAAACGGGACCCTATTAATATCGCTCCGCTGTCCGTCTATATGTCTATCTGACAGTCTGTTCGTCTGTTACCAGGCTGTATCTCATGAACCGTGATAGTTAGACAGTAGACATTTTCACAGATGATGTATTTCTGATGCCGCTATAACAATATATACTAAAAAATATAATAAAATAAATATTTAAGGGGGCTCCTATACAACAAACGTGATTATTTTGCTTGTTTTTGCTCGATATTGATAACGGCAACAGGTAAACGCTTCAAATATTCGCAGACTATTTAGTTATATATTTACTTTATAAATAAATAATTAAATAAAAAAATATATTAAAGGGGGGCTCCCATACAACAGCCATGATTTTTTTTGCCATTTATATAGATAACGGTACGGAACCCGTCGTGCGCTAGTCCAACTTGCACTTAGCCAGTTTTTCTAATACTTGTGCGGGCAGACGAACATACGAAACACCTGATGATAACTGACATCGTCGCCCATGGACATCTGCAACATCAGTTTTGGCAAATTCCGTGGCGCATTGGCACAGAACACCTAATACTACTCAGTGGTTAACACGCCAGCGCCAGCGTCCTGCGACACGCGGGTTCCCGGGTTCGATCCCTGGCCAGGTCATGATGGAAAACGATCTTTCTCAGATTGACCTGGATCTTGAATATTTCTCTATAAAGATAAGTATCTGTTATAAAATATAGTATCGGTGAGTTAGTATCCTACGACACATGTGCACAACTTACTGTGGGGCTAGCTCAATTTGTGTGATATGTATGTCCCTTTATATTTATTTATTAATTATTAGTGTTGTTAACCTGTCTCTCGAACGATCCTCTTTCATGCTAGTCTGAGAGAATGTACCAGCTTCTCTTCCCGCGTGTCTCGTAAAAGCCGATCGAGGGAATAGGCGAAAATCAGATGTATTTTCATTCATTTGACAAACGTGGCTTTTAACCCATATTTAAAATCCTTTTTTTTACTAATATTATAAATGCGAAAGTGAAATTTTTTTTTCGTGTCGTAACTACTGAACCGATCCTCATGAAATTTTGCATACAAGTTCTCTGGAGTACGATAAAGGACATAAGCTAACTTTCATCCCGGATGCATATACATACTGTTTACGTGGAAACGACGTTGACGCGAGCGAAGCTGCCGGCAAAAACTAGTACAATAGATAATAATAATATTTATGCCGAGAGAACAAAGTTTAGCTTCCTCATCCTATTTAATAAATACAGTAAAATATATATGTATGAACAGAAAAACCGTTAGAATTCGGGATGGGTGTCAAGTTCATAGTATTGGGGGCAAACGGTTGCAATCACGCGCCGAGTCACGCGACCCCGTATGGCGAATGTACTGACTGTATCACTAAAAACGACATCTATGTGTTTGTTACCTTGTAGTCGTCTGTTTGACTGCGATCAAACTGAACGTAATGTACTTTATTTCACAAAAACAGCACTAGCCGTAGACGCAGCACTGGAAACACTGGTTTAAAGCTGCACTTTGTACGTACGAGTAGATATATTGTGTAGGAAGGGCGGTAAACATAACAAACACAATATGATTTTAGTAGTCAAATGTTGTAATGTCTATACCGCTCGTGAAACATAATACTTTTTGTCTCCACTGCAGGAGCATGACCCTCTATGTACTACCGGAGCCATACTTGGCCGGAGCAGACAGAGGATATGGCCTACGCTCTCCTCGCTGGCCAGATGGGTTGGAGAGGTCTCATTGACGTTTATGAGCTTTTTAGCTTGTTATTCCTATGTCGCCTCTTACGACATCCACGGAAAGTCTTAGAGTCGTCCTATTCTACTCTGCCGGAAACCACACGGCTATGCTTTTTATCACACGAATTAAACAAATATTTTTCCCGGAAAATAAATGGCGGCAAACCTCAATGAGCAGAAAATGTATCTGCGAATTCCACAGATAACAAACAGATAGTCTTTCATATTAAATTCAATCAAACATCGACCCGATTTTGTTGTAAATTTAGTGGGAATAATTTCTAACTGACAGAGAGTTATGGGGTAACAAATATTAAAACAAAAAATACAACCGAATTGAGAACCCGTTTCTGCTGCTGAGAACCTTGTTCTGAAGTCGGTTAAGAATGTTTGTTTTCACAAAACAATTCAAAGGAGATAAATAAAACGTTGCAGTGTACAACCACATTACTTTTTATCGGCTTTGTTAACAGTTTCAAATCTTAATACCCGATAACCAACGGCGGTTCCGAAGAACTCTGACACCAGGGTGTGCATGGTCGATTGACCGTGACACCTACTCGAAATAAATAAATAAAAATAAATAAAATACATTTATTTCAGATAAACATCCATATCTTTGTTAGTACAAGAAAAACTTATAAACTATGTTAGTATCATTATGTATTAAACATTTAATTTTGGTAATAGCCACCCTGCCCACTGGGGCCTCCTGGCACCGCCACATGGGTTAGCACCCAGTGCCTCCATATGCGGCAGTCTGGCTTCTCCCTTATGACCATCAGGATACTGTTGGTGCTCTCCCGGACTCTGCGCATAAACGACGCGACCCGCCCACGCAATACAGCAAAGAAATCGGTTGTATGTGCGTCCGCGAACATGGCAGACGCACTGCAAAATCGAGAAAGCCCCAACAATACCCTGAAAGCTTTATTATATTGTACTCGGAGAGCGTTGAAAGCCCTTCGCGTATAATTGACTCACAAACCGCACGTGTACAGACTTTGGCAAAAAGCCTTAAAAAGGGTTATTTTTACCTCAGTACTGCACTTAGCAAATTTGCGGGCCAACATATTGCAATGGACTGCCAACGCTCTCCTTTCCCTCTCCATGTCCTCATCATCTTTTAAATTTTCTGTTACCACGAAATACACGAAATGTTGATGAATACCCGATTAAAATAAATCGCGGCGTTCTTCGTCGCGCTTGAAGGGCTGCTTTCCTTGGATGCGGCTTTGAGCGAAACGGACTTGAAGCGGGACATGCTTGGTATTGTAGTTCATTAAATTTAAAAAATCATGGAATTTGTATGGAATTATAAGACCCACAGCCATAAAAGAGATCATCCAGTCAACTTCGCTTACATTTATTGACTCCATATAAAGGTAGGTGTGATGAAAAGGATACAATATACCTACCAGCGCATCAAGCCCTCTGCAGCTTTTTTTTAACTAAGTATTGAAGTAGGCATTTGCCTTATTTAAGTCATCAAATTTTATTATTAGCTGATTCTATGAGTATACAGTTTGCTCGATTCAAATTTAAAATTTTTAAATTCTCTTTTAGAAAGACAACTTTTCACTTTGTAGCACGTGATTGCTAATATGCGCAGTGTGATAAATCGTTTAGAGAGCTATTGGCATGAAATATTTTATATAAAGACCTCAAAGGCCAACAAGGCTGAGTAGAGAAAGTAGGTGCCTACTTTCTGTGTTCTCTTAGTTTCATTGCCAAATCAAGTAAAAGAGCGAGTAACTATGCTATTTTTATCGCTCGTTTACTAACTCGACAGTACAAATTTGACCTTCAATATATTTTGAATCATCATCATCTCAGCCGTAAGAAATCCACTGCTGGACAAAGGCTTCTACCAAGGATTCTCTGCTCCCTGAGAGGATATTGCCATGGGAGTACTACTCACTCCCATGAATGGGGGAAAAGCAGCTCGGGAAGCCATGTGCACGTGCTGAAAACCATACCTGTAACCACTAGCCAAGCAGTTGAGGTCCAAACTGTTATCATTTCCATATTATATAATTTTTAGTAAGTATCAGTAACAAATAACAATTGTGTCATGGGAAAAAATATCGCCTATGGCAACACCGGTTGTACCAGCATCACAGAACAAAAAATAGGTAAACGAACAGCAAGAAATAATTGAGTACCTATTCGTCGAGTAGTTTACTTAAAGTTTCGATTTAATTAAACCATTGGTTTATCTATAATTTGTTATAGCAAAAAGGAGAAATATTTAACAATAAATTAAAACCTCGACTGGAAAAAGTTGTATGACCCTGTACCTAGTCTACCAGCATCAGTAGGTACCTAAAGAATAAAGGAAGGAACAGCTGTGCGGAATAGTGCAAGTATGTCAAGGCAATATTATCCGTCACTTAGTATGACTATGAATGATTTGTTACCTCGATTTTAGAGAATAAATAGTATTACAAATATCTAAGGTTCACTTGAACCTTCTTGAGTTATAATAACTATGATTCTTCGTATTGGATTAGTAATAAACATATCAGATGCCATTATGGGTAATTTTACAAGCTTTTATTTAGTTTCACCTGTCCCGATGTTTATCTGTCATCAGATCTTGCGAGTAAAATTTGACCCACTTCCCGGTTACCGATTGTACAATATTATGGAATTGCGTTGGTCTGATGATGGAGTCGAAAGGTGGTCATAGGAACTCTTAAACTAAACAAGGTTCACTAATAGTGTTTGGGCTCATTTGATTTGTCTTAGAAAACACTTTACAGTGTAGATTTCTTTATAGTAAAAGCTTGTCACAAAAATGTAATTTTTGCAAAAATCTTGCTTTACTTACCTATACGTTTACGTTTAGTTCTAGCTACGTAACGGGTGGTTGCGAAATACGGTACCTAAATATAAAGGCGCTATAACGAGACCAAAACAAAATGTTTTGAAAATGTATTGTAAAAATATGTAAATGATAAAAATGTAAAAAGTTTGTGAACGCCGACGCTATCGCCCTTCCACTTTGCGTCCTTCTGGTTCGTCTATGGTAGAAGACGTAGATGACTCTTAGATAATACATACCTGAAACAAAGAAAACACAATAGTAAGTTATTATTACCTATAAACTCACTAAGTTCCTTTTTCCAGGTACGACTAAAAACATTGAGAATAGTAATGTTTTCGCGATTGTTACACATTTTTTTTTTTCATTAGCCATTTGTGTCCCACTGCTGGTCAAAGGCCTCCCCTCGTTGTTTCCACAAATTCCTTTCCCTCGATAAACTCTTCCAATCCAAATAAAATCATATTAAACATTTAAATTAAATCACTTAATACGTTACAACCTTGACGCGATTTATTTTAAATCTATGACCTGTGAACATATAAACAGTAAAGTTTTCGAAACGTTAGGTGTAAAATAATGTAATAAACGTATTAAGTGTTAAAATGTAATTTAATTGAGAATGTTATTATATATTTAGGTGAATAAATATCTAAATCATGTTACTTGTAAAATATACGATTAACCCACCCAAAAGAGGAATAAAATCTTTGTTTTATTTTACAAGGATCATATTGAAGCCACCAAAGAAAATAAACTTTCTCGCGAGAGATTTTTTCGATTGCAATGAATCACAAATTACTTATGTCGTTAGTATTATACAAGGTCCATTTAAATTAAGCGCAAATATTTTAAGGGCTGGGTCCCATAGGTCATAGAAATGCTTTAGTAGCAAATTTTAAGAAATCGACACGCTAGATTTTTTTTTAATTTTTTCATACAAAATAATTATTTTTTTTATTAAAATCGATAAATCAGCTGTTTTGATCGTCGAGGTCACTGACCTAGTATCCATAGTAGATAATAGTAAAAAGTTGTTGGCCAAGAAAGTGTTTATTTGTACACAGAGTGCTTTTTTCATTTTTTATTTTAAATGTTCAGGTCCAGATATCTCAAAAACTAGCGTGTCGATTTTTTTTATTTTGCGTCTAAAGCATTTCTCTAGCTCATGGGAGTCAGCCTTTAAAATATTTGCGCTTAATTTAAATTGACTTATATAAGTTTAGGTATTTGAAAATAAATAATTTTGTGTTGAAGAATTTTCTGTCCTATCAGATTTAAATCATTATTTGTGTACCTATATCAAGTTAGTATCAATAAAGTAGCAAAATCCTCAGCAAAATCTGAGCGTTTCTTAAAATGCCTTAATTATTGTAAGTTACACTACCTACTTTTTTTCATAGATGAATTATATCAATCTAATATTATTTTTTAAACTTCGCGCTTTAAACACATAATGTATATAAACTAATAAAAAAAGGTTCGTGATAAGTCCCGTTTATATACATAATAATTATATCAATCTAACTTTATATAAACAGAACGTACAAAATCTCGCTTTATGTCTTCACCTCGCCTGGATACGAGTATGGAGTAAAAGCACTCGGTTTATGTCCGCAGGTATGAGCCGACAGAGGTCGGCAGCCGGCGTAGTAGGCCGCAACCGCTAGTGGCGCGCGGCGCTATTGACATCATCTTTCTCTTTCACTCGCATGGCAGACATAAAGCAGACAGACTCGGCGCGCGGGGAGGGTGATTATCTTTCTCACTCCGGCGCGCGTTGTTTTGTTTAGTACCCATATATCATCAGAAGGAGTTTGACGTATTTTTGGCAGCCAAGCGCTTTTCAAAATGGCCCCATCCTGGACTCCAGATAAACTTCAGAAGCTATTAATACTATTGCGAGAGCACCAAAACGATTTATTTAATATATCACCGATTAACATGCAGAAAAAGATGAAAAAAGGCACATTTGACATGATTGCTAACGAACTGAACATGCCGACGGCAACAGTGAAGTACAAATATTTCAATTTGAGTAGTGCTTACAACACAGAAGTAAAGAAAATAGAAGCAGCTAAGAAAAAGGGTTTTTTTTATAGACCCACATTAACGTGGTTTAACGAATTCCGGGAAATAATAGAAAAAATTAAAGGACCTGCCACTAAATATGAGCAAGAAGAATTTCAGGTATTGAAACGAGTTTCGACATATTTATCATCGTATAATTTCATATCGCATTTAATCATCTCTAAATCAATGTATTTTTCTTTCAGATTTCTCCACAAGAAGACATTATTTCCGAAGAAGAATTGGAGTTGGAGGAGGAACAGGATCCGGTCCAGGCGAAGTCAAATGCCGATTCAATAGTTGTCACTATCAAACAAGAATACATAGATGGGCCGTTGAAAGAAAGCAGAGATGTTGATTTTGACGAAGACTTAGATTCGGTCGAGATTGTTCAGGAAATTCTGCCTATACAGCTAAATCAGCAACCCAGGCCTCCAGTCAGGAAGCCAGTCAAAAGACGACGAGATAAAAGGCAAGATGCGGAATTGATTCTAAATACGCCAGCAGAGCCTCCCGTGCCAAACGACGAGTTCCAGATGTTTGCCAACCACGTTGCTGAGCAGCTAAGGCACATGAATGCGAATTCTGCGCGCAGAATGCAGGGCGAGATTCATATTATTTTTGATGAAGAAGGTTTCCCGTTTGACAGCCCTGTGTCGGAGGAAATGACATAAAATGCTTCAAATTAATGTTTATCTAGTTATTATTTTATATTACTTTCTCTATTTCATTGCATTTTTAATTTTCCAAATAAATAAATACTATTAAAACTAGTATTTTTTTTTGCAGAGGCAATAAAAAAATAGAAAATATATACATACAGTTATACCCTACTTAATTAAAAATGCGAAAGTTTGTATGTTTAAATGTTTGTTACTTAACCATGCCGTTTTGGCATGGTTAAGTAACCTGGTTAAGTGCTTAATGGATTTGGATGGACAGATAAGTAATTAAATAGAATGAAAAAGGGGATATAGTCGCAGGCTAGTTCTAGTTAGTATATCCTCACTAATATTATAAATGTGAAGGACTGTGAATATGGATGTATGGATGTTTGTTGACTCTTTCACGTCAAAACGGCTGAACAGATTTTGACGAAATTTTGCACACAGTTAAGTTATTCCTGGAATAAGCTAGCTATATAATAAGCCTAGCTAATGTACCTATTACATTAGCTACCTTTCATCCCGGAAAAAAATACAGTTCCCGCGGGATCGACATTAACGTAGACAGACAGCTAGTAATAATATTTTTTTTTATATAAAAACCGACTCAATCAAACTACTGAACCGATTGTAATGAAATTTAAATAAGAACAACTTGAAAAAATACCCTTTGAAACAAAAAAGAATTAACAACCATTACAAAACATACAACAGAATTGATTACCTCCTCCTTTTTTGAAGCCGATTATGACACGGATTTCTTTTTTGCCATTTCTGTACCAAGGTAAACACATGATTGACCTCTCAATTAGACACCGCCTCCGTGGTCCAGTGGTTAAGGCATTTGCCTGTAGACCCGGGGGTCGTGGGTTCGATTCCCACGGGAAGCATAAGTATGCTTCCCGTGGGAATAAACAAAGTTGTTTACTTGCTTCCAGGTTGGTTAGGACATTGCAGGCTTGAATCACCTGATTGCTTCGGAAGGCACGTTAAGCCGTTGGTCCCGGCTGCCATCTGGTAGTCGTTAAAGGAACCACGTCAGAGACCGAGAGGAGGTTCCAAAGAACTCTGACACCAGGGTGTGCATGGTTGATTGACCGTGACACCTTCACGAAATGATGATGATGATGATCAAAAATGAGTACACTGTTCGTAGACTATACTAGAATTGATGAAGATAGTTCGAAATATTATATTATATTAGTCAATTTGGGAGGTAAATCACATCGGAATAGCGATTGCAAATTATATATTTATAATAAGCTTTCGCCCGCGGCTACGCCCGCGTCAATGTCGATCCCTCGGGAACAGTACTTTTTCCCGGGATAGAAGGTAGCCTATGTCCTTCTCCGTACTCCAGAGAACTTGTATGCGAAATTTCATGATGATCGGTTCAGTAGATACGGCGTGAAAGTGTAACAAACAAACAAACTCACTTTCGCATTTATAATATTAGTAAGGAAAGGATAAGGAAACAGAATATACATTATATGAGTAATTACAATAGCTAATGATATTGCATTTTGTCTATTACTTTACGTCAAGGACTAAATATGCTAGAAATATCTTCTAGAATTTTCGAGAATCGGTCCAATTACTGTTGTCAAAGACTAATAAAGCGCTATCAAGTCAATTTGGTGTGTACGTCAGAGGAACGTGATTACAGAATTTATTAAAGTTTTTGCGCAGTTGTTCGCAGATGCCAGGCTTCACACGAAATCCCCATGAAATTGCTCTACCGTAACTGATTGCGGTATCTGTGACATTTTATCGGTGAAACTGTTTCAATATGGTGTATCTGTACTTACGGTAATGAGGTTTCTGTCTGCCACCCTTTTTTTGACGTGTGGAAAGACTTATGTCTCGTCTAGCCAGCCACGGGAAGCCAGACAGGTATATGGGACTCGAACCCACTAAAACCACACGGTGTCATAATCCAGTCCGCATGATGCCGGAGCCGTGTGCTTCCATATGCTCCATAGCCCCGGCGCAGCCGGCCGCTATTTTGCAGCCCCACCTAGCTCCGGTACCCTATCTAATGGGAGAGGTCAGGGTGGCCTCTGTCTGCCACCCTAACCTTACCTAACCGTCTATTTTAAAAAGCGGGATTATACGTTAGCTGGTATGCAAATCTAAGACCTGACCAGATGGTTTATTTGCAGCCGTCATTCTTAATTTCCTCGACATGAGCGATTTTTTCTTATTTAATTACTGATTTGAGAATATCGCTCCCTCAACCCACGCTTCATTCTTAGTTTTATATACAACTAGCTTTCGCTCGCGGCTCCGCCCGCGTCAATGTAGATCCCTCGGGAACTTTTTCCCGGGATAAAATGTACCCTATGTCCTTCTCCGTACCCCAGATAACGTGTATGCAAAATTTTATAATGATCGGTTCAGTAGTTACAACGTGAAAGCGTAACAAACAAACAAATAAACAAACAAACAAACTCACTTTCGCATTTATAATATTAGTTAGGATATTAGTTCGGATGTCATACCACAATATTTATACGAGAAGCTTATGTTTATGTCACAGCGCCATGCCAGGGCATTACGCCCAGTGATATCCATACCGAGACATAGGACTGTAGCGTTCACGGGTAGTTTTCGATATGCGGCAGCAAAGTGCTGGAATAACATACCACCACCCATAAGAAGTATCAAAAGCAAATACACATTTAAGAAAAAATATAAATCATATCTTCTTGAGACGCAAGAACCTAGCATTAATGAGCTCTTTGCTCGCCGCATCAGTCACTTGTACTCCATTAACATATAGAGATTTCTACATTTTCATAATTTATGCCTGCCATTATATTATTTTGTAAGTAAAACTAACACTATATATGTCCTGCCTTTGTAAAACTTATAATTGCACTGTTTTATCTAACTAGGAATTCTGTTTTATTTTTTGTTTATTATAATATATTTTATGTGAAATGTTTGTCAGATGGTTGTCATATTATGTTATTACATGTTTTAAAATTAATGCATAAGTTAATTTAAAGTTGAGCAATAAGTACTGTTAAGCCTGATCTCGTTCGTGGCACATGGGGTGCCAGCTGAAAATCAGCTGTTACTCGATTAGGGTAACACTATGGCTGAGCTGTAGCCCTTTTGTATCACTGTGGCACAGAAGTGACATGTTAGCCATCCATTTCATAAAATTGTTAAATCTCTTATGTATTTGCATGTAACTTGTGTGTAACAGAGAACAAATAAATACTTTATCTATCTATCTATCTATAAGTGCAATAGTTTGGATATTGTGACGTTACTACGCAAAAAGTAGGTACAGAAGGGGCACTTTCAGACTCAATACATGGAATATTTTTCAGTTTTTAATATTTTTCATGAAGTACATATGAATGAGTGTGTGTAAGTAAATATTAAAATATATGACCCGAAGTATTCTTCTTCGAATTCCTATTAAGTAGTAAGGATTAGGATAAAACGTGAACTACCTAACTAAAAAATATAAATAAAGTTTATTCCTGTCTCTTGCAAGTACAGTCAAGCATTTTTAGACGTTATCTCATTGATTTAAGAACTGAAGTGTTTGTGACTATACCTATCTGTCTAAGTACATACTTAGCTAGAACACTAACCTAGTCATCTAACTCATGTGTAGGTTGTCATCAGTTATTTTAAAATAATTGAATGACTAATGCCAATCGAGTAGACAGAGGGCTCTCAATTTACACCACTCATACTATCATGTAAATTACCCTAGGTGTGAACTATATTTAGATATTACTTCACAGTATAACAATAAGCATATTCTTATTTCATGTTATCACTATTTCAAGTAGTACCTATCTCGGAACTACCCATGAGCCATTAAATTGCGACGACTATAAAATATAAATATATACGGACAAATCACACAGATTGAGCTAGTTCCAAAGTAAGTTCGAGACTTGTGTTATGGGATACTAACTCAACGATACTATATTTTATAACAAATACATATATAGATACACATCCAAGACCCAGGCCAATTTGAAAAAGATCATTTTCCATCTTGACCTGGCCGGGGATCGAACCCGGTCACTCCGTGTCGCAGGCAGGCGTGTTGACCGCTGCGCCACTGAGCTAGTAGAGCGATCTTCATTTAACAATTCCTGTAACATATAAGATTAAATTTCCTTTAATAATATAATATAAGTTTGAGGGAAAAGTGTTTTTGCATTCCGTATGGAAAGTTTATTTATTTATAAATAAATATATATTAGAACTAACTTTGTATTAGTCTAAGTACTACCAAATGTCTATTAACATCATCACAAATTTATACGAGGTTTTTTTTGGACTAATCTTTCATAAATTTGTTCAACAAGTTCTTCGTTAATACATTGTAATTGACAATAAAACAGCTGAAAAATAGCAAGAGTTTTTTTTTCACTTTTTCATATTATTCTTTAAAATTGTTCTTTTCTGATAGATACATGAAGCATAACTGAAGAATTTTATTACAACTTTTTGCACACAAAATACGAAAAAATCTTTTTCCTGTCTTAATACGTATAGATCGGCTGTTTGTTGTTAAAATTAACTTTAAACAACAGCTCATCGGTCGGACATAAACCCGACCACAAGACGACGTCTAGGTTATGTCTGGCACAAAGGTCTGGCATAGTAATGGTGGTACCAGAAACCTTATCAATGCGACTAAACTGCAATAATAAGTATTCATTAAAAACCTCGGACGCCAAACAGGATAATACTAAATTCAAAAGTAGCTAATAACTTTGTTTTGGTGTATTTTCCAAGAATCAGTGTTATGTGTTTTCCTCAACCAAATTTCTAAATCACTACATAATTAAAACATCGCTTATCGCTGTCTGTCTGTCCCTATGTATGCTTAAATATGCTTTTTAGATCTTTAAAACTACGCATAGGATTTGATGCGGTTTTTTTAATAGATAGAGTGATTCAAGAGGATAGTTTATAAATACATTGCACCCGTGCGAAGCCGGGATCCGGGTCGCTAGTTTTAATACACCTAGTCTCTAGTTTTTCTTTTATCAAATTATACTTTACCTATGCTTACTTAACAGCAATAGAGTAAAATTGAATATTCTTGAAATAGTATACCAGCACGACACAAATAATTTAATTTATCCATATGTAATAAGCGGCCAACATCGGTGTCAGATGTAAGCTTTCCACCTGAAGAAAGGCTTTTAATTCTAATAGACAGTAACTGTTTTACAAAGAAGAAGCAAGTAGTGGAAAATAATCGTAAATGAGACACTGTCCTACTAACAGAGTTGCATGTTGTTCCAAGTGAGGATAGAACTCGTACAATAAAAGTAGGTATATTATACGGATAGGTACTATGTTATCTCATGAATATCTAGCGTGAGAAGCCGAACATGTCCATACATCGGTGCCGCAATTACAATGCCAATCCAGAGAGCGAAAGGCCGCACGCGTCTGTTGTATGAACGTGCACGTGACGCGTACATGGCGGCCATACAGCAAATGTAGTACAGAGAGGACATCTTACACAAGCCTCATTCGTCATTCTGTGACTGCAACGAATATTTCTGAGACACTGACGATAACAAATCACTTTTATGCCTGCATAATGTAATCCATACTAATATTATAAATCCGAAAGTAACTCTGTTTGTCTGTCTGTCACTTTTCACTCTTCAACCATAAACCAATTTGGATGAAATTTTGTATTGAAGTAGTTTGAGGCTCGTGGAAGGACATAGGGTACGTTTTATCCCGGAAAAATCCACTGTTCCTGAGGAATCGACCGCGGGCAAAAGCTAGTAACTAAATAAAACAAGAATAGGTATGGATCATTATCGGAGTAGAAGCGGTAGTGGCTGGGTAGTCTAAGAGCGCGACCTATGAACGAAAGGTTCCGTGTTCAAAACCCTTCCGGCTTTACCGGTACCTCTGAGTTTGTTGTCCAATCTGACTCTAGTAAGGGAATTTTTATCGAACACTACCTGCTTCCAGTGAAGGAAAACATAGTAATGCAACCTGCTAAAGGATGGTTCACTAGTGTGTGAAATGACGTGAAGTGGTCTGCCGAAATAGTCATTGTGTGCGTTCCTTTACACACAAAGACGTTTTTTATTTTTTTTTAATGACACTAACAAGAGCCCATCTCTTAAATGTTAGTAAGAGCGGGGTATAGTACCTACTCCTGACCTGACGCTTTTCCTTAGCTCTATCCTATTATAAAGGCAAACTGTGAGTTATCATTTAATCTCGTTGTTCTGAGTGACAATGGCACATAGAATATCGCAGATAGGGTGACGATGTGGTTACATAGTCACACGGCCGGCAGGACTGTTTTGCCAACATACTATATTCAATGTAATCATATTGAATAGATCAATCATCCATATGATATAAATGCTGATTCGTAATCGAGAAAGACCTCTCCAACCCGTCTGGCCAGCGTGGAGAGTGTAGGCCAAGTCCTCTAGCTGCTCTGGCCATGTATGGCCCTAGTAGTACAGAGAGGGTCGTGCTCCTGTAGTGGAGACAAAAAATGACCTGATGATGATGATGATGATGAATCGAGAAAGAATACTTATCGTCAATGAGACGTCAAAATAGGTTGCCTTATTAGTTTTATTACAAACTAGGTTTTAAAGAGAAAAAAAGAATACAGCCCTTCTGTATTAATCTTCCCTGCTCTTTGGTCGAGGAAATTTTACAGACATACATACACACACTGGCCACGGGTACATATATGTACAATCTCGCCGCGGCACGTGTATTTTTCAACTGAAACCAAACGATTGTTTAATGCACTTTCATATCAATTTGATTAGCGAACCAATAATTAATTCTAATATTTACTAAACAGAAATGTTATCGATAAGGCCAATGACATTTTCATCAGTGTAACACCTACTCTTGATATAAGTTGTAATTAAAATATATTATTTATTATTATCATCATCATCATTTCGAGTAGGTGTCACGGTCAATCGACCATGCACACCCTGGTGTCAGAGTTCTTCGGAACCGCCTCTCGGCCTCTGACGTCGTTCCTTTAACGACTACCAGATGGCAGCCGGGACCACCGGCTTAACGTGCCTTCCGAAGCGCGGAATCATCTTTATTATCAGACAATCAGGTGATTCAAGCCTGCAATGTCCTAACCAAACCGGAAACAACTAAACAAAGTATGCTTCCGGTGGGAATCGAACCCTCGACCCCCGGGTCAACAGGCAAACGCCTTAACCACTGGACCACGGAGGTAGTTAAATTTATTATTATAACTAGCTGTTGCCCGCGACAACGTCCGCGGCAATTTCTGTTATTATGATTAATTAGTTTTTTTCTTAGTATCTATACTAATATTATAAAGCTGAAGAGTTTGTTTGTTTGTTTGAACGCGCTAATCTCAGGAACTACTGGTTCAAATTCAAAAAAATATTTTTGTTGGATAGTCCATTTATTGAGGAAGGCTTTATATATAAAATATATATGCTATAAAACACCACGCTGCGACCAATATTAGCGAAGCATCAATAAAAAATGTTTTGAAAACGGGGGAAAATTATTAATTTATACTAAGAATAAACCTAATTAATCATAATAACAGAAATTGACGCGGACGAAGTCGCGGGCAACAGCTATTAGATAAATAATTTTCCTTCGTTTTCAAAACTTTTTTTAATGATGCTTTGCTCCTGTTGGTCGCAGCGTGATGTTTTATAACCTAAAGCCTTCCTCAATAACTGGACTATCCAACACAAGAATTTTCCAATTTAAACCAGTAGTTCCTAAAATTAGCGCGTTCAAACAAACAAACTCTTCAGCTTTATAATATTAAGTATAGAAAATAAGTATAGATTAAGGCTAGTTTTCTTCTGTTTTCTCTTTCTCCACTTAAAGTATCGTTTCTATAAATTCATGCTATGGACTCCAAAATGTAATGCATCTTTAATTTTCTTAAATTCCTATCGTTAGGTATATAATTTGATGAATTGGGCTTGAGACATAAGTTGCTAATTTAAGGATGATTTGCGACGTTGACTAGAATTTACTTAAAGATAACAATTCCACTTCAATATCATAAATTAGATACGACTTACACAAGAATTTGATTTTCCTCATTACTTACTCCCAGTAATCTAGTACTGATATCAAAGCATTCTTAGCATTAATCGTTTGAACTATGCCATTTAACACGTAGGTTCGAATATTATGAACGTGTCTATGCATAATGTTCAAAATATATTCATATTTACTTTGCTATAATAACCATGTTGTAACGAATATTTTATCGCGCTGAAAGTGATTTTATATCTTTAACCTTCATTTTACTAACATTTTCTATAAGACCAAAGAAAAATGGTAATAGTATATGTATTTATATATGTACCTATAAAATCTTTTTTTCAAAAAACTACAATTTTGTTGGCATTCTTTTCGTTGTTTTCTTTTTTCAATTTATTTATTACTTACTAGTTTTCGCCTGCGTCAATGTCGATCCCTCGGGAATAGTACATTTTCCCAGGATAAAAGGTAGCCCATATATCAGTAGTTACGGTGTGAAAGCGTAACAAACAAACAAACTCACTTTCGCATTTATAATATTAGTAAGGATATTTATTTTATGGAAACATCTAGCAGGCCATGGATTTAGACATTAGGTAAATCATAAATATGTTATCATGCCTGTTTTATACTCTTGGGCTCTCCCAGTTAGTCGGCCTCAAGACAAAAAACACATAACCTATCAATGTTAAAATGATTAGATTGATGAGGTTGATTGAAATATTTTAAACATGAATATACTACGCAATCACGTTAACGAACAATAGCTTATCTAGTTTATTCAGTAGATAGCCTAAATGGAGTAACTGTAAACTGAAATTGAGTCCACGTAAAGGATACACGCAATAACACTTCACCAAATGGGTCGTGCTTGTTACCCAAACAATGCCGATAACTAGGCCGCCAAATTGAAGTGGTAAAAAATGGGTGACTGAGTCAGAAGCCAGAATACGGCCGAGTAAACTAAAACGTTGATAGATTGGATACGGTTTTTATCAAAAATTACCTAATATATTTCGTAAATGTTATTTTTTAGTTGTTTGTAAACATACATCAGTCTATACACGGTGAAATATTGATCGTTCTGGACCCTTAAAGGGATGATTCAGCCCATTGATATAAACAACTTTTCCTATGGCAAACTGATGTAAACTGAGTCAGTCAGGTGAACACGAAAACAAGACCGATGATGGATGAGACGTATTTAAAGAATGTGTCAAGATTTTGCGCATAATATACTTAGATCCTTATCGTTGTGCTGAAACTTCGTATGTTTATGTTACGTGCATGATGAATGTGTGGGCAATGCACGAACTCGATATCAAAAGTAATTAAGGACATTTTATAAAAGTAGGCTATCCTGCCAACAACCAAAACCCCAGTCAACCTGAAAGCAATAATATGAATAAAGTCCACATTTTATTTTATTCTAAGAGGAATTATAATTATTTGTCTATTCCATTTGAGAACTGTGTACTTGTGGTGTGCGTATTTTTTATATATATATTTTTTTATAACTCCTGCCTTCCTTTATCCGATCTATATAATGCTCTTCATGAAGTATCATTCCTAGCCTCAATTTTTCTTGTTTTTACCCTCATAAGATCACTTTGTTGTCCATCTGTCTATCTGTCAAGACCTTTTTCTCAAGAAAGCGTAGAGGTATCAAGAATAATATAGTTGAAGAGCCTCTGTGGAAGAGCCTCTAAAGGACTTTCAGTACCAGTGTTTCGCCCGCTTTCAGAAGCTCTGGTGTGATTATGTTATCCTCGTTGTTTTTGAGCTGTCTGAGGGCAATCCCTATCTCGTACAGGCTGATGTTTTTGGTCATCATCATCCTCATTGCAGCCGTGGACTTCTTACCACTACTGGACAAAAGCCTCTCCCAGGAATCGTTCGTTCCATGAGAGGATATTGCCATACACACCACGCTTAGCAGGCGGATTGGCCAACGCAGTTTCTTTGGCTTCTTGTGCTTCCTTTGCTGTTACCCATCAGAAGCAGTTTAAAACATGCAAGCATACAAACATTATGTATGTCCTCGGTAACTAAAATCTATAGTTCAGCTTTTATAATAGTCATAAATTTAATAAGAGATGGTAATGTAAATTTTTTAACCGATGTTGTCCCACTGCTGGGCAAAGCTTTCCCATAATATATATATCTGTAATAAATGTTACTCAAGCTTAAGTAATTCAGAATGATGAAAGAATAACTTTGTAACTACTCGTAATAAAAGTGAATGGTAAAATTGGAGCGAACATTAATGAAGATTTCATCTGTATTTGACTTGCCATCGTGAAAGGTTTACGTTGAGAATTTTCCATTCCATTCAAACAAACTTTAATAACTATTGCAGAGACTAAGAATATCCTTACTAATATTATAAATGCGAAAGTGAGTTTGTTTGTTTGTTTGTTACGCTTTCACGCAGTAACTACTGAACCGATCATCATAAAATTTTGCATACAAGTTCTCTGGAGTGCGGAGAAGAACATAGGCTATCCATTTATCCCGGAAAAAAAGTACTATTCCCGAGGCATCGACATTGACGCGGCCGGAGCCGCGGGCGAAAGCTAGTAATATATAGAAGTAGGTACTTGATTTTCTTCCCGTCTTTGTTGTAAACCTGTAGAAGTTCGGGATAAAACTTATTTTAGTTTTTATTTCACAAAACAGGTATACAAAACAACATAAAACACTGGATTTTTTTTATTATTTTATGAATCATATATACATCAATTAAACGTTATATTCAAATCATTACCGTGTAAATTCCGAAAGAAATACTAAAAGAAATGCAGGAGATCAACTGTGATAATAGAGATTACCTAATAAGGTACCTTACCTATATACTTTTCTATGAACACTTTAATTTATTCGAAGAATTCGACCTAAATAAGTTACCCTAACCTCTCTAATGGAATGTAAATGACTAGTTAACGTTTACTAGTTTTTAATATTGTAAAGATGATTATAGAAAAAGAGGAAGACCAAGGAAGAGATAATATAATAAGGAATGATGAGATTAACAAGTGAGAAGGATTAGAAGAGTTTATCAAGGGAAAGGAATTTGCAGAAACAACGAGAGGAGGCCTTTGCTCAGCAGCAGGACACAAATAGTTAAAGAAAAAAAAAATAGAAAAAAGACGATCATAAGCAAAATTTCATTTAGGTAGTAGGTAAACGTACACACGTTTTGTAGGTATTTTACATTTTATGTAAACTCCAGACAAAAAGAAAGCAAATACCTACCTATTTTATTATCAAATCACCTTATCAGTCATAAGATGGTTTGAAATATTGCCTTGAATATGTTAATAGACATGACTGTCAAAATCAATATCAAGTTAAATTACTTATACCGATATTTATGCATGATCAAACTCAACCTAGCCTTAATTATTGCTTTTATATTTAACAATAATTTTTATTATATAACGAAGAACAAGAAACAATAACGAACGTACACAAGACAAGATACATACATAATATCACGGTTTTTCCCTTGCGGGAGATATAGAGCCTAGGTTTTAATACCTTATGGCCACATTAAGCATAGGTATTGGTGGGCATTAGGTGAGAAATGGAATTTTAATAGTGATGGATTGCTAGCCGCATTACCTAATGGCAGGATTCCTTAGATTTTCGCCCATTCCTCCCGAGAAGCAGCTAGCACGTTCTTTTTTTTTCTTCTTCGGTCTTCCATACCAGCATGGAAGTGAGTCCACACCAGCAAGACAAGATGGCGTAATAAATTTTAGAATATGAATTACTAGCTTTCGCCCACAGCTTCGCTCGAGTCAACGTCGTTACCTCAGGAACAGTATGAAAAGTGGTAGTCTTTTTCCAGGATGAAAGGCCTATGTCCTTTTCCGTTCTCCAGAGAACTTGTATGCAAATTTTCATGATGATCGGTTCAGTAGTTACAACGTGAAAGCGTAACAAACAAACTCACTTTCGCTTTTATAATATAAGTAAGGAAAAGGAAAAAGGACATCAAAGAAAATCAAGCACGTTTAGCCATCTACTAGAAGGAAATACAATCAACATTTACTTTTAGTGGTGGCAGTCGTGATTATAAGATATGAATGGCCCTAGAGATAGTCAAAAATAGACAGATACGAAAAGGGAAACAATATGAAAGCTGGGTATATAGTTTATGGTACCAGCTTTAACTGACGATAGAATTGTCAACGTGAAAATATCCAAACTTTTCCTCTTTGATAAACAAAATCAAAATACGACTATTTATCTACACTACATAGCATATATCATACACATAGTTTGTTTAAGTTTTAATATTATCACTACATTCAGTATAATTCAAGTTTATCAGGATTTACCTACTACGAGAATGAATCTATACAATCTTTTGTAGTATTTTTCCAAACATTTGACGAGTTCGTGATTGGCAGTGCCTATCTAGTTATCGTAGTATCTTTTATCTCTTATCAGCGGGTAAGAAACTATTATCATTTTTAGTTTTATTGCTCTCCTACTAGTAATCAGTACTTTACACTAGTGATAACTGTAACCTTAAGGCGATTAGATCCCTCAATTCCCGTCAAATGAGCATTTTGTAAAGTCTACTCCTCTTTTATTGCTGGCCAGGAATAGTTGAAAAAAATATATGTGATACAACAGTTCAAGGACTTCATTTAACATGTTCATTTTTTCTTTACGTCTTTTTATTGTGTATTAAAAAAAAATTCAAGGCATCGATTTTTTACTTTAATTTCCTACTGCTCCCAAACGGCTATGATATTTCAAAATATTTTTGCACTAATAAATTAAGAATTCTTTATTCTTTTAATATCATGTTGCTTTTGGCAATCGGACATTTCTTTCTACTTAAAAAGATGGATTCCGACGTTTTGTAGTTGAGGGTGACCTGCGCGGGCGCGGGCGGCAGTCGTCCGCTGGCATTCAAACGGGGAGGTTGTGTCACTCGCTGCTAATTTTTTACGGGCGATCTAGCGTATTTTCTTTTTGTTTGTGTGTGTTGAGACAATAGAAGTATGTTCATAGAGTAGTGCAGTCAGACGATACAATTGAATTGTAGTGTAGTTCACGCTCGTTCGATATCTCGCTCGTTTCGTTATGTACCTAAATTTTATCTATTAGTGTAAAATAATGAACCATACTTTTAAAAGTAATACGTAATTTAACTTCGCTGTGTTTATTTCGCGCATATATGTATACGTTTTACGACGTTTGAACAGGATATAATTTAAAAGTTTGGTTTGAGCATCCCCAGATAAGATTTTAAATTATTAATTGTTGTATAATTTATCGTCTTAGCGGTAGACGTCTAGTTTTACCAAGCATTTTTGCCAAAAATGGACACTTTGCGAAAACGATTTGTAAACTAGACGTCTACCGCTAAGACGATAAGCATCCTCTGAAACCAAGTAATCATTCCAATGTACAAAAAAGTATATTCGGGAATACTTAGCTCATAGCAGATTGCCATCCTTTTCATTTTCAATTCCACGATGCACTGTCAAACCCATATAACGGCGGCAGCCACGGTAAAAAAATCGCATATTTTAAACTTAGGAACTTCTGTATTCCCCGCTATCTTCTATCGACGTCACCCATACATTTTCTCCGAAAACAAGTTTAGGTGGTTTCTAAGGACGGCGGCGCTCTTCACGGTCGTGCGTGCCTGCGGTGGTCAAAGTTCACCGCAACTGTGTTCCTACCTGAATAAATTTCCCATAAACTTTATTTATTTTGTTATCGATTGTAGATTTATTGAAGACATCTGAATTAATTTATTTAAATTCAAATTATTATTACTTAACATACAAAAACATACTTAATTGCATGAACTAAACTTACTCGTAAAAACCTCAATTAGTGTTACAATAGCCATAACTATATAATGGAAAAAAACGAAGAACAAAACTACACAGAAAAATAAACGATGTACTATATATTGTATGCATTGTTTTAAAATAGTACCTGTATGCTGTTAAAACTACTTGAGGTAGTTCTTTTCAAATGTTGACTATTAATTTTTTTTTGTTTTTGCACAATGAGAAAATATTTTTAAAATATGCAGCTATGAATTTAATCAGAAATATTATTGAATTATTAGACAGCAAGATAACTCATTGGTATGTACAGATTTTAAAAAATATGGAATTATATATTTTGAGTAAATCCTACCTTACTACCCTTTAATTTCAATGTTACCAACCGGAAAAAATTAAAAGTGAGAGGAATAGTCAACATTTAAAAACCCCCTTTTCATTTTATATCACTACATACTTATAAAACAAAGTGGTTTTCCGCTGTCTGTCCCTATGTATGCTTAGATGTTTAAAACTAAACAACGGATTATGATGCGTTTTTTATAGAATTTGAGATAAGCTATTTTTAAAAAGGGTGCTATTTTATAAGTAATTTATATCGTCTTTGAAGACGACTACTCCAAAGTCCTGCCCGGCTGACGCCGTCCGTGAAAAGTCTGCTTCTGAAGTTACTATCTTTTACACATAACTAAAATAGTCTAACTAGGAATAAATAGGTAGTAATAAGCCCTGCTAATATGGAGGGAATGATGTGTCGAATCGAAATGTTGAATGGCAATACAGTTATAATAAAAACTGCTGAGTATATTTTTAGCTTCTGTTTTAGTATAGAATCAAATAGAACAGGATTGAAAGTGCGCCTCTGCTTTGAAAAAAGCTGTTTTTTTTTTGCAAGTCAAATAATGACTTAGGTCGCTTATTAATTAAACTATTCTACTCAATCAATTCTTAGGCAATCAAACTATTCTAGTCGAAATAAATAAATATAAATACGTTTATCAAAAGTTCAAAATAATAGGCAGTAATGTATGAAGCGCTCATCTGTCCTACCTACGGCCGTGTAGTCTTTGATCGATGTTTTCGTGCGGGGTGCGCGGTTGTAGCGCGGAGCGAGGAGCTCAAACGCCCAAGGTCATTGAGGACTCTAATCGCCTTAACATTCATACATTGTTCTGATATTGTAAATAAAATCATTTATGTCAGACGTCAATTGTCCATATTTTAAGTTACTTATTTTATACTTATTAATATTTCAAAATTAAAATACCTAAATTTTAAATTCAAATTAATATTAAATTAGTATATACTGACTTATAAATCATTGTTTTATTATTCACTTTACATTTCCTATCATTGATCCATTGTTTCTGGTTAGGGCAATGAAATCTTGCAGCAATGGACCTTAGAATGCTGTTGTTGCTTGTTCGAAGACGGTCTAAGAGTGAAAATGTATTAATAAGGTCATTTAAACTGCAACAACTCTTTTTTTAACAAGCTTTTACAATCTATTTAATCTTCAATGTATGTATGTAACTATGTTTGTTCGAGTGGAATCTTGCAACTCAGTTTTGTAGCCAAGTAGACATCCAAGTAAAAATAATCCTCCTAGCATTTGAAGATGGCCATGACAATAATCGTTCGTATTCGTATCGTTAAGAAATTTTTCCTTTAGTTTTGAATCTTATCGAGCCGCCTGCCTCTGTCAGAGGCGGATAATGAGTTGATGAGCATTGAAAATGATGGCTTAGAAGATGGGGTACCTAAAGAGTAGTATGTAAGTAGAGAAAAAAAAAACATAATTAAATAAGTTCTAAAATAAGTATTACAATGAATAAGTAATACTTATTTTCCATAAGTTAATTTGATATCTTTACATACTTAAAAAAGCATATAATCGTGGCGATATCTGGAGGCTAAAGTATATAGGTATTTATTTATACAGCAATTTGTCCTGGACCTGTTATTATTTCGACTTGTTCAAATACCATCTCCTTTATTTAAATGACAATTGTAGCTATTAACACTTGTGTCATTAAACGTAGAATATATTGACGTGGAGTCGCATGTTTTAATTATACAGTCTTTTGTCAACAGGTACGTGTATCAAAAAGATGAAAACTTTTGAAAGTAGGTATATCGATCCGGAAATGGATAGATTATCCAATATGTTAAGAAGACCCTGTCCAACCCGGAAGGGGTGATTGGAAGGGGTGATTCAGCTCGTGGATATGAACAACCTTCCTTATGGAACCAATGTTGGGAATAAATGTTTTTTGAGGTTGCCATACAAATTGACTGGGCGGACTAACACTTTTGTATGGAAATGTATTTTTTTTTTTTAGTAATAATAGCTTGTAAAAAACAAACCAATTTTCGTATGTTCATATAAGTCTACTATGGGGAACTAACTGAACCTATACAACGCACAATTAATACATTTTAAGCTGTTGTATATGCTCAGACATTTTCCCCTACAATTAATATATTTTTAGGTGGGTGATGTTAACATAAGGAAAGGCTGAGGATTTATATGAGCCGCAACATCACATGGGTTTATGTGTATTCAGGTTTGCGGTAATGAAAAACCCAATCAAGCGTACCTAAAAAGCATGTATTTTCCTTGTAATTTCCATGTGTTTTGCAAGTCTGTATTCTTTTTTATTATGCCTGATGTACAATATGTACGCCTTATTATGTTCGTTTTTAGTTAGATTAATTAAAAAAAAATACATAAGTGTAAAAATATTGTATAAGCATATTAAGTCAGGGTAATTACATTACCCCCTAAATCATCAAATCAGCCCATCAAAATGAATATGGTACCAAAACGCTTTTGTATGAAAAGGTCAAAAAAAAATTTAAGGTCCCGGCATTGTTCCCATAGGAAAAGTTGTTCATTTTGTCGGGCTGATTTGATCGTTTGAAGGAAAATGGTGTTTACCCTAACCTTGTGTATATTATAATTCTACACAAAGTATAACTAAGCTCCTATGATAAAAATAAGAACTCCTTATTCTATGAAATTACGAGTAGGAACGATAAAAACCGTACCGTATACAGTTGTATTCTGCACAGTCTAGGACAGTGAACTCAAACCTACGATCTATTTATAGTCTAGTCTAGACTCTAGTTTATTATATAATGCTTATTGTTTGAACGTTAAAAAATTTGGAACGCTTTGCTAGGCCTGGGCCTTTTACTATCAACTTTGTGGCCAATGGAGATAGATTGGGCTTGGAACCTCTTCACTATTTTCGGCATAACCAATAAATGGAGTGAAAATTTATATGAATTCAATTCAATGGTCATTTTAACTGAAAAACCGTGAACAACTATCCCTATGGGACCGATGCTGGGATATTGAAACCCATTCAAAAATGTTAGTCGCACATAACTTTTTCGGCGGTAGGTGTGAAAAAGTAAACACTGAGCTCTATTTAGTAAATTAAATTTTAATTAAATTAAATACTTACAGTGCATCTATTCACATTAATACTATTTAACTTGAAGTGGCTCACTCTAAATTATCGTTATTTTGACTAAGTAAATGGTTTAATTCACTATTATATCCACTGCACTGTCCTGCCAGCCAACCTAACCTCACTTTCTCAAACAATTGATTATTTACATCCATGGCGAGTCTTGAAGATGTTCTGCAAGCCCAGCGCTCCATGCAGGAAATGTTTTCGAAGAAAATGAGTGCCTTTGAAGCTCAGATGAAAGCCTCAGATGCTCCAGTAAACTTAGAGTCAGCATCTGTAGATAATGACGGCAGCAAGTTCTCAGTCCTGGAGTACTACAGTTTTAAAAATCATGTGCTTGAACAGATGAACAAGCTGTGTCAGCTTATCACATCTCTTGCCACCACTGTTGATTCCATAGAGACTCGGCATCGGAGAAAGTTTTTGTTGTTTGCTGAAGTGCCAGAGGATGGCACTAATGACTTACCTGGTATTATTTTAAACATTCTCAGGGAGAAGTTAGACATTCCAGACATAACACCAGAAAAAATATCTATTTGTCATCGGATCGGTAAACAAGATGATGGAAAACCTCGATCAATCCTTGTACGTTTCACTGATATGTCACTGAAAACTGCCATATGGGGTAAAAAGACGATGCTGAAAGGCACTCCATTTAGTTTATCTGAGTTTCTGACCCGTCAACGGCAGACGGTATTCATCAAGGCGAGGAAACGCTTCGGTATAAGGAGATAGATGTTGGACGTCAAATAGCAATGTTGTGGTGAAATTGAAGAATGGCTCGAGGCGAAGTATCTTCTCCGAAATGGACCTTGCTGGGATTGACGACTGTGAGGATGAGCAGGCGGCGCCGGCGAGTGCGCCCCAGGCGGCTGCGCTCCAGGCGACTGCGCTCCAGGCGGCTGCGCCAGCTGAGCATCAGCCAAAGCCGAAAAGGGCAACCAGGGTGAAAAAGTGAAGGCGTATTAATGTTTTGTTTCTGATTTTGTTTTTTTCCTTTACTCGCGTCTGGCAATTCGATGTAGGTATTTAGTACTATATACCAAATTATGTATATGTTTTAGTTGTTCTATCACTACCTACACGGATTGTTATTTTAGTTTAGCTATTTTGTTTGTAAATTTCTACCTTATAATAATTTCACTTTTTTTACTTCAACTGGTTATGTCACTGTCAATGTCATGTCAAATGTTTGAAGTATTTTTTCTTTTATTTGCGTTTTGTTATTGGTTTGTATCAAACAATTTTGTTTTGTTACTTATTTATATTCTCTCTGGCAACTGGCAGGACTTGCAAATAATTATTTTTTATTTAATTTAATTAAGTATTGTTTATTATTAGTAGTAGGTTTATTTAATTTATTTATTACATACACTTATGTCTTCTGATGAATCTAAAAATGAATCGTTCTTGTCTGCTTTAAATGATTTAAATGTTTCTCTCTCTTCTAGTATTAGTAGTGACTCGTTTCATGATCCGGAAACTTTGCACACCCAACTGCATGATGTCGTAGATAAAACATGCCATGCTTTTAATGTCTGTCATATCAATGCACAAAGTGTTCCGGGTCATTACTCGGATCTTTTTGATACTTTCTCTTCCACTGTTTTCCACGCTGTTCTGGTTTCTGAGACTTGGTTTCCGACTTTCTTCCCTTCTTCATCTTATGCTCTCCCTGACTTTGTTCTGATCCGCAACGATCGTGTTGGCAAAGGCGGCGGTGGCGTTGCGATTTACTTACGTAGCAACATTCCCTATAAGATCTTAGCCACCTCGCCGTCTCCATATGCGGATGCAGCAGAATATATCTTTCTTGAAATTTCCGTCAACGGTGTTAAGGTGCTTCTCGGAGTCGTATATTCCTCACCATCTCTTGACTATTTCGCTCAATTTGAGTCTGTTCTTGATTCCCTGTGTTCGGACTATGCACATCACATAGTTATGGGAGATTTTAATACTGTCCTTAGTGGAACCCATAGAGACCCACGAATTTTGGCTTGCTCTCAAAAACTTCAAAACATTTTAAATTCTGTCAACCTCTCCTTTCTACCTCTTGATCCCACTCATATGAACGTCACAACTGATGACACTTTTCTTGATCTGATTCTCACTTCTTCTCTTGATAGTGTGATCAAGTATGGACAATTATCTGCACCAGCCTTCTCCAAACATGACCTGATCTACTTGCAATATAAGCTCAAGCCCGCAAAATCTAAGCCTAAGACAATTCTAATGCGAAATTTTGCCAGAATTGATGTAGATGCGATTAATCAGGATGCTGCAAACATAGATTTTTCTAATGTACTTAATGCATCTACAGCTGATGAAAAAGTTTCCTTGTTTAATGATTCCATTTTGAAATTTTATGATGCCCATGCCCCTTTACATGCGGTTAAGGTAAAACGGCCACCAGCACCTTGGATCAATAGAGGAGTTCGGATGGCGATGACACGCCACGACCGCGCTTTTCGTGCATATAAAAGGGATAGGTCGGATGAACTCTGGAATACATATAAGAAGGCGCGTAACCGTTGCAACCTGAAGGTAAGAACAGCTAAGCGTGACTATTTTGATTCCCAATTAACTGATTCTTCTTCGGCAGATATGTGGAAGTTCCTGAAATCTCTGGATTTAGGCAAACCGAAAGTTGAGTTTCACTCTTTTTTTTCTCCTAATGACTTTAATAATCATTTTTCATCTGCGAAAATTCTTGATGCTTCTGTTAAGTCGTGTACTATATCGAAAATATCTTCCTTGCCAAATCTTTCTATTAACTCTTTCTCTTTTTCTCCAGCTTCTGAAGATGAAATACGAAAAACAATCCTTTCCATTAAATCCAAAGCCTTAGGATGTGATAATGTCAGTAGGCAAATGATAATTACTGTACTTAATGTTCTCGTGCCAATCATTACTCACATCATCAATTTTTCTCTTTCTTCAGGTGAATTCCCTGCTCTTTGGCGAAAAGCATTTGTCCTTCCTTTACCAAAAATATCCAACCCTCAAGCAGTGAACAATTTCCGTCCTATATCAATCCTACCTTTCCTGTCCAAAATCCTTGAAGCAGTTGCGCATAATCAAATTTCCTCCCATATTTATGATAATAATTTACTCACCCCACTTCAGTCTGGTTTTCGCCCTGGACATAGCACTACTACTGCCCTTCTCAAAGTCACTGAAGATATGCGTCACGGCATGGAGCATAAAATGGTCACCATTATAGTTCTTATTGATTTTTCTAATGCATTTAACATGGTAGATCATGATATCCTCCTTGCAATCCTTAAACATCTTGAGTTCTCATCCTCAGCACTGGAATGGCTTTCCTCTTACCTCTGTGGACGTCAGCAAGCGGTGCGAATTGACCGTGAACTTTCACTATGGAATCATCTCGCTACCGGTGTTCCACAAGGTGGGATTCTTTCGCCTTTATTGTTTTCGTTATTTATTAATCTTCTGTCTTCGTCCCTTGACTGTTCTTATCATCTCTCCGCGGATGATCTCCAAATCTACGTCCAGACACCTGTAGAAGATATTGATACTGGTGTCTCTGAGATAAATGCTGCTTTATCAAAAATTTTCTTCTGGTCCCAAGATTTCGGTATTTCCGTTAATGCATCTAAGTGTCAGGCTATGATAATGGGCAGCACTAAACAGCTAGCAAAATTTGATTTAAATCACGTATCCCCTGTCATGTTTGATAGTACTGTCATTGCTTATAAATCGGTGATAAAAAATCTTGGTCTCTATGTTGACGCGTCTCTAAATTGGACTAAACAAATTACTGAGATTAGTCGTACGGTTACATATTCTCTTCAATATTTAAATCGGTTCAGGAATTTTCTCCCTTTGAAAACAAAAGTTACACTTATACAAACATTAATCTTCCCCATTATTGACTATGCTGATGTGTGCTATCCAGATCTAAATGAAGATCTTCTCAATAAACTTGACCGGCTTCTCAATAACTGTATACGTTTCATCTTCTGTCTGCGTAAATACGACCACATTTCTGTTTTCCGAACCAAACTTAATTGGCTTCCCATTCGATTACGTAGACAACAGAGATTACTATGCTCACTATTTTCAATTTTTAAAAATCCTTATTATCCTGAGTACTTGAACTGTAAATTTCAGTATCTCACGAGCACTCACGAACGCCAACTTCGCTCTGCTGATACTCTTAAACTTTACACTCCACTATTTCGTTCTAGTTTCATGTCCAATTCTTTCACTATGCAAGCTATACGACTCTGGAACGCCTTACCCGAAGACATTAAACAAGTCTCAAACCGGTTTCTCTTCAAGAAAAAAATTCATTCTTTTCTATTAGAATAATTTACAAGCAGATTCATCATTTTTATTAACTGTATGTGTTACATATTATATTTATTTATTTATGTATATATTATTCATATGTGTAGTATAGTTATTTTATATAAGTATTTATAAACTTTGCTTAGTATCATCCTTTGTATCTTTCTTTTGATTTTGCACCTATTTATTTTATCTGTTTGTCATTTCCCAAGGGTTGACTGGGAGAGAATGCTTTTAGCATTAAGTCTACCTATTGTAGCTTTTAAGGCTCAATAAAGTTTTTTAAATAAATAAAATAAATAAATTAAATAAATAAATTAAAATAAACTTTTCGAGTTCCCAGCGTTATCCCATTGGTAAAGTTGTTAACATTAACGGTTGGATTAACTACTGCAAAAATAGTTAAAGTACATTTTAAACAACACATTCATGCATTTATGGTATATTTAGTTTAAGTACCAAACTACCCGGAAACATAATAATTCTTAGGTTAATGTTATATAATAAAGACTTTTGTAAATTATAATTAAGTGCAGTTTTTGTGTAGATTTAAATTTAAAGATCAACGCAATGTTATTGCTTCTTTTGATGTAGGTACTAGGCATGCATGATGCGTCGTGGGTAACGTGGGTTGTGAGAATTCAATTTTATTTATTTACTTTGTTTACAGCGGTCGCTTTATGCCCACATAACACTGCGGTTTGCGGGAAAGAATAAAACATTTAGGTATACACGGCTTCCACAACACGACATTGACTTCTTTGCTATGTTGCGCTGGTGCAGTTTCAGTTGTAGGAAAACCACCTGTATTTCCTTATACTCAGACAAAAGAGAGAGGTCCAGCCAGGTAACAAAATTCAAATTCAAAATTCAAATTTCTTTATTGTCGGACAACTAGATCCTTTATATTACAAATATGATACGAAACGATATTAAAAAGTAAAAGTAGAAATAAAAATAGCTAGGTGACCATTAATAAATCATATGTCTACGAGGCACTCCGTGCAGATGAGAGTAACGGTCTCCATTGAAAATTTATAAATTGTTTCACATTAACTTGACTAGATATTGTGTATCATGTTATATTTATGATTATATAGGTGTGTATTCAAATTTTGCATGCTGGTAACGGCTAAGTGTAACTACGCTTAAGCGAAATAAATAATTTCATTTCATTTCATTTCAAAGTATCCATACAACCCATGCCTGGCCTGACTGGGGTTATTTCTAAATAGATATCTGATCAGGATTCAATAATCTTGACCAGAGGGGCAAGGAAGGTGAATAAAGCTGTCAATTTGCGGGCTGGTCGCAGGACCAGGACAGGAGGAGGAGCAGGAGCTGGTGCGGGAGGTTATAAGACAAACGTTATCTCCTCCTTAATGTAATGTTAAGTATGTCATACTTAAATGTATGATATCTTACTTATTACAACAAAAAATCCAATATCCACGTGAATAAGACAATTTTATAGTATCATTGAACTCCGAGAAAACAAAAAATCAACGCTCCAGACCACAGAAAGGATTCACACTCATTGGTTGGAACCTCACCTATAGACGAGCTTGGTCTGGTAATAATATAGAGGCATCCGGCGCTGCGTGCTTCGTAACCGTTGGTTTTGTAAAAAATTCAAGGGCAGCAGTCAGGGACCCGTAGATTCTTGACCCCGGCGTGAGTGAACCCCGCATGTTCAAGGAAATCTAAATGTTCGCCAATGCCATCCTAACGATAAGGAGAACGACTGATTGAAGGATTTTTTTATTACTCATTGCTAATGTATTTACTACGTGTACAGTGGAATTACGAATAAATATCATTTTTTATCATCTTTCAGTACTCAAATAGAAGAAGCTTGTATCCAAAAGAAACTACCAAGGAAGCAGCTGAAACGAAAAAGTTTTATTTAATACTAGCTTTCGCCCGCGGCTCCGCCCGCGTTAATGTCGATCCCTCGGGAATAGTACTTTTTCCCGGGATAAAAGGTAGCCTATGTTCTTCACCGTACTACAGAGAACTTGTATGCAAAATTACATGATGATCGGTTCAGTAGTTACGATGTGAAAGCGTAACAAACAAGCAAACAAACAAACAAACAAACAAACAAACAAATAAACAAACAAACTCACTTTCGCATTTATAATATTAGTAAGAATAAGGATATTGGTTGCTAAACCTGCTCGACACCTTATGTCTTTGGCAGGACTAACTACGAGCCTGCTCGTTGATTGTCCTTGACACATTGATTGTTTTTGAAGTCCCCTACCTCAAGTGAACATGTATCCTAACTAATATTATAAATGCGAAAGTGAGTTCGTTTGTTACGCTTTCACGTTGTAACTACTGCACCGATCATCGTGAAATTTTGCATACACGTGATCAGGGTAGATAGACATAGGGTACATTTTATCCCGGGAAAAAGTACTGTTCCCGAGGGATCGGACATTGATGCGGGCAGTATTTTATAAACAGAACAAGAGAAATTCTTCAAGTCGAGGTGGGATAAAAACAATATTTTTTTGTATCTAGTATGTAGCTACTCGTATGTTAGTTCCGCGATAATTATCAAACCCGTGCTCCAATCAAAATGAAATTAACAACATATGTAGGTAATATTAGTACATTTTTTAGATTCGTTGGGCATCAAAATGGGTTAAGTAGTTATGAGATATTCAAATAAATATTTGCGAGGTCCAAGTTTGCTGCGAACTCCTAGTCATTATGCCAGAAAAATACGTCTTAAATTTTTACGCTTTAGGTACCGACTCAATTTTCAGATAAAGGCTGAAGGTAATCAATCAAGTAAAGTAAGTACAGGACATCTAGGTCTTAATTTGAGTGGATTATATTTGTTGACTCGGACACAAACACAAACACCTCGCTCGGACACAAAGGAAACTTAACTGCTTTTTCATTGCGTCTTTTCTTATCTCCGCAATACACAGTGCCAGTGGCTAAATTGTTGTAATTAAAAGTTTATTAGTCGAGACAAACATGCCTCGCCGCTGTTTTCAAGTTTGTACAATTGAATTGTATCTTTTGTCGTGTTTCTAGCTATTCTTATGGTTTGTATTTGTTGTTGCTTTATAACAAAATAATAGTTAGAGCCACCTAGAATAAGGAACTCAATTAAAAAATTGTAATTATCTATGGAAATTTGTTGACTATGGTTTTAAAATAAAATAAAAGTTCTGATCGTTCCCACCAAACTTAGTTTCATTACTAGAGGTTATGAACCCAACACGCTTCCACTGCGCGATATGATTCATATGGTTTTAGCAAAAAATAAGAAAAAATAGAAAAGAAAACAATACGAGGTTTGCATATTTCATATCTCTGTAATTCGCTGCAGAGTGAGAAATAACAAGGGCGTAGAAATTGTTATTTTAGTTCAGTTTATCTCAATGACCTAATGATAGAATGAAACTATACAGATTGCTAGTATTTAAATTGTACATTAACCAAGGAGTACATAACAGATCGTAGAGGAGAATCTTCAAAGAGATAGTATAAACAAATATTTGAGTTCAATGTCCAAGTGATCAAAACGGCAAATGATTGCAATAACAAACACGATAAGATTTTGATTTGCTCGTAAAGATAATTCGTGAGAAATTAATAATTTTATACATAAGTAAATAATATCATGCAGGCTAATGATTATATAAATTGTGAATAGTTGAGACTTGCACGTCAACTTCTTCTTCTTCTTTTGAGTCGTACAATAGCTTATATACATTTTAAATAAGTTTTGACCAGTGTTTTACTACCAAGATTGCCCAAGTCACGTTAATCACGTCAACTCATCCACAATGACTAGTTTTGTTTAGGTAAAACTAGCTGACCCGGCGAACTTCGTATCGCCTCTTTTTTGGGGAGTCGAGTAAAAGTGTTATAATGTTAATCCAGGGGATCAGGTACCTCCATACCAAATTTACCAAAATCTGTTCACCCGTTATTGAATTATTAATGGTGTATTGGACCCGACTTTGTTATAATAAGTTCGAATTTAATAGATACATTTATTTCCATATCGGCTTTTGGCATAGAGGATTACAATTTCAAAATATAGCAATGAAAAGGCTAAAAGCCTTTTAAAATAGCAGGTAAATAATAGGTTTATTTACCTGCTCTTGCGCTTATACCTACTTGTAGGTGAATGGAGAAAGCTTTGTTTTACTAACAATGCGTATATCACGTCATGTGATATATTTTATGACAAAACTGCGTATGTACTATTTTAATTATTTTAACATAAGCAAGCGGACTAGTAATATTTTTGTTTACCTCAAAGTTCAGACAAAACAAGTTTGTTGACTATTTGGCTCCAGCGCCTGAGACCGCTTGAAATGCCGCCAAATGCACAATCTGCCAAATTAATAACTACCCAGACATTGCTATACGGTCCTGCCTCATTCATATGCTTGTGTCGCCACTCAAAGTCTGACACTAAAAATAAAGGCGACGGCGTTTGCCAAAAACAATGAATATCTCAGCCGAGCAGTCAGAGTCACGTCATGCTAATGTGCAATATCGACAGCATCTCTTATAATTTTAGTACTAGTACTTTCGAGACAGATGGGTTTTGGCTCGGTCCATATTTGTTGACATGGCGTCTACTCGTGCTTTGACGGTATGGGAAAAGGTCCGAAGATTCTCATTAAATTTTCAGAAATAAAATCAAGGTATGAAGGCATGTTTTAGGTAATCAGTAGTTTTGCACCGATCATAACGTGTTTTATTACAGAGTTTCAAAGATACAGTGAAAGATATATGATAGAGTTTCAAAGCTTTTTTCTCGGAAAGGAAAGATTTTAGAGAAACCGTTGTTTTTCTGAAGTCTTTTTTGTTCTTTAAGATAAAGTTAATAGTAAAGTTACGCAATTATATTCAAAATGATTAAAGGTACTTAGTTCACAATGTTTTTATTATCTAAAAGGTTTTTTGTTAATAGACATTGAATTTTTTTATGTCGTGCCGTAACTGCCTCACTACCTGCACAGTTGAAGACCTAAATGATGCCAACGATAGGAAGATTAGCGTAGCCAAATTTTGTTCAAAAGATATCTAAAGGAAACTATTCGAACTTGACAATATAAAAGTTTCAGTTACATCTTTTGAGCTTCTATTATAATTATCCTAGAGTGGATAAACGCTTGAAAATCATCCATCTCTATCTACGTTTTTAAATAACCATAAATCAATCTCGGCTTACGCCTATAAAAATCTACATGATAAATTGATCAACTCAATCGTATTCCATAAATTATTTTTATTGCGCAATATCAGCCTCATTATGTACTAGTACCAGTAATATTATACCATTCACATTGACGTCAGAGCATTGGGGAACCCTCAAAAAGAAAATGGGTCAGTTCCACTTTCGTCAATCATACGCCCAACTTCCCTTTGATCGCCAATAACAAAATGATCTTTGCGCTTGTGAAATGATCTATCCAGTGAATTCTAGACTTTACGGCCAATAAAAATCCTTCAACGTCGCGTAAGAAAAAAGATGGTAGTTAATGATAGTTTCGATGGTAAGATATTACGGGTGTGTTTGGACTAATGGTACAGTCTGCGAAGCGAGGTCCTTGGCTGCCAAACATATAGTTTGTAGGTCACCTCGATTTCACAGGGTTATTATAAAGGTAACTGGATATGGCCAACGTGTTCCGAATTTATATTTCTTGGAATTGGAAAGTATTCAGTTCAGTTCGTATATTGGTATGTTTTCTTAAGCGTGTAATTGATGTACCCAGCAGGAAATGAAGCCCAGATATTTGAAAGTGACCCGTTACGAGAATTTATTGGTGCCGTAAAAAGTTGCAGCAAATAAAACCCATTGGTAATCACCATGTGGCAATTAATGCGAATTGGGATAAATCATATTTTATTTATTTATTGAGTTGCAAGTATTTGGAGAGAAAACTGACTTTAGAGTCTTAATTTATGTTGTTTGCGTCTGCTTCATAAATTTGACTTAACTAATTTATTGTTCTCATATGACTTTTTGATACGCGATTAGCTTTTTCCTGCAACATTTTCTGCATAAATGATCACCAATGATACTCGCTTTTAATATAGCTTGTATATAATAAGTTTTGAATCAATGTGAACTAATTATCCATTTAAAAACACACCATACAATTTAAAAAGTTTTTCGTATTATGAATTGAGATTTAATCCGTTGATACCATAGATAAAAAATAGCGTACTTCTATGGTTCATACACAAGAGCTGACAGTCAACGCTGAAACCAACTTTTAGCTAGTCTTACTGGGACCGTATTATGTTCAAAAATACAAAATAAACTGTTTTGCATACCACTTCCCTTTTTTAAGTCTTTTTATGTACCTAATTGCTTAGTTAGTCTGATACATTCCAAGAGATAGTAAAACAGTTAAAAAATGTCGGGAAAATATATTTTACCTTTTATATTCCTTAATAATTGTACTTTTTCAATGGTATCAAAGCCAACCAGATATTATTTGTAATACAGTATTACCAAAGATATTTAATTACAACTTTTTACGAACAGTAAACAAGGCAAACTGCGAATAACTTTTTCTCATATACCGTCTTATTATAAAACGAGGACTAACTTTAGTACCTGTTTTAAACCATTATCCGACCAAAATAAGTCGACACTTATCGCATTGACGTTTGGTCAACTGTCATTGTCCATTTGTTTTGGATGGATAATGGTTTAAGCCTGGTACTAAAGTTAGTCCTCGATTTATAATAAGACGGATATAGTCTATGTCAAGGGTGGTTATCCTTAACGGTTTGTTGGGTAGTTGCAGGTATTGCATTGGGTACATACGCCTGGCCTCCGAGCTGTTATTTGCTTTTACTCCTTTCATCCGAATAACTAGTACCTCAGTTCCTTATTTCCTTCTCAAATCCAACAAATGCCTATATTCTTCTCCAGGTTAAAAACACTTCCAATGGCAGCAGAGTCGGAAGCACAAGAAGTCAAAGAAACTGCGTTCGTCAATCTGCCTGCCAAACGTGGTGTCTATGGCAATATCTTCCCATGGAACGAAAAATCCTTGGGAAAGGCCTTTGTCCAGAAATGGCCTCCTTTCGTCTGAAATGATAAATGATGATACCTCGATTGTATTAGAGATAAGATTTTACTTAAAAGATAATGACAGTTTAGCACGATGTTTGCAAGAAGGTTCCTAGTGTTTACACGTCTACTCACGCATAGGATTATAATTTCACAACTTGTTATCTATGTCACCGCGCCCCAACAATATGAGGGCGTGTCACTTAGCGATAATGTGACGGAAATAGACGCGTGCATTATCTCAATGGGATAAATATAGACTGTTATTAACGGTCTCTACTACAATTACTTTTACACACTTTAAGATAAATAATACTAGCCAAATGCAAGTCGAAATCGCACACGAAGGGTTCCGCATCACTATACATTATTTACCTACATACAAAAAATCGCTGAAAAACAAACCTTTTCGTCCTTCATTCTGAATTTATTTTATTTTTATAATTTGGTATTATGGTTGAATAAATATACACATTCTGTGATGATTTCAAGCTTATTGAGCATTATTTTTAAGCATATTATCATATCTTTAAGCATATTCTGCTATTCGGGATGATCTGACAACAAAACCAATAAATCAAAGATTATAAAAATCGGTCACCCTTTCTTAAGTAACAAACCCAACTTTGTGTTATTCAAATTAAACAAACCTTTATTTTTTTAAAAGATATAAAATATTATCGCCTTGGTTAAACATTAAAGGCTTATGTCATTTAGGAGGATGTAAGGATTGTAACCATATGACACACGTCCAAATCCGTTAAGGCATTTAAAAGTTATGGTGGAATAAAGAACACACATACAACACACATATAAATACATACATATACAGCGTGTAAACTTAACCAATGACGTTTCTGTGACTCAAGCCGTCAAAATGAACAACTTTTCCTATACGACCAATGCTGGGAACTCAAAAAATAAATTGTCATTTTCATACAAAAGTGTTCGGCCGGCCAGGCAATCGTATGAAAATGTCAAAAAAATTGGTCCCATAGGAAAAGTTGTTTATTTTGACGGGCTGAGTCACCTCTTCACGGGAACGTCGTTAGTTATATCACACGCTGTATACATGAACTAGAAAACTAATACACTCCTTTTAGGCAGTGTGAAAATAGGCGCCAATAGCGTCACAATGGCGGCTATGGCTCAGTATTACGCTATAGACAATGTTGGGTTATTTATGACATACCAGAGAAACACAAGATTGTTAATATACTAATTTATTTCCCTTTTAGTAGGAAGGTGTGCTTATGCAAAGAAAGCCGTGCCGTACAACGAATAAATCATGATTGTAAGAATTGAATCAGGACACTTTCAAGTGGCTAGTGAGGGAAGGAATTAAATACAATATGACCAACTGATGATATACAGAGAGAGAAAGATTATTGAGTTAAACAGAGATAGAAATTTTTATTTATTTTATTTTAAATACTTTTTGAGCCTATGGAGCTACAGTATTCTCTCCCAGTCAACCTTGAGAAGAAAACAGATAATAAAGTAGGTAAAGTATGATAAAAAAAAACATATGTGATTTATTTTTGCCTAATCCCAACAAACAAAGAATACCTTAGTGCAACACTGTCAAAAAATGCCGCATTGTTTTGGTTGTTCATTCGTAACCGCTAGATTCTTGAAGGTATTATTTTAATATCCCCACTCCGAGGGGATTATCGTGTCTTACATCATCAAAGCTCAACAACCTTTTTTATAACATGCACGAGTAGGTCACGTGTCGTCGGTTAAGCTTTTGCATTTAATATAATCAACGGACATTTAACTGACCGGATGCGTGGAACGACCATTCACGTGCGACATTGAAGATGTATGTACGTAGGTATTTATGATTTTATAATAATGATAAAACTGTTAAAGCCAGATATAATCTTGTAATCAACTTGTAATCGAAACCACCACCTGCAAACCACCTGGCAAGTGCATTTTGTACTCTTTCTCTGCCTAGGCTACAACAGAGGTACATGGAATCTGTTTATATCGACACCGACCATGCTCCCAGGAAGTCCACCTCCGAACTAAACGAAATAAATCTGTATCTCAATAGATGGGCGACCCATGGAATAATGGCGTATTTCCTAATTCGGTATCGACTTTCTTCAAAAAAAGTGACACGCTGATTTTCTATCGTTATTTTCTTTCTTTCATCTGCGTTGTCTTTCTAAATTTGCTGTCAATGGATCTCCTTCGCAAAGAATCAGAATTCAAAACATGTATAATCCTTTTTCATTTTGACAAGCACCATTGAACAATAGGTGGAATGAACTTCCCGCGACGGTATTCTTGAATCGAAACGACATGGAATGGAGGTAAAGGGGGACATCTTCAAAAAACGAGTCTATGTTTTATTAAAAGGCCAGGAATGCACTTGTCACACCCCGGGTGATGCAATTGTCCATGGGCAGCGGTGATTACTTTCCATCGGGTGACCCACTTGCTCTTTGGCTGAAATACCTCATTTAAAAAAAAATTGCATTTTGGTCGATGCGAATATGATTACCTCATAATATACAAGAAAAAGTTTAAACACTAAGGCACCAGGTTATATAGGGTAATTCTTTCATCAAAGAATCCACACGACATGATGATAAGAAAGCACTTACAATAACCTATCACTTGTCATGAATTTATTATTTAGCGGACATTGCCCAACGAACACGTGGCCACGAGTATTCACGAGCACCATTTAATTGGTATACTATTAATTTGATTTTCATGGTAAAACCTTTTTAATTCAATAGGCATATTGACATTCTTTATCGGATGGCTATGGAAAGACCTTCCAAAAAACACATTTGTGAAAAAAATAAATTTCTAAACAAAAAGCTCTTTCAAATATAATAGTTATAAAGTTACACATTTTTTGATACTTTGTACGGGTGGCGTCAGAACTTTGTTAGGTAACTATATTAATAACTAATATTATTTCCAAGTAATTCTAATAATAATTAAATAATGATGATATAGCTATATTAAACATTAAGTGTATGGTAATAGCTTTATAATAAAAGTCGCTATAAACTTAGTAGATTATCTTACGTAAAATTGTATTTTAAGATTTTCATACTTACAAAAATAGCCTTGCCTACTTAATTTAAATGATCATTAAAGTAACTTTATAATTTAAATGATCATTAAGGCAACTTAACGAATCGATTTTAAAATTAAAAGTATTCTTAACAATACTTTTAGACATTAGAATCTTTTGAAAAATGTTTTGTATATTCTCAACATCAGTCCAACACCGAATTACCAAATACTTTTTATAACAGCAAATACGTATGCAATATGATATAAGTGTGACATTTTTTTATCGAACATGCGTTCACTAAAAATATTTTTTAGAGATGTCACAGCTGTCTGGCATATAGATTAAATGTACCTTCTTTTTCTAATTCTATATCCCAACTGATTGCCAATTTAACTCCGATAGTATATTACGCAAGCTTACGTATTCTTATCGACTATATGTATATTTAAATATATAACATGGTCGCTACGTTTCTGTTGCTATCCTACAACTGGTACGAGTAGGTATATCTCCGGATTACATCTACGTTTTTTTCTGCGTTCAATTTCTGACCTATTACGTGTTATAATATTAAAAATTACGCGGGACACAATTATTGTTACAATAAACGATTTTACTCACGTATTTTTGTCGGTTTCGCCGACAAGTTTCAGCCAATTGGTGGCAACACGACAGTCCCCGAACTAGAGTGTTCGAAGGACTGTCGTGTCGTGAAGTCCTTGAGAATCGCCCTAAAGATGAATGAATTGGCTAAAACTTGCTTTAAAAAGACGAGAGTGTAACCTTTTATTGTAATAATACCCGTCTAGGGTTGCTATTCGGGTTTGTTGTAAATCAATTCATACTTGTTGTTATAAGTTTTTTTTTAATTTTATTTTTCAATATCAAAATTTTGTACTACCCCAACAATCTCGACATCACCCAGTTGGTTGACTGGGAGAAAAAGTCTTTGGCTTTAAGTCCGCCTTTACACTGTATTGTATATGAAGTTATATAAATAAATAAAAAAACCTATCTAATAAGCTATTGTCTAATATTTAAAAAAAAAACCTTTAAAATCTTAAGCTAAAACATATTAGTATTTATTTTTAGCAAATACTTGTGACTCTAGTACGGATAGTTAGGTTGGAATTACGAATAGTAAACATACCTAAAACAAAGTCCTATATTAATTATAGTATAACAAAGAATTAACAAACTCATATATATGCACAGTAAATGAAAAGCTTTTTGTTAGACATAGATCTTGTTTTCAGTTCAGAACAAAATGTGAGTTGTTTTCTAATCTAGGGAAATCCAGTCTAATGAAGTACCTAACTATCTTTTCCTGACACATATATAGATACTAGTATCTTAATTATTGTAAGCAATGATATCATTAATAACATCAATGAGACTTCAAACAAGTACCTACATGGTAATTCATATCGTTTTAATTGGTTTAATCAAACGACTGAATGTTCTCGTATAGATCGGGCCATATTTAAGCAACATTATATCTATGTTTATATAATTTCGGACGTCATTGCCTGATGAAATTACGGCTATTGTCTCTACAGACGAATGTTCAGATGTTTGTAGAGCGAAGGTTAAACGCGAGGAATTATTGTGATATCATTGGTTCTAGTTGCTATGCAAAATATATATTTCAAAGATGGTGTTATACTTCTCCCCCCAATGATGTGTTTGTTCATTAGAAATAGCATATTTAAACAAAGTGCTCATAAAAATAATAGCAGCTACCTCATTTACATATCGTGAACAATCGCCCGGTCTCCCGAGCTGTTACTTGCTTTTCCTCCATTCATTCGAGTGAGAAGTATCCCAATACCCAAGTTCCATAACAAATACCTATCCTTCTTAAGCTTTAAAAATGCTGCCGATGGACAACAGCGTCGAAAGCACAAGAAGCCCAAGAAACTGCGCTCGCCAACCCACCTGTTAAAAGCGTGGTGAATATGGCAATATCCTCCAATGAAATAAAGAATCCTTAGGAAAGGCCTTGGTCCAGCATTGGAGTTCTTTCTAGTCTATGATTCTATGATTATGAGTCTATGATTTTAATATTGTATGTATTATTGTTTGTTTGTTTACTTCACTGTTGTAATTCTGCCAACCTGGAACGGCTGAGCTACCTACTGAAGTCTTATTTCGAATACGTACCTGAAAAGAGAGAAAAACATCTTAAAATTATCATCGTACATCTATTTTATGGGAGAAAAAAGTATAAGTATTGAGGGCTATATTCAATGTTAGAAAAAAATAGGTACTTGTCGTACCTAAGTATTTTAGAATATTCCAAAATGTCCCGGTCAAACCAATCATATCTATTGCGATATTCATTGCGCAATATTACTCAGTACTAAATAGTAGAGTAGTACCTCTTAAAGGCCTTGCTTGCTGTATGACACAACGTCTAACACGCGAGGACTCGTGATCAACCACTGACTGCTGTTTCTTTATAATTAGAACGCTATTCATTAAATTATCATTTCCTATATATTCTGAACACGTTTAGTAACAATATCTAGATATAGATGTCTTGACACGTGCCGAAATGGCCCCACCTCAAATGAAATAATGTATATGGAAATTATTTAATAATGCGTTTGTGCAACAGAAATAAATTCTGTGCTCTTGTGCCCTTCCTAAATGTATTTTTCATGCATCTCAACTGTAAACGTCAATTCGATTAAGACGCTCTAGTCTAGAGTCTAGCTATGTTCATTCAAATGGTAAGTGATAACTGATAATACAAAATATAGCTATATACTATAACAATTAACCTAAAACTAAAAACCTAAAAATATAAAAACAAAAATATATTATTAAAAGGAGTGCCTTTAGGCAAGATTCCGAAGATACTGGCAGCATTTCCCCTTTGAATAGCTTGACTAATTCTGTGTCCGAGGTAGCTGCCAGCTCTTCGGTCTCCTGTGATGTCGACTAACCTTTTTGCAATTTCCTTAAAAAGCCTTATAATCACAATTACTGATAATGCACAATTAAGAGACATACACTGAAAGTTTTGCATACAATACGCAAAAAATAAAGAATACTACATAATATTAGACAATTACCTAGTGGTGGTTATAGTCTGTACGAGCAAATTATCACAGACATAGTGATGAGATGTTTGCGCTAAAAATCGTCTTTGAACTAGGTCAGACTGTCTGGGATCTGTGATGCAGTTTAAGTAATAAAAGATTTCATAGATTAAAAAACACGTGTCTCTCACAGTTTTGTATAATCCTAAACAAAAAGAACTGGCATATTCGATCATGGCAATATACAAATAAAGATTTAATAATACATGTATTATTCCTCTCGCGACCTTTATTATCAAAAATGTTAGACGAAGGCATTTTTGTTTTTCTTTTTTTAATTAGCATACCCCAAAAATTTCTAAGTCTTAAGCAAGTTCAGGTATCAAGAATAAGTAGTTTTGGCTACGCATTTATATAACAGTCAATAAAAAAATAACGGGTATATAACAGATTCGTGTTGACGAGTTTTATTAGAGGTTTATTCATGATGCTAATGTAATTTAAAAAGAAACGAACTGTTTAATCATTCGACGGTCAACGCTCGTCGTTATATAGAGGTCGGATCAAAACGGTCGTCTGTCCTCATTTCCAAGCTATTTTATACCACGCCTTGAACTTGGACTAGAATAGTATTACATTATAATATAAAACATTAAGTAAGTATATTATTGTCACTCCACTGGTCTATGGTATTGTATAGTTTAATGGTACATATTTTTGTACTATTAATCTTTGTATTATAAGTACAAAAATATTATATTAATATTAAATATATATAATATTTTTGTACTAATATTAAATATAACTCTTAACTTTTTCATTTAATATTTTACACGAGAATTGGAAAATTAAAAAATATCTTTTTAAAGAAGGCCTTGAGATAGTTATAGCTATATGAACGGCCTATTCGAAATTCCAATTCACGTTTGTTAGAGAATTCCTTAAGACAATGCCAATAAAGACCAATATTAGATGTTATAAGGACGTGAGATGGAAGGCGAAGTGACAGAGAGTCTGGAGGCGACAAGGAAAACTCTAGAAAAACTCGATGTTATTTCCACGATTTTATAACTGAGTTGAGGTGACGACTGAAACGATTCTGTCTCTGTTTAATATGAATTAATAACTGAGACAGTCGATTCGAACTCAATTATATGACGTCCTGTTTATTTCTGAGATGTCGCTTGCAGACTGACAAAGTTCTACGGAACTGTGGGAGGTCCTGCTAGAACTAAATTAGCTACTGACACCTCGTTATTAGAAGTGGCCGACTAAATCGTTCTTGGAAACCTATGTCTGAAAACTTTTTTTCTAGTGACATAAATCAGTCGGCCATTTCAACCAAAACACTAAAATTCAATATTTTTAGGTCATTTTTCTATATGACATATTTATGTTAACTCGCGATTTCTGAGTATTCCCCAGGAAACGGTGGCAATTCCAGTATATAAAGCCAATGTTTAAAAAAGAAAACAAAAAATACGTTGTTAGATATATAATTTTGTCATGACCTACTACGTTAATAACAAAATATCAAAGACATTTTCTTTACATTTAGAAAACAATAGGCATTGATGTTTGTATATCCCGCCTTTCTTTGGACATATTATTCTCTTTTTCTTTCTTAGTATATAGAGAAAATAGCGATGTCCGAGAATGGTTGTTAGTTACATCCAGGGGTCACTGCATTTGGAAGCAAACTGTTTGTGCAATGATATTTCAAGTTTTATATGTGCAGATCATAAAATAGGAAAACCATCTAAAATCATGAGACTTTTATATAAATAAATATATGCGGACAAATCACACAGATTGAGCTAGCCCCAAAGTAAGTTCGAGACTTGTGTTATGGGATACTAACTCAACGATACTATATTTTATAACAAATACATATATAGATACACATCCAAATAACAAACAAACACTAATATATTAATACATACCTGCTCATAACTCTTATGTGTCTTCTTATTTAACAACTCCATTGAGATAAAATCTCTAAAAATATATCTATTCCGAAATCGTAGTTAATTGGAAGAAATACCTACCTTAGTTTCTAGTTTTATAAATTAAGTGATTAAAAATTTATGTTTCCTTTAGCATTTCCTTACTTCAAAGTCGTTGCAAACTGGACATATATGCGGAAGACCTAATCGGTCTCTGTTTGAGGAAGAGAAACCAAGGTAATTGACAGATTATAAGAAATCGTTAGAATTAGTTCTTACTCGTAAGTAGCAACTGTGAATTGAATAATTTAGTAATATTAAATATGACTTCAAAAAATTAGACGAGAGTTTACAGCCTATCTCTATGGAGTTTACTCTTATAGAGGTAGCTACTATCAAAAGTGTCGTTATTACGATTATTTTTAAACAAACTGTCAATAAATCTCAAAACTTAGCTACATTGTTTAAGTAATGCACCCGTAAGAGCATACACTTTAATAGACTTGTATCTTCTTGGCTTCCTATGTCCCCCCGTCGGGGCAAAGGGCAGATACAAGTTGGCACCATCTGGTTCTATCCGACGCAGCGTTCTTAGTTTCACTCTAGGTGTATCCCAGCTTCTTTGCCTCAGCTATGACAGTGCGGCGCCGCGTTTGTTTTGGGCGCCCTCGCTTTCGCTTGCCCTGCGGATTCCAGTCCAGAGCTCTTCGGGGGATATGGTCGCGACGGCGGAGTAGCGTGTGCCCTATCCAACGCCACTTTTGCCGCCGGATCTGGACGTCATCGGTTCTTCGTGACAGACGTGTATACTCTTATTATATTGTTTTTATTATGGTCAGAGATTTTATACTCAACTGCCTGTTCGGTGGTTGCAGGTATGGCATAGGGTACGCGCGGCCTTTCGGGCTACTTGCTACTTGCTTTTCCCCATTCAGCCAAATCCAAAAAAATCCTATCTTTCCAATGTTAAATGTGCAGCATTTGAAGCACAAGAACCCAAAGAAAATGTGCCCACGAACCCGCCTGCCAAGCGACTACGCTTACTATTTCTACAATTTCTTCGTTCCATGGGAGGATATGGCCATACTCACTAGAGTATGGCCATATCCTCCCATGGAACGAAGAAATTGTAGACTTCTAACGACTGAAATGATGATTATGATGTATCTTATTGTATACAGCATGTAACGTAACCAACGACGTTCCCGCGAAGGGGTGACTCAGTCCGTCAAAATGAACAACTTTTCCTATGAAACCAATATTGGGAACTCAAAAAAATTTACATTTTCATACAAAAGTGTTCGGCCGCCGATAAGTAGTATGAAAATATACAAAAAAAATGAGATAGATCTCCGCATTGGTCACTGTATATTTGAAATAAGAAATATTCTAAGAAGCCAAATACATTTATAGTACACTGGGAAGATATAAATACGATACATTTATAAAACTCTTCAGACAGCAGGTCTGCAGTTTATTTGCGGCAGTGTTTACTTTGATCTCTGATTTATCGATATTTGGCGTTTGTACCATCACGTCCAAAAATAACGCGTTCATTTTAGTATTTTGTAGCCTTAAGAATAACAGAATAAGGCTCAAAAACAGGAAAGATAATTGTTAGGCGTGCTTAAATTGGCTATTGAAGTGACTCATACGAATATGTCTGAAAATCTTACGCAATGATTAATCCTAAATTGCGCAGAACTACGATGTGCAATCGTGAGTGCAATCAATCATTTTGGTTCTTATGTAGTATTCTATTCATAGATATATATCTAATGTCTTCCAATAATTTAACTAATGGGTAATATATAGTGTCTGAATATTTATTGTATATAATTCACATCACATCTACTATACAGATACAGATTTATAATTATAGAATATATAAGAGAACGCATATAAAAACGTGTTTTTGAGCATGTTTTGTAACTAAATATTGCATGGTAGATTCCGACTCACACTTGTCTGATTTTGTTTCCTCTGTGGTAGATCAGGACTACTTTTATAAGAATGCATAGTTTTTTATTGCTTAGAAATTATCATAAGTAAGACATAAGATAGACAATTCAAAACTCTGTCTGATAGCATATAATATTTACTTTATTGCAAACATTAACGTTTCAATACAAATGAAATATTGCAATGAAAAACATAAATCTATATGTAACAGAGAAAACTACAAATACACAAACAAAAATATCCGAGGTCAAATCTGTTTTTGTTTTTAACAGCAGGTATACCTAACTTTTACTATAATCATGAAAATAAATATTTGCTTGGAGTGTAAAGAACCATAATGTTTGTTAAATATCTTAGGGAAATTAAGAAATAATACATATATAGTAAAGTAGCACTTGGGCTAACATAAATGCTTTAATGAAAATTGCTGAAAAACAGTTTTCTAGATGAGATGTAGCTAATATTATTATAAGAATAAAAAAAAAATCTGACGACCTTTCCCCCTATGCCAACCCCTTACGAGATGATGTTTTGAAAATTTTAAACAATTTTACTTTAATATTAACTCAATGATGATAAATAGTTTCATAATGATGTGTATAAAATAATAAAAAATCCGTATTTATTTTTAACCCTTTTTTTGACCCCATTTAGGGACGAATTTGCCGATCTTTTTTATTTGTATTAAGTACGTGTATATATAACATTTAATATCTCTTACTTACATACAAACTTATTTCACCCACTCGGATATGAATTTAAAAAATTTCAAAATAGGGATTTTTAAAAATTACGTTATAAAAAGTAAACTATTATGCTAAATTTCAGTTCAGTTTGGCCGTTGTAGTTTATGTTGATATATCAATCACCAATCAATCAATATTTACTTTTATACCTCTTAAGGGAAATAAGAGATAATTATGTATTGTATTTTTTGTTATCAATGTGGTGTTAATTTGTGTCGCCGATATAGCGGCAGTTACGAGATATGTCGAGTGTGGTAGATGTTGGGTTACAGTACAGGTACTCTAGTTGCAATCATATTACAGACAAGATATTCTTGCATCTTTCCACCTTTATAAGTATATTATACGTTTAAGAAAGAAAGAAAGAAAAATAATTTATTTGGAACCAAATAAAACAGACAATACTTATTTCTACAATACAAGGCACCAAAGGGCACCTTTAACAAAGATTGGAGGATGATGAAATTTAGTCCCCGATTCACATTATTCCTCAAAACTGTTATTGAGTTTTAAAAATAAGTAGTCTATCATTCTCACATAGAATTAAAACTATTTGATAGCAGGAACTATCTTAGAATAAGGTACTTGGTACATAAGTATCCATCTAGTTAAAACATAGTTCACGTATCGTTCCCGCACATTATTGCAACAATATTGTACTCGAACGTGGAGCACAATGAGACGTCCATGTCCCAAGCTTTACAAAACAAAGGTATATTTATAACTTATTAAAGACAATATTCTCTTCAATACAATCAAATTGTTTGTATACACATATGGCGTGGAACAAATACTTTAATGTCAAATGGAAGGCGATGGCTCGATGGAATTGCAATCTATCGAGTTGGATGAATTTCAATTAAATGAAGATCCATAATTGGAAGAAACCATTACAATCAATTCCCTAAGAGTACATAATTGGCCATTATTTGGCTTCAAATAAATAAATAAATCAATCAATAATCATTTATTCAGACAATTTAAAACAGTCTATTTTTGTTAGTAAAACATTGCACTTATACCTATGTTAGTACCTGAAGCCTCATTATTAATTAATATTATTAATATATATATATTTTCATTACATTTAGGTTTAATATTGATAATAAAGACCGGTCAGGAGAGTTTAAGAGGCCAGAGATGATATTTATACTAAAACTCATCATGTGCCAAAGGATATCTAGTAGAGTAATACCCTTTGCCAGCAAAGCTTCCACGATATTATACGATGACGAATAAATAGAAATTAAACAAGTATTAGCCGCCGGAGTGCAGACATAGGGGTGACCGGGGTATCCGTACATACGACTTTTGTGTAAAGTCTCTCGGGTGAAGTAGAGTACACTTTCATATTACTGTTTTGAGTTTGTTCAACTGTTTGTATTTCCGAGGGGTTCATCGACCAGTATTCATTCTGTTCTGTCACGTCTTGAGACCTACTTGGAGCAGACTCAATGCGTCTTGTTTTTATTAAGGCATGCTTTAGTGGCTTCAAAAATAATAGAATGATCGAGACCACTCTGTGATCTTTCTACGCAGTAACTCAGTCTAATTTATACGTATTTATTTTGGATCGAAAGTTAGTTATTTTTTATTTGATTTGTTTTAACTCATATGGTTAAATCACCAGATATAAACCAGCATACCTAGATGTAGGTGCTTAACCCGTATTTTTATACTTAAGAATAAGGAGAGCTACGTGTGTTATATGCAAAGAGGTTTAAAAATAAGTACAATCCATACTGACGACAGAGAACTCTGTGTGTCTGTAACAGATTCACGTTCTAACTATTAAACCAATTGGGATAAAATTTTATGTGGGGGTAATTTAAGGCTCGAGGAAGTTAAAGGATATATTTTATCACGAAAATCCCTACTGGTAGCATGTGTATAAATTAATTTTTGGTTACAGATGGACAAACAACCCAATAATCTAGGCTTGAATCGTTGTTAGTAGTTTCTCTAGAAGTTCAATATAGCTAGTTCATGAATCAAGATTTGTGAAACTGTAGTTCAGTTTCCCTTCTTCTATTTAAAAATGCTGACGCGTGTAGAATCCCACACACGAATATTACATCTTCCCCGCCATCGATTGTTCAACAGGTTGTAACATAAAAATTAGAACGAATATAACTGTTCATAGGGCGCTAGCTACTGCGGTTGCCACACCTCTCAAGGCCCAAATGTCAGTATTGACGTCACAGGGCGGGCGTTCTAAATATAAATTTACCATCGGGCCGTGAGTCAAGGGGTTTGTACTTTACACTCGTGGACACAAAGGATCGTAGGGGTGTCTGGGATAATATGACGTCATAACATGTGACGTTGGCGACAACTGGAAAAGTTTAGAAATTGAGATTTTGACAATGAAAGCACAATTTCAAAAAAAAAATAATTATGTTTTAAAAATAATTAGTGTTTCATTCTACTTTTCTATCTAGGAGGAGCTTCTGACAAGTGACGTGGCACTAGGCACATCAAAAGATGAGTTCATGATAGTGTTCACATAGTAAAAGATAAATCACACTATTATCTTATCCACGAGTGATATGATCATAAAATATTTCATCTAATGACTACAATCTTATATAAAGCTTCTTACACAGGGAAGTGATGATAAAAGAACAACAGAGGGTGACATAGCGTGTCACTGTCATGTGTAGATGGATTGTTAATAATGATAACATAGCGTTAAAGATAAATATTTTACATCTCGGCCATTAGTGTTGCAAATTATTATCTAACAAGATCATACAGTATTATATAAATATCAAATATTATCAGTCTAATCTACACCCGCTAAGGGTACTTTTTTAAGTCGATTCGCACCATGAGCGATGCGAATCCCCCAAGAGCTCTTTTTGTATAGGTCCTTTTGCACCGCAGTGCAAATCACTAAGAGCTTTTTGTAATGGGTCGATTCGGACCTCAATGTCTCCACTGCGGTCGGAATGGACCTATTCTCAGACAATTCTATATCTCGATTTGTGAATTCAGACAGAGAAGATAACCAAAATATTAAAAAAAAACAACGAAATACATTTTTCGTGATATTGCACGAAAAACTCTAAACTTCTTACGGCTTAAATGATGATGATAATGATAATGCATAAAATATTTTTTATTTTGAGGAACCTTCTTGAAACTAACAAATGACCCGATTTTAATTAAACTAAAATGGGACCATATAAAAAAAAAGAAAAAAAACTTATTTACAGTTTATTTTCAAATCTGTTTGTAAATGACGGAGTTATGAGGTAACAAACATTTAAAAAATATATGACCGAATTAATAACCTCCTCCTGTTTTGAAGTCGTTTAAAAAGGGGTATTGGACGTTAAATAAAGGGTTTCATACGTCGATTTATACTAAATTCCTAAGAGAAAAGATGCCTCAAATATTGATCATTCTTAGAAGATCAAAAATAATTACAGCTTTTGTTTTTTTTGGCATGAAATTTCATTTTGTTTGCCGTTATTTTGGATATCTTATCAGGTGCCTGTACCTAAAAGTTATTGTAATATCAAAAGGTCAACCAAGGATAATGCCTCTGAATTTGGTATAAAAAGAAACTCGCATGTGAAGGCCATAATGTACCACAAATGACCTGTAATTTCTCTGAGGAAGGTTATAACGTGTGACCTTTCACAGGCGACCGGCGCTAATGTAATGACATAAAGTTAAAAGCTATTGAAGTAAAATGCGTTGCTATAAGGTCACTGACTGTTGGTTAGGTTAGAACACAGACAATATAATAACTGTCTGTAGGTTAGAATAAACCGTGCGTTTTGGAAAGTAGCGGTTGTGAATTACCAAGAGCAGTAAGTTATTCACCGTGCTTTATATTATACTTGGTACTAATATGAAACCCAAACGTAATCCTTACTATATTATAAACCCGGAAGTTTGTAAATATGTATGGATGTTTGTTACTCAATCACTCCAAAACGGTAATTTTGACGAAATTTTACATACATATATGTTATTACCTGACACATAAGCTACCTTTAATCCTGGAAAAAATACTGTGCCTGCGGGATCGACATTAACGAAAGATGTTCCGCGGGCGACAGTTAATTATATTTTAAAGGTAGTTTAAAGACAAATAAAAAAGTCAAAATTATGTTATCAAGCCATATAAGAAACCATATATAAAACCATGGCATGACACTCTTTCCTACTTTAATTTAATCACCCATTTTTTTTTCAAGCAGATAATTAAAATCTAGCTACGAGTAGACTTATACTAAAACATAATTTTGGTGCGGAAGTATTTGTGAATTCCATTGTATATACCATGTTATGACAATACCCTGTTGTGTGTACCTTAAATAAATAAATAAAAGTATATTTTGTACTATATCGTTGTCTTTTAATCTGTAAGATCAAAGTTTACTATAAAATCTCAAGTATCTGGAATCGACATCTATAGTACGTCTCTATGTGTAGTCGTTCTGCAAGGTGTATTAATACCTAGCTAAAGTCGGCTTTGACTCACGCTTCCGTGTGTATTGTCGAATGCAGTCTAGAGTGGTTGAAATGTCTGATTACCTATTATTAGCCTCGCAAAACAAACGAATGGAGCATAGACTATCGATTCGAAATTGGATTTTTAACAAAGAAAAACATCAACATAATCTTACCAACATTAGTTAGTAACACTGTTTATTTTCAGTATATAATGATGCATACATTTTCACTTGGCAACAAATTGAATATATTATGATTCTTTTTGTTTTAGCGGTGTCTGTATTTTGTCCATCTTCTTTAGGTTTGGCTTTTAAAAGGCAGTCCACTCTTCTCTGCCCCGGTTTGCCACTTGATCGTTAGCTATTTATTAGTACCTATATCAAAGAAACTAGTTTCCTTGTCTGCCTTGAACTTTTCATAGTTTCAGTATTTACTGAAATGTAGTAAACACAAATGTTTCTAAATCTTAAATAGTGGTGAAGTTCGTGAAATTCAATGCTGACGAATCGAATGACCGATACACTCCATCCAGTTCCAGAAACTAAAGTTGAAAAATACTGCGTTCTACGTTGTATCTACTGTTTAACTTTCAAATGATATAATTATACGTAGTACGTGGAAACGAATCAATTTTCAAGCCATGGACCTAAACAACTGCATGCTAGGAGTATCTGGAAATAAAACCTAATTAGAAACGACTACGCCGCATTTACTTTGTTTTGATATATATCAAAACAAAGTAAATGCGGCGTAGTCGTTTCTAATTAGGTTTTATCCGATTTAGTGCGAAAAATAGGTGTTTTTCTTTTTTTTGGCATGTTTCTCAATAACAATACTATGAAAAAATATAGTCTTTTGATTTTAGCAGTAAATATTAATCTAATTAGAGAGATGTAAGTATGCGACAGAGAACCCTATTTCAATTATAACTTTAGTAATTACTTGAGTCTTATTACCAATATTTCATTTCACCAACAATTTGGAAAGCAAGTTATAACCTATGATTAATTTGCCTTTGCAAAATGCTTGCAAAATCTTATTAAAATAAACACCATGGACGACGAAAGTAACGAAAAGCTAACAGTAATCTTATAAATAACAACCCACGTATCGCCCAAACAAAACAAACGAAAATAAAAACATTCTACGAAACATCCAAATGGATTGCCTTTCTTTGATATCTATTGCGTCATAGGTAACCCCAAATGCGCCCACAGAACCAAAATTGAAACGTTAATAGCACAGATTGAAAACAAACTATACATCAACCTATTTCGTAACAACCGAGACTGCATCTCAATGCGTTCTATAAAAAAACCCGCGAAAATAGACCGCGGCTTTGTAGGGCAGGTTTGACGTCAGCACGCTAAACACTAACCCTTTCGTGAACCACGTGCGGCCTGTTTTACGCAATGTAGCCTCGCAGACTGATTGATGCCAGGGGTACGCGGGTAAAATACTTTTGATTTTTTTCAACTGATACTACAGTAGCATTTGTAGGTATTAGGATATATTAGCGAAAATCTATGTAAAGTGAGAAGAAAAGGCAAGAAGAAAAGTGAGAGGAAAAGGCAAAGCTCAGTTGAGACTGTAATCGAAAAAGCCTTCAGACAAGATAGGTTTGATCGATAAATTATTATCTTTAAACTGTGAAATTAATAAGCTTATATTACATCCGATATAAGGCTTTAATATAAATAAGAATAAAGAACCCTTTCCTAGAGAGACAATATAAAAAAATACTACCATCGACACGAAAAGGAAAAGAAGACGTAATGATTATCATAACTACTTGACTCTTCGTACGTTTCTCTCCCAAATGGGAATTCTATCTTAGAGAAAGTCTTCTCTCTTAGAAAGCAACTGCTGAATGATTTAAAACTTAATGAGAAATTGCAACCATTTTTTTTATTAGCTTGAACATAAATGAAGGAATATAAAAAATATTTTTGTACATTTAATTTCGATTGTGAGCCGGAACAAAATCACAAATGATTTCATGATGTTTTAAAATTAGCTCAATCGTACACTGGAAATGTTAAATGCTGTATTTACCCTGGCACATGCGAGCCGTCAGTAGAAACGTCGGTTTTATCGTCCACGTCACGACCGAGGCCACGTTTTGTCATTAAACTCGTCTTCAAAAGTCGGGTTTGCGTATTTTGGATGGCAGCCACTGTCCTGGGCTGCATCTGCGTAGGTCTCAGGATACACGCACGTCTTTTGATGTTAATCGTTTAATATATTACAGTTCCCTTTTAAGGTTCCTATTTACGCATGTGCGTCAAGATATTTGATAGTTAACTATCGTGTGATTCTTGCCGTAATTGGTCTGTCTGTGGGCAATATATGCTGTTTGTCTGTAGTTTTTCGTGTGTGTAAGTGGCCAACACTAGTCTCAGATTTCAAGCTGCCTTAAGGCATCTGAAATAGCTTAACGACTGCCATCAAAGATGACAACAGCTGGGACCAACCATATTTAATGCCTCTTGCGGTCACCCTTCACAATAGGGACTGCGCCCAGGGTTGCTAAACATGCGTAAGCGTTTTCAATGCTCTTGACCACTGGGCCATCGGGCTCCTCAAAATATGCATCTCGCGATATGCTGTAATTAAGCCAATGACACCCATTTTGGAGAGTCAACAAAAGCGGCCGTTAGCGGTGGTCAAATTGGAATGATAAACTGTTGACTTTTTCAGTGCGGAGTTTTTACTATTTGTCTTACTGTGTCCCACCATATGTTGTTAACTATTATGGTTGGTGTGTTAAGTAAATGTATGCAACGAAAATCCCTAACATTGCACATTTTGTGACGCGATTGAGTATTTAATTATATCATATATTTTAAAGCATGTTCTAAGTATCATGTTTACATCATAATTGCCAAATGATATCACGCCTATAAAAGAGTATAATTTCTATCATGTATCAGGCAAATGACAGCCGCGTCTTATATTACGGCTCCCATAAAAGTGTTATATTCCAGTCCGTTTTATCTCGTCAGTGAATAGGAAACTTTAGAATAATGTACTGTATAAAATGTTGTTGCTATCCGTCTCGCAAACGAACAATTCGAAGAATCGAGCTCGAAGTCTGCAATACTTCTATTTAGCAGTAAAAGAACGGTCAGTCGGTTATAATATACAGACTGTCTCATCGAGATGGACCAGTGGAGAGATGTTTTGGTTCCTTTTATAACTTTATCCTTACTAATCCTTATCCTTACTATCCTAACTATAATATTATAAATGCGAAAGTGAGTTTGTTTGTTTGTTTATTTGTTTGTTTGTTACGCTTTTACGCCGTAACTACTGAACCGATCATCATGAAATTCTGCATACAAGTTTTCTGGAGTACGGAGAAGGACATAGGCTACCATTTATCCCGGGAAAAAGTACTATTCCCGAGTGATTGACATTCACGTGGGCGAAGCCGCGGGCGAAAGCTAGTCTCATATAAATAAAATAATCTCCCCACTGACCCACCCTCTCGAAACACCCTGTATAGGTCTTATAAACTATAAATATGTGTATTTGTCAAAAAATCTTTAAATTAAAAAAAATGGGATGTGTTCATATTTCTGTTTATATGTTTATTAGACATGATATCTTATTCAGTACTTTATTGTATTTATGAGGGTGAAATCGGATGAAACCATAGATTTAAAAAATGCATCTTAGAGGCGTCTTTTTACTTCTATGGACGAATCTGGATTGATTACAAATATTTTTGATTACTATTAAGTTATTACAATAATATTATTATATATTGTTTGATTGACATATCATGTCAATCAAACATGTTAGTTATGATAAATCAATAAAAAATTGATGGAACAACCCAAATAACAAAAACAGATAAATAAACAAATGCGTAATATCATAAGCCCAATGGTTCCGATAAAATTGGCCAAAACAAAATTTATTTTGTATTTTTTTTATAAAAACACGAAAACATGTTTATTTATAAACTGTGTCAGATTGTATATGATTAAGATTTATTTCAATATCATTGACGATAAGATAACAGGTACCCCCGTGGAAAAAAATACACTCGTAAATGAGTAAATAAGTACCTATACGTTATTTACGCAGTTTCAATGTCGGTCCATATTATATTTATATATTATGTAAGTACCTTCTACATATCTATCGCAGGATAACCAGAAAAAGCAATTATTTTATTTTAAATAATTGCATTATTAATCCCCCACCCTTCTATGGTCTGGTATCACACAATAACACCAGATTATTGTTTGATACCAGGCAAGAGCAGGCAAAATATCATAGATAAAAAAAAATGCATCTGTAATATACGAGATGTTTTTTAGCTCTGTACATGTTGCCTTTTTAAATATAAAAATCAACAGTCTAGGAACTTATCCGTTCTTCTTGCCCTACATTTGTTTTTTACTGGCTTTGTCTACTTATCGATAGCAAATATCTAATAACTTATCTGTGTCTAGGTTTTTTCTGGTATCTAATATTGTAGTATTTATGTCATTTAATGTGTACCTTTACATACGCTGGATGAACCGACTAAGTTGAAAAGAAATATAAAATTAAAAAAATGTAATAATTTTCTTATACCGGGTTATTTGTGTATAACAAGACTAGATACTCGTAACTTGTTAGCTATGATGTTTTATAAACAACGTTTGCTCTATGAGTTTTGACATAACTTTGATTTTTCACCTTTTTAATTACATGACGTGACATTTGTAAGTCTATGTAAATGAAAGGAGAATGCAATGCTCGCGTGTAATCTTTCGTTACGATGCGAGTGGAGTTGTTATTATTCAACAGGAAAATTAAAAATAATATTTATTTTTGTATCAAAGTATAATCTAACGAATTATCATCGGCCAACTCAGATGTGATGTCACATTTATGGGAAATATTAATTCATCTACCCGTAGCTTGTAAGTAATAGAATATAAGCTTTTAGAATCATGTATTACGATTAAAATAAGTTAACATTTATGTTTTTTGTTATTATAATAAAATATTCTATTATTAATATTCACATCCAGATGAGAAAGCACTGGTGTACTGTTACACAGGCCTAGCCTTCAACAGACCCCAGTCTCCAACAATATTTGTAAAAATATGCATATGTTTTGTTGTCTTTTTTGGAGTAAAATAAATACTTTTTTACTTTTACTATCATAGTCGTAGAATAAACGTTGTTGTTTATGATGTTAGCACCTACTCCTGTGAGGCTATTAGTGTTTTTCAAGTAACCCTGTACAACAATAGACATAAAATAAATAACAAAACATGAAAAGCTATTAAGTTAATAGTAGAACGAATAACTACTAAAATATAGACGAAGGTTCTCCATGACGTCAATAGTGACCACGTACTGAGCAACCCTCAAATTGTGCTGGTGACAAAAATAGACGCATACCATTTTTTAATGTCAATCATTATGGTTTACTGGCCTTCCTAATAAAATGTGTATAAGTGAAATAAATGATATCTTGTATATTTGTGTTTGATGCGAAGAAAAACCTTAAAAATAGATACGAGTAAAAAACTACTGCCAAATGTTGTAATATTACCATGTTACGTCAATCTATATAATGTAAAGTGATCTTCTTAAAGATATGCATTGGTTATTAAATTATATTTTGTGGTAGATGAGAAAAAAACGAGTCATATACTTTATGTAGTTTAAAAAAAACATTGACACTGATTTTAAGTCATTATTACGCAATGACAACTGTAAGCTTTACAAAACCTTTAAAAGGTATAAAGTTACAGGAGTGTATCCGCAACACACTTCGTCAAAATAGTTACAGGTGTGTATCCGCAACACACTTCGTCAAAATAGTTACAGGAGTGTATCCGCAACATGCTTCGTCAAAATATTAGTCTAAAAGACCGCCTCTTATCGTACCCGGCTCAAATGTTCCCATTACACTGGCTGCATTGCAACGCTGAATAGCTATTGAAATCTGTTGAGACAGATACGATAAGGAGCGGTTGTCCTTTACTTTCTCCAACAGTCTACACCCCAATTTTTAATGAATACACATGCCTCAGTCCCCCAAACACTCGAAAGCTACAGTTACGAATATATATGACGGTTTTAAAGCCTGGTATTTGTGATGCAATACGCAATTAGAAAGAAGAATGTACAAAGCTCATGTTTTTCTATATCAGTCCTCAGATGTCCTTGTGTGTTTAGTGTATTTTTTATATATTTGTTATTTTTGATACACAAAGCAGATAAGGAAAACCAGTAAATATGTTTGTTATTATGAATTAATGTGCGTCGCGTTTAAAATAACAAATAATCTATAACTTGATTGATACGTTGATTATTAAAACAAGCGTTTTTATTTAATTTTTAATTAAAATTAGGCGACCACTGAAGCTCAGCTGTACTCCAAGTGCTTTTGAATCTTAGAGGCTTTGATCCCTAGCCATCCAGGTCATGATGGAAAACGAACTTTTTCAGATTCGGCTGGGTCTTGGATGTTTATCAATGGTATTTAGTATAGAATATAGCATCGTAGAGTTAGTATCCTGCGATGCCAGTTCACAACTTACTGTGTAGCTATTGAGCTTGCTCAATCTGTAGCGGATTTGTCGCTATATATTTATTAATTACGCTTAGCTATTACTTTTATTAAAAAAAAAACAAGCTCCATTTTTATTGGTAGAGCTTATATCAGTGTTTTTTCAGTTAGTCCTAAATCTAATAAAACAACTGTATTCATTTGAAAGGTTAGTTTTTTATTAACAACATTTCTTGGGCACTTTCAAGAACTCTTTTATTTGAAGGCTGGTAGGTGACATGAGTTATCATGTGTTGTCAAGGTCAAGTGAGGCCAAGGTTGGCTCCTGACGTCTCGTCCCTGCGTCATTCACGTGTTATCGATCGTCTAGAAAATATCTGATACGTCCAGATGAATTCTTAATGGCACACGTGACTCGCTCACACAAGGTGGGTTTTTATAAGTTATTTAAACTCAGAACGTAGTTAGGTATTTTACGAAGTATTACGCAGTATTCGTCACAGCTTTACCATATCATACGGTAATACGCATGTGAAAATAAGAGTAGGCAGTGTGTAAGTAAAAGATGACGAAGTTCGTAAGAAAAACGTATGTAACTCGTATTTTCTCTTACATAACATTAGCTATTTCTTCTACGATAAAAGATAGACTAATACGAACTTATATTATAAAAAGGAAAGATTTGTGTTTTTGTTTATAATGGGTAAACTCAAAAACGAATATGCCGAAAATAAAAATATTTTCAAAATAGAAAGCTACATTATGAACGAGTAACATAGGTTATATGTAATTTCCATAATGTATTTTTTAAATTGCTTAAATTTAACAAAAGGCATTAATAAATCCTAATCCTAACAAATATTATAAATACGAAAGTGAGTTTGTTTGTTTGTTACGCTTTCACGTGGTAACTACTGAACCGATCATAATGAAAATTTGCATACAAATTATCTGGGGTACGGAAAAGGACATAGGGTACATTTTATCCCGGTAAAAAGTACTTTTCCCGAGGAATCGACATTGAAGCGGGCGGAGCCGCGGGCGAAAGCTAGTTGCCTATAATCGTCATTATTAGGTGAATGCTGTGAACTATTGATGTCTCTGTCGTCTAAGCGTGTTCCCGGTTACGTTCTCACCGAGAGGAGCTTTCGAAAACGCAATCCGGGGGCCCAGATAGGCTGTGTAATAAAACCGAAAACAGCGTGGATGAAGTCGTGGTAATAGCAAGTGTATACTAAGTTATCTATGACTATATTTGAATAAAGGCAAAAAACAGGTGAAAGCACTATGATCATTAACATGACCAACATTGCGGTACATAAACTATATGACAGCTTTTGTACCGAAATATTGCTGCAGTATATTATTTCCAATCTACGTGTTCTGATTTTCATTATACAACTGACTGACAAAAAACAAGACACGTGGTGGAAATCTCCTAACGTGACGGTGTGACATGTAAAATACAATACCATCAACACATTCGTTTGGGTTACACGTAAAAACGTAATTTGTTTTCTTGTTCTAACAACATTCCGATCTGTCGACGATGATTGCGCATTGCCAATTCAACACATAATTTAAAACTCTTTGTATGAGATGATAAGGAATGTTTCTGTGCGTATTGTCGGAATACATGGACAAACCAAATAAAAATATAGAGGTGACACTTAAACACTTACTTTTTGTAGTAAAAGTATCAGCTTCAGGAATAACAACGATTAATCTATAGAATATCTTGAGTTTTCTTTTTTGTTAAAAGAGTAATAAGCAAATTTTATTTCTAGTCTGAATAGATTACAAGGCAAATGACTGTTCAACCGAATTCAAAAAGAAGGAGGTTCTATGCTCGACTGTATCTTATTTTTTTAATGTATGTTTACCGATTTCAATCTTTCCAACTCTTACGATCAACCGCTATGTAGAATTGAAGCTTGTCTTTTCATCTTTTCCTGGGATTCCGTTTTCCGTTTTGCAGAATCCATAATGTGAATGCTTTATTTCGTTAGTAGTTTCGTTCTAAATTCACAATTTACTATCTCTAAAGTCATTTGACTTCTCTCAATATTTAACTAATCATCGGTCAAATTTGTCAGAATAGAAACAAGAAGTGGGTTAATACAATTGATTAGTTTTTGTACTATATCTATTTTGTGATCCGTGACAGAGAAAACTCGTCTAAATGCGTCTCGCCGGTGACATTGCTCGCGGCGTCTCCGCCCACACCTACGCCATTGTGATACGTCACATATTTTTAACGGTTTTCAAACCGTATGTGATGTAAGCGTTAGTTTTCCTGTTTCCTCAAAAATCGCGAATGTCTTAACAATGTTTTACCTGACTTCTATGAAAAAGTAAAGATAGGCACGTATGAACTATAAAGTTTTTACTATTTCTAGGATGTAAAATTTCTACTATAAGTTGAATATGAGGTAAATCAACAATAAAAATTGTATCTCACTTTTTAATGTTATTCAAAAGAACGTTTAACTCATAGCTACTAATGTCATTCCTAGGTCTTTTTATATTTACAATGCTTGTTTACTAATAGATACTTTTAAATTATTTGGTCCCAAAGTTTTCCGTAACAATAAGTATTGATAACAGTCTGTCATTGGGGAGTAAAATACATGTACTTAATATGTTTTATATCGAAGATACATTCAACTTCGGCAGTCGCGGTCACTCCTAATAATATTTTTCGAATAACAATAGTTATTTACCATACGGTTAGTACTACATTCTGTACCAAAACTTTCCATGAACTATTTGTTTGCGATTTGCCAATGGGTAGCGAGTAGATGAATAATGTAAATATCTTCATCAATAGCTGAGAGCTGATTGTCACGGTCTGTAAAGTCTACATTAGTCGTGGCACGCCACGGCTCAAATACATGGTTATGAGACAGTATCGATCACAAAGACACTCGTTAACATTCGTTCCGGTAGATCTGCCAATTGTTATGCAAAGCTTGGAATGAATTGCTTGAAAGTCAAGGATGTCGCTAGGAGTTTTGTTTCAGAAATCATCAGTCATCCATAACGCACCTTCGTTATGGATGACTGATGATTTCTGTCTTAACTTTATCTAGAGACATCTTTGAGGATCTGAAAATATTAAGAGACAGGATCCACCTTTCCCTTTCAGATGAATCTATGTATATAGGACTATTACAATACGTATATTAGAGATAGCGTATAATTGAAAATATGGATGATGAGATGATTTTATGAGTCTAGAAAATGTCTTTATTAATATTAACTTGGACACATTTTTTTTTAAATCAACACAAGGACGTCAAATTTCTTTCAGTGATTGCTCAGTGTTTTAATATCGCAATTTTACTACAGATCCCTAATTTTTTGACAATAAAATAAACTTTGTGTGCCTTGCTGCTAACGTAGCTTTCAGAAGGTGATGGAATCCTTAAAATCTGCTGAGAAGTTTTTGAGTCTATGTATTAAAATAAACACACACATACATATTACCACGCCTCATTCCCATGGCAAGCAGGGATCATGGATTAACTAGTCTACATAGTCTAAATAAAACAATAAATGATATTGAAGCACTGTCAGATAAGTATAATACTGTGATAACAGCACTGCTTTAAGTACCTACAGGTATTATAGTTATTTACCTTTGATTATTTTTAATCGATTTATAAGCTAGTGAAAACAAAGCGAAACACATGTTTCGCTTTGTTAAAAAAATAAAGGCGATGGAGAGAAGTCTGGATAGACTTCTCTGCAATTTTATTATGTTAATTAAACAAATTGTTAGGGTCTTATGTATAGATATAGAATAACGCCCATTTCTTAACTTTTAATATTTGAGTAACTTACTTTCTGGTTTCTAATGTTTTCGCGATTGTTACACATTTAAATAAAATCTCTTTAATACGGTATTATCGCGTATATTTCAGTATTTTTACACCTATCGTTTCGAAAACTGCGACCATGAAAATTGCAAAGTTTTCAAAACGTTAGGTGTAAAAATAAAGTAACTCCTTTCTCCCGCAGCTTCGCTCGCGTCAACGCTTCGTTTTACCGGGAACAGTACTTTTTCATAGATCATAGGCCCAAGTCCTTCTCCATACTCAGAGAACTTGTATGCAAAATTAAAGCGTAACAAACAAACTCACTCTCGATCTATAATATTAGTAAGGGTAATTACAAGGATTGTTTTGATGCGAGTTCATGAAACTTCTAAAACGTCACACTTCTTATTATCTGTATCAGCAAAACGTCGCAATTAGCAAGAGTCACGCCCCCAGTACCGACAGCTATTAATAAAGCGCTATTCATTGCGTCTCCTCTTCCTGGTCAGCTGATAGTAGCCTTGGCAAGCGGCCGACGGTTAGCAAACGTAAATAAACGGTCAGACAAACAAGCGTATTATCGTGCGGTTAAATGTTTGATAGGGCTCGCAACTACCACTATTTCGTACACAGTTCTTTTTTTTATTGATTGTACTACTAAGGTTAACGAAGAGTAAAAAAGAAATTGCGTGCGAGGCAGTGAAATCATATTTTTGAGGTAGAAATGTCGCACTTTTTTCAGTAAGAGGATAAGTATCTTAGATTAACTATATTCTCTCTATCTAAAAAGAATGTAATAAAGAATTTTAATTTCAACTAAGTAACGAGACTTAGTTCTTGAAGTGTTTAACGGCTTGTAACGATCTTAATAATTAATGCGATTCACTGCGTATTCGTCGTAGGCCTTCAACTTGACATAATAAACAAAGATATGTAGTGGAATATTATATCAAGGTTACTATTTGTTTTTATTAGTATATCGATGACTGATAGATAACGCAATTGTTCAATTTGGTTTTATCCGGATTTTACCTCGGAAATAGATTGATGAAAGATTGATATCTATAAGTCGATAAAATTTTAAGTTTTAAACGAGATATGTACCAACAATAAGAAGCAAACGTATTTGCAAATTTTTGATTAGTTTATTAGTCACTTCCTGTTTTATCAATTCTCATTTAGTACAAATATTTTTATTATAAGTACAGTGTAGACCATGAGCTAATTTATTGATTATTAAATAATTTAATAAACACTAATAGTAAGAGGCTTTGTTAATAGTTGTTCAGTACACCTGTGTTCCGTGCTTTGAAAGGAACACTAAGCCGTTGGTCCCGGCTGTCATCATTATATGACAGTCGTTAAGCTATGTCAGATGCCTTTAGGCTGCTTGGAAAATCTGACACCAGTGTTGGCCACTTACCCACACGAGAAGCAAGCACTACGCCTTACTTCGGTACAGTTTCCTGAATCAAACAAATCGTTCAGTTTATGGTCAGTGTCGGCAATTGCCAGCGTGGTAAACAATCACTGACTAATTCTGTTTACTATTGAACATAATTTTCCATTATGTAAACAACTTGATTATGTTTACTTCCCCCAACGCGGACTTTGCACTTTGGATTATTTAGCAGACACAGACAATCTGCGCACATTAACCAGATTCAGAATTTATAGTACGTAATAACTCAAATTCTTTGCATCAATTCTCGCAAAATTGTATCAATCAAGAATAAAATCAGGAGTTATTAAGGATACAAGTATGCCTATAAAACTATATTTATTCTCTATATACACTATCTATATATACAAGAGTCTTCATTAAAAACAACCTTCTAAAAAAAAATTATTTTAACTTTCTGCCTATAAAACCATATATTGCAAGCAAAATGAGACCACCATGTAACATATCTTGGAAAACCCGTTGCAGTCATTCATCATCATTATTATACTCATGAATTAAAGCTATACATAGTGAAATTTCGATCGTTGTGGACCCTTAAAGGGATGATTTAGCCCGTTGATATGAACAACTTTTCCTATGAGACCAATGCTGGGAACTCAAAAAAAAAATGGACAGCTCCATACAAAAAAATTCGGCCACCCTGACAATTTCTACGGGAACGTCAAAAATAATTTTGAGTTCCCAGCATTGGTCTCATAGGAAAAGTTGTTTATATCAATATATAATACATCCCTTTAAGGGTCCAGAACGATCAAAATTTCACCTACACGGTGGAATTTGGTGAAAGCTAATAATTATGAAGGTATAAGCAATCCCACAATTAAAACTGTAAGCTGAAAAATGAATTACATTACAACTAGAGCATTTGAAGCAACGATGCTTTAAATTAATAAAAATACAAGTAGTGCATGAACAGGCTAACTGAATCACTTTGTATATATTAATAACTTTTTTCTAGAAAAGTATCACCTACATTATTAAAAATATTCAAGCAGATGAAGAACGACTAAGTTGAATATTAGTTGCTAATATTTTATTCGTGAAAACGTTTATTTTTGGCTCACTATCTAATATGGTCTAATATGTCCCTTTAATTATGTTTAAGAATTAGCAGTTAGCCTGACACAGAAAAAAACTGCGTAATACTCCGTTAGTAATTTGTTTTAAATGCAACTGCGTCTATCGATCTGTTTCGCGTTTAAATCAAATGCACCTAATTTAAAATGTGGGTCACTAGGCCGCGACGCCATGACAAGGGCACAGTTGCGTGGCACACGTACCTACGCTATAAATATGTGGGTTATTATAAGTTAAATGTGATTTTAGTTTATGAAAAACTTTGATTTAATAGGTAGGTAGTGAGGTGATTGGTTCTACATACATATTTATATTGTTTACTAGAACAAATTTGATTATTTAAACCTATTGGTAGATAAAATTTTGTCACAAAAGATATAAATACGTATAAAACTCTTTACAAATAGTTGTTAAAGCTCGTACGCGGAACGGAATATTATAATTCAATCGGGACTTAAAAGGCATAAAGTAGGTCAAGTGATTTACCCAATCAGCCTGTATAAACCTTGGTACAAACGATTCCATCCAATATATAATCAACATTTACGATCTGGGTTGACATGATTTAGGTTAATTTTAAACACTATATTTGGAATACTATATATACATCAAGAGTATAATACTCTTTCGACTTTTACAAACATAGAGTGCAATATTGTAAAATGTGGGCATTAACCAAAAGGATAGAGTACGTTTGAAAGCTTTTGCAGTGTGATTTCCGGCAGAGTAGAATAGGAGGACCACTCTTAGACTTTCCATAAAGGTCGTAAGAGCTCATACACATCAATAAGACCTCTCCAACCCGTCTGGCCAGCGAGGAGAGTGTAGGCCAAATCCTCTGTCTGCTCTGGTCAAGTATGGTTCTGGTAGTACAGAGAGGGTCATGCTCCTGCAGTGGAGACTAAAAAACCGATGATGATGATGTAAGCTTTTGCCATGTGGTGCTGTGAAAATTCAAACAAGAAAGTGGGGCAACATATAAATGAGAAACTTAAATGAGTTAAAACGATTGACATAAGAAGGGGAAGGATGTTTGGTTGGTCGCCTTTTACTGCACGACTAATTTATTAGAAGACCAAGATAGAGAAGGAGAAAGCAGGAATTTCATCGTATCGGAAGTTAAGCTGATAGCTGAGAAACTAGAGCTACGAAGACTAGATCCCCGGTAAGATCACAGTTATTGATCTTGTAGATATTAATCACTATAAGCAGACATAAAATATATGTTGAATATAATCTAAAAAGTCGCTTAAGGCCATTGAATATCACGAGGTGTCAAAAGATAAAATAAGGTAGGACACTATGTGAGTCCTTCCACATATTACGTGTACATGGAAAATTGTCTGTCCTTTATGATAAGATAGACGTTATCTAATAGCAATGGGTGTGTAAAGGTGAAACAGATAGTAAACGTATCAAGATTCTGTAAAATATCAGAAAGTAGGTCAATTTGATAGTTTTCGTAAAATAGGCATCAAATTGCTTCCAATGCATACAGCTCAGTTCAAAATTATCTCACCGTTCACTAGAGCGACTAATAGAAAAAATGAGCTCATAATGTTTTTTGTTTAGTGAACATAAGAGAAGATCCGAGAAGGGACTGAATGTTCGCACGGAATATTTAACTAAATTATTAATTATCAACCTGCAAAGTATTTACTCATCAATCATACATACATAGTATCACGTCATTTTCCCTTGCGGGGTAGACAGACACTAATTTGGGCCAGTCAAAAGTCAGCGTTTTCCCGCGACCTAAGCAGGCCTTTAGATCAACATTTGTGATCAACTCAACTAATAGAGTAATAGTCCGACGGAGTACTGGTAGATTAACATTTTTGTGCTGTCCGATTTCTGGTCACTTCTAGAGAAACTTTTTAACCCGTCAACTTATAACAAAAATCCCATATCCTAAGATTGTATATTTGTACTCTATATAAAAATATAGATGTGGCGTTAAAGGGTACTTGACATTATGATTTTTAAATAGCAATCCGATTCCGAAGTTTATCGGATCAAATATGTCATGTTGTATCTCTGGGAAGGTCGTATTTTACAAAAGAATATCGAAAAGGTAAAAACAGTATGCAGTTCTACAAGAGAAACAACATCGCCTCAAATTTCTTCGCCTATTCTTTGCCTTAACATGACAGAGTCTACAAATTCTGAACAAAAGCCAGGAAGACTACGAAGAAACAACAATGCAACGCTAATCTTTTTTCGGCTTGCGCAAATAATCATTCGGTTTTAATTGTCCATTAAATACCCTCTGGTCGGCATCAGCGAACAACACATTCTGCGCAGCAAGAATTAAAAATAGTCTTTGTAAACACGCCGTATTCTTTTCCCAGAACCGTATATCACAATTAGTTATATTAAAGGAAGTTTACTGTAATTTATTTTAATTGCTTATATTTATGTCTGAAGTCTAACAAGATGACAATTAACCCGCTATGTAAACAGATTTACTGTTACGGCATTTTGAGTTTACATTCATACCAAAAACTGCGATGAAAATTAAATCAGAGTATGATTTAATTTTACAATATTACTTCAGACATGCATGATACTTACGTCAACCACTAAATATAATTAAAACAAATTTAGAATAAGTCGTTTGTATTTTGCTAATTTTTTAGTAGATAAGTAGGTACTCGTACGTATTCGAATTTGCATTATTTTTAAGGTTTCGTATCAAAGGAAAAAACGGGACTTTATTACTATGGCTCCATCGTCCATCTGTCTGTCACCAGGTTGTATCTCATGAAATTTTGCTCATTTTTTAGTAGATAATTAGGTACGTATTCGAATTTGCATTATTTTTAAGGTTTCGTATCAAAGGAAAAAACGGGACTCTATTACTATGGCTCCATCGTCCATCTGTCTGTCACCAGGCTGTATCTCATGAAATTTTGCTAATTTTTTAGTAGATAAGTAGGTACGTATTCGAATTTGCATTATTTTTAAGGTTTCGTATCAAAGGAAAAAACGGGACTCTTACTATGGCTCCATCGTCCATCTGTCTGTCACCAGGCTGTATCTCATGAACCATGAGAGCTATACAGTTGAAATTTTGGCAAATGATTTCTGCTGCCGCTATAACAACAAATACTAAAAACATCTAATAAGTAGTACTTCTTAGAAACCTATAATTAAAAATTAAACCTAAATTAAAGCGAAAATAAAAAATAAAAATATAAATACTAAAAATGAAATAAAACAAGTATTTAAGTGGGGCTCCGATATTGATTTTTTTGCCATTTTTTGCTCGATATTAATAACGACATTTTAATGCCGGTACGCTTAAAATATTCACAGAATATTTAGTTATATATTCACGTCAAGATAAATAATTAAATTTAAGAAATTAGGGGGGAAAGGTTTACAGAATATTTAGATTTATATTCACTTTCAAAATAAAAATACCTACTTAATTCAAATAAAATATAAGAAAAACAGGTTATAATGTAGTTTCTAATATTATATCCTTTTTTTTTCAAAGTATCAAGGTGGCACCGGTAACAGAAAAAGTGAAAAGCAACAGATTGGCCTGGTTCGGTCACGTGATGAGAAGAGAGGAGTAAAATTTAGCTAGAAAAGTGCTGGATATGCAGATATATGACGGACCCAAATAGAGATGGATGGATTAGGTAAAGATGCTGGAATGACGCAGAACGGGAATATTTGGAAAGAAAAGACATATTGCGCCGACTCCAGGTAATGGGATAAGGTGAGGCAGATGATGAATGAAGAAAGAAGAAAATGAAGAAAACATAGCGCGCGGGTCAGACTCGCACTTGGCTGAGTTTTTTTTAAACGGTTTATTAGTTTAAAAATAGTTAGCAATAAATAAATAATCAATTTTCTGGCATTTCAGTCAATTATTATTATTCTGGCTATTGATGTGTGAACAGATTTATGTATTTAATATAAACTTCCCGACTGACCTGTTATAATTATAACTTAACCTGTCATTAACATATCACATTTGTCGGTTATCTAGTAGGAATTGATTTAGATAGACCGCATCCTCATTTCATACACGTGTACAGGGATTTTGCACTTTATACCTAGAGCAATGAATGAATGTCATAAATAGACCTGTCCTTACAGATGATAGTCATAAACACATGATGCCTTAATAAGCATAGGCGTATTTACATTACGGTCAAGAAGGACATGCTCCAGGGTAGCATGATAGCGAGGGGCAACGTCAGCCATCAGGGATGACAGCTGATACCAACGGCTTAACGTGCCTTCCAAAGCACGGAGGAGCTCGAGCGATATATTTTACCAATGTGGACTGTGCCTAGGGTTGCCTTACATACGTAAGTGCTAATTATCCTCATGCCAACTGGATCATCTGGCTCTTCAACTAAAATCATTTTTCATAAAACGATTTTTGTTGAGGAGCCAGATGAACAAAAACATGAAACATTAAAAAAAAAGTTTCCTGTAAAAAAAACACGTAGTGATAAAATGTCCATATAACCAATTGGAAACCCATAAAACAAAACAAAAAAAAAATTCATAAACTTACATTCACGAACCCTTAAAAGACATTACTATTCCTAATTTGAGCAGAAGTGTAGTAAAACCTTCCCAAAGTCCGTTGTGCAAAATGACGCAATACATGATTTTTTGTAAGAAATTAGGCGCTTTTAACGAGTATTCCCCACGGTTTCACATCAAAATATAGAATGGACACATGTCCACCTCATTGAGTTTGACCTGTCCAGGGCACGTTGACTGCAACGGGCTCTGGACAGGCCTACTAAAAATACGCCACCATTCAAATGCAGAAGAGAATGAAATGCTGCAAGTAATTAATATCATTCCCATCATTGTGCTGCTAATGGTGAACAATTATAAGATGAAAACTTATTGTGGGTACATGCGGCTGGCAATGTGACCGCAGTGTAAACAAATTGAGCGAAGCAACGTGCGGAAAACGTGCTCGTTCAAATGAACTTAAAGAAAGATAAATCTTCTTAACTCTTAACACTCATCATGATCGTGACGGTTGAGTTTACTACTCAACCGTTTACTTTACACTGCTATAAAATAAAAGATATAGATAAAACATAATATATGAGAGCATTAAACAGGTATAGAGATGCCTATTACTATACAATAGAATAGACTATATAGTTTACATGAGTCTGTCTGGTTAACATGGCGACTCCATTTTAAAAAAAGTATGCTCAAAAGATACTTCATTATCTTAATTAGAAACCGACAGTGAAATACAAGGCACAACTAACTTTGTTTTGTATGGATAGTCATATAAAAATTCCATTGTAAAGATGTTCCTTAAATGTATTTGTTAAAAATGCTTATACATGAATCTGTAATTTGACTCACTACAACTTTTTGTTTGATCATTCATATAGCAATCGAATAATGTAATTATCATGAAATTTAATATTACACTACAATTAACGACCTTACATTAATTATTTATAAACAAACTTTCTATTTTCAGTGAACATAATTACAGTAAGAAACGAAAAATAAAATAGGTTTTGTAATAATTGCAACAAAACAAGTTGAAGACCGGAAACACGGAATCGTTTTTAGTTCACACATAAAATATATAGAGGCGTGTACTGAATGTATTATCGATAAAATACACTGAGCGGATCAAGTCGGTGCGCAGTCACATGCAACATATAATATAAGTATTTCTTAGCAGCATTTAGGTATATTCCATAATTGAACCAAATAAACAATACAGAGCTTCAAATATAAAATGACATCCCTATATTGATCTCTCAACCCCCAAGCTCTCGATTGGTTCGCATAAAAATAAGAAAATCCATTGTGTCTGCGTTTCTCGCGCTTGATGGGATCCGATTTCCTTCGTTCTATAACACGAGTTTCTCTCTCTCACTATGAGTGGAGATCCCAATCATAGTAAGATATTGTAAGAAAAGTGACAAATAAATAAATATATTATTCAGTATTATTAATGAAAAATAATCAATTTAATGACAAGCTTTTGTTATAAGCATGTTGTATAATTCTGTAAATTGTTTTCAAGAGCCCAAACACAATAGGTTTGTATCTTCGATCAATTGATTGAAGGTTTGTTCGCTCGAAATAGTGTCACGTTTCGTGTGCAAGCGAAAGCGCGGAACAAGCAATAGAGAGGCACGATCGGCCTAAGCGTTCGACTTGTGACATATCTATCTCTCTTCCACCGTTAGCACGTATAATTATCGTCCGTAAACCGACTTTACAGACAACCAATTTTTTTTATCTAAGTGTGCGAAATTTCAGCTAAATTAAAGAAGAAGGGAGTGGTTCTAATTAAGCTTCTAAGATTTCACTGACACACGCAGACAGACAAACAGGGAAGTGAATAAAATCTTACAATAAAAATCAAAGAGAAGCATACGCGGGACCGGCATGGTACGCGTACTGTACTGCTCGAGTCCAACAAGAAAAGCCTCCGCGGCAGGAAAGAAAACCTCAGTCTCCGAGCAGTCGTCGATGCCTTACGTTAAGTAAGGAACGTGATGATCTTCAGAGACTAGAAACTGAAAGGTGACTCGCCTGGCCAAGCAGCTATTCCCATGTGCGGACGTGTCGGTAAATGCCCTGAAATGCCATCGCTGTCGTCGCAGCGCCCGTGGAAGTATCATATCAATCAACTCTCCGTGACTCCCAAGTACAAGCAGAATCACCACAGGCCGCCAGGGCCACCCCAATAGTCTGCGCATTGTGATAGCCAGCGATAAAGTAACTGTAGAGGACTAACAGTTCTGACCAGTCACCTTACCTCCTCAGTGAAAGGAGGCAGATAATACTCGAAAATCGAATCAAAGTAAAATACAAACCTACAAAAAAGTCAGGTACCGGAATCACGGAATCTTTTTTGTTCACACGTAAGATACATAAAGACGTTGGTGTATGTGCACTGAATATTGCGTGACCATTAATATTTATTTTTGTTTATACGTCTTTGTCTCCATTGTGAACAATCATTTCCTTTGTTTACACAGTTTGTCAAAAATCTTGGCAAACCTCCAACATTATTTAGTGAAAGATGTAAATCTAAGTAGCCTTAAATTGTCTGCTTATTTTTCGTTACTAAAAATTCAAAGAATAATTTCTAAAACATAGCTTTCCCAATACATGCTGGCGTGGACTAAATAGTTATTTATCTCTGACCACCACAGAAATATATTTTTTTTCTGTGCTAACCACCTTACTGAACAACAGCAAAACTGTCACATTATGACATAACATAACAAAAATTTTCACATCGTGCAAACTAAGAATTCCACAACCCACAACTAAAATAAAAATTTCAAAATCACGAAAGTCATAAGTGATAAGTATTTTATTTTTATTTTTATTGTGGTTATTATAATAACCACAATCAAAGATTCTATTATGTTCTTCTGCAGTATACTACAGTAAATATTGCACGTGGAAAATTTGTAGCAAACCATAAATATTATAGTGTTATTTGCTACCTGTAATATTTTAAAAGTGTACTTACTCTTAACTACATGAATTAATGCAAGCAAATGTGTAGTATTTCACTAGGGTTGACTCCCATACTTTATTATACATTTTTTGTACTTGTTGTTTTTCGTGTATGTAAGTGGCCAACACTGGTGTCAGATTTTTCAAGCTGCCTAAAAGCATCTGACATAGCTCAACGATTGATAGCCTGGACCAAGATGCCATCAAAGATGACAACAGCCGGGACCAAGGGCTTAACGTGCCTTCCGAAGCACGGAGGAGCTCGAGATATTTTTATGCCACTTGCGTTAACCCATCACAACAGGGACTGCACCCAGGGATGCTAAACATGCGTAAGCGATTTCAATACTCATGACCACTGGGCCATCGGACTCCTCTATTATTTGTATAATAACCAGGTCCTCTTATTGACATTGATGACAGATTTTTCTACACTAAGCATTTAATTTTCTTTAAAATTTATTTTATACTAGCTTTCGCTCGCGGCTCCGCCCGCGTCAATGTTGATCCCTCGGGAATAGTAGAATACTTTTACCCGGGATAAAAGGCCTATGTCCTTCTTCGCACTTCAGAGAAGTTGTATGCAAAATTTCATGATGATCGGTTCAGTAGTTACGGCGTGAAAGCGTAACAAACAAACAAACTCACTTTCGCATTTATAATATTAGTAAGGATAAAGATACTACTAGCAGCTTGTCCCGGCTTCGCACGGGTGCAATGTAAATACGAATATGGGGCAGTCAATTATTAGACATATAAACCTTCCTCTTAAATCACTCTATATATTGCTGAAACTGAATTAAAATCCGTTGAGTAGTTTAAAAGTATAATCGAACAGACAGCGGAAACAACTTATTTTATTATTATACTCGTACTGTGTAAAGATGACGGCAATTAAGGACATACGTACGTATTATTATTATTTGTCTGTAATATAAAATCGTCCTTAAACCGCAACTGTAATCATCATCAGGTCTTTTTTTTCTCCACTGCAGGAACATGACCCTCTCTGTACTACCGAAGCTATACTTGGCCAGACAGGTTGGAGAGGTCTCATTGATGTTTATGAGCTTTGTTTAGCTTGTATTTCCTAAGTCGCCTCTTACGACGTCCACGGGAAGACTTGGACTTGGCAACTGTAATATAATTAATTAATTATGATTTAGAATAATAGATTATCTTGATTATATTTGCTAGATAAAAACGTTTTTTGATATTAAAAAATGCCATTGTTACTTCAAGCTTAAAGTAACAAATTAAAGTAACAAATGAAAATGATAATAATACTAGATTACTTAAATAAACTTTAATTTCTCATGCTTTTATCTGTTTAAAGAAAAAAAAGTACAAAATGTCTTTATTTGCTTTGGATTGGTGGCGACTGTCAAGTGGCAACCCAACCGTAATTTTAACTGTCCCTGAACTCTTCGGCCCAATAATGGGAATATTGACGTTATTTCTGGAAGTGGTTGCGTCGGTATGTCTATTTCAGTTGAGGATACTTTACCTCACGAAAATCGTATTGTTTAAAACAATCGGCCTCGTATTGTTTAAACAAAGAAAACTATTTTAATTTTCAATTATTTCTTGTTAATCACTACATGGATAAAAAAATAATAATTTGATTTGAATACCGTCTGACTAAACAAAAACGCAAAACTTTAAACGGGGAATGCAACACTTGTTCTTCGGGGAATCTTCACTATTAAAATTCTTTTCAAAATATAATTGCGATATATCCTAACTAATTCTGAATGTGAAAGTGAGTTTATTTATTTCTTTACTAGTTTTCGCCCGCGGCTCCGCTCGCGTCAATGCCGATCCCTCGGGAATAGTACTTTTTCCCGGGATAAAAGGTATGCCTATATAGGCATATGTCCTTCTCCATACTCCAGAGAACTTGTATGCAAAATTTCATGGTGATCGGTTCAGTAGTTACGGCGTGAAAGCGTAACAAACAAACAAACAAACTCACTTTCGCATTTATAATATTAGTAAGGATTTTTTACGACTTTACTAAACCGATCATCATTAAATTTTCATACACGTTGTCTGGAGTATGAAGAAGTTCAAAGGCTATCATTTATCGCGAAAAAAATATTATTCCCTAGCTATCGATATTATCGGGACTGGGGCCGCGGGTGAAATTTAATATTTATCCCATCAGACATGTGATTCACTCGTCAATTGTCAAATACATTATATCTGTTAAGAAAATCCTATCCATTCTTTGTTGGCGCTTTTCAATCCGTGAATATAAACAAGTTTTCCTATAGAACACAATAAATTCGAAAAAAAAAATTGACAGTGTTCGGTAACTTTTCAGTTTTCCAGCATTGGTCCAAAAAGTTATTCATATTGACAGGCTGAGTAGTCTTTTTCAGAAAATATATTTAAATTAGAAGAATATAATTTAAAAATAATTTCTGCATTCGTTTTACCAACTGTCACGCTGCTTTTACCTCATACTTTATCTATTCTAATTTCATTTCTGTTCTGTATAGTTCATCACATCACATTTTGTTCCTCTTATATCAAAGTGTGTGATATTCGCACGGAGCAGATATAGAGAGGAGTTGCCCTAAGGAATATTTTCTATGAAACAATGCGTGGCACTTACAGGGGGTGAGGGGAGTATTATCTGTCTCACTCTACTTGCTCTGTGTCTCACTCCCTCCTTTATATCCATCTAGCGGCGAATAGCCCAACTACTTAATAAGTTCGATGTTGATCTTTCTTTTTAGTTTATCTATCCGTCACTAGATGTCCCTAACACCTACTGCTACTAAAAGAGAATTATGAAACTACATAAACAAAATCTTTTGTCAAGGTAAAAGTCTTTAGGTATAAATTTAGAACAAATTTCAGTACTTATGGTTATTAGTTATTACGATAATTAGCTTTAATATATTTTTATAGTTCTTACGTCCCATTACGCAAAGTGGTGCCATCTAACGATGAGTAGCACGGAACGTCGCCAAAAGATTCTTCTAGAATAATTTAAGTAAATTACGAATTAAAATACTTACAAATGAAATGTGATTCCTTCCATAGCATCTGAACGTTTATCGGAGTAGTTTTTACATGATATAATACAACACTTCATGATTTTCTTCGTAAAAAACAAGAAAAGTCCGAAAATCTCACTGTGTGCACAGAACGAACCACGTACGAACATTGACAGCTACAACAGCAGACTAATAGGCCACGCCTACTCTCGATGTTAACGTGATGACGTCAGGACCTAGTTGGAATCACAGTGCACAGTAGCTTACGCCGTCTCCACTCTATATCTGCTCCGTGGATATTCGTATGGTACTGAGAACAACACCAATTACCATTATGAACCTTAATTGAAATGCATGCTCATATAACAATAAGGCCACTGTCTACTCTATCATGTATCGAAGCAATTTGTACACATTAATCGGCATATTCTAGCAAACTGTATCGTCTCAATGATGTTCATTCTGGTTTATATATCACAGTTGTCATTATTGACCTGTTTTAAAGTCTAATAAGTAATTCTGTGTTAGATCTTGGAGCTTTATGAGAAATACTCGTATTATACTCGTATTCAATAAAATGTGTATTTGCTACTAAACGGCTGTTGAAGTTATTTTTGTTGTATTTTGGCTCTTACGTGAGCTAAATCCTATAGTGAGGCCTTACCAAAAGAGCAATCAAAAAATAAAAGTTTAAGTTAAATAGATGGCGTTGATAAAAATGCGCAAGTTTCAATGTCATGGGATGATAAAAAATCCTGACCAAATTTTTACAATAGGGCTTTATTTGACACTTGTTCAAAGAATGTGCAAGTTCTTTGCACTTGACTCAATCAACGCCATTTAATCTGAAAAAATAGTAAATATCTTTTATTTTTTTTAAATGTCACTTTGAAAACCCGTCATTTAAAGAAATTACTGATTTGGAAAACAAATATTGGTATTTTTAATCAGCCACTGGCATCATTGCAAAAAAAGGTCAAGAGAGAGTCAACTTACTTGATAAAGCCGAAAGTATTATTTTTATATACTTCAAGTCAAGTAAATATTTGTTTGAGTTCTAGGAACTTTTTTATGTCACTCTGTCAAAAGTTATTTTGGCTCATTGTAGCTTTGAAAGCATATACACTAATACTATATGAGTGAATATGCTTGGCTTAAGAATATACTTGTGTATGAAAGTATTTACGTTATATCAATAGCCATTCGCAGAAATATGAATGTTTACATTTCAAGCTTAGACTTTCACTTCCTCGAAAAACCTGGAAAAAGTCATTCTACAGTCTACACCATTATGTAAGGAGCTAGGAACAGACAGACTTTCGGAGCTCATATTATAAACAAAAGGCATTTCTAAGAGCCAATCTAAACAAAAGTTTCTGTTTGATTGACATTTTGCATAAAGTAGTGATGGAAGCCGTCGTGTTGTTTACTTTTATTCGATTTATGTTTAGGTCAAGAAGTCTCATCTTATGTTATGATCTCTAACAGTATTTAAAATTGATAAAAAATATATGAAATGTATAATTATTAAGTGAGTTTGAGACTTGTGTTATAAGATACTAACTCAACGATACTATATTTAAACATAAACATCCAAGACCCAGACAAATATGAAAAAGATCATTTTTCTATCTTGACCTGACCTGGGATCGAACCCAGGAACTCTGGTGGGGTAGCTTGGTATAATGATCACTAGGCCACAGAGTTTGTCAAAATCGTAACATTATCTACTCCGAATCTATGTCAAAAATCTTATAAATTGTATTTTACATGATCTAATCTTTTGCAACAACACCACACAATTGTCATTTACGTCTAGTTTCGTGTTTAGTAGATAATCATATTATATGCAGCCAAAATGCAGTTGCTAAGCACTGCCTGACACGTGTGAGGATTCCATCATCAAAATAGCAAATTTTAATGACTACTATTGTACTATATTCAAGGTTAGGTTTAGCACATTAAAATCATTGCTGTTTTTAGTAATGTCGTCCACAAGATCATTACTAGCTCTTAATTAAAACTGGTTACCTTCAAAATTTAAGGCGAGGTAAACATCTGCTAATTTGATTACATTAGCGGGACTTTTAATAATACCTATATTGTGTGCTATGTTTTAACGTACATAAATTTGTATGATATACCACAAAAAGGCCACATATGCTTGCACCGATCCAAGATGTCCGTTGGTTCAACATAGAAATAAATAACACTTGAAGGCAACTCTGGCCATTCTGGATTATAATCTAGATAAAAGTTCGAAAAAGGTCGCGTGTTTACGAGGGGTACTTTGAGTCACCTCCAATTAAAGTCTATATCAACATGTAGAAGGCTAATAAACTGGTAAATTTTGTAGCTACAAATTGTTGTTGGGCGGAAGCCACACTATTCAAAACGGTCACAACAAATTACTCAATTTCAATGCTGTAATGGGCGATGTTTGTTGCTCTACACAAATAGGCGTTTGTTTTGAGTTCCCGCCTCGTGCGCTAGTTTCTCGAAAACATCCTGAGAGTGTGTCATCGATTACCATCGTCCGTTGGGGTCACTCACCGATATCCTACTTTCGTACGTGTTGGTGTGTCGGCCTGTTACAATTCCGCGATTTCCGTTACGCCAAAATTCAGAACAAAACGTCATCGAGTGGTAGTGAGTAACTGACACACTATAATTTCTCCTATGACCTATTTCATAAATGTTCAATTGTTGTTTTTTTAACCGATAATGATGTTTCTGTATTGAGGTATTTAGTCAAAGAGCTTATCAAGATTTCTACCACTCTGTTCGACTTCGCTACTTGATAGTTACGAGTATGTGAAGGTATACGATATAATAGCAGAGGTCTCCTAGTGACGACACTGGAATTAATTACCTACATTTACATCAATGTAAAGATTAGCAATTATCATACAATTGTATGAATATTTTTATTGAGGATTTCTTTGTTACATAATTTCTTTTTTACAAAATATTCCCAACCACCTTACATAAAAAGTAGAAACATATAATGAATGTAAACAAAACATGATCCACTTACCAACATGCGATAGGCTGGTGAGATCTGACTCTGAAAGAAAGAAAAAAATGCGTGAAAACAATGTCGATGCGTGCGCAGAACAATGAAGACAGTGCAACATACAACATGCAATTAAACTGAATCGTGGTAATAACTATATGGGTTACAGCACAAATAGCCTTTAAATTACGGATGCCGTTATAACATAGAAATGCTTACGTAATCTTTCACTAGTGTATTGTGTACTTTTAAAATTAAATATTACGCAAATATTTGATTCAGTAATACAAAAATAAATCCAAAAATCTGTATTTGAACTATGATATAATACTTGACATAAATTCTAGTCTAGGGGCGTTGATTGTTTATTATTAAAATATTTTACGAACAAACGAGCATATGGAATACCTCATGGACATCTACAACATCAGAATTGTCAACAAAGCGCTGCTGGCCTTTTAAATAGAATTGTAAAAAATATTAAATTATCGCAAGTACTTTTGAAGTGCTTTCTGTTGTAGCACAATATCGATTGATTATTTTTTACATAACTAAAAAGAACTGAAGTTTATAATCAACTCGTATTTTAAACATTTCTATTGTAATGCATACAAATGAACCTAATACATTTGAATTTGTGCAACCAATTTTCAAATGAAGTACAGATATAATAAAGAAAAGCAATGATAACATTGATAACACAGAAATAAGAATAACACTATGCCACACGGGCAACACCTTAGTTTAAATTTTTAGATTTAAATTCTTTTATATTTAAGTTTATTTATAATTTTAGTTTTTAGTATTAATATAGTTAGGGTTATTGATAAGTAGTTTAATTTAAGATAACTGTATATTTGTTTAGAGATAATAAAGGAATTCTAAAAAAAAAATAGCACAGAAATAAGAAAGCATTCAAAATTATAAGTACACAGCTAAACAATATCTAGCACACTGATAATCTACATCACAGCGATGGCAAATAATGATTGAACTTTTCAGACATATTATATTTTGTACTAGTTATTCATTATACTATTTGTAAGGATATTTGGCTAACATTTTTGCCTTAAAAGCTTCGGAGCATTGCCCAATCGAAAGAGCAGTCAAGACTTCTAGTACATTCATGATTGCAGTATAAATCTTCGTTTCCTGATAGGTATCTACTTAAAGTATAATTTGCTCTGCCATTGAGGCTCTTGTCACATCTACCTTACTTCCTGGTCAGCGTCATACGTAAACTATTTTCTTGATAGTGTTATTTATGAACTGTCAGCATTTTATTTATTATCTACTAGCGGCCCGGCTTCGCATGGCTAGATTTCTATAGCTATGTTCATCAGGGATAGTGGTGAAATAATTGTTTGCGAATAGGCTCCTTACATTCTGGACCGAATTGAATAATTATTTCACATTTTAGAAATCGGTCCAGTATTTTTGGAGCCTATTCAATGCTAACAAATAATCAAATCTTTCCACTTATATTAATAATATTAGTGTAGACTCATCATTTGCATATTTCTCTTAAATGTATTATACATCTTAATAATATAATATTTGTACAAACAAAATAAAAGAAAAAAAAGTTGAGCTAGTATTTGTTTGCGGTTATGGATTTGTTGTATTTTTATATCATATTTGTATTACTGTCCATTACTTTACTCTACGTTCAATTCCACTAGAGTAAGGTAAGAGAACAAATACTCCCAGATTATCCACATTTTGCCTTCTAAGTCCAGTGATTTTCTAAAGAACAGGTGTACATATCATATCATTCTAAATTTGTTTAATGTTGATTTGTGTTGTGTTTATTTATATTTGTATGCGTAATATAAGATTTGACATTATTGCATGATAAGAACCACAAAAAATGTTCCGAATATCAACTAGTCTTGCAAAACCTGTTTTGAATTTTAAACTGATACGGACAAAACGGCCAAATACTAATCAATCAAAATATGAATACAAAAATTTGTTTCATTTTCATATTAACTCTAAATGAAACTGAAACAAATTAAAGACGTTATATGTTTATATTTTATCGTTATACGTTATATGGAAAATTGTAATTAGACGATAATTGCTGTCAGTAAATAGTAGTAGGCATTCGTGTTATGAACTCAGAGAAAACATTACAAAATGTAATAAGAAAACGGGAACCGAAGACGAAGCAGGACAAAAATTTTGGTGGTTGACTACCAAGACAGTCTAAAGTTCTACCGCTATGATGTGCATAGCTACTGGGCACTGAACTTTAAAAAACAGCATGTAAATAAGCTATATGTTTTCGTGAAACCACGAAAAACATGGGGTGATTCGTGACGCACTTATAATGAAACATTTCGACAATATTTATATTATGAAAAGGTCAGTAATGACGTATGTGATAGTTGACATAAATACAGTAGCAGCATCACCGGTTAACACAACAACAACAGTCAAAACAGCCTATCAGAACATAACATGCAATGATATGATAATATGAAGGAGTTTAACATAAACAAAGTCTGTTTTTGTTAAGTAGAAGATATTTTGATTACAAGTATATAAACTTTCAAAATCTCCCAGTAAGAACTTTCCCTTTCTAATTATTCACAATATGTGACTATCAATAAACGTCCGTAAGACTAATTATAAAACAGATGTGACAATAAATTACTCTTTATCACCCATTACTACTGAATGAAACTCTTTCACTTAGCACAGAAATATATATATTGCTTTTGGAACTTTGAGATAATAGATGTGGATGTGCAAGTGTATGACATGTCGTTTACAATTTTTAAATGACTATGTATGAAGATCGCCAAAGTAAGCTTTCGCTACTTCATTCTTCTATCGACTATGATTTAAATTTCAATGTGTGAGAGAAATATTTTAAGTTTTGCTTGAAATTATAAGGCAATTTATTTGTGAGTTTGAATTAGTTGACAAACTAAACTTAAAAAAAAACAGGCATTGTCAAGTAGATATGGTGGTATTTGCGTCAATTGTATGGCATGACATGACATCATACTTTCATGTCCTTAATGCACACTGCACAGTCGACCAACAAGTTAAACAGTTTGGGAAATTTACAAGAGTCTCTGGAAAACCAATGGTGAACATTAATTGATTGTGTATTACGTATATCGACATACTTTGTGAATGAGCATAAATATACTGAAGGAGCGTCTAGTTACAGATTACTTTTAACTAACATAGTTTTCTTTACTTTTGTGCTTCCATTCACAGATGAGTACAAGAATAATATCTATTAGATAAGCCCATAGATGGCTCATTTGAGGCTATTATTAAGATCCCCGGGGGGTGCGATAACGTTATCAACCAATAATAGCTAATCTCCTGACTCATGACCTTGCTTATCAAACTTTCTGTTATGTCATGGAATCCTCCCACACTGTCCTACGATCTCGTGCAGATATCTTGTTTGCACGCAATTACTTGTCGGGCTTGCATCATTGAAGATATTGGGAACAAAGTACTTCAAAAAACAAGATGAGATTATAGGTGTATTGTGTTTGAGGTCATTACTCTATCTTAATTAATGTAGATTGGCAAATAACACAATACGTGTTCTGTTCAGCGCTGTGAAATATATAAGGTCTATTTAAAATAAGCGCAAATATTTTAAAGGCTGGGAACTATAGGTGAAATAAATGCTTAACTAGCAAAATTTTAAGAAATCGACTTGTTAGTTTCTGATTTAGCTTTTGTGAAAATAGATAAATCAGTGAATTAGGCTCCAAAGTAAGTAATAGTAAAAAGTTGTAAGTCTTTGTTGCGTCTGTTTTTCCTTAATATTTAAGTAAATATATATCGAAAACTAGCGTTTTGATTTTCTTAAACTGCTTCTAAATCATTTTTCTAGCTTATTCTTAAAATATCTGCATTAAAATGGTCCTTTAAGACTAGCTAAGATGTTTGTATATACAAGGTTAATTGACCGCTTTCTTAATATGTATAAATATGACAAAGTATATCTTTTATTTACTTTTTAGTTATTATCTATTATTTACTACCTATTATGCAATTACGCAAGACGTCGGACATATATAGTGTAAGATGCATGTTTTATAATACTTATGCGTCGCACTCATGACGAATAATTATTTGGCAATTTTTATTATGCGATGTAATCCAAACAGATTATTACGCGTCATGTCCTGATCGTAACTCATAAAAAACTTTTTATCTTGTGCGCAATTTCCATTTTCGATTATTTAATTTTGGTTCTTTCAATATATTTTAAAAAATCTAGTCTATTGATCTAGTCTATTGATCTACCTAAAATCTACGAACTTATACATTAACATATCTTGTTGTTTTTCAGGGTAAAATATCCCACGATCAAAGACCAATACAAGGACGGAGGCCAGCGGGGATAATTAGCTAGTTATAAAAAGGTAAGTTAAGTAATAAAAACAGACAAATCCCAAAATTTTTGAAAATAAGAATTATGTGATTTGTCTGTTTTTATCATAATTGCTAACGGCCCTTTATCGAAGAAGCGTCACTTTTGTTGATTTTACTGTCCTTTTACAATCCATTTTGACACACTGCTTAGTTTTATATTAGACTAGCTTTCGCCCACGTCAATGTCGATCCCTCGGGAATAGTACTTTTTCCCGGGATAAAAAGTAGCCTATGTCTTTCACTGTACTCCAGAGAACCTGTATGCAAAATTTCATGATGATCGGTTCAGTAGTTTCGGCGTGAAAGCGTAACAAACAAACTCACTTTCGCATTTATAATATTAGTTAGGATATTGTGGTATGCTTGGAGTGTAGGTAGTTGTAATTGATGTAGTTCTTGCCTGACGTGTATGTAAACGGTGATGTACGGGTATGTATACTGTGTGCGTCGCCTGTCTGCATGTGATCACTGTGATATGGTTACAGTTAAACCACAATCGACGCACATACTTGCGTTTTTGTAAACAAATACACATCGCATACATTTTGTCACGTATTTGTGTGTTGTATTTGAAATTATAATTAGGAAATAATAAAATCTCAAGCTCGGCACAAGACTACAAGACCTTCGGACATGGTGAGCCAATACTGTGTACATTTGGAACGTTATTACCTATATACTACGTACTTTACGAACGACAGTTTTGCATAGTTCTTATAACACTTTAGACTTTAAACAAATGACAACTTAGTCTACCTGCGTACATGAAAACTAAAGTTTTCAAAAAGATAGGTGTACCTAATGATAATGTAATAAACGCGATAAATCCGTGATTTAAATTAAATGTGTATAAATCACGAAATCATTAAGTTAATGTTATATACATTTTGGCATCTTGTATAGCGTTACAATATGTTATAATGGCAATTTCTATCGATGATACTGAAAGACTCCCCCTAAAGACCATAAAACAAAAATAAAACATTCTGTAAAAAATATAATTAGCTGGTATATTTATTTAGTTATACTTGCTTCTATTCCCGTGCAGATCGTAAAAGCTGACCAAGGGAATAGGTAAAAAATTTGAGAAATTATTTTAGTAGGCAATGCGGCTAGCTACGTACCACTGTTTTGATTCAATTTTCCTAACCTACACGCCATCTACTCCGCAAAGGGAAAAGACGTGATGGTATGTGTATTATATTTAGCTATCTTTGCCTCGGGTAATATGTACTATAATATCATGAACCGTATTTTACCAGAATACTAAGTACCTAATCCATTCTCGAATTTAAAGGAAACGTTGACAAACTTTACCTACCTGTTTTTGTTTGTTTATTGTTGACGGCCAGTCCGTATAAAATTGCGATTTTCTACTCAATTGCCTTGTTTTTCCTGCCACTGCCTAATACATAAACAATGCGCAATTTGATGAGTCACTAATCGTCAGGTGGACCGTATGCTTCGTTAAAAATATTGGCTGGTAGAGAGTTTTACTCACAAGACAGAAAAGAAAATAACGTGAATTGGCAATCATAGTTTAAAACTTAAATAATATATCTATCAAAACTAAAAAATATAATAAACATCCTCGGTGAATGATCCCTTATTTACCTAAAATAATAAGTAAGTATTTAGTGAATCCCATAAAAGGTCCCTTTGGCGTTAGCCTCTGTCAAACCCGTAATAAGATGATACGATGAGATATTTGAAGGAAGTCGAACACTTCTTCAAACTCTTTGCGTAAGAAACACGGGGATTTACTTGCTTGAGTTATATTTGTTACTTTCCTTATGGCCAACCATTAGAATATATTACCTACGTCTATTTACGACTTGAGAAATCTGTTTTGGGATTTTCCTTGTTTTGGATGCAATATTAATTCAATCTTTTGTAAATTTTAACATAATACACGGAGGTCCTTTTCTCCAGTATTACTTTCCTTGTGGCAAAATATTTTTTAATTTATTCCTTTCGCAAAAAGTGCATTTTACGAAAAATTTGAAAAAATTCCATGTTAGTAGCATGCCAATTTAGTCATTCAACGGTATGGGATGTAAGACTACATTGGATAATATACTGGCTAACGAATTTCTATACAGCAATCTCCAGCTTCTTCGAAGTAGAAGACTAAAAAACAGAAGCATATCTACATATATTACGAATTACCAAACAAAAATGACCTATCAAAATGCTATAGCAAAAGAACAAATCGGCAGTACCAGAAATGGCAAATATACTAAATAGTTGTAAACCGAGTTATGATTTATAGATCTAATGAAAATATGATATGTTTTTAATAGCAAGAGATCCTCCCTTATATATACATGTCAAAAGGCACATTTTATTGCTCTCATAACTAGATTACTGACATTGTCTGTTATTAATATACCTTACATAACAAACTACATTGAGTAAATAAACATAAGCAGTGAAGGAAAATACCTATTATTTTATTACGTAAGGCCTCATAGTGAGTCAAACATGAGGCTTGCTCTGTAATTTACGTTAGTTACTCGATATATAAAATGTGATGTGACTCATCGTATGTGGAAACTGTGTGGAAAACTTGGCATAAGTGAGAAAAAAAACAGATTTCGTTTCGTGGAAAACACTGTTTTCCGTTAAAAAAATATACAAATATTCTACTCTTAGTAAAAATACAAGATGTAGCTATATTGTATTTGTACGTTGCTGTAAGAAAATAAAGGTATCGGCACGGAACTAGACCCAATCTGTGCACGTACTAAACTAGTACGTAAGTATGTACACGGTGCTCACTACGATCATTTTCATTAATTCCCGTTTCATCAACCGCACCCCCGACGATACCTATTTTTCGTTTCTGCGCTGAGTGTAATTCCGTGCCGCCAATTATGACAGGTTACTTTTAGTGAATTTATAAAACACTAGCGACCCGGACCCCGGCTTCGCACGGTGCAATGTACATATAAACTTTCCACTTGAATCACTCTATCTATTAAAAAAAACCGCATCAAAATTCGTTGCGTAGTTTTAAAGATCTAAGCATACCAAGGGACGGACAGACAGCGGGAAGCGACTTTGTTTTATACTATGTAATGATAATGAAGACGCCACTGGAAATCTCGAACTGGTTAATGTAGTACCTCTTAATAAAGTTTCACCATGTTTTCTGTTTTTCGATTACGTTATATCTATTCTCTTCTGTATGTTTAGGGTTTTATACGACTGAGCTGAATCGAAACCCTGATAGGAGTCGTGTCTGAATTTCGTTTTGTCACAGCCTCAGCCGAATCTACTAGAACGATTAAGTTGAGACATATACAGATTTATGTAATTCAAACACGGACACGAAGCATAAATAAATACATTTTAAGTATCTACTTTTCGGGTCATAAATAAAAAAAATGCTTTTACGGAATACAACGGAAGGATTTGTTCAGAGGATCTTAAATATATTTTGAGCATATTCACTGTTTTAAAGTTATCTAACAAAATAGTGTAAATGTATCATTCCCCTTAGCTTATATCTGAACTGAAACTACCTACCGATCTAAAACAATGAAAATTAAGTAAATACAATGAAGCTCCAAATCGGAACATTTACAACATTTTGTTGTTTATATTTGGTTGCAGAACAAGAGATAATAAAACTCAGAAGTTGAATTGTCGTATTTTGGAGTAAAGCTTTATTTTTACTACAACGACCTCATAAAAGATATAAATCAGTTATGGCGCTCTCGTTTGCTCACCTGATTGTTTTATGGTAAACAATGGAAACTAGGAACTTTTTTATTTCATTTTCATTTGCTGAAACTTTAATGGCCTATTTTTAACTACTTACTTTTTGTTAACGCCGCAAATATTTTGTTCATGACTGTTAATATTTAGATCTTATTGGCCATCTAGTGATTTAACCCACGAAGAAAAAGCCATCATGCACTCTACACTGTCCAGGACATACTGGTATCTAGTAAGTAAGCTAAACCACAAGTATATTATACTGGCTGTTCCGGCAAAATTCGTTTCGCTATAACATAAAAACTATACTATCATTTAGGTGGGACGAAATTATAGATAGTTGCGAAGTTTGATCAAAATCAGTTCAATAGTTTCAGAGTTTATAGCGAGCATACATCGTGATACCCGATTTTTATAAACATATATATATAGATTCGATTCCATTAATTTCATACTAACAATGCATTACTTAAATGAGAGAGAGTGTCTAGGTGGCACACTGTAACACTGGTGTTAGATTTTTCGAGCTCCTAAAGGCATTTATTATTACAGCTGGGATCAACGAATTCAACGTGCTTTCCAAAGCAAGAAGGAGCTCGAGATATTTTTGCGCTACTTGCGGTCACCCATCTCAGTGAAGACCGCACCCGGGTTGCTTAACATACGTAATCGCTAATAATGATCAGACCCAAAAACCCACTGGACCATCGTGCTTCTCAAAAGAACAATCATGGTTGAAGTGAACCTTGAACTGTTATGTGATAATTTCTCAAATTGATTTGCATGTCTCTATGAAGTCGATGTGTAAAATCCAACCATTTGGTAGCGACAATGCCCCAGGTGGCCTAACTGGTAAAACACTCCTCTTTTTTATTTGGGGGTTTATTATATTTGTTACATTATACGAGTATTCACTTAAATAAGGCAAGCTTAAGGGAAAATTTATACGCACGAATACAATCATAAATTAATATTTAATAATAATCAGATTACAAATCATTAATGAATATTAATTTTATCTGGTCACTCATTAGTTTATAGAAATCGTTACCTAGATCTAATTATAAAGTTAGTATCTTCTAGCGGAATCATTTTATTTTCCTTCCTCGATACAGAGAAATCTAGCTCTACTGGTAAAACATTATCGTTTATGTTTCGCGCGTATCTTGTGTGTTTGTAAATTTCTTTATTACCTCGTATTTTTTAAATGACTGGATGGATATCGACAGTAATGGTATCGTTACGTCGTCTATAATGTATCATCATCATCATCTCAGCCGCAAGAAGTCCACTGCTGGACATAGGCCTCCCCCAAGGATTTCCAATATGACCGGTTGGAAACGGCCTGCATCCAGCGTCTTCCTGCGACCTTGATTAGGTCGTCCGACCATCTGGTCGGTGGGTGTCCAACGCTGCGCTTGCCGGTACGTGGTCGCCATACGAACACCTTTCTGCCCCATCGGCCATCGGTTCTTCGAGCTATGTGCCCCGCCCACTGCCACTTTAAAGAGCTTATCCGCTGAGCTATGTTGGTGACCTTTGTTCTTCTACGGATCTCCTCGTTTCTGATTCAATCTCGCAGAAAAACACCGAGCATAACCCTCTCCATAGCTGTTTGAGCGACCTTGAGCTTTCTTATGAGGCCCATAGTAAACGACTAAGTTTCAGACCCGTATTCTATAATGTTTGATCTCTACGAAATAAAATTATGAAAGCTTGCATAAGTTGGTTTGTCACATTTTAGGGTTCCCTACCTCAAAAGGAAAAAAGCGTTGGTACTTTGTTGTCTGTCTATCAAGACCGAACTGTATGTGATGTATTCATGCAAATAAATTATTAATTGATTGAAAAATCAAACTTCTAAGCCAACGCAATGCTAAGCCGTTTATGCCGCAAATTTTCTACATTCGCAAGGATACTTCCCGTGAACTCAATATTTTGGCTCGAAGCAATGCGAAAAGAATATTTTTTTAGTTACATCATAAATATCCTAGTTATAAATATTTCAATAACTTTACCCTTCTCATAGTACACATAATGGTGCCTTCTTGCGCGAGATCGACTCGGTTTTTTTAAGATTGAAGTAATTGATATTCTCCGTCTCTCTCACGGTCCGTTTTCGAGAAAAGACCCACTCCAACTCGGCAGATTCTTGCTTCAACAAGAGTTTGCGGAGTTCGAGTCAGTCTCATACGGCAGCAGGGTCCCGCCGGGGCGGATACCTTGCTCTACTCAGTACAACTGCTAGTACCTCACCCCCTCTAGACACCGGCTTGTCCGACGTGCCCTTGATATATAAAAATTTATTAAACCCGGAACTAATATAAAATGTTCCGCGTTGATACGTGTTCGGTCGTCAACGGCCAGACAGACCTGCTAGCTAGTATGCAAATTGAATTAATTCGATTATTTTCTGACCGTTGAACCAGAACCACTCCTAATTCACATGGCTCACGTCAGTTAATTGAGTAGGTAGTTTATGTGTTTGATTATGTAGTATTTTGTCGCAAAACCCACCTTGAGCCAACTTCAGTGGTAAATTGAGTAATATGTATTATTACTCAATTTATGTATGTACGTACGCCGAAAAAACCCTGTTATGTTCAACTCGTTCTTCTTCAATTTAAATCTACATCGATCCGTAATATCTGTTAGGAAACAAAATACTTATTTACAGGTAAGTACTTTTATTATTGTATTCCTAACAAAAAAATATTGGAATAGTTATCAAAATGATCTCATGTATATTTTTGCGAACATTTAGCCTCCAAAAGGTTTCAAAGTTTATACACCATACCTACACTTCATTCGGTATTTGCACCGATCTGTCAAACACCCAGTAGTTTCGTACATCCTACCTGTAAATTGTATGTTTGTGTTATGTAAACGTATGGACCAAAATATTTTTTTTTCTTTATTTCGTATACATATATTTAATTTTAAGCTATCGCGGTCACAATCACGATTACCGTCACTCCGTAGTGAGTTACTGCGGTTTATTTAACATTTTGACTGTCTGATATTTTTGGCAAAATTGCAGCTGCCATCTTCATAAACTGGACAAATAATGAAAAGTAATCGCGGTAACTCCCGTGGTGAAAATGATAAATATATTCTTCAGTTTAGAACATGCGGAATCGCAGGCAAAGGTATAAATCAAATTAAAGTAAATCAGATACATAAGGAGTATTGACAACTTATCGCGGTCATGGATGTCATGATCAGACACAGGCCTTTTGAGTGCATGCACTCTGAAGCCGTATGATCGTGCCGTAAGGTCACTCGCAGATGTAACTGTTACACAAAGTCACACTGTTTCTCCTTCGCCCCTTGGGTCATTGCGAAGCAGATATAAACAGAAATGTTAAAGGCACATGTATTTTTATAAGAAGTAACGTTACTTACAAATTATAACCATATGTGTTATATCGTAATTGAATATATCAACTTTTCTGACAATTCGTATGAAAATTTTGGTGACGTTATATCTACTCATATATTATTATCAATTCACGCTGTACTATTCCTTTGACGCCAGGGTGTGCATGGTCAATTGACCGTGTCACCTACACGAAATGATGATGATGATCATTGTTTTGTGCGTGCTTTTTATGGGTGGGGAGAACAACCTTGCAAGGTACAAAGGGCACTAAAAGTCTTAATTGAAGACTTTAAACCTAATCCTAACTAATAATTATAAATGCGAAAGAGAGTTTGTTTGTTACGCCTTGACGCCTTATGTGCAGAACTGATCGTCATGCACTTTTTCATACCCATTGTCTGAAGTACGGAGAAGGAGATAATGTACATTTTATCCTCTGCAAAAGTACTGTTCCCGAGGGATCGACATTGACGAGGACAGAGCCGCGGATAAAAGCTAGTTAAGAATATCTATCAGTAGATACATAGGAGGATGTATGCATGCCAAAACCACGCCACAATGATGTCAGTACGTAAAAAAGCTAATGTACGTCGTGTACTCGACATTTATGTACTTACGTATGCTAAAACGTAAAGAAATATTAGTGGAAATCTCAATGACATCATCCTGCGTCATTGTATGGTAAGCCACGATCAATTAACATCTTAATTTACTATGATCTTTCTAGTCAATGAATGGGTAGCCATTGACTCATTGTAGTACATTATAGGTGTGCAATACGTCAATGATGGTCTGGCTTGCCCAAAAACGTGTTTTGGCATGAATAACTTACATATCGTTCGTTCAAAGAACGAACCTTCGAACGGTGGTCAGCGTGATTCTAAGCGGAGATTATATTGTGGTGTGGCTAATGTTTGTTCTTTGAGCGGCTGTTACAATTTCAACAGGAGACAAAGCAAATGACGAAGCGTTTGTCTTTCAAATGTCACTTTCCTTAGTTGGTTCTATTTCGAAAGCTGTAAAGAATTTGTTACGCGAAAGGGTGTTGGAAACTATGAGTAATATAAGAAAAATCCATATTTATGACCGTATCTAAATAAATTTTAAAGATGTAAAGTTTGGTTGTAAGAAGTAATCTTAGGAACAACTAAATCTATTATTTGACCAAAAGTAACCGCTTCTTCCTGTATGCGGGTAAAAATATTCAATATATTTTTACTCTATGCGGGTAAAAATATTCGATATATTTTTACTCGTACAAAGAAGTATTGCAAAAAATTACTTATACGTTATATGCCAAGTTGCTATGTTACATAACAATGGGCCATCATCCGTCAGTGATAAACCAATCAGCTGAGGTGAACACCTTCGCTAATCGGATCCGACGTCGCACCACAATGACGTCATGATGACGGTGGATAGTACGACATATCATAACAGGATCGTTAATAATACCCTATGGTTTCAAAAAAAGTTAGCGTTACTTGTGACGCATGTGTTTTCACTCAAGACATAGGTACGCCATTATTATTCAGTATCTACTAAGTACTTAGTACCGAAAAAGATGAGTTTAAGGTAAAAAAAGGTATACTCAAGTTACTCTTCCACGCTGGTCTGGGAGAAAAGAAAAAAACGTAGAATGTGCCAGCTGCTTCTCTTCCCGCGCAAATCGTGGAAGCCGGTCAAGGGAATATGCGAAAATCTAAAGAATCGTGACAATAGGCGATGCGGCTAGCAACCCATCACTAGTTTGATTCCGTTTTCCACCTTTACGCACCAACACGCTAAACGTGGCCCTTCGGTCTTATGACTTTATTAAAAAATAAATTGTACTATGTAATGGGGGTTAAAAGCAATTATAAAAAATCAATCAACGCTCTAAAAGTTGATATTTATTATATTTAATGAATATAAAACTTACTAAAATAAACTTGAATAAAGATTTTCTTTTAAAACATCAGCATAGTAGACAAGGATACCAATAAATACATAGGGTACATTTCAAATGCATTTCCAGATAAAGGGTTTCCGAGTTATGTACCTATCTTCACTTCACTAACGCAAGCGAAGCCGTGGGCGAATGCTAGGTAGGTATACTTAGGTAATATTAGCCTATGATAGTCGCTGATACACAAACATGTGCAATGAACTTGCAGTACAGTAAAGAAACCATTTTATCGTCTGTTGTAATCAATCTAAGTCTAGTCACAACTCCTATATATCTCTACGGCATTGCTAGGTATTTACAAATAACTATAATGACACTAATGGCAGCCGGCACCGTCACGACGCCTCTTACATACAGCTCAAGGCTGGAGTGGAAAACGAACCCGGGCCTCGACACATATTTAATTGCTAAATCTGGTTGTAAAACAATATTATAGCCTTATAGCTAGCTAGTAGCGCCATCTATATTAGTATCTTAAAAATTAAACATCACACGGCATCTACTGGTACAATCATGTACTAAATATAATCAAAAAGCAAGAAGCAACGCCATCTACAACACTATAGTCGAACTAATAATGTTTAGTACAGCGCCATCTATTAAAAATTACAGACATTACTCATACAGAGATTACTAACGCCATCTTCAGATTTATAGTTGAACTATTACGTCCCTAAAGGAGGATTGAATAACGCCATCTGTTAAAAATAACTAGAACTAAGTAATAAAATGCTGATGAAAATATGACATAGTTCTTCAATACTTTCCTAGATGGCGTATTGAATAAAATAAATTTATTTATTTTTAATACTTCTGATGTACTTAAAACGGATTACTCATGTGCTATTTATAAAATATTATATATCATCAGAAATCCCGACAAAATAGCCCGTGAGTGACCTGTTTTTAGTACATAATGTGTCTCACGTTAGTTTCAATGATATACTTATAAGAAATTTATTATATTATAAGAAGATATAATAAGAAGTTTATTAATAAAAACCGGATCTACGGATAATACCAACTAGAATTAACTAATTATTATTAACTGAATCTTACCGGTGTCGTTGAGCAACACATTGATATCCGTCGTCGACCCATCGGTCGACATCCCTGTAACAAGACAAAAAGAACCATTAGCAATTAGGTAAATCCTTATTACCTGAACTATAGTAAGTAAGTACAGCAGAAACTATAAAAAACCTAATGGTATTATTGTATATTAATATTTTTTATCTTATTTAACTGAAATGTCTCCCACAGATGCTATTTGAATGGGAAAGCAGCATCACATATGTACGGGTTCCTAACTAGTACATTTTTGATCTAAACTTATGGCGTGATAAAAAGTGATGACTTGGGCTCCGCAAACACATCCACAGTTAACTTCGTTGACGGAACCCTGTGCCGCACGACAGCCTCCGTGGTCCAGTGCTTAAGGCGTTTGCCTGTTGACCCGGGGGTCGTGGGTTCGATTCCCACCGAAAGCAAACTTTGTTTAGTTGTTTCCAGTTTGGTTAGGATATTGCAGGCTTGAATCACCTGATTGTTTGATAATAAAGATGATTCCGTGCTTCGGGAGGCACGTTAAGCCGGTGGTCCCGGCTGCCATCTGGTAGTCGTTAAAGGAACCATGTCAGAGGCCGAAAGGCGGTTCCGAAGAACTCTGACACTAGGGTGTGCATGGTCGATTGATTGACCGTGTCACCTACAAGAAAAGATGATGATGTGCTGCGGCACATCATCATCTTTTCGTCAGCCAATTTAAGTATCTGTGGTTCGTTCTTACACCGGATCCAATTAGAAGCTGATGACCCCATAGAGTAAGCGTATAAAACAGCTGTAAGACCTATGATTCTTTATAGTGTGGATGCTGGATTAACGTAAGTCAATGAGGGAAAAATGTATGTAAACGAGATGAAGATGTTGAGGAGGTCGGTCAGGGTTTTTAAAGTAGCTCTCATTCCCCCTAGGGATTTTAGATTACGCGAATATAATAGCAGCTGGTACCCACATTTTATATTTTTAGGGTTAAAACGGGACCCTATTAATATGGCTCTGCTGTCCGTCCGTCCGTCTGTCTGTCTGTCTATCTATCCGTCCGTCTGTCACCAGGCTGTATCTCATGAACCGTGAAAGTTAGACAGTTGAATTTTTCACACATGATGTATTTATATTGTCGCTATAACAACAAATACTAAAAACAGCATAAAATATTTATTAAAGGGGGCTCGGATACAACAAACTTTATTTTTTGCTAATTTTTGCTCGTTTTTGTAGATAATGTACGTAATCTAGCGTGTCCGACTAGCACTTAGCTGGTATTTTCTATTTCTCAAACCACCGTTTAAGAAAAGGCAGATTACACATTACAACTACAATATCAGCTACATTAAAATATATTAATATCTGAACATTTGATTTCATGACTTACGATTACTATCTTTCTTTTGGTGAAGTATTATAATTGGATACATAGGTCGACATTAAGAAAATTCAGCGGAAGAGTCGTTTATTTATATTCATTTATGTATCGTAGTGGTAGTCGTCAAATTCGTCTTCATTGTAAGAGGAAAATTATTGTAGTCGTATTTTTATATTGTTTGTTTATTTAGTTCAATCTACTCACTGGAAGTCTCTGAACAGATTGCGAGTAGGTGTGGGCAGATGCAGAGAGAACCGCAAAAAGTGGGGCTTTTCTACTAATGATAAAGTAGCTGTGGCGCTGTGCAATCTATGCCACATCTGTTATCATGCCCCGGATGTCCCACCTCTTGTATGAGAGAGGATTTGGCGAAAGCTACGGATGCGGCTGTAAAGGTTGCATCATTCTGGGCAAGATTCATTTAATCGTTTGGACCATTGACACGATAGAAGAAGAATCGACTCACATGCTCAAAATGTCTCTAACCTAAAACAAACGAGTTGAATTCAGAACGACATTTTTTTACTAAAATAATGAGCGTTGATGAATCAAATTCATTGCAGGATCGGCGACCGTGTCGCGCCGGCTGGTCACGCTCGCTTGTGACCTTCTATCGGTCTACGGTGGAATTCAATATTATATAATGTAAACAAATGATTTATTCTGTGGCAACTGTAAAAAAAGTTAAATTAGGTATTAAAGTTAGGTCCATTAGGTAGTTGAGATGTTACCAATTTGATTGATTTTATCATGAAATTGAAGGACAAAATATGATGGCATAGATACCAGTGTCGTTATCCCTTGTGCTATAAAATGTAGTTTGTTCTCAAAAGAGACGTACGAGTATAAATATAGATCCCTGAAAATTTTAATTTCGTTTTTTATGTCGTCTAAGTTATGATTAAGTTTAGTGCTCGACTGCGTTTTATGTGCAACTTACGTAATAGAAACTTAAGTTGAAACATAAAATAAATATTTAAGATCTTCCTAAGTACTTTAAATCATGTAAAACTTCTATAAATTTTCACACAAAGTTGCTGTGTTACCATCGTCAATACGTTGACATCGCGTGTGCTAATTGTGAGACGATTTAAGTGCTGTCCGTGTAAACACTTAAAGCACAGAGTAAAATATACTGAAGCAAAGTTTGTACGTACTTACGTATGACTTAACAAAGAAATTATAACAATTCTAAACCTTGTGTCGTAGACTTAAGAATGTGTTGTTATACTTATTTTTTTCATAAGTTTCCACAAAATATGTACAGTCATTGTACTTAAAGGATGTCAATGTACCTATTAACAAACGATTTGTTTTATTATATGTACTTAGAAGGCTTCGGTCAAACCTAGCCTGAATTAAAGCTTGTTGTCCAAAATAGTGCGAGATGGAGAAGCACTGTGGAAGCCTTCTGTCCCACCCAGGGGACATAAAAAACTAAGTCAAGTAGGTAGACATGGTAAATTTTGGCCTGTACATGTCTCCAATTATCTGGTTAAAGCTCTCAGGAGAAAGGATTGGATTGACATTGACAACAGGCATTGATATTTATACTCTAAATCCTAATACTTAGATCGATCGTACACTAAGAAGAGAGTTCCTTCTACATACCTAAACTAATCTCAGGACTTCAAGGTAAAAGAGAACGTGTTCAGCTGACATAAGTCTGATTCTCAGTGAAAAAGGAAGTTAAGGCTTTTGGAGTAAAATGGTTTAAAGATAACGTTATCCCAAGCTAGAGCACTACGACGCATGTCATTCTGTGGATGCCCTCTAACTCAGGGGCATGTAGAGGGCACAGAATTTGCGTAGAGTCAAAAGTAAGTCAGACAAAAAGTACCTGAGAGGTTGGTATCACGGTATTTACTTGTATAAGATAAATAAACATAGCAATTTCCAGTCTTAACTAAGACTGGAAATTGTTATGTTTATTAAGTATTGATGATATGATTTATATGAATGAGGAATTTATCTTTAAGTTATCTTTTATTTAATTTTCTCCATAGTTATGGGGAAAATTAACTGCCCTTTCATAGTGAAAGGCTTCCTCTTTTATATAAATCATACCATCAAAACTAATAATAAATTTGTAAATGTCGGTCATGGAGTAAGTTACTTTATTTTCAAAGATATCGTCTTTATAATTTCGTTTCAGTATCATGTATAGAGCAAATATGATACTGAAACTAAATTGATGATTTTTAGTTTTTTTTTCTGTATGTTTCTCCATAACTCTTAAATGAACTAACTGAATTTTCTGAAACTTGGTAGATAAATATTTAGACGTCCAGGACACAGGATAGGCTACATAACTTTTTCCTCCGGTTATGATAAGACGTGGCCCCCATACAAATGTACGCGAATGGAGTCGCGGAACTTATTATATCAACGCCGAAACTACTGTACCTAGAAACTATCAATAAAATTATAGTGTGTTTGGGATATAGAAAGATAAGTTTTCACCAAATTTCGTGAATAAAGAAACATTTTTGTAAAGTATAAAAATAAAAATCCAAAATCATGGTTATTTTAATTTTTCACATACATTTTGAGGTTAGGTGAAAAAAAGTGTAAATACAAAAGGAGTAGAACTTGTTATTACCTACATCATTGCGTTATATCATTTTTCCACAGGACTTGTAGTTTTGCCGGAAATCGAGATAAACCGTTTTTACCCTTAAAAACTCACTCCCTCCCCCTTCCCGGCCTCAGATCGCCCGTTATTTTATTTTTCCTTTAATTTTTGGTGTATTCTCTTCAATTTGTAATGGGTCTCATCCTACTATAATTTACGTTTACTTTTATCATTTTCAAAGGCTCCGGCACGCGTCTATTGATAGTGAGTGACCGAAGTTTAGGATGGAGTCCAAAGTCACTCCAAGCAATTGGAGTCATCATCAGTCGACTGGTATCTTGGACGAATTGGTATACTCCTACTCATTTCTCGGTTGCATCCTTAGCTATAAGACGTTAGAGCCTGGGGTCCGCTATAATGACAGCATTAATGATATAATAATAGCGGACTAGTTTCTACAGCTGCCTTAGATAGCTCCAGTCTGCAAATACACGTAAAATAGAGGTCTAAATATCTGCCCGCGTCGGGAATCGAGCCCAGAGCCTACCGTGTAGCAGACTGGCGTGTTTACCACTGCGCCACGGAGGCCGTAAACCGGTATACATATGTATATACATTAATTGAAAAAACATAAACCTCATGTCCTACAAGTGGTTTTATTAGTAGCGCCCTATCTACATTTATATAAAATATTATTACAATACAAAATCCTTGACAGAAACATAAAATAAGTATTGGTGCTATTATTGTATTGTATTGCCATTGCTAAGCACAGCTTGATAATAGCAATAAGTCCAACAAAAAGCAGTGTTTTGCGCGTAATAGGTAGGTTTGCAAAGTAATTGAGCAGTGACTGTAGATATTATTCGTAGCTGTAGATGAAGATAAACAACGAGCAGGTGTCAGGAAATAACGTATATAAGTTTATACTTAACTTTATAAATGCAGATTTCTAACATAACAAATAACCGCAAAGTACCTAACGTTCCGATAACGGTTGTATTATATTGCAGGCTAATAAAGTTGTTGAAATATGATATCCTAACTATTGCCCGCAGCTCCATCCGCGTTAATGTCGATCCCTCGGGAACTGTTGAATTTTCTAGAATAAAAGGTACTCTCTGTCCTTCCCCGGGTCTGAAACTACCTCCATACCAAATTTTATCCAACCTGGTTATGGTTGAAGCGTGAAAAGGTAACAGTCAGAGGTCACATTTGGCATGTTGGAGGGTGTGTAGATGGAAAACGGAATCAAAATACTGATGGGTTGCTAGCCGCATCGCCTGTTGACATGATTCCGCAGATATAAGCCCAAATCAAAAAAAAGTAACTCTGTCTGAGTTACTTTCGCATTTAAAATATTGTCTTCCATACTGGTCTGGGGAAAAGAAAAAACGTAGAATGTGCCAGCTGCTTCTCTTTCCGCGCAGATCGTAAAAGCCGATCGAGGGATTGGGCAAGACCTCTGTCTTTCAACCGTCGCACTATTTCTGCAATGAAGCGTTTTGCTTCCTGACACCACGGACCAGCCTATTCTGTCTGAAAGATTTCTATTAATCAATATTTTTGTCGAATAAACAAAACCGTAGATTTAAAGCTATATTAAAAATAAAGTTTTTTTTCATCCACCCCAGTAGTTAATAATACATTTTCATTTTTTATCTACAGCGAAGCGATCGTCAAAGTGCCGAACAAATAAAAAAAGGGTGCTAATTAAACAGGATTCCTTTTAATAGCATTATCCGCCTCTAAAAATGTATGTTGCCTTCTAAATTACTAAGTCAGCCACAATTAACGAGCATTTAAATAATACCATCTTAGCCACTAGTTATCTTCTATGTAAGCCACTCTAAATACAACTCAGCATGATGGTTATTATTTAGCATCTAAATTTGTAACTTGCATTCTAACAGTAAACTTCTAAAATACTAATATTTGACATCAAAAAATATATTTATTTAGCTTCTATTTTTTTAACTCAGCATGTTTAAAATGTAACTCATCCCAAAATAACTGATCGTCAATATTTAGCTAAAATTGTCATCAAATAGTATATTATGGCCAGTAATATTACCAGTAGCTATTGAGGAGAGACAAAAGAAGACTTTATTTAAAAAAAAAAAGTTTATTAAATTACCATAATTTTACTAATAGTAATAGTAGGAGAGCTGGTACAAATTTTGGGCAAGTATTTGAAGCAAGCTGAAAACTTGTCACATACCACTCCTATTATACCCCAACACGGAACTGCAGACCTGACTGGTTAGTGGTAAATAGCGGGGCTAAATCAACCCCTAATTTTTTGGCAGCGTGGTAGGTACAAGTTCCACCATAATAGTACCCTATTAAAATTTCAACCTGCCTCAAATTGATTTTTTATATTTTTTTGCAAATTTTTTTGCATGCATCCGGTAATGTTAAAACCCCGACAAAATAATACACAAAACATAAAAAATTGCATATTGCCACAAATATCTATATTATTGGTAATGAAAAAAGAATATACAAAAAATAGGGGTTGATTTAGTTCCGCTACTCACCAGCCAGTCTGTAGTTCCGTGTTGGGGTAGAGGTATGTGACAATTTTTCAACTTGCTTCATTTACCTACCTACCCAAAAATTGGTACCACCTCTCCTGCCTATCGATACATGAATCACGCCATATCATGTTGTGGCTATTTTTACGATAAAAGAATATGATGTATTATTTTACATGCTAAGTTATAATAAATGTTGCTGACTGTAGAAGCTTGAATTATATTTTTTTGAGGACATAGTTTTGATGCTGTAAAAAGGAAAATGGTGACGAAATATAAAATCCGTGGCGGAGTTAGTAAATTAGGTGGCAACGTATAAATAAGAAGGACAAGTCATAATAATTGATGATCTTTATTTGACGCTTTCTATAGAATATTTAGTTGGCGGTGAAAAAAAGACGAATTAGTTTATTAGAGGCTATGTCATTTTCCCGTTGCTTAGTTATGAAATTAGAAGTTTGCTCACGTGGCCAATACATAATTTTGTGGCTTGATTTATTATTTCCCATAAAAAAATGGTTAGAGGCAAACTAAGCAATAGCATTTTTTCAAATTTGTCAAATACTGTAAAATATTATAGAGTTGAATTCTTCGTTGAAAGCTTAAAGTTACACAAACAAAATACAAGAAAATGGAAATCAACGTTTATATTCAAATACTTATGTTGGTTTATTTTAGAATATCAAGCTAAACTTACAACAATTGTGAAAGTTTGTTTTGTGCAAAATGGCAAATGCATCAATGCCATCTTTATTATGGAGAATATGTGCCAACCTTTATGCACTTCATAAAGACAAGAAAATAATAGGTGATTGTCATGTCGCTTCAAATTTTCGTTTCGTAACTACTCGTATGTAAGTACCTACCTTACTTTATGTTGAATGTTATTTAACTTTAATTTTTCTTGTTGCAGTCAGGAAGCTACGAAAATTAAAAAAAACCGGCCAAGTGCGAGTCGGACTCCCGCACGAAGTACAACATAAAAACGGCAAAAAAATCATGTCTGTTGTATAGGAGCCTTTAAAGTTAATATATAAATATATTATTCTGTGAATATTTCAAGCGTCTACCTGTAGCTGTTATCAATATCGAGCAAAAACGAGCAAAAAGCATCCCGTTTGTTGTATGGGAGCCCCCTTAAATATTTATTTTATTCTGTTTTTTAGTATTTTTTTGTTATAGTGGCAACAGAAGTACGTCATCCGTGTAAATTTCAACTCTTCATTTGATACAGCTTGGTGACAGACGGACAGATAGACAGACGGTTTTTATCTATTTGGAACCCTAAAAATGCCTCGTTGCGCTTAAAACTTGCAAGCACCCAAAGGCAAGGAAGGACATATTTTCTATATGTCTTTTTAATAGTAGGTGTTAAAAAGACGGCACGCTTGGTTTCAATACAAATCGTGATACTTGATACGTGATTTTGAACCTTTGAATACTGAAATTAAGGAATCAGAATCCCTTGTGGACAGAAGTGCAAGAAAAAAAGGTAAAAAATAAAAATAAATACCTTCCATAGAAATTCGCCCAGCTGATCAGCGACTTCGTATGGGAAGCCTAAATTTTTTTCGGATTTTTACCTTTTTTTCTTGCAATTCTGTATTCTATCAGGGGTTCATATTCCAGAAATTCAGTACGTTCAGAGGTTTAAAATCATGCTATATATGTTGGTATATCTTATTTGCTTTTCCTCCGGTACCGATGAAAAAAAAATCGTCAGAATGGGTGAAATCTTTAGGCATATTATCTCAATATTAAATTTTTGAATTCTGAACAACTTTTTGCTGTAGTACCTTTACGTAATACCTGACTAGTCATATAATGTTTCATGGTAAAAACTGCATTGCATAAAAATAAACCGAACAAAAAATGTAATCAGTGTGTCCACAACTAAAAAAGTATTGATTTCATCGGAGGCACACGTTTCTACAACATTTGAGGTAGTCAATCATCATGTATCGCTAGCAATTTAAAACAGATTTTAATGCTAGTAGTTTATTTATTCGTAGGATAATAAAAAGGACATAAAGCTGCGTTACTGACCAGTAGTTAAAATTTACATTTTTATCCATTTGTGTTCTACTCATCATCATCATTTCGTGTATGTGACACGGTCAATCGACTAGTGTCAGAGTTCTTCAGAACCGCCTCTCAACCTCTGACGTGGTTTCTTTAACGACTACCAGTACTGGCGCTTGTGTCGTTTTAAATATTTATATTTTTACATTTAATAATATTTAGTCAGTGCTTAAGGCTATAAAAGCACACAATTCGCTCACATTAAAGGGTTGGGTTAAGTAACGGTTCCGAAGAACTCTGACACCAGGGTGTGCACGGCCAATTGACCGTGTCACCTACAGGAAATGTTGATGAACGTAAAATATTTGAAAAAGTCCAAAAAAGCCTTACAATATAAGTTTTATGTTGTTAGCGGGCAATAAACAAACAAAAACAATGATTACAAGCAGCGGTTAAATCGGCGGTTGTAATTACATAATAGCGCGCTGCGGTTTTAAAATTATTTATTGTAACGAAACTGTTGCGAACTTGCAGCGTTTAGCTTTGTTTTTGTAGAACCACTTTATTTTTTCCCCTTTTGGTGCAAATTCCATGTTAATTTACACAAAACTAGCGTATTTTTTGCGAGATTAAATGGTTCCAAAGGTAAAGAAGTATGGTATGCTATTTATAACTGAATTTTCGTAATTTTAGATGGAAGTTGGTACAAAATTTTGTACAAAGATCCTTGGTAATATAAAAGACGCATACCAAGCAGAAACTTAAGGGGTTTAAGATTATGCAAATAGGTTTAAACACAAACATATTCAGGTTAATAATGCGCACTTTCAAGCGGTTAAAAAGTTTAAGACCATAAATAATGATTTATGGTCTTAAACTTTTATGATGAAGCATTATTTCAGCCGTGAAAAGTCCACTGCTAGACACAGGCCTTTCTCAAGGATTTTTCGTTCCATGGGTGGATATTACCATACCACCGCGTTTGGCAGCGGCAGCAGGCGGGTTCGCGCTCGATCGCTAACATAACGTGTTCCACAAAAATATGTAAATTGAAATTGTATACAACATGACATCAGAAAAAAAAAGAAAAGATAAAAATATTAAATATCATACAAAGCCCTTCAGGCAAGTAGGCGACCAATACTGTTGAAAAGAGTTTCTTTCGGCGTCTTCTTCTCTGCAGTGGACGGTTCCGAAACGCTAGTAGTTTGTAGCTTTTGAACAATAATTAATAATTTGAATATAAAATGTGAATTGACGTGAAAAAGTGCCTGAAAAGGCCTATTTTCTGAATAAATCTTTGAATCTTTGGTTGGCGAGCGAAGTTTCTTTGGCTTTTGTGTTTCCAACGCTGCTACCCATTGGAAGCATTTTTAAGCTTAGAAAGGATAGAAATTTCGAGAATTTGGAAAGGTAATGAAGGTATTGGGATACTCACTCGGGTGAGTGGGGAAAAAGCAAGTAACAGTTCGGGAGGCCGGGCGCTCGTACCCGGTGCAACCACCAGACAGTTAGTTGAGGATGACACCCCTGACCTACAAATCTTTGAAGCTCCTTTAAAAATAAACCCAATTAAAGTGTAAGACATGAAATTAAAAAAAAATATAGGTTATCGCTAATTGTGATAAAAATGGTAACGACTGGTTGTCCACACACACGACAGCTTGACATGTTGCTTTTCTGTCATACTGTAGAAATATCTTGAATTACAATAATTTCTAACAGGGAAGAAGAAGGTGCATGCCGCTAACTTTAACACGCAATCTACAATCTTTCCAAGAGTATTTCCTTGATAGGCAACAAAAAATCACCGATCGAAACATATCATTTTCCGTCTCCCGGCGGAACCGAAACAATTAAACTATTTTGGTAGTAATGGCCCACAAAAAACTAATTGCAGTCTACAATAGACTGGCCTTGAACTCGTCGCGGGTGAAATATACGATTTGGTTAAGAGGCTTACATAAGCCAACTAGCGCCACCCCATCATTTTATTCCTATTACTCTTAAATCAGATGAAATTAAAAACACCTAGAACCATACCTCGCCGATATACTTGTAGGTATTTGTGGTATATCTTTGCTTTATTTTGCATGTGATAAAATAATAGAATCGTTGATTACCGCCAAAGTTGCCAAATTCTATTAATTTAAAATGCGGTTAGACCAATAAAGGAAGGCCAAAAATACGACAATTAATAAGACTACTGAAGCATAGTTTTAGATTTTTTATTTGATCTAATTTAGAGGTATTAAAATAAATAAAATGACGGAAGGTGCTAGTTGGCTCATATAAGCCTCTTAAATAACAACTACCATGCGTGTGACGAATAGATTACATATTGTTTCGGGATCAATGTAGAGCATTTAGAAAAATATCACATAGATTGAATTTAGTTGTATAACAATTTTGGATGTAGGTATTTACATCCTTTAACTTTCATTTAAATAAATAAATATATACGGACAAATCACACAGATTGAGCTAGCCCCAAAGTAAGTTCGAGACTTGTGTTATGGGATACTAACTCAACGATACTATATTTTATAACAAATACATATATAGATACACATCCAATTTGTTAGTAACAGCCAACAGTAGTGTAGTAAGTAGAACTTTTGAGGCTGCCATGTAACGATAACGTCCGGGACTAACCGATATAGGTTTCCCTAATAGAATTATTTTTTTTTCATCACGTACCTACATGTAACAAGTAATATTAACAATTCGCAATGTACGTAAATGGAAACCTATATAAGAAAGAATGACCAGTCTGTAAGTAGACGATTCTGGTACATAGTATATAGTAGTTTCGACATAATTTTCACTTGTTTTATAATACAAGTGATGTTATTATAACGAGAGATTTTCAACGTCACGTACCTAAAAATATAATTAACTATTTTTCTTACTAGATGGCGTTGATACAAATACAAATAATAAATAAAGGCCTAGCTAGAAAAGTAGTTACGATAATTTTTATCAAACTATACCAACGTTTATAAGAAAAAATGTATCACCGGCGAGTAGGTGATACATTTTTATAACGCCATCTATCTGACTGAATTTTTGTTTTATTTAATTGCTTATTGAAAAGTCCTCACTGAGGTAGATACCGTCCATGTGTTATCCCTTACCCAAAACAAGAACATCGGAAGTACAAAACGTAACCACGAAGGCCAAACCGCTGCATTTGTATTCAAACCTGGACGTTACACCGAGTCTGCCAAATACAGTGCATTCCGACAGGCGTGAGGTCGTGACATCTATTGTGTGAACTTTATACCAGTTGCCAGCCTTTTGAGGAAAACCCAAGGCATTGAGGACAGTTTAATTCGAAGACTTCAATGGAAAATGAAAGTGTTAACAAAAAAATTTGAACGTATAGTGGGTAGGCACAAATTCTCGCGACCTACTTATATCGCTCAAGCAAAAGCTTTGGCGAATTTACATCACAGCATGAATCAGCAATCTTGCAGAAAATTTAAAATTTAAGGATAAAAAATTATTACAAAAAAATGGTTACTGGAACATTTAGTCCATTGAAATGTATTTTTTTTTTGGGTTTAGCGTGCGTTTGTCAGAATACGCAATTTTATTTTTTAGATATGAAGGATAAGTGTAAAGAAATCCAAGTTATGGGGTTGCAACCATTGTCCGCCGGCCGGTATTTTGGAAACCTCAACTTAAAATAAATTCAAAATGTTTAATAATGAAAATTGTTCCTTAAAACACCATCTTTAAAAATGGTCTGATATATATAATTGAAAAAAAAAATTAAAAAATATATAGATCGACAAACAGAAATACTCATGTTTTATGGATTTTCGCTTATTAACGTATTAAAGTGTATTGATTTTATTATTATTTTAACATTTCGTTATTATTTATTTTAATTGTTGACTAATACTAATAATATAGTAGATTAGATAAACAACTTATAATCAGTTATTTTTGGAAAAGTTTCCAAACGATAAGAGTTATTTTCACATTCTGTAAAAATTTCATATCTGTTCCTATTACGGTTTAATAGATACTTCTTCTTCTTTCTTCTTTTCGAGTCGAAATAGATCATGTATAACTCCTTCGACCAGTATTTGGCTTCATTAAGGTCCTCTACCGTGCAACTAGTGGGGCAGTTAGGGCAAGACAGAAGGTGGGACATGAACTGATTGGCACCGCAGTCGCACAAATGTTGGTAGAGAAACCCAACCTAACTCTGTTTTCTCGACACTTCCAGGGAAAATCTCTTCCGGGTGGAAGCTTCTCGACAGGTGGAATGTCGGATGGACTTGGTGGGTACATTCTATATAGCCCACTATGACAGATGGATGGACGGTGGACAGACATCGGAGGCTTAGTAAAATAATCCCGTTTTTACCTTTTGAGTACGGAATCCTTACGAAGGATTTCGACTAATTAAGAAACCTACTTTTTGAAGTCGTTTAAAAATCAATCACCGAGCCGATAAACGAGTTACATTAATCTCTCGTATTCGTTATCTCTCTCTCTCTCTCTCTCTCTCTCTCTTTTAAGGCTATCATAACGTTTTAGGAACATCGCACTTTTCAAAAATTAGGCATACTCCCTGTTCATTATTTCCATATTTTCTACCTCTTGTTTTAGGCGAATGTAAACTTTATGATATGATTATGGAGTAAAAATTGCAATGGTACTATTACAATTTTTACTCCCAATATTTTTGCTATATAGTATATTTAAAACACTATAGTCATACAATGGATATTTCAAAACACCGTTATTGCTAGGTTAGCACTTTAAAAATTGTCCGTGCACGTAATAATTACAATATTATTTTAAATATCTGTTATTTTTTCATATTTCCTCCGTATTGTTTCCTTTGTGATATGTTAATGCTTTTAAAATAATTGATAAAATAATTTTAAAATAATTTAAGCGAATTTACTGACCTTTAACCCCTTGTACCTCACAATAATAATGAAAAAAAAAACACAGAAGCATTGTTGCAATTTTGTAATACTTAATTTTAAAGTAACTATTTCAAAATACTTAAATCTAAAACATGGAGGAGCTCTGGATACAGGTAATTATATTTGCATACAACTTGACTTCTATTTATGATAACCATGCCCTAAGATGCTTACATGCATAAGCGATCATACTCATCTTTCTAAAAAAAATACTGGTCCGGAGGAAAACAAAAAAATCGGATACAGGTGTTCCTCTTCCCCAGACTGATCATCATAAAAGCCATTTGAGAAAATTGATAAAAATCTAAGGAATAATATCAGCAGGCGATACGACTGAAAACCCATCACTATTTTTCTTGGCTAGCTCCGTGGCGCAGCGGTCAACACGCCTGCGACACGAGAGTGCCCGGGTTTGATTCCCGGCCAGGTCAAGATGGAAAATGATCTTTTTCAGATTGGCCCCAGGCCAAATCTTTCTTGGATGTATATCTATATATGTATGTATTTGTTATAAAATATACCTAGTATAACGATACTACTACTCAACTCAACGGAGTTAGTATCCCATAACACAAGTCTCGAACTTACTTTGGGGCTAGCTTAATCTGCGTGATTTGTCCGTATATATTTATTTATTTATTTTGATTTTCCACCTATATGCCCACTAACCAACAGCCTAAACGTGGCCATTGTGTCTTATCGCCTTAGGCTATGTCTACCCCATAACGGTTAAAGACGTAATTAAATGTATGTAAAACATAGTTGAGTCCTAGAGTTTAAAATGAAAATATCCTACGCACACATTTTTCTATAAATAATCAACCATTGCCTAACATGGAAGTCACGCGAACCACCCCGTGCAGTGCAAGTCTCGTGATGTCGAATACTTCACATTTTATTATCATGTAAATAAAATTAAATTATTTAAAGCAATGCAATGTATCTCTTATACATTTTATATAAGCAAAGATGAATACCACAGTCGCGTCGGTAAGTATGGTGCAATTAAAGTACTTGGATATAATAGATATGCATTAAACTATGTCGGGTTATCACTTTAAAGTGGCCTGCGGGCAGAACCCGTGAGTTCTACTTTGTCTTATCCTGGTCTTATATCACAATGAGCTAAAAACTCCAGTAATTTTTCCTGACTATTTCCGCTATTAAAAAAATCGTAATCGACAAATAATAAAATAGGATCCGCTCACAAAATTTCACGGGAATCGGTTCAGAATTGCTTCGCTCACGTCACGAGCTCGTAATAATTAGCACAGAGGAAAAAATAACATTTATTAATACGTTATCTTTTGCATCTGCGACAGTAGCTATTAGCAATTATAGTATAGCGAAGTACCTTTTTCCCTCACGGCAATTAAAAAGCAGTATTGATGACCATGACAAATGAAAAAAATTCAGAACACTGAAGATAAAGCCAAAAGTTGCTTCTTTTCTTTACGAAAATCTTTCTACTTTTATGTATATATTACAAACCTTCCTCTTGAATCACTCTATAAAAACCGCATCAAAACCCGTTTCGTAGTTTTAATGATCTAAGTATACATAGGGACAGATAGACAGCGGGAAGCGACTTTGTCTTATACTATGTCGTGATAAAAAGGAAAGATAAAAATATAAAATATTATACAAAGCCCTTCAGGCAAGTAGGCGACCAATACTGTTGAAAAGAGTTTCTTTCGGCGTCTTCTTCTCTGCAGTGGTCGGTTCCGAAACGCTAGTAGTTTGTAGCTTTTGAACAATAATTAATAATTTGAATATAATATAATAAGTATTATTAAAAATGTGAATTGACGAGAAAAAGTGCCTGAAATGGCCTATTTTCTGAATGAATCTTTGATTTTTATGAATTGATGTTAGTATTTATTATAAGTTAATATATACCAACACCTAGATTGATGGACATTTCCTAGCAGATTAGAAGACTAGATAATTATCCATAGATAAGAAAACGAAGTACTAGCACGTTTCTTTGAACATCAAGATATGAATCGGACTTATGTAATCTAAGAAACAGGTATGTCCACTCCCTCTAGTAATTAAAGAAATATCAAGGAAACATAAAATATGGGATTTCTACTGAACTGGTTTCTTCTTAATATTTGCAACTTGTTACAATTTCATAAAGTTGCAAAAGTGTTTCTAAGATTTGTTTGGAAAATTTAACTATTTGTTTTACTTTACCCATATATGGTTCTGACTGTTTCCACAAATATCCGTTCGAAAATATCACGTCGATACATGATTATATTTTTCCGTGAACGATGGATAACCAAACGCGTCTTCAAAATTTGTTGTAGGTTTTACTAAATTATATTTTTTGTGTAAATGTTATGCATATGCAGTATTTTTATTTGTAATAGCGGGACTTTTATCATTTTATATACTTTAAATCGAAGCTTAAGTTTATAGCCTGTTCTCAATTATGTTTTGGACATGATTTAGAACATCTTTTCATGAATATTTTACATTTATTAACATGACTGTTTGACACTATGATGTTACTTCAGATAAATTGTTCCTTAGAACGGAAATTTACAAGAAAGAGGTGACGCTATTTGTACAATTTTGATTTCAGATACTGTAGGTCAAATGACCTTTTTCTTTAACACATTATCTATTTAACCTAACAGCTCAAAGCTTCTCAGTACATACAATTTTTAAAATAATAATTAAACTGCCGTCTGCTTATAAGGTACATAGATACATACCATACTACCACGTCTTTTTTCCCCTGCGGGGAAGATAGAGCCCAGGTTTTTAAGACCTAAAAAGCCACGATTAGCATTTTGTTGGGCGTTAGATGGAAAACGGAATCAAAATAATGACGGGTTGCTAGCCGCATCGCCTTCTATCATGATTCGTCAGATTTTCGCCCATTCCCTTGATCGGCTTTTACGATCTGCGTGAGAACCGAAGCAGCATTCTACGTTTTTTTTTTAATCCTAGACCAGCATGAAATATAGACTAAGGTAAGAAGTAATAATAGACCATTCTCTCTCCCTCTCCTAAGCGTTTCCACGTGTACCCTCAGCCTGCTTCAGAGTCCAGGGTCCACATTCTGGCCTTTTTCTTTCTCTTTTCACACATTTGTTAGTTTTCTTGTTTGTGGGTGAATTGGTACGCATAGCCTCCTTGATGACAATATAATACAATGGGGGTAAATATTGATAAGTTAAGGATAGAAAATTATGGAGAGAGTCGACATACAGAGCCGACCCCAAATAGGGAAAAGGCAAGGAAGAAGAAGAAGAAGAAGCCTCCTTGATGACAACACGCTAGCATTTTCAGATTTGTCCCTAATGCCAGTTATTTGTAAGATTAGATTGGACTCTACATTGTCATAAAAAATGTAATTAACGAAAATGTAAAATACATACGAGTAATTAGAGCTTAATAGTGAATAATAAGCTTTAGGAAATACAAGCTAAACAAAGCTTATAAACATCTAAGAGACCTCTCCAACCCGTCTGGCCAGCGTGGAGAGTGTAGGCCAAGTCCTCTGGCTGCTCTGGCCAAGTATGGCCCTAGTAGTACAGAGAGGGTCGTGCTCCTGTAGTGGAGACTAAAAAGGACCTGATGGTGGTGAATAATAGCTTAATCACACCTTGCATCTTTCCCGGAAAAGAACTTTATTATTTTTTATCCTTAAAACCGTTTACGAAATAAGACTAAATGTATAAATACAACAATAAGTGAGTTAAACCGTTTTGTTTAATATCTCGCGTAAGTTTTAATAATTTTATTACAACAATAAGTTTTGTAATTAGATTGCCAGTGTTTATGCAAGTATACACGTATGTAGGTAAGGTATATACTATATATAGACTTCATGACCTCTTACTTTATCATGCCTCGCATAAAAAACGGTCCAAAGTTTGAGTCTCACTAAAACTTTAGACCCTTTAAATCAACGCGCAGGTAAATATCCTCAAGTCATAAAAAATAAATCGCTTTATGCTAAAAATAATTCACACCTGGCGGCAGATGGATACTTATAACTGGTTCATCGTAAAATTTAGGAAGATACTGGTTTCTTATCCAAACGAGACATTTCTGCTAAGACCATAGTGGCAGCTATTGAATTGTGGCTTATTTAATGGACATTAAGAAATTGATAAGGAATTTTAAGTGATTGAATATTTCATACGGCCATAAAATCTTAGTGTCTGTATTGTAAGTTATCCGTGGTAAGGAATAATATTATAACTTTGATTCGGAACTGCTGGTCTGGGAGAAAACACCAACCCACACGGTCTGCGCAAGAAGCTGTCGTAACGACAACCGCTCCTTGCGCAGACCGCGTGGTGCAGGGAATCGAATCTAAATACTCTCGTATAGCAAACTACTTCTATACTAGAGTGTAACCAATTTAAGTGAAATGTTTTAAATAACTTAATGAATAAGCAAGGATAAAATTCAGGCATTTTTAGCTTAGCTTATGTTTTATTTATAGATAAAAAAATTATACCTCTTATGGCAATGGATATATAGTCGTATTTCTTCTGTATCTTACTAAAGCAATTTTCAAATTACAGAAATATAAAATAAATATACCTGAAAAACAAGACATATTAGTTATAATAATAAATTATATTATAGTGATAAATGCAACACTTCAATTATCACTACATTACATAATTAATAATTCTATAATACTTGAGTATCTTCATTTAGAAAATAATATATGCACATTCATTAAAGCTAAATTACGTTTTCTTGTCTTTATTTATGTCTTTACAATATCTTTATTTATTACAAAGTAAAAAAGATAACTTTGTTTTTTTTTTAATATAGATTAAAATGAACCCAAATTACTAATGTGACCCCATTCCAAGCCCCATGCTCACCTTTGAAAATGTGTACCTAAGTCTAGTAACAAAAGCCTAATGGTTCCGCTGATTTGGATCATTTTACGTCGTGGAAGGAAGTATGTTTCGAATATATAGAATAGTCTTTATTCCACTAACATTATTTACTTAACACTATTAATTAATTAACACATCCATATTAATATTATAAATGCGAAAATTACTGTCTCTCTGTGAGTTTATGATGCTAAAACCACTGAAACCATTTGGATCACATTTGAGCTAGGCAATACTTTCAGATACCTACCAAAAAGGACATAGGGTAGTTTTAAATTGTTAGTAGTGTAAATGTTTGTAGAAACGTTGGAGGTGGAATTATTATATTTTTGGGAGTTAAATCATTTGTCTAGTTTAAAGAAAATTAAATTAAATTTACGCTGACCATATTATGAGGAAAACTTTCATTTATTTTGGACCCTTAAAAGAATAATTCACCCTGTCGATATGAACAACTTTTCCTATGGGAGCAATGCTGGGAACATATTTTTTTCGTAAAAGCTTTTTATTTAGTAATATAATTTATATTTACCACGTTATAGCCATGGAATGCCGGTATCAGTATCTAACATATCCATAATCTAAAAATAAACTGTCAAAAATATTCTCCCAAAATTAAGCACATGCAAAATCAATGACGTAGAGGCACACAAATATTATTTTGACTTAAACACCTTGTTTTGGAAGAATACGGGCCACTTATGTTTTCAATTGGTTTATTTCCACTGAAGATGACACGTGGGCTGCCTGCACACGTGCCTATCATGGAACATCACTACTGTGTTTGGGCGGACACACGTGTCAAAATAACCGTGACACACAATACATATATTAGTAGAAATCATTATCATTAATTCATTCATTTCGAGTAGGTGTTACGGTCAATCGACCATGCACACCCTATTGTCAGAATTCTTCGGAACCACCTCTCGGCCTTTGACGTGGTTCCTTTGACGACTACTAGATGGCAGCCGGGACCAACGGCTTAACGTGTCTTCCGAAGCATGGAAACATCTTCATTATCAGACAATCAGGTGTTTCAAGCCTGCAATGTCCTAACCAAACTGGAATCAACTAAACAAAGTATACTTCCCGTGGGAATCGAACCCACGACCCTCGGGTATATAAGCAAACGCCTTAATCACTGGACCACGGATACAGTTAAATTATTAGAAAGAATACAGTCAGTTAAAATACAAAGATACACAATCAGGGTAGGAGGAGAAGATACTATAGTCGTTTCGCACCATGAGCGATTCGAACCTCGATGCGGATCGTACAAGTGCTGTTTCTGAATAGGAACATTCGCACCGCAGTGCTATAAGCGGGCGATTTGAAGGAACCGACTAGCTACTATCACATTGGAACCCGGCTTCGCACGGATGCAATGCGCATGTAAACCTTCCTCTTGAATAACTCTATCTATTCAAAAAAATTGCATCTGTATCCGTTACGTATTCATAAAGATCTAAGCATACATAGGGACAGACAGCAGGAAACAACATTGTTTCATACTATTATAACGATAATTACAATCGGGATAGAATTTGGACATTAGCTCTGATTTATTGCTTCATATAAAGTTAACAGTGTAAACGACGTGGAAACAATATTTATTTCTATAAATTTTGTAGTCTCTTAAATTTTGAATTATTTTTAAGTGCGAAAAACGAAAATGTGAAGTACTGAGGACACTTACAGAGTGTACTTACAAGAAGTGATAAAAATACGAGACAAAATAATTAAAAAAACTGATTTCTAAAGTCTCAATCTCATAAATAACTAAAATAATTTAGATAAAACTGACAATATTTACTACTTACAGCATTTTTGCAATCCGATTTATAATTTTTGAGATCAACAAACATACAAATATATAAACAAACAATCATACATATTCTCATGAAATTTTAGCACACAAGTTTAAGGGATGGTATAGAATAATATATACATGAACTGTGTCATCGATACAATTCTTAAATATATACGCTTCGAATTAATAACCTCTTTTTTGAAGTCGGTAAATTAATTAAATATATTAATTTTCGACAACATTAAATATAATGCCAGACGCGTACTCTAGTAAGCAGCATATTTTATACTGTTTTTTTGCACGTGGTCATAATATTAATCCTCACGACTCCGATTTTTTTTGTGGCCATTATGCGCCGGCCAAAGAAGTTAAATGAAGAGTTGAGAAAAGTAAGGCAATATTTTTTTCTCTTATATTTTGTACAATCAGAATCATTTATTGTCAAACTGGTGAAAAAGATCTACAGATTATAAATTCAATCCACAGTTTTACCTTAGTCGGGCCAGCCATAAAATACAACAAACTTGTCAAGCGATTAATGGAATTGTTTACATTTTATAAACAATTAACATGAAAGGTATTTAATTAAATTTGAATAATTATAATGATTATGAGGAAATAAAAAGCATTTATGTAACCTCTCAGTCTTTGTATTAAATTTATTTTAATCATAAAATACAACTGAGAGAGGCTTGCCGCTTTTTATGAAAATTTTGCCGTATTTAAATACTTTTGTTCCCAAAATGGCAACAAAAACTATTAGCGCGTTAATGTTATTTGTGTACTCTATACGTACAAATATCAATCATACTCAACACTAAGTAAATATTTAACACGTATCAGACAAACCATCAATAAGTCTGTCTGAGATCCTTAGAATAAAAAAATGCCACCTGTATCACAGATCCGCCATCATAATTATTAACATAAGCACAAATACCTCCTACAAATATAATATTGGATGAAAGGTACTAGCGCTCGAAGTAAGGTTAATAGTAAGGTCGGAAAGGTTTCCGTATGCAAGTGAGACTCGATCCGGGTTCACGTCCAACGTGATGGAATAACAAGCAGGGCGGAGATTATACGAGAATAGGTTTCAATCGTGAGGAAAAACCGCAGTTTGCGTCGCTGCCATGCGTGCGCGCAACATCGCGCATCTTAATGAAAAGCTTTGAGAAAAGTCGCTATATAACACGATATAGCTATTTTCTTACTAACAACATGTATTGACGAGTTAACTATAGATCAGCAACAGAGCTCAAGACAAGTTTTCTAGCAGGGTATATGCTTTGCTGTACAAAAAGCAAATGCTGCCACTATTGTGTTCAAATTGCTTCTATGTGGCATGTGAGAAGATATATTTTTGTAAATAATGTTTTTTAGCAATAAGTTATTTTCCTATAAAATATAATTAGTTTGTCAGTTATATGATCAAAAAATATTGGACACGTATTTTTTCTTTTGTCAATTAATACAGAAATGATAAAGATACAGCCCGTTAAAATTCCGTGTGACGTTACAGTTCGCTACACTCTTTTTTATCGAACTATGACGTTACGAACCACCGCTCATGAACTTTGACGCGCTTTATCTTTATCACTATTTGTTGAATTGTCAAAAGAAAAATACGTGTTCAATATTTTTTGATTGACTATCTGTCGGGCTAATTATAATATTACTATTGGCCCAGGAAACTAGCCGGTAAAGTTTTAGTTTTAGATGTAAGTGTTCCAATCGAAAAAGATCTATTTTGTTCCAATTAAATTAACCTTAATGTTAAGCTTTTTAGCTACTTGAATCAAATTATAATAAGTCATAAACAAAGTAGATATTGTAGAGTTCCATCCATAGTTCGTTATGCATTGCAGAAAGCCACGTGAACTCTGGTACTGGTACCATTGAATTATAGAGTAAACTAGCTGTTGCCTGCGGCTCCGCCCGCGTTAGTGTCGATCCCTCGGGAACAGTAGAATTTCCCGGAATCAAACATACCCTATGTCCTTCCCCAGGCCTCACACCTCCACACCAAATTTCATCCAAATTAGTTCAGTGGTTGAAGCGTTAAAAAAACGACAAACAGAGTTAATTTCGCATTTATAATATTAGTATTAGTATGGAAGTATGGATATTATTTTTACTTCTAAGTCCAGAAATGAGAAAATTTCCATAAAACCTTTACCCTCCCATTTTAACCCTTTAGGGGTGAATTTTGTCCATTTCACATACATATATCTTTTTTTTTTCATACTTCATAGTCCAGAAATGAGAAAATTTCCAATTTCCAAACAAACTTACCCCCTTCTGGGGGATTTTTTTCCAGTTGACCTACACAGATCTTTTTCAATTGTAATCGTGAATTTATTTACCTATTTTCATACATCTAAGTCTAGAAATTAGTAAATTCCTATACAATCTTTACCCCGCTATTTTACCCCTTCAGGGGAAAATATCGTCCATTTTACCTACACAGATATTTTTAATTGTAACCTAGAACTTATATACTTATTTTTATACGTCTTAGTCCAGAAATGAGAAAATCTCCATACAAAGTTTACCCCTTTAGAAGTTAAATTTCTTAAAAATACTTTCTTAGCGCTCACTCACCATTAAAAGAACCCCTGTACCAAATTTCCACCCACCCTACACACATCTTTTTTAATTTTAATCGAGTACTTTTATACCTACTTTCATACTTATAAGTCCAGAAATGAGAAAATTCCATATAAATTTTCATCAATATGAACAACTTTTTCTATGGGACCAATGCTGGGAACTCAAAAAAAAATTTGTCATATCCATACAAAAGAATCCCGCCCCGCCCGGCCAGTTTGTATGGGAATGTCGATTGTTTTTTTTGAGTTCCCAGCATTGTTCCCATAGGAAAAGTTGTTCATTTTGATGGTCTGAGTAACCCCTTTAAGGGTCCACTCATGCTTTGAGTTCATTCAAATGACGATAACTTTTTTTTAAATGAACTGATTTTGATGAAACAAACTTTAGATGTTTTGCTGAGTTAAAACAAAGCAATTGGTGAAAGTTTGAAGTAAATCGGTTCAGTATTTTCGGAGATAATCGTGATCATACATACAGACAGACAGACAGACAGACAGACAGACAGACAGACAGACAAAAAAATCGAAAAAATGGTTTTTGCTTTCTATTATTCTTTTTAAGTGTCCCTCTATCCATTTCAGTCAAAAATTCTAAATGTACAGACAAAATATTTTTACTGTTTTATTATATGTATAGATAATAAAGTGACATAAGTCCATCTTGAAACATAATGTAGTTTCGTTTAAGATCGATGTGTCCATAACAGAACATACTTTGGTGATCAACACTTTTGCCTTTGTTATTATCTAAAAATCGTAACTCTTTAATTTTGATGTTGCACGGAATAATAATTGTTGCGTACAGAAATTTTTAAATGTACCCTTAACTAATAGAGCCGTTAGCTTCTAATTTTACTTGTACACGTTTCACACATCCTTATAAAATGCGTCATAGACAAGCCAACAGTTTTTTTTCATGTGTTTGCATGGACGTCACCAAAGTCGCGGTTCCTTACGATTTTGTTTAATCATTTTTATATATAGTCAACCACCGATGAAGCATAATACATGTTAATTAAACGCTTCTCAGAAAATTAACATCATTACGTCTCTTTATCATGCGATCGGAGCGTGTTACGCGTATTGGATAACTTGATGCAGCTTCACGACTCAAGTTACATAGTTCCTTAGTTCCTACACCTTCATTATTGCACTATTTGTACTAATTTTACTACAATATCATGATGATAATAAATAAATTAAGTCCTTAGCTCCATAGTTACTTGTTGATTTTCGGTACGCTATGTTTTGTGTCAGTACTGCTAAATAGCAAGTTGGTAACATTTTTTTCAATCGGAAACGTTCAGTTATCCGTTTTGAATTGCATCTTTATTCGCTTATGCAGTTTTAGATGCGCATTAAGGACATACATGATATTTTTTCTGGTCTGCTGTATTGCAAATTTTGCCTGAAAGAAATTGCATTGCGATAAGGCTACCGTCTGCACAATTTGTAAATTCTTGGTATACTCTTTGTAAACTGTTTTTTGTGCCCTAAAGGATATTGCATTGTGCTGTATTTTTACAATAAAAATATGCAAGGTCATTCATTTACCATACTATATTTATTGGTATGATGTGCGTATGTTAAACTTATACTTCCGTGCATAAAAAAAAGCACTACATCACATGTCAGAGAAATAGCTAGTGTACCTACTTATTTGTTTACTTCAAGCAACGTAATACTTATTAAATATGAAAAATTACATTTATTATATTCCTTAAAGACGTGTGGTTTCCGGCAGAGTAGAATAGGACTACTCCTAGTCTTCCCATGGAGGTCGTAAGAGGCGACTTAGGAAATACAAGCTAAACAAAGCTCATAAACATCAATGATGTAGGCCAAATTCTCTGTCTACTCTGGCCAAGTATGGTTCCGGTAGTGCAGAGAGGGTCATGCTCCTGCAGTAGAGACTAAAAAGACCTGATGATGATGATAATATTCCCTATAGACTAACATATGTTCATATAAATAAAATATAAAAAAAAAAACACTGATACGTTAAGTTGTTAACATTACAATATATATAATCGTACGAAGTAAATAATGCCTCGTCAAATTTAAGAAGCAAGAAGAGTCGTCAATCAAATCTTATTTTGCTGCTATTATTCAACATTAAACAATTCGTATTTTGGCAGCGATTATTATTATTTTTAAGTTAATATTTATTAAAAGCAAATATTTGCGCTGACAGCTAATGGATGCTTTATTGATTTGTTTATTTTTCAAACTTTTAAAAATACCTCACGGAAAACGAACGGTAGGTATATGCTGTCTTATAGGTAGCTATATACTATATTATATAAAGTTTTAGTTATTACTGATTGAAGAATTGTATAATGAAAATACATTTTAGATTGTGTTTTAATACTCTAATGGTATACTTTTTATTATAACTTAAATATAAAAGTAGTTTGTGACGCAGGGGACTGACATTATACTTTTAAATAAATATTTGGGAGGATTCATAAGTGAACTCCTAAGTAAAGCAAGCAAGGTATTTAGAGTATGATGCCCGAAGTCAAAGTCAGTATTATTTTGGGCTAAAAGGGTTGAATATATTACCTTTAAATTATAATCTATACTAATATTATAAAGCTGAAGAGTTTGTTTGTTTGTTTGAACGCGCTCTCAGGAACTACTGATTCAAATTGGAAAATTCTTTTCGTGTTGGATAGTCCATTTATTGAGGAAGGCTTTAGGCTTTAAAACATCACGCTGCGACCAATAGGAGCGAAGCATCCATAAATGTTTTGAAATCGGGGAAAAATTATTCTAATCAATCATCTATACTAATAAATCATAATAACAGAAATTGCCGCGGACGAAGTCGCGGGCAATAGCTAATTAAAATATAAAGAGAAAGAAATGTCAAAGAATTTGTTTTTAAGTGATTGTTATATTGGTATTTTATGCAAACGTAATTTTGAATTAAAATCTTATTATTCATGAAAATAAACGATTGATCAATAATTACTGAAAATATTTTTATCTCTTTTTATCGGTATGTCTGGCTCAAACGACATCCGTACTAAGTAATAGAAAAAACGTGTTCATGTAAAATTATACCAAGACAACTGAAATTACATCTTGGCTTTAATTTAAGCCATATTCAGTCACACTCGTCATATCTTAGTCATACACTTTCATTGCTTGGCATAGACATGAGACAGTTTTTACTACTGATCGTGCCATCGCATGTTCGTCACTGCCAAGGCTGCATATGCATAATTATTATTACTGACGTAGATCCACTGTAATCACGCTGTAATAGCATTGTGATTTAACTCGTAAAGTCATTCTTACTTTGAGATTAATTAGATAACATTGTGCGTCGAGAATAAGACTTTAGAACTATTGAAGCCTGGAAACCCTGGTTAGTATTAAGGATATAAGAGTATAAGGTATCTACATAAGGTTCCTGGGCAACGAGAAAATAATCGGAGAGATGTGCATATGTTAAACTTATACTTCCGTGCCAATGTGAATAGCTGCCATCATTTTGGCGAGCTCCGTGGCGCAGTGGTCAACACGCCAGCCTGCGACACGATGGTGCCCGGGTTCAATCCCCGGTCAGGTTATGATGGAAAACGATATTTTTCAGATTGACCTAGGTCTTGGATGTTTATCTATATAAGTAGATATCTTAGAAAATAAAGTATCGTTGAGTTAGTATCCTATGATATAAGTTCACAACTTACTGTGGGGGCTAGCTCAATTTGTGTGATATGTCCCTATAGGCTAGCTCCGTGGCGCAGCGGTCAACACGCCAGCCTGCGACATGAAAGTGACCGGGTTCGATCCCCGGCCAGGTCAAGATGGAAAATGATCTTTTAGATTGGCGTGGGTCTTGTGGCTCTTTGGCATGTTTATCTATATATGTATTTGTTATAAAATAAAGTATCGTTAAGTTAGTATCCCATAACACAAGTCTCGAACTTACTTTGGGGCTAACTCAATCTGTGTGATTTGTCAAAAAAAAAAATATATTTATTTATTACACGGTCAGGGGTGTCTTACTCAACTGGTTGGCGCATACGGTATGGGGGTACACGCGCCCGGCCCCTTGAGCTGCTACTTGCTTTTCCCTCATTCATCCGAGTGAGTAGTATTCCAAATTAATTCCCTTTCCAGATCCAACAAGATCCTCTGCTTTCCCAACTTAGAAGTCCTTCCGATTGGCAACAGCGTCGGAAGCACAAGAAGCCAAAGAAACTATGCGGTCGCCAACCCGCCTGCCAAGCGTGGTAAGTATGGCATCCTCCCAAGGAGGGAAGAATCCCTGAGAGAGGTCTTTGTCCAGCAGTGGACACATATCAAACAATCAACAGTAAATGTGATTTATATATGATCTCGAAGGAGAGTGTCTCTTAATACCCACTCTAAAGATAAATGTTTGATAACATAACTCAACATACTTTATAGCGTTAATACTTAACAATAATGTTTACGAACAATGCTTTTCTGAAAGACTTATTATCATCATCACCTTAGCCGCAAGAAGTCCACTGCTGGTTATTGATCTCCCCAAAGATTTCCAATATGACCGGTTGGAAGCGGCCTGCATCCAGCGTCTTCCTGTACCTTAGTTAGGTCGTCCGACCACCTGGTCGGTGGGTGTCTTCTAAACAATTATATCCTAACTATCCTGATCCTTGATATACAATAAAGGATCATTATAGTTAGGATATAATCGTAAAAAAATAAGTTTCTAACATTCGATAGCAAATGCATTGGTATCAAACTAGATACAATAAAATTAACTTTCGCATTTATAACATAAGTCATGATTAGTGGTTGTTGTTTTTCGTGTGTGAAAGTAGCCAACATTAGTGTCAGATTTTTCAAGCTGCCTAAAGGCATCTGACATAGGTTTACGACTCCCATCTATGATGACAGTCGGGACAGCCTTAACGTGCCTTTCGAAGCACAGAAAAGCTTAAGAACTGTTTTGTACCACTTGCGGTCACCCATTACAGTAGGCACTGCGCCCGCAGGGTTGCTTTTCTTACATAAGCCTTTTAATATTCATGACCACAGGACCATCGGGCTCCTCAGATCAGGATTAGTAAAGCTAGTTCGGGTCTGTTTAATATTTAAATTAATTTAAAAATATTTATCCTTCCTTACTTATAATATTATTAATGCGAAAGTGAGTTTGTTTGTTTATTTGTTTGTTTGTTTGTTACGTTTTTACGCCGTAACTACTGAACCGATCATCATGAAATTTTGCATACAAGTTTTCTGGAGTACGGAGAAGGACATAGGCTACTTTTTATCCTTACTATTCCCGAGGGATCGACATTGGCGCGGACGGAGCCGCGGGCGAAAGCTAGTAGTCTATAATTATAATTATTTGACTCAATAATTATTTTTAACAAATCAGTCAGCTGAAATCAAGCCTTATTTCTACTGCGACACGAGGGTGCCCGGGCTCGATCCCTGGCCAGGTCATGGTGGAAAACGATCTTTTTCAGATTGACCAGGGTCTTGAACATTTATCTATATAATCATCCTTACTAATATTTTAAATGCGAAAGTGAGTTTGTTTGTTTGTTACGCTTTCACGCCGTAACTACTGAGTCGATTATCATGAAATTTTGCATACAAGTTCTCTGGAGTACGGAGAAGGACATAGGCTACCTTTTATCCCGGGAAAGAGTACTATTCTCGAAGGATCGACATTGACGCGGGCTGAGCCGCGGGCGAAAGCTAGTCTATTATAAATTATAGTATAGTTGAGTTAGTATCCTACGACACAAGTTCACAACTTACTGTGGGGCTAGCTCAATTTGTGTGATATGGCCCTACATATTTATTAATTATTATTTATTTATTTATTCTGTTATAGTTAAAAATATATATATTTATTAGAAGAAGGCGTGCTCAGATGCTGTTTTGTTAAACTAAATGAAGTTTGCAGCCTCGTATCTCAAACACGGCTTCATTCACCAATCTAAACAGCTCATAAAACTGATTGATTTATTATCTATTCTATACATATAATAAAACAGTAAAATTATTTTGTCTGTACATTTCGAATTTTTGACTAAAATGGATAGAGGGACACTTAAAAAGAATAATAGAAAGCAAAAAAATTTTTTTGGAATTTCTTGTCTGTCTGTCTGTCTGTCTGTCTGTCTGTCTGTCTGTCTGTATGTATGATCACGATTATCTCCGAAAATACTGAACCGATTTACGTCAAACTTTCACCAATTGCTTTGTTTTAACTCAGTTTAACATTTAAAGTTTGTTTCATCAAAATCGGTTCATTAAAAAAAAGTTATCGTCATTTGAATGAACTCAAGGCATGAGTTTGCCTGCAAACATATAGCAAAAATAAAATAAAATAATAAGTGACATAAGAAAATTAAAATCCAAAGTCAATTCATCATCATTATACGACAGCATTATACCTATCCATACTAATCCATACTAAAAAAGAAAAGGAGAAGCTGACTGACTGACTGACATATCAACGCAGGGCCTAAACTATAAGGGTTAGGAACTTGAAATTTTGCACAGGGGTTCCTTTTATAACGTAGGGGAGCACTAAGAAAGGATTTTTGGAAATTCATCTCCTTAGGGTGAAAAACGGGTTGCAAAGTTAGTATGAAACTTTGTTGTTTTTGAAGTTATTCGAATGAAATTCAGCATGAAGGTTCTTTACTGAAAGGTATGAAACACGAGTAAAATATTTTACTCAAAAATCATTCCTTAAGGGGGTAAAATAGGGGTAAAAAGTAAGCATGAAACTTTGCCATTTTTGAAGTTAGTCGAATGAAATTCAGCATGAAGGTTCTTTACTAAAAGGCATGAAACACGAGTAAAATATTTTTCTCAAAAATCTTCCCTTAAGGGGATATAACGGGGATGCAAAGTTAGTATGAAACTTTCTGTTTTTTAAGTTATTCAATTGAAATTCAATATTAAGTTGTTTCATTGAAAGTCATAAACTAATGTATACCGGGTAATTCTACTGTTCCTGAGAAATCGACACGTACGCGGGCGGAGCCGCGGGCCAAAGGCAAACCTGACTTATATATCAACGCACAGCCGAAACTACTGTGCGCAGAAACTTAAAATTTGGCACAGGGATTATTTTTATGATGTAAATGAGCACTAATAAAGGATTTTTAGAAAATCAAAGGGGTTGAAGTTTTATGGAATTTTCTCATTTCTGGACTTAGAAGTTTGAAAGTAGGTACGCATGTTCTCAATTAAAATTAAAAAAGATCTGTTAAGGTGAACCAGACAACATTCTCCCTTGAAGGGGTAAATATTGAGGGGATTGAAGGGATATTTATTTAGGGGGTAAAGTTCCACTTTTAGACTTAGAGATATGAAAATAAGTATATACGTTCTAGGTTACAATTAAAAAGATCTGTGTAGGTGAAATGTACAAAATTTCCCCCTTAAGGGATAAAGGGGGGGGGGGGGGGGGGGGAAATTGTATGGAAATTTTCTCATTTCTGGACATAGAAGTATAAAAATAAGTATATATGTTTACATAACAATTAAAAAGATCTGTGTAGTTAAAATGTCGAAATTTCCTAAGAAGTTCTCCATTACAATAAAAAAAAATCAGTGTAGGTAAAATGGGCAAAATCACCTCCTTAAGGGCTAAAGATCTATGCAGGTGAAACGTATTAAATTCCCCCTTAAGGGTAAAAAGCAAAGGGGCAGGGGTTTGTATGGAATTTTTATCATTTCTACTGTTCCCAAGGGAACGACATTAACGCGGGCGGAGCCGCGGGCAACAGCTAGTAGAAAATAACTTTGTTGTACATACAGATGCAATGCAATGAAAATATTATATTGAAAAGTTTGATATACCTGTTTCTACAAGAATCACGGTGTATTATCACGTCAACGAAATACAATATAGAAATAACTAATACACTAGCATTTTCCCTGCGACTTGTGTCGCGTAAGTGATTGCCTTAATAACTTTAGTAATATAAGTTTAGACAAAACTTCTTATGAGTTTTCAGATCGTGGGTGATCAGAGCGTGAGGGGAGTTTTCGTAAAGAGTATTTAATTTAGATTACGCTGTGTATTATCTCTTTAGTTCTATGTACTCTGTTATGAGCCGCGGCTGTAAAAGACAAAAAAAATAAACATTTAAGTGCAATAAAATCACCCATTTATTCCTCAATTCATTCATTCATTCCATTCATTCAAAGCAATTACATATTTCATTGAACTCTTGACAGTGAAAAACAACTTGTTTCAAAGAATTCACATGCTTTGGCCGTATGACAACGAAGTGAGTAATGGGAGTGTGTACTCAAAACTAAGCATACTACAAACGACATATACTCGTTTATGTAGAATTACAACTGGTAAGGACGCGGTTATTCCCTATTGACGTTTCCCTCCCGTCTGGAGGGTGACTCAACCCTTAAATTATTTATGCCGTATCGGTGAGACTTTGCACATTTTACGTTTATAGGAAAATATATCATGAAATTGGTATTATAGAAATGGCTATAACTAAAATTATAAGAATGAGTTCTGTCCATGTTATGGTTTATTTCAGTCATAATCTCCTGATATATTAGTCTCTACGTATCCCTATGGAAAAGAGGCGTGATAAAATGTTTGTATGTAGGTATAATCATCTCGTTTCTATATAAAAAAATATATATATAATTCCTTTGTTTGCGGCTTAAATATGCTCAAGAACTGCTTAAAATTATTCGGGATAGCTTGACAGGTCCCTATTCCGTAATTCGAAAATAATATTATTTACTGCAGTATCTCAATTATGGAGAGACAACGTGTTAACTAATGCAATGTCACAACGACGACTACGTCCCTAATGAAGCACGGTAGAAGAAATAATATTTAATGCTACTACTGGTGGTAGAAAATATTACTCATTTGGATTGGACCAAATGAGTAATATTTTCTTATATATAATATATATATATATATATATGTATACATGGTGAAATTTTGATCGTTTTGGACCCTTAAAGGGGTGACTCAGACCATCAAAATGAACAACTTTTCCTATAGGCACAAAGCTGGGAACTCAAAAAAAAATCGACATTCCCATACAAACTGGCCGGGCAGCGGAACTTTTTTGTATGGAAATGACGAAATTGTTTTTGAGTTCCCAGCATTGTTCCCATGGAAAAAGTTGTTCATATTGATGGTCTGACTCACCCCTTTAAGGGTTCAAAACGATCAAAATTTCACCATGTGTATAGATGTACAAGATCAAATCAATGAAACATAATAGGTCAATTGGACGTTCAAACGAAAGATATGATATTGCAGTAATTCGAAAATTTAAAAACAATTTTCCAGATTTTCACAAAGTGCTAACACCATCGCGACTATCTCCATTATTTCATTACGTGGATGCCGCCAACCTTGGTCCACAAAGCAATACCAATCAGCGGCAAAACGCAAACTTTAATACACAACCTGTCGCACCCTCTCATCTTTTCTAACGGAATTAGAACCTAAATTAAAAAAAAAACGGTTTGCACTCCGGGAGTGCCGGCAGAAGTGAAAACTCCGCGCGGCAGAAAGAGATAATACTTAGGATATTAATTTAAGGATATTACTTCCTCTCCTACGCGCGCGCCGGCAGTCTCAGCTCACGTATCCGTCTTACGAATTTTCGAGTAGGTCACGTGTTCTGACGCAAGTTTAACATTTTTACCCATCCCAAAAAGTGCACAACACCGCTCAAGAAGTTAACAGTATGACACAACTTTGAGACAGCAATTCGCTAAATTTCCTGTGACTGATTGAGTCCTAAACTATTTCGAGACAGATGCTTAAATATCTTATTGTCGATTAGATTTTTAAAACTAATAATTACCAAGATATTCAATAAATACATTTCGTATTTTATGACGCCATTCTTGAATGCACTTTTTCTTACCGCAATTTAATCTGGTAAGAAAATATTTAGTGCTTCCTGAAAGCATCACAGAAAATTATCAAAACTGCTCAGAAAAATACTGCCGATCGTGCTTATAAATAATTTTAAACACAATCACTGCTGCATTTATTTTAACATATTTTCAACTTTTCGAACTTCCGTAACTCCTATAAGCTTCCTAACCGGATGTACGTAAAAATATATTTATGTTCACCAATTAATTACCCATCCGTATAACTATAGTCCCCAAAACTATCTTATACATCAAAAAATTGCATTGGGACGACGGTCTAATGTCAACATTTAGATCTTGAGCACTACCGTTAGATCAGATAATTGATATCAGAGATAATGTTATGTTTACAATTTAAATATTCATTCAATAAAATTTTGCCACAATCGAACACCTGAAAGTTGAGTTATTTTCAGGTTTCTAGATATGCTCATATTTTAATGATAACATTATTTTTTATTTTAGTTGGTATTTAATTTCAAAATGCAACAATGTGTTTTTAAATGGTGAGTTAAATGGATGCGAAACCTAAAAAACAGGCAAAGGTTATAACCATCTCGGTCTGTGAACCTATCTACGCTGAATACTGGTGTTTGTGGTTACAAATTTAATTTCATAAAAGTAGATTTAAATACCTCGAGAAATCAAATTAATTCAGGAGTTTGTCAGGCAGGTAACCAGCCATAACAACTGACGAATTATTTACAGTTTATTAAATTATAGCATTAACTTTTTTAGGTTAAATAATTTGGAACGTATGTATGATATTTAAGAGCTTATCGGTGTCTTTGTGTGAAAAAACAAGTTTGCTATTGAATACGTATGAAACTTTATTTTAAAAAACGCAAGGCCATTGATGATAAGACACATGCATGTTACACGATAATAAGTAAAGGTAAGTAAAGTACAATAATATACACGAATCAAAGGAAATAAAAACACGACTGCCATGTAACTTTGATTTTTATCTCATATGCGTGAATAGAATAAACTATGTTGCCTATAGGTGAATTTAAACGATAGCTTCGGTAGTTTTTGAGTTTATATATTTTATATTAAACAAATACTCAATTTAATCTTTCTTGTTTATAATATCAGTATAAATAGAAAATAGTATCCATTATTTCAACAAATCAAATAAAAATCGCCGTCGAGCTATTAATATAAAAGAATTACCTGCTGCCACTTTATTGTCACCTTTTGGCATTGAAATGACCAACCCTGTGTCCTTGCGTGCTTTTTGGGGAATTGGCTCGCAGACAATCGCTTGCAAATGATAAGGTGGAATCAGCAAAGTGGATGGTTGAGATTTGTTTGGTGGGAAAAAAGAAAGGCACTATAATTAGATAATATGTCACGAAGTTCTTTACCTAAGATATACTTATATAATCTTTTATGGGATTCAAAAACACTTTTCTTCAAATATCGCTCGAACAATTTTTAATTTAAATAAAGGGATGACACGACGGAGCTTTTGGACAAACTTTTACGAATTCACTGTTTTCGTTATAGGCGGCACAAGAATCGCTTAGTTAATAGCTCCATTACTACGATATTGTTTTAATTTAGTTGAATATGATATAAACATGCAATCAAAAGTTAACACAAACTATTGCTGTATTTTCAGCTGCGGCAAAGACGGCATCATCACATCAAGACAGGCTTACCTGAAACAAAAAAAATAAAACTGTTAGTCAATGTAGATATTATAAATAAAATTTGGTGAATTTCTGGTGACTTTTTATTTCACGAATATTGTTAGCGTTTACATTTTTTTTTTATTATAAGTATATAAATGTCTATAGATACACCTACGTCGCGTGTCCGAACCTCGACCAAGCGGCAAGGTTGGCCGTCGCTACTGACTGTTCTAGCCGACAGGCGTTGCGTGATAATTAACAGCAATAGCCCAAAAACTGCTCGCGCCCAAAGGAAAGGACATATTTTCTATCAGAATTTATATCAGTAGGTATTGAAAAGTAAATTGTTATACTTGCGTCATCTATTTACATCTATATCTATCTGTGATGTAATCAATGAAAAGCTTTATGATGTATTTGTAGTACAAAATATATTTTCTTTATATAAATCTCTGGCAGCTTAATTGATTGACATCATGAAGGCAACATATCCTTCTTTTGTTTTCAACTTTTCCTTACTTAGGCAGCTATCTACATCCATTTCCATACACATCCATACAATGAAAATAAATGTAATTTTGTATCATATTTGATCTAATGGACCACGACCCCGCCAATATGCTTGATGTAACATAAATTCTATGAGGAACAGGTTTTTCAAGAACCACTAGTTAGCCAATAAATGGTTCACCACTTCACACGTGACTTGTATTCGTATCGCTTAGGGCGTTTGGCATGTCTCATTAAGATTTGATTACTGTGAGATAATTTTATGAACATAAAACCAGGTATATAAAATATAGACCATATACGTCATATCCACTCCATGCCAATGATGATAAATATAAATTGGTTGTTCAAAAAAAAATTGTGACAATGTTTTACTATGAGCGATTCATACTGTAAAGTGTTTGATAATAGAAGTCGAATGAGCCCAAATACGATGGGTTTAGTTTAGAAGTAATATGGCCACCTTCCGACTTCATCAGCAGATCAGATCTATTGTACAATAATATTTGTCATCGGACTTACAGACAAGTAGACAACATTACATCTCGGTTAAGAATAAGTGCTTCAAAATTGAGTTGCAAAATGTGACTCTCACAGACTAACAGAGCAGAGCAAGTTAATGTATGTATCTGAATCACTTAGGTAGCTACAGGATATGGTTTATCCTGGCGTTGTAAAATAGGAAACCCAAGAACAAGATTATCTGATGATCTGTCTGTCTGAAGAGTGGAGATTCATCATCATCGGGTCTTTTTAGTCTCCACTACAGGCCAGACGGGTTGGAGAGGTTTCTCAGATGTTTATAAGCTTTGTTTAGCTTGTTAGCCGAGCTCCGCACGCCAGCCTGCGACACGAGGGTGCTCAGATTCGATCCCCGGTCAGGTCAAGATAGAAAATAATCTTTTTCAGATTGGCCTGGGTCTTGGATGTTTATCTATATATGTATTTGTTATAAAATATAGTATTGTTGAGTTAGTTTCCCATAACACAAGTCTCGAACTTACTTTGGGGCTAGCTCAATCTGTGTGATTTTTCCGTTTATATTTGATGATTTATTTATAGATAATAAAGTACAGTAGCGGTTTAGATAGGATACATGGTCCGCTAGTGAAAAATATAAGAGAAAACGAAGTAACCGTTTGAAATACAGCCAACAAGTAAAAACAAACACGTGAGGAATCAAAGTTCATTCATCGTCCAGGCAAATTATACTCGTATAAAGTGTTTGCTTGGTTGGTCTATCCTCCGCAACAAAAAATTGAGTTATTGACTCAGTGACAGGTCATATTTTACCGCAAATGTCATAGTGTACATACTAAGGATGATGTTTATTTTGCGTATGTGCTAATAATGGTCAACATTAGTGTTAGATTTTTCAAGCTGCCTAAAGGCATCTGCCATTGCTGACCATCTGAAATCTAATGATGACAGCCATGACCAACGGCTTAACGTGACATCCGAATTATGGAGAAACTTGAGATACACTGTTTACCACTTAATCTAATAATAATTAATTTCGATGTTCTAGGTGGTGAATGTTTTCATAAAAACAACAAACGTTTTTTTATATTGAATTAAAATGCACTTATTTAGAAATATGTTTATTGATTAGTAATGCATAAAAGTAACTTAATTGATTCACGAATGATGACTTTAATTAACATAAATAAATAATACGTACCACATTATCAATTACAATATTCGCTACACATGTATAAAATCAATCACAGTATACAAGTTAACATTGACCTTTTTGATCTGAGAGCAAGATGTATAACTATAGTGTGACTTTTTTGCGATAAGATCTTTATAAATCATAAACCGCGATAATGCTAATTGCATATTGGACTGAGCTTGGGAAATATTAAATGCAAATAATAAACTGTTTGATTTCAGTTCCTTTAAATCAATTTGTATAAGTTTTGTAGGTTAGTTACTAGGTATAATTTTTTTGCAGACTACTGTTCTCTTTTGGAAATCCAGCATTATCCCATATGAAAAATTGTGTTAACTGTACGTGCTGTGCACACTGTACAGCCATTATCTATCATCTGTACATTTACTCTTTGTGCAATAAAATATCTCAATTATTCTTTGTCAAAAAATAAATACATTACGTTTCCACATAATATTCTTTTTTCAAATTGATTTAGTATCAAAAAGAAAAAAAAAGAATATTAAACATGTATTCAAAAAACACAGAGGTTTGTCTCGAATGCACTTTGTGTTTCTGTGTACAATTTTTAACCTTTATACTAAAAGGTTTATATATGCAAAGTAATGCTTGTGAAAACTTTTTATTAAAACAATAACAATAATAATTTTAACCATTAGTTCTATGTCTACAGTACGACTAACTCCCTGCGAAAATTCAATTCAATCCAACATGACATTGGGTATTTTAAGACTCTCAATTTGTATAGATACGCCATCCACAAAGGATCACCTGATTAGTATTCTGGTCTTTACCCATTCAAAAGTCACTAAATTAGACATCCATCAAGAAACATCATTGAAGCTTCTGTTTTACGTATCACAGTACTAAATAAAAACTACAAGCAATATATAATTTTAAACCATATTTTCTAACCAGTGTGGTTTATTTTCAAGAAGCTATTTATCTTATCCTTAACTTTGCGATGATGTATGTCACATTGTATTCAGAACTCCATAAGCAAAAAATATCTCCTTTATAGAGTTTGAATAAACTAAAAACAATTGCGGTTAGTTAATTTTATACAGCTTACAACTGCAGCTCTACCTGCCTCTATTTATTCGAAAACTTGAGAAGTTTCTAGTAAAATAATATTTCTAAAGATATATCTAGTGAGGTGCAAGTATTATATGTATAAGCAATCGTAATAGAAATAGGTTAATAATAAGCTAGTTAAAAACTTTCACCTGTTACAAATATCGCGTCGATGATTTATTAGATACAATTATATTCGTAATTTAGTATCAAGATAAGTATATTATTTCTAAAAAATTATAGTAGCAAAGGCCTTTGCCCTGCAGTGGGACAGTATAGGGCAAAAATAGAAATAAAATATAATAGCAGCTATATTATTTTTACAATACATCAAAATAAAATCAAAATAGCAGCCTCATACAGTTATATCTAATGAAAACAAAACCGGTCAAGTGCGATTCAGACTCGTGCACGATGGGTTCCGTAAATAATATAAAAAATATTTTTATTTACTGTACTTTTTACAATTTTTCTTATCAAACTTCTAAAAGTTTGATTTTTTCACAGCTACAAGAGACAGTAAACCTGCGTATTTGATATGAATTTCAGCTTGATACATCTGCGTGTTCCTGAGACGTTTTTCTCAGGAACACGCAGAAATATCAAGCTGATATTGACAGACAGACAACCAAGTGATCCTTCCTTTTGAGGTACGGAAACCTAAAAAAACGACTTACGGTAGCGTTGCAAAAAGTTGGTATTTATAAGGAATGTTAGAAATATAAAGTTATATGAAAACGTAAGTATTATGAACAATACAAAATAAGGAACCGAACATTTCTTTTAATCAAGAAATAACTGCGAATAAATCAATTTGGATGTAATAGTTAAAAAAGGTGGTGATGCTTACATAATTACACTTGACAATTATGTGGGTCAACGATGGGGAAGAATTAAACAGCGAAAGTTAGGAACAGAGAGATATGGTGCAGATAAATAATTGTAAATACACAAAAGTAGAAGATTGAAAGATCAACAGATTAACATGTCAGCTTGCAACACAAGGAATTCGGTTCGATTTCCAGCACGGGCAAATGCTTGTAATTTATTTTCACAGGCACTGAATTGGAACGCCATGTGGTTTCCGGCAGAGAAGAATAAGACCACGCCAAGTCTTCCCATGGATGTCGTAAGAGGCGACTTAGGAAATACAAACTAAACAAAGCTCATAAACATCAATGAGACCTCTCCAACCCGTCTGGCCAGCGAGGAGAGAGTAGGTCAAATCATCTGTCTGCTCTGGTGAAGTATGGATCCGGTAGTACAGAAAGGGTCATGCTCCTGCAGTGGAGATTAAAAAGACCTGATGATAATTTATAGATATACTGAAGTTCTGGAGCTAAAGAAAAAAGGTCAGCATCGCGCAAGCCAGCCGTAGAAACTTTACCAAATATACGAGTATTACAGCCGGCGTGCTTCCAAAGCGAAGCGAAGCACCACAGCGAAGAATGCAACCGGAAAAATGCCAAGATTAAGTTGTGTCATCCACTTCTGTCATATCAACTGCCGGTCCTGTGATTGGAGAGTGCGGCATTGGGTACACATGCCCTGTCTCTCGAGCTGCTAATTACTTATCCCCGATCAATCGAAGCAAGTAAGTAGCACCCCAAATACTTTATCCCGATCCCCTAGCGTAAATACCTACTACTACTACTACTACTAGCGTGGGAAGCCACGCTTATAAAACGGAGTTTATCTAAACAAACTGCGCTCACCAACCCATCTACCAAGCGTGATATGTATGGCAAACCCCCCTCCCCCATTCAATCTTTGGGTAGGCCTACATCCAGCAGTAGACTCATTGCGGCTGAGATGATGATGATGATCGAGATTATGACTTATTATGATTTTTTATATATCATTCTTATCAGAGTTCGTTACAGTTCAAGGCCAATGCGGGGTGTGTATAGAAAACTAAATCTGCTTTAATCTACAAACTGTGCTATAACATGCAAGGGGTCAAATGCCTTAAAGTAATTACTACTCAGTGCTTAAGTTTTTTACTCCTAGGTCAAGAAGAGGTCAATTAGGGGCACGTTTTTTACGTTTTGGTACTTCTCAGAGCCAAATAAACAAACAACGTTTTGCGCCTATTGATGAAACCCTCTTTCGTATTGATAAGAAGAAGGAGTGTGTTAAATAACTACTCGAATAGATTGTTTTAACCGACTTCAAAAAATGGAGGTTATCAATTTGGTTGTTTGTTACCACATAGATTCGTCATTTATTAACCTATTTAAAGAATAACAATGTATATTGGTCTCATATAAAGTTCATAAAAAAATTCATATGTAAAAATACAATACACAAACTCAGAAGGCGTACACTACAGGTAGGCACTGCAGGCTATTAACCTTTCACAATAATGTATTGTATATGCTACATAAATATTTATCTGTTTACTTTTACATAATAAACAACGATATAACCTTACGTAATAAGTACTGCCGAACCTCACTCGTGTTCATAAGTAGTTCGAACTTTTTGCCATCACTCCAACGAATTGTAGAGTCAAATGAACATTGAATTTTTTGTTCGCAAAAATGCGGTTTGGCGACGGCGTTGTCGATACTGGTTTCATGCTGTGTTATTTGAAGATGCTAATATAAATTTTGGCTACTTAAATTTAGAGTTTATTTTTGTTTGAAATTAGATAATGAAGATTCTCCGTCAAAAGCGAAAATGAAACTAAAGTCAAATAGTTCTAATGCAAACGATGAGTTGTATTCTCCGGATTTCTACTTGTGTATACTAAATGATGTTTCAGGGTCCCTTTTTTTTTGGAAGAGTTTGCTTAATACTTTATTAATATATATCGTCGATCCCTCGGGAATAGTACTTTTTCCCGGGATAAAAGGTAGCCTATGTCCTTCTCTATTTTTATTGACTAGCTCCGTGGCGCAGCGGTCAATACGCCAGCCTGCGACACGGAGTGACCGGGTTCGATCCCCGGCCAGGTCAAGATGGAAAATGATCTTTTTCAGATTGGCCTGGGTCTTGGATGTGTATCTGTATATGTATTTGTTATAAAAATATAGTATCGTTGAGTAAGTATCCCATAACACAAGTCTCGAACTTACTTTGGGGCTGGCTCAATCTGTGTGATTTGTCCGTATATATTTAATTTTTTTTTTTTCTCCGTACTCCAAAGAACTTGTAAGCAAAATTTCATGATGATCGGTTCAGTAGTTACGGCGTGAAAGCGTAACAAACAAACAAACAAACTCACTTTCGCATTTATAATATTAGTAAGGATAAGGATGAACGCTAAAAAAACCCAGATGCATAGACTAATGTTAATTCAGTTTACTCAAAAGTGCTTGAAAGAACTCTTACATGGTATATATTCAACCGCGTGCTATGGAGCAGATAACAAAAGAAGCAAACACGTTTGCTCTTTTTAGTAGGAGTATTAATCACAGGTAGAATGAAAATTAAAAATATGTATAATACTAGCTTCACTCGCGTCAACGTTGTTCTCTTGGGAATAGTTCCTTTGTCCGGGATGAAAGGTAGCCTAGTCCTTCTCCGACTCCAGAGAACTTGTATGCAAAATTTCATGACGATCGTTTCAGTAGTTACGGCGTGAAAGCGTAACAAACAAACTCACTTTCGCCTTTATAATATTCGTAATGTGGTATCCTAACTAATATTATAAATGCAAAAGTGAGTTTGTTTGTTTATTTGTTTGTTTGTTACGCTTTCACGCCGTAACTACTGAACCGATTATCATGAAATTTTGCATACAGGTTCTCTGGAGTACGGAGAAGGACATAGGCTACCTTTTATCCCGGGAAAAGTACTATTCCCGAGGGATCGACATTAATGCGGGCGGAGCCGCGGGCGAAAGCTAGTAAGAATCTAATTTTTCTTGTTCTTTTTAAACTTTTGTTTAATATCATCATAATCTTCTTAACAGCTAAGAATAACAATATTGAAACAAAGTAATCAAATCGTCATCTCTAAAGCCGACGCACCCAGTAGACAAAGCCCAGGGCACAGCGGCCTTAGGGGGTGGCAAACCGGGCAACTGCTCGGAGCCTCGCGCTTGCGGAGATGTCGCGCTCAGTCTTCATTTACACCCCTACTCTCATGTCATGCCCTTGCCGCGGAGGAATGGGCTCATGGATTGGGCCTTTTCTAATGAACTTTCAACAATAGGGGCACAACTGGTACTGGACAGGGGTCTCGCAAAGACCTGCTGCCCGGAGCCTCGCTATGGCTAAGACCGCCGTTGGGGTCAGTAATGGAAAATGTGGAATCAATCTAGTGAAAGGTTGGTAAATGCAACTTAAAATATTATTATTCCTCAGATTTTGGTCCAGAATTCCGCTCATACAATATAAATGTCAAATATAGACGAAAATTTAAATAATTCTCAAAAAATTGTTTGTAAATAATTGTATAATAATACAGGTCACTTCAGGATTTGAAGTCGCACCAGCCGGCTTATTCTAACTTAGTGTACAACGTTTTGATAATCACTTAAAAATACATTGCGGTTTTCGTATGATTGAATATTTTTATTTAAGATATATAAAACGTCATGTATTTTTAAGTGACTATCAAAATATTGTACACTAAGTTAGCAAATAAGCGGGCTGGTGCGGGCACCCAGCCAACTTGAGGGACGCGTGGCAACTGCATACGATTCGCATTCTTTGTACTCTTTGACGTCAGGATTATGTCGACAGTGATGCAAACGTTTTTATTAGCTAATGCGTAGAGCTCTTTAAGGCCAGTTAATTTTACGATAAAATAGTTCCCCACTCACATACATTAACATTTAAAACTAAACTGGTAGTAAATAAAAATATTTCAGTTACATTTTGATTTGGTATTCGTATTCATGTATGATCACGTGCTACACCTTGCAAATCAAAAAAATTTTTTGTTCTTTCGTGTGTTGGATGGCCAACACAGGTATCAGATTTTATTTTTCTGATTATATAGTATGAATTAATACGAGAATCAATGCCAAAGGTTCATACATAGAGTACTGAACTCTATAAACCTTTGGCATCTTACATATTTTCGGATAAAATGGCTACACCTTATCTGGAACCCAAACATGATCATCACTATACCATAATGTTGGAAATGTGTTTGCCCGTCCTTCACATCAAAGATGAACCACGGTTCCAAGGCTCTACTTTATTCCAAAATTTAGAAATAACTAGCGATTCGGATCCCGGCTTCGCACAGGTGCAATGTACATATAAATCTACTTTATCTATTAAAAAAACCGCATCAAAATCCGTTGCGTAGTTTAAAAGATCTAAGATACATAAGGACAGACAGACAGCGGAAAGCGACTTTGTTTTATACTATGTAGGGATATCAAAATCTTACAAACTATTTTTTTTGCCGAGTCTGCTGGTGTTGCAGTCATGATGCTTCCTACCACTTGAGATACAGGTTTCTTCCTAGTTCGATGGTGGGTTTCAGAATTATGGGCCTTTCACGGATGGTCGCCAAGATTTCTGTGAAATGTTACTTTATAATATTGTATTGTATGACTTGTAAAACGAGACAATAATTTTATTGTTACAAATACTCAAATTATAGAAGTAAGCGATAATTAAATAAAGAATTTGTGCATTAAAAAACATAAATAAACCATATAGATACTTAACACTTTGACTGCCGAAATCGCAGATACAATAGTTTCTCAATTGCTTGCCGGTCACCGGTTACCGGCGTGGCGTCTAAAGTGTTAAGCGATAAGACCGATTTAGTACTTCTAATATAATATTTTGTCAAGTCACCTATACTTCTAAATAAGCACAAAGACCTAAAAATAACGCGGAAAAAGCCTTGCACCTTGTGAATCACATAAACTTTCGCCTTCAAACCTTAAATGCGGTTTGTACGGATATTACAATATTACTTATCAAGTTTTTGCGAAATGGTAAAAATAGCCTTTGTCCTTAACCCTGACATGGACCTTAGTGAGGTGATTTATAGAAGAAAAATAACGTTTTTGTAGTCACTTTATTTTTAAATGAAATAATATAATGATGGTGTCTATAGCGCAGTGGTTAAGACGCTGCTGCGCAAACAGATTTGCTCTGTGTTTTATACTTAGCTCGGGTAAATATTTCATCATCATCATTGCAGCCATAAAAAGTCCATTGCTGGACACATACTTCTCTCTAGGATTTCTTTGTTTCAAGGAAGGATGTTGCCATACTCACCACGCTTGGCACGCGGGTTGGCGAGCGCAGTTTCCTCGGCTGCTTGTGCTTTCGACGCTGCCGCCCATCGGAAGCATTTTTAGGCCTAGCCGAAATATGATAGATGAAGGAAAGGAAATTACTAGATTTGGGAAGGTAATGAAGGAATTGGGATTCTACTCACTCGAATGAATGGTAGAAAAGCTAGAAACAGCTCGAGTAGCCGGGCGCGCGTACCAGATGCCATACCCGCATCCACCAGCCAAGTAGGTGAGGATGATATCCCTAACTGACTTGTACGTATTTTTTCAGATATTTTCATTAGGTACAAGTATATGCGGTTCCAGAGCTACCCAAAAGATTTGCGTAAGGCAATTGGGCAGTTGGAAAAACTATGCTACACTGTGTTATAACTTGAATAGCACGGGTACAAATTAACACGCTGTCATAATAAATATCATTACAACCGGAAATACGCTCGGACTTGGAGTAGGAAATTAATCTAGGCTCTCTAGACTAATGTAAAGATTTGTGTGTGTTCGTAATGGAAAAACTCAAAAACTAATCAACCGATTTTAACAATTCTACAACCAACGGCAAGCTACAAGATCAGCGGGTACCATATGCAAAAAATTTTAAAAAGAATTGTGATACGTACGAAATTGCACCAACGTAACCAAATGTATATAAAACTTAAAGTTTAAGGTTGCGGGAAACAGCTAGAAGATTTTACTAAAATAAACGGGCTTGGAAGATCTTTTGCACATACGAGCATATAGATAATAAATAATAATAAATAAATATATACGGACAAATCACACAGAGAGCTAGCCCCAAAGTAAGTTCGAGACTTGTGTTATGGGATACTAACTCAACGATACTATATTTTATAACATATATAGATAAACGTCCAAGACCCAGGCCAATCTGAAAAAGATCATTTTCCATCTTGACCTGGCCGGGGATCGAACCCGGTCACTCCGTGTCGCAGGCAGGCGTGTTGACCGCTGCGCCACGGAGCTAGTCGCTAGATAAGTCTTTATTTCTCGCAGCTACATTCGAAAAAAATATTACACTCGTACATTAAGTTGTAATCTATACAAATATTTTAGCAGTTTTTGTCAAACTTAGTCACTTTACAAAAATAGCTGCAAAAATATTTTTAAACGAAGGACTAAGTCATTTCCATTCGCAAGAACACCGAGTAGGCGCAATATTCGCCAACGTTTGTTATTCTAATGTTTTATACAGTCTACACATAAGAATGAGAAAATGTATTATATACCTACTCATCATCATTTTAAGTAGGTGTCACGGTCAATCGACCATGCACACTCTGGTGTCAGAGCTCTTCGGGACCGCCTGTCCGCCTCTGACGTGGTTCCTTTAACGACCACCAGGTGGCAGCCGGGACCAACGGCTTAAAGTGCCTTCCGAAGCACGGAATCATCTTAATTATCAGACAATCAGGTGATTTAAGCCTGCAATGTCCTAACCAAACTGGAAACAACTAAACAAAGTATGCTTCCCGTGGGATTCGAACCCACGACCCCCGTGTCTACAGGCAAACGCCTTAACCACTGGACCACGGAGGTAGTTATTATATATTTATTATATACTCCAATGTACTATATAATATTTTATATACTCGTCAAGTATTGTTCTAAAGAATGTGCCACAATGAAAACACATTTCACTTTTCTACGTAACAAAAATCAACTTATCACAGCAAACTTACAATGGTCCTAAGCCAAATTGTCGAAAATATTCAATGTAACTGTTCAATCTGCTCACAAAATTTTACGAGAATCGGTTGAGAAGTAGTCCCCTGTAGGGGAGAACAGTCGGATAGCGGGACATACGTAAATCATCATCATCAGGTCTTTTTAGTACTTTGCCTATACTCTCCACGCTGGCTAGACGGGTTGGAGAGATCTCACAGATGTTTATTAGCTTTGATTAGCTTGTAATTTCTAAGTCGCCTACTACGACATACACGGGAAGACTTGGAATGGTCCTATTCTACTCTACCGGATACCACACGGACATACAAAAGAATTTTTGCCAAAGCTAAAACAAAGGCGAACGCTCGCCTGGTTGATGAAATCTGAGTATTATTTTTATCTTCTTTTTAGCCACTCAATCATTGATCATCTCAAGGCCAAGGCCACACTGCTGCGGATGACAAATTATCCACAACACTATGGATAGATAAAGAGTTACCATTGTTCAATCTATTTATGGTTCAGTCGCCATGACTCGTATTATTTTTTAATATCACACACATCCAAAAGAGCACTATGTGATATAAAAAATAATGTACAAATATGTATAGGTGCGTCAAAAATTACAGATTGACATATTTCTGCATTATAATGAGTAAATAAATACATCAGTGCTTACAATTATAAAACAGATATACCTACCAATTTATTCACATGCATGGATCATTATCTTAAAGCGATTAGAACCCCGTCAGCAAAAAAATCCCGAAGTATGTTAAAAAAGTCATTGAAAAAAAAAACCATTGTGGGGACCCAGAAATTAATGCGTTTGGTGCGTAAGAAATAAGGAATAATTATTTAGTACAGAGAATACAAGAGTATCAAACAACAGTGGCACTGTCCGCCACACTAGGATTCCCTGTGTCGTGGCGACCAGTATCTTCCCAAATGTGCAAATGTAAGATGTTTTACAGTTTGTGGGTATAGGTATATTGTGTATATTTTCTAAATAATAATTTTAAGTTTCAATTTGGTAGTATTTATTTTATTCTACCGTTGCGACGGTCTATTTTTATTTTAAGTGACACTTCCCGGAAATAATGCCCAAAAGTATTCTTGTAAAAATATTAGTCAACGTAGAGTCAAAAGTATAAGGTGCAGAAAGTTAAATCCATTTAAATAGGTTTATCTCATCCATGTTAAGAAATAATTGCGGAAAATACATAACTTTAAAGGAGAGCAAAACTTTAAACTTTTTTGAAAGGCAATGCGGAGTTATTCAGCTTCGAGCTTGAAACAATTTTGTTTCTTTTTTGCTAAGTATTGAAGTAGGCATTTGTCTCCCATCTCATATAATGTAACGTACGCAGAGTAACCACATAATAAGTACCAGTACTAAGCGTAACGTATATATAATAAGTACAGGTTAACAATTGATGTCACTAACTATTTTTAGAGATTATCCGCACAAAGCCAGGCTTATAAACCCGCTAGTATTTAAACAAACACTCCACAAAACATTACATCAAATAACATAGTGACGGCAATGAGTTATTGAAGCTGGCAATGACTGGCGGTCAACGAACTGGCCGGCTGACATACGATAGTGAGAGAGAGGACGCGGGTTTCGGCGGAGGCTTTTTGTGCAGGTCGTATATGGCACTAACGATCCGTCTTGATTTGCCGGCCGCTGATGGTAACCGATGACAGTTTGATTGTAAGAAGGCATCTTAATTATTATTTTGTCTGGCTCTGTTGGAACTGCTTTGGCTAAAAGATCGTAAAGGTACTCTTATTAAGTTAATAAATAAATTATGGTGAAAAATTATGTCCATCCGTCCGTCTGTGACCGTATTGCAATTCTTGAATATTCCCCGAATGTGTACATATATCTATTGCCGTTCTAACAATAAAATAAACAAAGAGAGGGGGGTGGGGAGGTGAGGTGGTTTAATATAATGCTGTCAGCATTATATTGAACCACCTCACATTTATTTCTGAGACATCAAACAACAGATAATTAAAAACAATAGTATTCGATCTGAAAAAAATCTTTGGTACGTTAGAACAATCATAGAGATTGGATGAGTTTTTAGAGGTGTCGCTTGATTCATCTTCATTGCGAGTAGGGTTTTGAGTTTTGTAGATTAAATCGACTGTTGTGTATTGTGATCGTTGCCGAAAACGTGATATACATATGGGCATTGTATTCTTATCCAAATTTGGAAGATTGCAGCATAATAATAATAAAATATGAGCTACAGGCTACAGGTCGAAAGCCTGGGTAAAATCTTTATCTAAAAACGTAAGATACCACCGACTTACATAAATGGTATGAAATTACTGTTTCATTACCAAGTTGTTCATTATCAGAAATAATTTCCTTTAAGTCTAGAAGAAATCAAAAAATGAAAAAAGTGAGTGGGACTGAATCTTCTAACGCCTTTTCACAGCCTCCGTGGTCCAGTGGTTAAGGCGTTTGCCTGTTGACCCGCGGGTCGATTCCCACAGGAAGCATACTTTGTTTAATTGTTTCCAGTTTGGTTAGGACATTGCAGGCTTTAATCACCTGATTGTCTGATAATAAAGATGATTCCGTGCTTCGGAAGGCACGTTAAGCCGGTGGTACCGGCTGCCATCTGGTAGTCGTTAAAGGAACCACGTCAGAGACCAAGAGGCGGTTCCGAAGAACTCTGACACCAGTGTCAGTGTGCATGGTCGATTGATCGTGACACCTACTCGAAATGATGATGATAAATATTTGTAAGAATTTACCTTTCAGTAAAATTTTGCTACCCTCTAAACTTCTTCTAGTTACTCTAAAGTCTGTAACTCGGACCTATAACTTAACATTGATGAAATACTAAGGAGTTGCTGCTGCCTCATTCCAGAACTGTAAGTACTTGGAAAAATAAACTTATAAATTTAAAAATAATTAAATTAAAGAAGTGAGAAAAGCATACATATTATCACATCTTTATCCCTTACGGGGTAGCCAGAGCCTAATGTCATAAGACCGGAAGGCCTCGTTTAGCGTAAAGATGGAAAACGGTAAGAAAACATCAAATAATGTAGAAGAATTATAACTGCAATAGAGGACATATTAATCAATCTCTTACAGCTTTTTGTTTTAAGGTGCTTGGTATACATTTCTTAGTTTTAACATAGATTTAAAAAAAAATTTAAGCTATCGAAAGACCGTCTTGCAAGGTCAATAGCTAATTAGAGTCACTCGATTTCAAAAAAATATTTCAAATTATTTCTCCCACATCTCTTTAAAGTGCATGGTTTGAGTGCAATGAATGTTGGCGTCTTTTTAGTCGGACCGAAACAAAGGTTGTTTTACTACAAACTCAATCAGTGTTAGGTTTTGCGTGCAAAAAAATATTAACCGCTTTGAATCAAGGCCGAACTGCCTTAACACCCGTAATCTAAGTCGTTTGCTCCACTCAATCTCATCAGAGGACACCTCAAGTTCACATTTGGCCAACACTGATAGTTGTTTCCTCGCCTCAGCTGGGGAAAAGTCGAGAGTCAAGAGATGTTTCTGCTATAATGAATACTGATTTTAACTGATGAGATTGAGTCGAGTTCAGTTTGCCTTGAGGAATCCACATAGAATACGGAAGTTTCACCCTTTCCCAGATCAGTTAGGTGTGACAATCATCCTTATTCATTAAGGAAAGGCTCACCTTTGTCAATATCTTTGTTTTACGAAGGTAAGTAGGTACCTTCATTATTAGTTTAAACTTGTACATAATGTTTATTTCAAACTGAACGTAAATAGTATCTTTGTAACTTTATTTCTATATACTACGAGTATTTATTGTAAAATGAGTATAAAGTAGTTAGGGGTCATCTGGTTGGTGTTTACCTATGAGCATCTTTAATCTTTAGGGATCGGTTGTGTAGATATTGTGACATAAACATTGTTTTTGTATTTTAGAACAAAAACTTATATCCTAATTAGTAAAGAGATTTGCCAAAGGATAAATAATAATATTATAAATAAAAATATGTATTCTTTAATTAGGTAAGAATCACAAGATATTTGTCTAAAAATAAATAACTAATATAAACCAAAAGAATATGATAAAGGTGACACTGGTAAACCATTCAACGCCTCAGTGTGATATATGTAACTAATCAATTTCTTGTTTTTTGTGTTCATAATCTGTGGCGCTATTAGCCTGTGGCGGTGCGGGCACGAAATTTAATTATCAAATCAAACTGTGGCGTTCTACATAGTATATACTATACAGCTATATGTAGATATACACACACTGATTATAGACGAAAGTCTATAATCAATGTGTGTTATCAGTAATGACTTACGGGTCCGAAACGTGGTCCCTTACTATGGGCCTCATAAGAAAGCTCAAAGTCGCTCAAAGAGCTATGGAGAGGGCTATGCTCGGTGTTTCTCTGCGAGATCAAATCAGAAACGAGGAGATTCGTAAGAGAACAAAGTCCACCGACATAGCTCAACGGATTAGCTCTTTAAAAAGGCAGCAGGGTGGGGCACATAGCGTGTAGAACCGATGGCCGATGGGGCAGAAGGGTTCTCGAATGGCGACCACGTACCGGCAAGCGCAGCGTCGGATATCCACCGACCATGGTCGGATGACATGACTAAGACAGCAGGAAGACGCTGGATGCAGGCCGCTTCCAACCGGTCGTATTGGAAATCCTTGGGGAAAGCCTATGTCCAGTGGACTTCTTGCGGCTGATATGAAGATGATGATGATGTAAATATAGACAATATCATTACTTATAAAGATTGAATTAAGATGTTTCTTTCTTTAGGTAACTTAGAGGACCTTTCATAGGTTGTTTATGACAGCTAGCAATACTTGCAATATCATCACGATTTGTTTACCGATCAAGAGTTTATATGACATAAAAAATAAATCATAAACCGGTCGTGGCATCTGCAATAACCATAACAGACATGCACACGTGTTCTAGCATCTTGTGCACAAATCGTGAAGTATTTACTATGTGTTAAAATTAGCGTATAGATTGCATCCTTATGGGCAAGACTTTTGAACATATCTTTTGCGTATTTAATGCTGTGGTAAAACCATTGAAAGTAGATCAAAGCGGGTGGGGCTTAATAAGTATATCTTTTCGCGAACTAGTCTGTCACGCGCTCCGTGACGGAAAGACGCGTCGATAAAAGCATTTAATGTTATATTGTTTGTGAACATCGGCCAAATCTTAAGAATTAGAAAAAAAATGACTTCTTGTGTAGTAAAGTGGTGGAGGGAACGCAAGGAAAGGTGGAAAAGTGACACTGAAGTAACATATCACAGCGAGCGAGGCAAACTGTAGCCTACCTCCGCTATGTTGACACCATAGCGTTCATTAGATATGTTGACACCGCCCCGTGACGTTGACGTGGCCAATCGCAAACTTGCTTCGTCTATGAATGCGTGTTTTTTGTTGTGATTTTAAGTTTGTTTGCGTAAATGGGACTGATATTGAATCGTCAGTTGTATGAGAGTTACGCTTACATAGTTTTTCTAATTCAATCGGTAAAACACAAAGTTATTCCATAAAATATCACGAATAGGCAACATTTGCATCACCATAGTGATTTTAAAATTGTTGTTTTTAATGTTAAGGATTTAATAAGCACAACCGAAATTGGTTATTATTTTACTAACATATAAGGTACTTTATATATGTGTATATGCCTTTTTATTTACCCATGTTTTAAACTTTACCTAATAAATGTTCATAATAAGCACGATGCAGTGAAAAAGACAAATTTGTTTATTTATATTCTGTATTTTTATATGTTAAGTGCGTTGAAAATATACAAAAAAGATTTGCTTAACGTTAAGCTGGAAAGACTGGTTTATTACAATAATTTAAATACATTTGCAAATATAAATATGTTTTTTTAAATTATACTAACTATAGTAGGTAGAGTTATTTTTGATCCTAAAGGCAAGTTAATATTACACAATATATACTAATAAAGTTCTTGTCCTTTCAATTTTCTTTATTTCTTGTTCTTCCATGCTGGTCTGGGAGAATAGAAAAAACGTAGAATGTGCCAGCTGCTTCTCTTCCCCCGCAAATCATAAAAGCCGATCGAGGGATTGGGCTAAAAGCAGCGGAATCATGTCAATAGGCGATGCGGCTAGCAACCCATCACTATTTGATTCCATTTTCCATCTACACGCCCTTCAACATGTTAAATGTGACCATAAGGTCTTATAAACCCAGGCTCTCTCTATCCCGCAAGGGAAAAAGACGTGATACTATGTTTGTATACTTCTTGTCTTTAAAAGAAAAGATATGCAATTAAAACTAAGTAAAAATCTTTGTCAAGTTTGCAAATTGTTTTATATACGTACTTATTTACCAGTCAGAATACCAACTTAACCATATGTTTGAGAGTTGTCATGTCTAAATAAAACAAACGAGATAACTGTTTAGAACCACAGAGTTAGATAAAATCGCGTTGTCACGTGGTCCCCGACCTCTGTACCCGGTGTCGGTGAATCAGTGAACTTGATGACAAGGTTCAAGAGATCAAGGTCGCTCCAATAGAACCCTTCCTGATTATCCTTACGTGGGCCAAATAATCGCGAGCAAAATTACACGTGCAATTTCCCGCAATCGAAATTCGACCTAACGAGACAGGTGATAAAGAGGAAATTGTTCAGAGGTAACAAGCATTTTATAGGACCTTGCAATGCAGTCTCGATGCGAGTCACGTATCGAGTTATAGCAATCATAACGAATTATTCACTTCCATATGTACTAAATGGCTCATTATGTTAGCAGCTTTAGTGCAGTTTGGGGTGGTGAGTTGCAAATCGACAGTTTACGATGCGACGATGACGATCTATGGAAATATTAAAGTAGAAGAGCTCGATTGAGTCATCGCCTCTATTATGGGGCCATCACGTGGGCTATCACTGTCAAACAGTGTTCGAAATTCGCGTGTAACTAGCGGTAGTTGTGTTACTCTATAGATGCGTAGTTCTTTATAAAAATACTGAATTGCTTAAAACACATTTCAGGTTCAGAGCAGTTGACTTTTACGTAGGTTTATTTTTAAACTCTTGCGCGTATGTATATAAACAGGCCGTAGCATGAATCTTTTATTAATTTGTTTCCGTTAATGTTAATTAACAAACACGATGGATGACACTCTGTTTTAAAACAGAGTGTCATCATTCGTGGTTGCAACGAGACCCGTTTATACGTAACGTAACATTATTTGTGTACAATATATGGAAGTTATTCTTATTCGCAAATTTATTGTAGTTGCCTGCTATTATAGATACGAGTATATGTGGATTGGTCATATTTTATTGACTTATCGCATCATCTTTTGTTACGATATGTAAGATTATCTGCAACTATTTACATCAAATCGTGGAAGCCAATAATGACTTGCTTGATTGATCGACCGTGACCAATCGATATTTTTTTATTGTAATTATATCCAAGACTGGTGACCTCGGCTTGCACATGTATTTAATACCACTAAGCCTCTTGGAAGAAATGCTACAAAATCGTCAATGAATTGCAATCCGTCTTAATTCAAAAATTCCCAAGCGGACGAACAGACTTTTGTCTTCAAGAATAGCCTTCAATAGTAAATTCACATATATTAAATACGAATGAATAGAATGTATGTACATAAGTTACGTATATGATAAAATACTGAATGTTTAGGCATAAATATACATTTATTACAATATGCATGTTTAAAGTATCTACGTACATTATACTAAAAAATAATTATCTAAAGATATTAGGTACTTAAATTCAATAACTCTATAAAGGCTGAAAACTCCTTCATGTCACTATTCAAAAGTCCAGATACAAGGAATGCAAGCGAGCAGCTTACTCGGCATTCTTCGAATAGACAGGGTGAGGAAGACTGAGTTACGCTCCAAGACCAGAATGGTCCATGTGAGTATCAGGGATTGGGTCGGACATGTGTGCTGAATGAGATCAGATCGATGGGACCAGGTTACCCTGTGGTTACTTGATGGACGTAGGTGTAGGGGTAGATCGGCTATAAATGAAAATAAACAAAATATTTTAAAACAATATACTGTCTGTCTTACCACTTTGCTACCAAAGATACGTATAAAGCTGTGTTTGTGCCCTAAGCACTTTAAGCTCGGGTTCTCGCCCTGTCTAGTTATAGGTGCAAACATTGTTATGAATTACTGGGGCCCCTACATTAGATTGGAGCTGTTTCTGGGGTGTATCCCACGACGCAATACCCTGAGCAGTTTTTGCTTTAGGGCCAATCCATCGCTGACCAAAGAATGCACCAGCAACTAATTCCAACGAGTAGGGAGATCCTAATATTTAGTTTTCCTTACCTCAGTCTTCCCCCATTTCTCTTCAAATATCCTGAGATTTTATGCCACTTCCGACCATTTTTTTTCAAAGCTCTTATTACCAGGATCCAAACCAGAATAATTCTTGCATTGATATCATCGAACCAACGCCACCTAGGCCTATCTCGGTTCTTGTAACCACCTTCCGGAGATCATTTTATAACTAATAGTGGCCCATCGGTGTCCCATCTCAACATTGCCAGTTTTAAAATTAAGTACTGTTTCTATCCTAGTGACACCCAGTGTTCCATCGCTCTATGGCAAATCTTGTACTTGGACTCTGTTCCTCAGTAAATGGCCAACTTTAAGCACCGTAAGTTAGGATCATCATGCCAGGCTGTCTGTCACACTGAAGACCCCGGGTTCGATCCCCGATCAGGTCAAGATAGAAAATGGTTCTTTTTAGATCGACCTAGGTCTTGGATGTTAACCTAAACATGTATTTGTTATAAAATATGGTATGGTTGAATTAGTATCCCATAAGTCTCGAACTTACTTTGGAGCTATCTCAATTTTTGTGATTTGTCAATATATATAATTATCTTTTATTTATTAGTTTTGCTACTACTACTGTGTCTTGAACTCTTAAATTCCACAATACAACAGCTTGCATAAAAAAATATACTAACTTTGACAAATACGTACAAACATACCATACAGTCTTACGTAATCAAAGGGCTTGTTACTCAAATTGCTGACATTGACAATGACCATGATTTCGCAAACTTTGATATATCATGCTAATCTCCACGCTATCTTTGTTACACAAAATATGTCAAGAAGCGTCTTGTAGTGCGAATTCAGTGATGGATGACTTCGCACGACATATGACATGTTTACCGGACTGGCCTCAAGGAAATTTCCTACAAGATCCATTATTTTTTATCGCACTTCTTATAATAATTTATTGCCAATATCTTATTACTGTGTTACTAGATTGTTTTATGTTTTAAAACAACATCTAATGGATTGTCCGAATGCTATTTTTCGATTTGGGTTTATCTGAAATTAATTGCTTTTATTTTTTAATGTCATCGTCGATTATTTTTTACATCGTCTACAGTCGGTGGCATAATTACAAGGATTTATTCCAGTACTTCGCACCTATTATTACTTAGTTTATTTTTGGTGCCTGGTTTTTAGGGTTCCGTATTTCGAAAGGTAAAAGGAACCCTTTACAATCACTCGTTTGTGACGTGAACGAGTAGCCTTTTAAGTAGAAATTAATATCACATACTGATCTACGGACCCTAGTAATTATAAAAAATATAACAAACTTCTAAGTTAACGTAATATCAAGGTACAGCTTTGTTCGTTCATATATCGTAAAACGTATAGAGACCCTTTATTTTATAAAGGCTATAAAAATATTCTCTATAATAAATTTGGTATGAAGCAAAGTCTTATAGAACAAGTAGAGGGAAAAACGGCAAGCTGGATTTGTAGCAAGAGAAATAAAAAAAAAAGGGTCCCTCGCCAGTTGGCCAGTTTTTATAGTCTGTTGTTGTCGAGGGATCACTTTGACTAATTGAATTGCTTGCAATTGATGTGTTGACATTATATCAACATGAGTGTGATTGTACCTTAGTTGTTCGGTTTCTTTATGGTCATTCCAGAACAAGTTTCTTTTTATTAGAGTAATTGATGTAGTAAATAACATGTTATTTTTTTAATGGACGGCATTCAACCTTGAATGTTCTAATTCTGTATGTACCATTAAATGATTAAAATGACATATTCATCACTCCATTAAAATTTTATAGTAGTTAAAAGTATGTACATCCTAGGTTAAATAAACAGTTCGGGAAGAAAAAATATCATATGCAAACGCTAGTTACTGCTATGAAATTACAATTCATCCATTTGTATTCAAAACGGAGCAGCATCCGCATCGGCCTTGTCACAAATCTCCGCTCATTTGGAGCAATGCGAAATGTAACCTAGGTATGAGGTGCAGCATTGCTCGACACAAAACTAAAAAAAAAAAAATTCAAAACGTTTATTTAATACAGGTCATTTAGACACTTATTAATTGTCATACATTTTCAACTGAGAATTGTTGAGGTCACTAAATTATTTATGGCTAAGTTTAATGCCGCTTCCAAAGCGGAGTGCAGAAGAAGCGGCAACAAACTGCACAGCGCATTTCCTCCAATCGACATCAAGTTACAATTTTAGGTATGTGGACTGATTGGCGACAAATCTCCGCTCATTTGGTGCAATGCGAAATGTAACCTAGGTATGAGGTACAGCATTGCTCGACACACTGGCGACTTATACACGCACATAAGGCATAATATTTTACAAACACACACTGTTTTATTATAAAACGAGGACTAACTTTAGTACGTGGTTTAATAATCCATTCAAAACAAATTGACAAAGACAGTTGACCAAACGTCAAAGTCACAAGTGTCGACATATTTTGGTCGGATAATGGTTTAAACCAGGTACTAAAGTTAGTCCTCGTTTTATAATAAGACGGAATATGTTTAAAACAGAGCAATGCGAAATGCCCTTGGCGGAGCAGCATCATTGGACACACAGAACAGAAAACAAATTAGAAGTGTGATAACACTTCTAATTTGTTTTCTGTTTGTATGCGTGATTTCTATGAAAACCAGCGTCGCGTCATTTCAAGCATACTACTAACGCAACATAATTGAATAGAAACTTCTCCTTTAGTCAAAGTTTCACTAGGATTTCTCTATTTACACGTTAGAATAGCACAAATCGGCATTTTACGTTTTTTTTTTCACGTAAATCTCACTTTTGTTCCTTTGACGATCTGATCGAGCGCATCGTCGGCGCGCGTGCCACGCCCTTTGCCATTTCTAATGTCTTTATTGCTCTGTGATTGGACACAATGTAAATTAATTTTCAAATAAAGGAAACTCCCACTTAGTGTTAAAGTATATGTTCACAGCAAGAAATATATAATATAAATTTATGTAATAAAATATTAACAATAATTATTTGCAATAAAATATTATTTTTTTTTGTGTACTTGAATATAGATTGATTGCAAAGTAAATTATTAATTTAATTTTAAAACGATATATTCAATAATAATAATATAATTATAATTTTATTCGCACATCAGAGTAACAAAAAAATTAGAAGACCATGGCACCCAACCTAGGATGAACCTGTGTTATGGTGTACCTGTGTTATGGTGTACCACCTCCGCCGCAAAACAATTACATAAGCATGTTCTTAATTATATTTAAAAAAATAATAATACGTAATTAAAATGTTATTACTAAGCTTACTTAGAAAATGCATTATAATACAATTCTTAATTTAAGTTACGAGGAAAATTGTTCATAATAAGTAGTGCTGGTGAAACTAATTGTCTGACGTAAGTTAATATCAAAACTCACCGGGAAATTAGTGAAGTTTCTAATAAAACTCTTGTGCGTTAATCACCTTTTAATATAGATAATTATATAGATCTAGGGTTTTTCATATTACGAGTTAGGAAATTTTAAGTCATTGAAATGTTCTTGGAATGTTGTTTTGGTATTCTAGAACGGTAATACCATTATTATTTTACACTCACGAATGATGAGTCATGTTATGTTATCAGCATTTTGCAATTCTGTATGTTTTAAAGCTATCCCTGAGTAATCTTAAAGTTATTATGTTTAAACAATTTATAACAGTGACTAACGAACATGTAAGGATAAAATTGATAAGTAAATACTCTTAAAAATAGAACTCAGTTTTGTATTATTTTTTGTGGGATTTAACATTTAAACTATTGTTTTTGTCCGTATAAAACGTAGCTTTCATAAGCTACGTTTCAATGCGACACAGTAGAACGTACGCCGGTACTTTTTCGTATCTGTGGTAAGACTTGTGCAGATTTGCCCACAATGTTTTCCTTTACAGGTAGCAACTGGTAGTCGGTAAAAATTACAACACATGAATCTAATAGTATTTTCTACAAAATTTATGTTATAAACATTCCATAACTAGTAAAAATAAGAGATCTATTAGCAAAATAGTCGGGGCCATTAAAGCCATTTGCACACTCCCCAAATAAACAAGTGATGGGTGCTACCCACGGCGATGGAGCGCGGCCTTCGCTCAACAGACGTCAGTGCCTCTCCCATGGGCCATTTCGCCGACCTCGCCAAGGCCACGACATTGATATTTAACGATGGGTGTGACAATTGGCAACAGGTTTTTTTTATTCAATACACAAGAGCCCATTTTGGCTTAATATAACACTAGCTTTCGCCCGCGGCTCCGCTCGCGTTAATGTCGATCCTTCGAAAACAATTCTGGATGAAATACTGACAGTATACTGACTTTTTACGAGATAAAAAGTAACCTATGTCATTTTACTCCAGCGTGGAAGCGTAACAAATAAATAAACAAACAGGCTCACTTATAGTAAGGATTAAGATTTTCTTCCAGCTCTGCATTACAATTAAGAAAAAATAACCTGTAACCTACGAATGTCATTTTTATTATTTATCCGTATGTATTCGTAACGTGTAACTTTTCGTAGAATTTGATTTTAAAATCATATAAAAATTAATGTTCTGAATGATGAGGATTATATTTGCTCAATTTTATTAAAATTTGACTGACTGATTGAGTGAGCTTCCATTTAACTTTATAAGAACACTGCTTATTAAATATGAAACAAATTGTGCATATACTTACTAAGTACATAAGGGTAATTTCTCATATTAAATTTAACGTTGTTATGATAGTACCTTTGTCTATTTATATGCGTTATTCCGTTAATTTACTAACGTGTGTTGCTCTGTGACTTTACAGATATTTTCCTAAAAGAGTCTTACGGCAAAATTATGCAAATTTGAGTTGTGAAGGAGATGAAAATTGTTATTCTCGCTTCCTATTACCTGACAGAAATAATGTATTACTGATTATGTTGTTTTTGTTTATTAAAGTATACTTTAATTAACCATAATAATAACTAGTGGTTCTGCAAGAACAGTAGACCTCGCGAGCCCTTACAACCAACATCCACATTTGCCCTCCAGTGCTCTAAAATATATCTGTTACAGGATGATTTCCTTCAGTTAATATATCCCAATCCCCGCTGCTCTTAATTAGGTACCAGGGGAAACGGAAATTTAAACCTACATTCCTCTTACCAGAAGACCCGACCAGACCCTTTTTAAAGAGGAAACACTAAGCTCGAGAGAATTGAAAATAGGTATTTATAATATCTATTGCTGTCGTGCCGCGTGCCCAAACAAACCCCTCAGAGTGCGATAGAAATAACTGCAGTTTGGCCGGAAAATACCTATAAAAAGTACACAAAATTAACGCTTCGTAGTCCTCTGATTTCTTCTCCAAAACTTAATCGATTTAATTTCTTTTTATATTAAAAATTTAAAATAAGCTATGCCTGTGTTTCTGTGTTTTCTTTTTCTTATATAATTATCCAAATTTGTTTTCTAGATGTTTGAACACAACGGAAATTCGTACCAATTTTTCATGTTTTTGAAGGTTAATATCTCTTTAAATAATTCAATTATGAAAAAAATTTACACATACGGATTTTTTTAGTAAAAAATCATTGCTCTATTGGTACTATCCGGCGAGGAGTCAGGGGACTACTCTTGTATGGAAACACGGCCCTTGAGCACCATGTTTAGTATGCCTAAGTTGGAGTGATCCTCATCAAGATCGGAAATATCGGAATAGCGAATTTGGCATGGGTGAATGGGAGGCAAAGTTTACCCGATTTCATAGTTGTTACCAATTGGTCAAAATTTTAATAGAACGCTAATTTCAACTACTATGGCAGACAAACATGCGAACTTTACGTAAAGAAGTGGCTGGCACCTATAAGGCCCGGGTTCAAGTCGTAGGATAGCATGTGAATCTTTTTTACTTATTTTCAATTTTATTTCAGGATTCTAAGTTTATTCAGTGTTTTCAATCATAAAAGTAATTCGCAGTATCATGCTTTAAGCCAAAAAATATTTCTTTTATTTTGATATATCTTCCTCAGGTAAAGTTGTTCAATTTCACTCCCTCTCCCACTTCACCTGCTTTAACTTTTTTTCATTTCAATTTATTAATATATTTAACTTTTGTACTACATATAGTCTGTGGGTTTGAGCATTAAGGGAGTTATTTCTGTGTAATCTATTCATAAAGCCCTTTTATTTGATACCGCACATGGTATGTTTGCCGACGTCACAGTTACTATACACCATTTTCATACTTGTCATACCATAGATTTGTATTTAGGACATCACACTGAATGCATTAATACAAAAAAAATATTCAGAAAATCGATTTCAGACAACTTTTGGGCAAATTGCCGACTATATACATGTTCAAGTTTATCGTATGTAAAGTTGTTCAGACAAAAAAGTTGCGTCTTAATGAGAGTAACAAAAAAGTCTAATGACATTTTTGATTCTTTTTTCGAATAGCTGTGCTATGAGTTTTTTTAAGTTTCGGATCCCCATATAACCGCCATTTTTTAAAATTTCGAAAAACTGGCACGACAAAAAAATTCTATATAATTACCAAACCTGCTCACAAAATTTCATGAGAATCGGTTGAGAAATGCGACCTGTAGGCGAGAACAGACAGACAGACAGACAGACAGACAGACGGACAAAAGAATTTTGGGCAAGTCGAAACTGAGACGCTTCGCTCGCTCGGTCAACTATGCATCTTAAATTTATCTTTTACTGTTAAAGATATCCGTAGTTTTAGGAAAGATCCTACACTCATCTCGAGGCAAGCCCTTAACTAAGGTTCTAATGAAAAGCAAATAATTCCCCTGGTTCAAGCTGTCCCAGCAGAACTAGGAACGAATGCAGCAGAATTAGAGTCAATCGAACTGTGTCCGAAGTGAAGCCAACAATGCATATCAATAGAGGTACACTGAGAAAGCCTTAGGACCTGAGTACCAAAGGACATTAAGATTTTATTGCATAACTCGGTTTTAGAGGGTTTTATATATTATTATTGTGTGTTAAAACATGTGATACCCTGTAAGGTCTCGCTCAGTCTCGCACATTTCGTGTAAAGTAATATGTGTGTATGTATGTATTTATGTATATATTTTATTTTTATATATTTCTGTTTTAAACTTGCTCTTCCACATCTTTGCACCTTGCCTGTTTATTGATGTCTTTTTTCCAACTACCCTAAGGTTGCCTGGAAGAGATTGCTATTGCGATAAAGCCACCTTTGTATATCTTTTTATGCCTATTATTTTTATTAATGTTTTTTATGTGTACAGTAAAATGTTAAACAAATAAAAATAAATAAGTACACAATAAACATGAGTATAATAACGCATCCAGACAGGTGACTAAAATGCCATAAATACTAAAATAGAGATCCTACTCCTCACAACGCGCTCTGACGGCTGAAGGTCTCCATCACATAATATATACCTGTACATCGTGACGCTTGCATGCCTACTCATTTATTAAGGGCTGGCATTTCGAGCTTGGCATTTAAATCTGAACTAACGAAAGGCGTGTTGATTGTGTGTAGTGTTATGGGTATCTTTATACGCATTCACGAAGAACCTAATACAAAAGATTAATACTATTATGTTGGCTCGATTTGTTTTTAATTTTATGAAGTATTTACCTACGTTCTCATTTGAGTACTCTCTATTGCCGAAAAAGTTTCTTGAGCTTTGGATAAGATTAAAGATATTAATTGTTGCTGTACACGTGCAGCCTGTGGACCACATACTCGCAGACCGCCTACAGCGCTCTTCGAGTACAATTTAATAACGCCTTTAGGGCAGTGCTGGGGCTGCCTCGCTTCTGTAGCGCATCAGGGATGTTTGCGAACGCGCATACTGACTGTTTCTACGCTACTATGCGTAAACGCGGCGCGTCCCTGGTGCGCAGGGTGCGAGCCAGCTCCAATACAGTCTTGGGGGCGATAGCTGAAAAACAGGATTGTCCCTACTTGCGACACTGCAGTAACAGGCACCTGCCATGCCGCCCTTTTAAATGGCATTAATAAAAAAAATATATGTATATGTTGACATTTAAAATTTATTGTCATTTTTAATTGTATGATGTGTATTTAATTGTTTTTTTTTGTGTATTTGTAATTGTATTTAATTTATTCGAGCGACTGTAATTTAGCAATTTATTATTTTGTATTGTATTATGGGTCAAAAAGTTAACCGAAATAAATGAATTTTAATTTTTTTTTTTTTAATTGTCATCCAAAATTCTCTGTCGTAGATTTACTTGAAATGGGAATAGCATCGTAATATAACATCTGAAAAAGTAAATCTCTTTACCTTTATCGTCTTATCCTTACGGGATTTACGGAGCTAGGGTTACAGGCCAGATACAGCAGGATAAAACGATAGAAAACGAGAGACGGAAAATATTGACGTCAATAGTATATTCCCCAAGATGTAGCGCATTGCTTCCATCAAGTTTTACAAGCAGCGTGGGAGAAACAGCGGGTATATTATATACATACATACATACATATTATCACGCCTCTTTCCCATGGGGGTAGGCAGAGACTATAGATCTCCACTTGCTGCGATCCTTACAAACCTCTTTTGCTTCATCTACATCCATCACTCTTTCCATGCATGCTCGTCGGTTTCGGGTACTCCTTATTTCTCCTTTTGCAAGAACCTTTGCAATTGGGTCACGATACGTTCGTCGAGGCCGGCCCTGACCGACTGTCCCAACCACATGTGCCGTATATATACCTTTCGTAAGTCTCTTTTCATTCATCCTCTCTACATGTCCAAACCATCTCAACATTCCTTTCTCAATTTTTGTCACTATATCGTCTTTCACTCCACACCGATCCCTTATTACATCATTTCGTAAACGATCTTTCATACTTACTCCACATATACTTCTTAACGCTCGCATTTCAACTGCATTTATTCTGCTTTCATTCTTTTTCTGCCATACCCAACTTTCACTACCATACATCAGAGTTGGCAGCAACACTCCATCATGGACAGCCAAACGCGCCTTCTCGGACATAAAGGAATGTAGTGCCCCATTCACTCGATTACCTGCAGCCACCCTGTTCTCTATATCACTTTCGTGTCTTCCATCTCTCGTAAATACACAATATGTTTATATTTTTGTATATGTTTTTATTTTTTTCTAAATTCTATATATCCGGCTAGCTCTATGATGCAGTGGTTAGGTGCCTGGATTCGATCCCCGGTCAGGTCATGATGGAAAACGTTCTTTTTCACATTGACCTGGGTCTTGTTTGTTTATCCATATAAGTCTATTATAAAATATAGTATCGTTGAGTTGTATCCTACGACACAAATTCACAACTTACTGTGGCTCTAGCTCAATTTGTGTGATATGTCCCTATAAATTTATATATATATATAGAAGGCTAAACACAGCACAGTAACAGGTAAAAATATAAATCATATCATCGATTAAACACTCACTGAAAGATAAAAATAGTAATATGTTAATCAAGTGAAACCTTGAAAACTTGAAATACAAAACAAACAGGAAAACAGATCACCTTTCTCAACAACTATTATAACAATCTCGACACCTCTATCTCGTTCTTAATTGTGTTTTTATTGTGTGTAGTTATCTTAATGCCCATGTTTTGTTTCGATATACTATAGTTCCGTATATGACTATATAACACTATTACCACACCTTAATGCCTAGAAAACTCCTGCGCTCAAAGGTTTATATTCATCTTAACCTTGTTAGTATTAGCAAGACATCATCTTAAGGCTGTTTTCTGATAATCAAAGTAGATAAAAAATTAAAACAGATACAATTAAACTTATTTGCAAGTGACGAGAAGGTGTTTCCTGTAAGAGATAACCCTAGAACTCTAAAAACATTAAACTATTTTTGGTAAAAGGAAAGAGTTCAAATAAAATATTCATAAACTGCCGAAAACATTGACAATGCGAAGAAACTATTATACTAAATTGAAATCTCGAATTTAGAGCATTTTTGTTCTTTCAGTTTCCCAAATGTACAAAATAACTTTAATAATGTACAATAACATATTATAAGATAAAACATTCTGCCTAAAAGTGAATAAAAAAGGAGAGCTTTAAAATTGTGATATTAAAATTAAAATTGCGACATTCCGAGCAGGGCGCCCTTCACACAGAAAAATAAGTAAACAACAGTTATGTTATCTTCATATAAAAATAGAACAAAAGAAACTTGACATACAGAGATAACAAGGGCTACTAATTAAAATATTTGTATACAATGAAAGTCTCCTTTCATAAAGTGAAACACTATAAACTTTTATCAAAAAATTTAAAAATATGTTTCTTGCCAAAAAAAATGCTATTAATACTCAGGGCGATATAAGAATTCCGAACGATACCGCATATAGACATCTCTTTAGATATTTAGACGAGTTAATGGAGTAATTACTTTAAAATTTTAAAAAATATTAACATTTCAGGGCGGGGTGCCCTTCACACAGAAAAAAGTAAACAACAGTATGTTATCTTCATATAAAAATAGAACAAAAGGAACTTGAGAGACATTCTCAGAGATAACTAGGTTTTCTATAAAAAATTGCAGTTTCCTATAATAGTCATAGATTTCATAAAACATTTCGTTGTAAATAAAAAAGAGATGTAAATTATAACACTTAGTTTAATTTATAGTAATAAAATTTAGGAAAGGGTCATGTACTAATAGCAAAGAAAAGAAGCAAAACAATACAGAAATTATTCTAGCAGGTAAATAGGGGAAAATCCTATAGATGTATATGTGTGGCTATTTCTTATATTAAAACATTTATTTCATCTCCGATTTTTTTTTACCGTGATATTATCTTATTTTTTATCAATACAGCCTTAATCCAAATCGGATGTTAAAAAAATATTCACAGTGCCATATAGTCTGAAAGTTCTAATGCTCTTCCGCGTGAGATAAATTGCCGGTATGACATATCGCTTCGGCGAGGTCAAACGAATTGAGCGTGACGAGTTGGTGACGAATGACATTGAGTGTTCATTATGCCACGTACGATCAGGTGGGTCACTCTGTAATATTGTTTATATGGATACTGATATTTTCAAAATAATTGCTTACGTAATAAATACAGGCAAAAGATGAATTTAGAGATGTTCGTAAATTCAAATTCTCTTCCGAGAGAAATTACATACTGATTTTACTTGTCTCTCCTTAGGCCATTGACCCCGGCTGTCAATATATTAGCATAGGCAGTGATGTAACTATGCATGATGCATTTAGGCAGCTTGACAAATCTGAAACTGGTTAATCATTTTTATATTAGTATATATGACATTGTAATTAGATATATATGGACAAATCACACAGATTGAGCTGGCCCCAAAGTTAGTTCTCTTCAGTCTTATTTTTATGGCTGTTTCAGAATGCAATTACTTTGATTATAAACAATAAAATACTCTTATGTGAATATATGTGTCTTATGTGTCCTCTAGCTGCTCTGGCCAAGTATGGCTCCGGTAGTACAGAGAGGGTCGTGCTCCTGTAGTGGAGACTAAAAAGGACCTGATGATGATGATGATGATGATGATGATGATGATGTGAATATACATATATGTATATTAAGACCATTGCTTTTAGAAACATATGTAAGAGTGAGATTTTTTAGTAACTTGACCTGCGAGAAACAAGCCTAATTAAAAAAAATAAAAAAATATGACTGCTTTGTAAATAATAATATGACACATGCGAGAGTGTAAGGATTCCAAAGAAACCCCATAAATCCAAATCCGTTAAGATATTTAGAAGTTATGATGGAATAAAATAACTCAAATATATACACATATACCTACATGAACTCGATAAATACTACTTTTGGGCAGTCCTGTAAAAAAGGTTTTTTCAATGCACTCGCGCTACGCTAATACGCTACGCTGCAGCCTACGACTCGTAGCTTGTACGCGTAGACATGCGTAGATATCGTAGCCCGGTTAAGTTCTTTTTGGGAGTTAAGTATATACGGTACATTCATTACACTTAATATGATCATAAATATGAAGAATTTCACAGGATACATATAAAGTTAGAGCATACAATTGTATCACGTATTGTTAAAGTATTAACGAAAGATATTGCATACCTCTTCTTCGGAAATTGAAATGTTAAACATAAATTATTCAGGTCAAGAGAAAGGAACCTTTTTTAAGTATTCTTACAGTAATTTATATATTCACCTATATTTATTCCACTATAACTACACTAATTTAAGCGACCGCTGCCACAGTTTATGTTGTTAGTTGAAATATATTATACAATTTACGTGTGACGGGCATTAGCTTCTTTTTACTTTTAACCGACTACAAAAAATGAGGAGGCTCTCTATTTGTGAAAATCCTTTTTTTTTATAAGTTTGTTACTACTATGTACGATATTATTTCGAACGGTTATATTTCTAAATTAATGCCATTTAAATTTTATCAAAACCACTTCACTAATTTGGTTGAAGACTGTTTTTATCTGAAAGATTATATAGATTAAAAATGTTAAAGTAAAGTTGTTTTATGTTTTGAAGATTTTGAGTTTAGGTGTATACCGACTTTTGTGGATTTGGACCTTGGCCCATTGGATAGATCTTATGACTAAATATCCGTACTTATATTAAAAATGCAAAAGTAAATCTGTTTGTTTAATAATTTTTATCACTTTAACCATTGAACCGTTCGACATATTTTTTATACACGTTGTAAAGAGTATGGAAAAGGTGCTTTCAACCCGGAAATATAGCTGTTCCCGAGAGATCAACTACATCGCGAGCAGAGCCGGCAAAAGAAATATGCAATATTTTTATCCTAAACTTATATGAACGATGACTTGAAAGTCCATGCGCGTAGAGTTTCGGGCAAAACTCTAGAAACGAAACCTCCACGCACAATGTGCGTTGCAGTAATTCATCCAAGATTAATCATATTTGCGAACACTTTACTTGAAGTGCTAACATACAGATATGAATGATCAACAATCATATCGAACTGCAGACAAATACGTAAAGTGCCTTTTGAATCTTTTCTTCAATATTTATCCTCGTCTATTGTGTTTCATATCTTGGTAGACAGCAATTGACAGGATAACATTATTTGCAAGGTCGAGGTCTTGAGGATACTGACTGATCGAGGAAAATTTATGCTAAGGTACTAGATTTTATAAACTATTAACATAGCTCTGATTATAAACAAACTCTTTTCCTAGTTGATGTTATTTCCGCCTATTATAAGATTTATATAAATTGCAACGCTTTTTAGTTTATTTATATGAGTACTTTACATACAACAAGGTACAGTCCTTAATTTTATACGATTTTATTGAGTGATTTTTTAGGTATAATGGTAAATTTAGCGTGAATATTTATTATGACACTGAGATATTGTGATAGTATTTAAATAAAATAGTATTAATATGTAGGCTTTTATGGATTACAAATTGTATTTTTATTAAAAAAGAATTCAAAAAGAAGTATTATAATAAAATATGATTCTCTATAAGCAACCTACGTGTATATAGTATATATGTATAAGTAATCCAGAAGATAAAGTCTTTTCTCCTTATTTCTTTCTCTCGTATACATATTATTAGCTTGTCAACAAAAAAACTCTGCTTCCTCAAATACGTAACACGCTCAAAAGAATAAAAAAAACAACCTAATTCTCTAACAAAAAAGCACTAGGAACTCACCGTCATCAATCGGGATGACATCTGTTGTCAGCTGGACGACAACTGACACCTCATACGTGTCGACCTCCAGTTTTTCTTGTAAGGCCCGAACTCCAAACGAACACGTTACGGCACACGTGACATCACGAGTATTCACCAGTTTTTCACTCACACGGTCACTTCACTCCGAAGTCACTTGATTAATCACCTCTTAGGTCACTGATGCGTGGAACTTAGCGCTTCCTCTTCCGATTTCTTTTCGTTGTTGTGATCGATCAGAGATCAAAATGATCTAAGCGATCTTTGGACTTCTATAAAATAAAATAAAATTATGTAATTTTCCACTGTTTTCAACAAAGATCCTAATTACTTCGTAGTATAAGAGTACATGCTTATCTCTTAATAGTAACGACGATATCATTAATTGAATTTTAATTATAAATATAAATTTGTCAGAAATTTATAGTTATCTTATGATACGGAAATAAACTTTGCGTTTTCTTTCCTTAACATATTAACGCCCATCAACAAGCTGAATGTGACTTAAGTCTTAAATATCGTACCTATCTGTCTACCCCGCAAGGGAAGAATACGTACATACGCATATTAAGTAAAACACTAATATTTTTTTCAAGCTATCCTTGACTGCTATCTTTATTGCAGTTTTTTTGCGGAAAATTATACAATTTTCACGTGAATTAAGTATATTTATTTATCGCGAATGAGGTGATGTTTAAACATCACTTACATTAAGATGGATGAAGGTTTATATTCGTAGAAAAACCTTGTGGAGACAAGCGAAGAGTTTATAGCTTTAAAAAATCTTGCTCGATTGTTCAACATAGAGTGTAAAGTATCAATTTTATTCGGCGATTTTATTTTCTTGATTTTTATATCTTTATATTTTAATATAGTATCTTAAATTCAAACAACGCGGTCTCATCAATTTGCAAATTTCTACTCAAAAATATTTTTTTTTTTTGTCAGCGGTTTTTGAAAATTTTATAATCATTATTATTGCTAGGCAAGAATCAATACCTACAATTACGTACTGACTTGTTTTGGCGTTTCGTTCCGAAACGCTAGAAGTTTGACAATTTTGTGAATTAATTATGCAATATTAAAATGAAAGAGAAGTGAGAAAAAAATATTACGTTAAATAGATGAATGTATAAAACCTTTATTTGAATTTAAAAAAGGTTTTGTGTTTGATCAGTTTTGTGATCGATTTGCACCCGTAAGGATGTATTCAGTGCTCATCTCGCTTGGGGCTCACTTCAGTTTTGCCGTTTGAGTTATCGTGTAACTATGCTTATCTTTTATTTGCTTAGTTTCTGTCACATGCCACTTTACGACGTCAGGAACCGTTGTGATATGATAAGACAATTGTTTTTGTAAAATTGTTCGCCATTTCACATTGTTCACCTAGTTAGTTAGTAGTAATCACCTAGTTGAAAATTAAGTTTTAATTTATGTATGTTCTTTTGTACAGGTATTAGAAATATTGGATGTTGGTACTTTTTTCTAGGTAAATTTATGTAAATGTAAAAGTCATTACATTATTTATAACATTACACATGATGTATGTTTTAGAATACAGTTTACATAAATTATGGATTAGGCTTTATCGAGTTCTTATCATGAGTTAAATTATTTACTAATTCGTAACACAATTTGCAATACATATAAATTTATTTAATGTATTGAATGCTTCATAGTTGTATTCGATTTTCATCGCATTACAAACCGAGACATTTTTTTCACGGTGATCGCAACGCAAGCGCAACGGAAGCACGTGATTCGCGCTCCCACAGATTCGCGCGCAAAGAAACATCCTTGATAAAAGCCCAAAAAAATATATAACATCACACAAAAACAGACAATTATTTACTGTCTCGACTTCTCAACGTAAGACAGCCGGACAGAAGAGAACATAACAATTAGTTCCACCGATAACTCATACTTAGAAGAAAAATGAGCGAGACCACATGACAAGGCAATTGAATCGTCATATCCGCTAATCTTTGCTCGTTTTGTGCTGTTTACGTGTAACGAGCCCAGCAGTTCGCATATAAAATCTCCATAACAATGATTTCCAGAACAATAAGCAAAGATAACCCGTTTTGCGTATAAATAATACAAAAGCATGAATATTCAAACGTGCAACGAAACAGTCACTGTGATCACGACAGTAAAATTAACACGAATTGAAATTATCTAACTCACTAAAATTTTGGTTTTCGAGCGAATTTCGCGCGAGATACGCTACAATGTCAAGAGCATCCAATCTCAACACCGGCGATAAAGGCACTCGTATCACTTCCCGCCCTACCACGTCATGATAAGTGCATCTTGTTAGAACAATGTCGAAAAAAAAGGTGTAATGAACACGATAAGGCACAAATAAACGATTGCCGGCGATAAGTTGTACCTGTTGGCGGGACAGGCGCGCGTGCGACTAGCACGGTGTTCCACGCACGAATGCCGCCTTGCGTCTCGGTCATTGTTTACAACCATAATAACGTTTTCGATCGAGTTTGCAGGGCGGCGAAGGCTTCGTCGGTGGAAAATCTGGCCGTTGTCCAGCGCGGCTCACGTCACGACGGTGCATCGCCGAGCATTAGCCGATTGATAACGCATAAAAACGAGCGTGAATTGAATTTGAAGTACGGCGGCGGTTTTAATCTGTCGCTCGGAAGGCGGACTTTTTTTACTTATGCTGAGTTGTGTGCTTCTTTTTATCAAACAAGCTTTAGGACAACTTTTTTAGGCGTGCTGATCTTTGCAATTAGTCATACGTATGTAAATAAGGCCAAAGTTATGTTATAGTAAGTTGTCTGTTTAAAAACGATTAAAATTCTCCTCATTTCCCTAACATTAGAATAAAAAAAACTTCGGGTTGCACTCTGGGAGTGCCGGCAGAAGTGAAAACTCCGCGCGGTAGAAAGAGAGGGGGATATTACTTCCTCTCCTTCGCCGCGCTTGCGGTCTCAGGTCACGTGTCCGTCTTACGAATATTCGATCAGGTCACGTGTCCTGACGCAAGTTTTTCATTTTTTATCGATTCCAAAAAGCGCACAATGCCGCTAAAGAATTATTCACTTCAAAAATCCTGTATTGTCACGAGCAACTCCTTCAAAGTCCGGCAACGCTCCTGTTACACCTTGGTGTTGCAGTTGTCCATGGGCAGCGTCGATCGCTTACCATCAGGTGACGCGCTTACTCGTTTGCCGCCATAAAAAAATGGTAGAGGAGTAAAGATCAATGCCCAAAGGGACTAGATTGTCTTTACCTAGATTGTACAGGTAGAGACGGGCATACACAAAAGTAGAAACAGAGTAAGGTTCGTAATCTTTCCATTCCCAGCCCTTGTTGAAGTGAAAACTACTTTAGCGGCGTTGTCTAGTTTTTGGGATGGGTAAAAATATCTTAAACTCGCGTCAGGACGTGATCTGATTGAAATAGTCTCGGAGTGCCGTTGTTTTTTTTTAGTAGTCGAATTTTACATGATATTTTCGTTTATACCAGTTATAATATTTGCAACGCAAATAAAACCATGGTGGAGACCCGCAGATTGCGTTATTTATTACACATGCCTTAAATACTTAAGTTGATATTTTTTAGTGCTGATAAAATTATTTAGATTATATCTTTATAACTACATGCTTTTGATCTTATCTACTTTTATGCTAACTAATTAATTTTTAAGTACTTTTTGGTCGTGGAATAGCTTATAAGCTATAAGCACAGATATATCTGTGTAGAAAATCAGGCAGTAGAACATTCTATATATGACTTTTTATCCAAGGTATTTAACTCACCATTCACAATCACATAAGGTAATTAAACAATTTTATAAAAAGTTCTCTCTCTATAACTAGTATTCTTGGACGAATAAACCCATAGAAGTATGAAGTCTCTAGAAGCAGCGTATTACTTGATACGTCATGTTATTGATACCCTTAAAAAGAGGGTATACTATACACTAGGCCTCAGTCCTCTGACGCCTGTCAAGGGGTATGTAACAGAGTGGAATTTAATTTTTAAAATTATAAACATGCCAATTTCTGAAGTTCTGTCCTTCTAAAATACTAAAATGAATATTATAGTAAACTATCGCGCTGGCACTTTTCACATTTAAGTAATGCAAGTTCATGTTATTTACAATATTATAAAAATATTTATCCTCCATTAAAAACGTCAAATTCCATTGTCAGTGAAAGGCGGAAAGACGCATAGTGATGCACTTTGTTATTTTTTGCCAAACATCGATAATTTACATGAATACCGATGAGTGTAATAATATAAGTAATAAAGTTAATGCCAAGAAATAAATAATAATAAATTCACTCTCCACGACTTTCCCGAAAATTTATTATTTTTAGTGTTCCGTTCCCTAAGAGTAAAAACGGAAAGGTAATACTAAGCCTTCGACGTCCATCCGTCCATCCATCTGCCTAATGACTGTATCTATTGAACCGAAATAGATAATATTTCAAAAGGACAATGTCGGTTATTGGCGTCTTTTTGTTTTCGCGCGGCCACTAACCATACCTTGTTTTCCCGATAGTCAATAACAAAATAGTTATAAGGGCATATATACCTGTAAACTCAGTCCGAACTGAGTTATAAGGATTAGATATTATATTCATAGGTACTATTTTCACTAAGTTCATTAAAAGTTGCAATTAAATAATAGATAAAATTATTTTGGACATTTTAATCACTACTATACTTTTTTGAAGCCTTTTTCATCAACGATACAGCAGCAGCTAGCTTTGATAGATACTTGATACATTAGGTAGGTCTTTTTGTTTTTTGCTTGGCCGTCGTCTTCACTGTTTCGCTTCACTCTTGAAGTATTGGTGCAGCCGATAGCATAGTGACGTCAGCTTTGACGTTCCCAGGCGAGGGCTTGGTGCGTCACGAGGCAACACAACAAGTACCGAAAACTGTACTTGTTGTTGCTGTCCATGTTCACTTCCATATACTAACAGCGCAACTGCCACTTCATAAGTTGCCATCATTAGTAGTTGATCTGCTTCATGAACACCTGTGAGTGCTTTCGTGGCACCCCGCTCAGCGCTTGGGCAGCATGATGACCCAACAGTGACCCACGGGGTCACTTCAGCAGATGGCGAACCACCTTATTCAGCAGGCAGATCATACGTTGCACTTGGAACACAATGGGAGTAGGCTTTCGCCAATCATCTTGGTTGTGGTTTTGACAAAAGTGTTTTACTTAGATGGTGCCCTCTTCTCTCTTGAGGTCTGCGCAACACCATAAGAGATGTACCTCAATATATACAGGACTTAAGAGAGCCCAACAACCCGTCTTACTTTTTATACAAAGGCTCGTACGTCTCTAGAAGCAGCGCATGTCTTGTTACTCATACTCTTAAAACAGCGTATGCTTTTTCGCGGCCTCAGTCCTCTGACGTCTGTCATATTATTTGTAGCGGAACCTTGTGAGCCGAACGAAAATTTATTTTTATAATTACATGCCTAGTTGTGTAGTGAAATCCTGCAAAAATCCTGAAAAAAATGCTAAATGGAAACCACAACCTGTGATTTTTCACATGTAAGTAATGCAAAGGACATTTAATTACAATATCAGAATCGATAATGACAATCTCCATGGTAGAGTGGTTAACGAGCCAGGTACCGGGTTAAATTTCCGGCGCAGGCAAAAACTTGTACTTCGGTTCATATTTATGTATGTCCGCGTTACTGGAGTTACATAAGAAGAATTGGCGTTGGGCCGTAAAACATACATACATTCATATTATCACGATCTTCACCCTTATGGTGTAGGCCTCTGCCTGAAACCAAAAGCCACGTTAAGCGTGTTTATGGGCGTATGTAGGTGGAAAGCTGAATTAAAGGTGTAATAGGTTGCTAGTCGCATTCTCTATCAGAGAAGCAACTGGTACATTCTCAAGTTTTCCTTTTCATGTAGACCAGCATGGAATATATACTTCTTATTACAGCATGAATGCTGTCATAATAGCGGACTCCGGGCTTGGACGCAGCACAATTGAAGATGCCAGGAATATAAGGAACCAGGGAATCTCTTAGATGATTATGACTATATGTATAATTATTACTACTTCATATGTTGTTTACTTAAATGAAGTCAAACTGAAACAAAATCTTGTTGTGGGTTTTTCTCGATATCGATATTACACGATGTTGTTTACATCTCTTATGACAGCGGCGTCAAACGTCATGAGTGCTATTTTCGAATCGACGTGTTTACTAAACGACCGATGATGTATGGAAAATTTGTACTTCTTCATAGAGTCACTCATTTACAAATAGCACCCCTGAAACCATGACTCCCTTTCCTCTACCTCACACCCCCGCTAATGACACACTAGGTTCCCATACAAAAAAGGCAAAATGTGACATCTATTCAGAGAGACGAAATTTTTTTTTTTAAATCTATGAATAAACCACTAGTATTACACATAAGTACAAATCATTTTAGCACTTTGTCAAATGTATTCCCTATCTAATTAACTAGCCTATTTTTCAAACGATTGACAAGTTAAAAAATTTAAAAGGCCGGCAACGGTTTTTTTGGCAGTTGTCTATGGGCGGCGGTGATAGCTTACCAAGAGACGAAATTTTTTTTTTTAAAGCTATGGCTTACCATCAGGCTTGTCACCTGTCTTAAAAAAAGAAAAATGCGAAAGTGTTCGTTTATTTCTTTCATTCAGGTGAATGTTTTTTTACTTAACCGAATATCATGAAATTTTGCATACACGTTTTCTGATGTATGTTGAAGGACATAGGATACCATTAATCTGGGAAAAGAGCACTGTTCCCTCGAGATCAACACTAACCGGAGCAGAGCCGCGGGCAAAAGCTTGTTAATATGATAAATGTGACAGTAGTAATAATGTTTATCACTCCTTAAAGCTGAAATTTCAGAATAACACATCGGTTAACATTAAAAAAAAAGAAGTAAAAGCTAATTTTCTTGATGCTAAAATAAACCAAGGTAATTTGAGTGAAATGTCGGCTTTAGTCGCCCTTAGGGTGAATTTCCACGCAATAATTATGGTAATTAATGTTCGAAAAGTTACAATCACCGCCCAGGGCTGAAAGTTTTGAATTAAATAACTTTAGTCCGGGAAAGCTTTACATGGAAGATCCCAATATTGGTAATCGATTATCGCACTCATCATCATTTCTAGTAGGTGTCATTTTCAATCGACCATGCACACCCTGATGTCAGAGTTCTTCGAAACCGCCTCTCGGCCTCTGACGTGATTCCTTAACGTGCCTTCCGAAGCACGGAATCATCTTTATTATCAGACAATCAGGTGATTCACACCTGTAATATCCTAACCAAACTGGAAGCAACTAAAGTATGTTTCCCGTGGGAATCGAACCCACGACCCCCGGGTCTACAGGCAAACGCCTTAACCACTAGACCACGGATGTAGGTATTTGTAGATTATTGCACTCATCATCTCTACTGCGTTAAATCGCTTACCATCCGAAACTCTTACATACGTAATAATATGGATATGGCGTAAGGGCTTAAGATTTAAAGGCTACGTTTAGCTTGTTAGTGGAATCAAAATAGCGCTAGATATGAACTCTCAGCTCTAAAATATTCGTATATACTCGGAAAATTATTTAGATCAAATATAAAAAAAAAGTAAATTTCCAAGATTGCTAGGATTTACCGACCAAATCATGTCATTATCATCATCATCATCAGGTCTTTTTAGTGTCCACTGAAGGAGTATGATTATCTGTATTACCGGAGCCATACTTGGCTAGAGCAGACAGAGGATTTGGCCTACACTCTTCTCGCTGGTCAGATGGATTGGAGAGGTCTCATAGATGTTTTTGTGATTTGTTTAGCTTGTATTTCATACGACATCCATGGGAAGACTTGGATTGGTCCTATTTTACTCTGCCAGAAACCACACAGCACACCAAATCATGTGTTAGTGTGTAAAACCAGCAGGTTTCATTCGCCAGCTTTATGTCCTCACGGCTTACCTACATACATACATATAGTCATGCCTCACATGGGGAAAGGCAGAGACTAAAGACCGCGACTTACTACGATCCTTACCTATCTCGTTTCATCTACATTCATCACTTTTTTCACGACTTACTCTCAAGGCATATTTATAAATAAATATATACAGACAAATCACACAGATTGAGCTAGCCCCAAAGTAAGTTCGAGACTTGTGTTATGGGATACTATAACTCAACGATACTATATTTTATAATCAAATACATATATAGATAAACATCCAAGACCCAGGCCAATCTGAAAAAGATCATTTTCCATCTTGACCTGACCGGGGATCGAAACCAGCCCTCGTGTTGTAGGCTGGCGTGTAACCACTGCGCCACGGAGCTCGCATTATAAACATTGCAATTTATGTATTGCAATCTAATTATATCAGCGTGGAGAAAGAATTATGCATTTATGTCACACTGCTTCACGCAATTAGGCAATAATTATCAGGATATGGTGTTTCAAATTATATGACCTAAAGATTTCGCTGTAGCAGCAGTTTCTGACTCTTGCTCTGGGTTACAATTTTTGTCCCTGTGTCTCAGTCAATGCAAGAAAAGATTATAACTATCTACAGTACTTACATCTATCTGTCTTTGGTCCTGGCTGGCATCATTGATGGCAGTCGCAAAGCTATGTCAGATTTTTGCAGTCGTAAAGCTATGTCAACCTTTAGGCAGCCTTCAAAATCTGACACCAATGTGTCATGTGTCACCAACAACGAAAAACAACTTTTTTTTTCTAAGGTTGGAAATCTTAGCAATATCAAGTCTATGCTCAAACTCTTAACTAATTGATAAAAACACAGCTTTCTGAACTGGAAACTTAAAATGAAAGAATCGTGATAGTACCAGAAAATAGTGGATCATGTCGGATATAAAAAAGTCAGTTAGCGATTTACCTTATACATAATTTGTTAAAATCTTATTATTGCTGTCGAACACTGTCTACAAAATCAAGTCAATAAAAGATTCAACGAGCAGCTACCCTTATAGGGCAAATATTTGTTATTTTTTATTCAAAATACATTTTCAAGAATTGTTTATAGAGAAACAAATAATAATGTTTAATATTAAAGTTTACAAAGTCATATAATTTTTTTTAAGTAAGACTAACAATGTCTCTAATATTAAATTCGGACTTGTACTTCCTTTTTTTATGGTATATGACGGCAAATGAGCAACAGAACCAAGAACCACCTGATGGTAAGTCCTCACCGCTGCCTTTCAACGAATTGAGGGAGGATATGTGGGTAAGGAAATGGGGGGAAAGACGGACCTCCGGTTCTCTAACTCACCAAACGAAGGATACTAGCAGTAAAGGTTCTACTCTAACTTTGATTGTCTGTTGAGAGTAGCCGGCTCGTCCGGGGAAGTACCCCCGGACGAGCTGGCTACTACTACTACAACTACTAGCAAAAATGAATTTTACCGAAAGCGTGGCTCTACCTCAACTACATATTTTCCTTTTATTTTTAGTTAATGTTATTAATAATTGATACGCGATTATTAAATTGTTTATGAATAAATTAATTATCTATCCAGAATAATCGCAGCCACGGAAGAAATTTCTGTTCAGTTGTCCTTGAAGCCATTTAGCTCTACCAGTTTATGTAATAATCATTTATTTGATTTATTTCACATCATGATTTATTTGAACACAAAGTGAGTGGTTGTTTAATACCAAAATCTAAGGCCTTTCTATAAGAAAATAGGAAGGTAAATAAAAAAGAATACTCAGATTTAAAACAGGAATATCAGTATTCATATCCATGTAGTATATTTCAAGATAATTAAGAAAATACATATTAAAAAACCGCATTCAGCCCATGTTTTTATAATATATGATTAATTTGTTCTTGTTTTAGGATTTAGTAGATTTTATTTATTTAGTAGCCTCTTTTAAGATAACAATAGAATCATTGCAAATAAATTACCAATAAAATTTATCCTCATACAAAGTTGGCAAGATTATATAAGTAAATATTGTATCCAAGATACATCTATTGGTTTTATTGGCGCGCAACCCCAGTGACCATAACGTGTAAATATGATTTACCAGTAAATAATTATGATTATTGTTTTTAAATAGCATTACAATGAACGGCATATTATTAAAATTGAAAGTATGTGATGAAAAAGAACTCGACCACAGGTTTTTCATCACATATTTTCAATTTTAATAATATACCGAGCATTGTAATGCTATTTAAAAACAATTTAAGTAAGTAAAAGTTTTCTTCAATTTAATCAACTTTCTATTTATCGGATATGAATGAAGTAGAATACCACACTACTAAATAGTGGGTAGTATTGAAGAAATACGCATGCTTGAAATGCGTATACCCTACGGGGTAATATGTGATGAGAGAATTCGACGCGGTGATTCGAAGTCACGGTGTGTAATGCACTTAGGGCGTAAACCTACCTGTTCGAATCCTGCCTGTGGCCGAGTTCTTTTTCATCACTTATTTTCAATTTTATTTATGATGATTATGTTTCCAACGATGCTCTTTATCTTAACCATATGTGTTGTCTGCAAGTAAAAATAAAATTAATAAAGAATATACAGCGTAATTTTGAATCTCTGAACTATATTGAAATCCTGGACTCCGAATCCCTAATGCAATACAGAATTGCAAGAAAAAAAGGTAAAAATGAAAAAACATTGTCCTTCCATAGAAATTCGTCCAGCCTGATCGGCGACTTTGTATGGGAAGCCTAATTTTTATTTGTCGATTTTTAGCTTTTTTCTTGCAATTCTACATTTCATTAGAGATTCTGATTTCAGGATTTCAATATAGTTCAGAGATTTTTTAAATCACGCGGTATAATACTAGCGACTCGGCTTCGCAAGGGTGCGTTAAATTATACATATAAACCTTCCTGAACAAATCTATCTATTTAAAAAAAAGGCAACAACATTCGTTGCATTCTTTTAAAGATCTAAACATACATAAGGACAGACAAAGGGGTGACTTTATTTTATGCTATGTAGTGCAATCTGATTATGGTTCATTTTGTCACAAATAGATACATTGACTTGAAGTAAAAAAACTGTAAAAGCTTTAACATTTAAAAAGCATCGAAATTTATCCAACCGTTTATCAAATATTTACACTAACAACTCACGTGTATTAAGGTAGTAAGATTGCTACTGGTTCTAAGTTTAGTTCCTTAATTTATTTTCAATAATTTTACTAAACAAAGTCTCATAAGAACCGTAAATTCACTTTCAAATGCTTATTTAATTTCTTGTGACTGTATGATTGAAATTAATGTTAAGTTGTGTACTTTACGAGTGAAAACGACTTGTTTGTTTTCTATCTATGAGAACACTTGTTATAAATCAGAGTAATTTATTACAAATTTCTACTATTTATCTGTTCAACGCTATTTTCTATGTTTTACATAACGTTCTAGGCAAAAAAAGTTTGTTTTGCATTAGACAAATCATATTTATACTAATATTTTAAATTAAAAAGTTTTAATGTATCATCATCTATTTTGACTAGCTCCGTGGCGCAGCGGTCAACACGCCAGCGACACGGAGTGACCGGGTTCGATCCCCGGCCAGGTCAAGATGGAAAATGATCTTTTTCTGATTGGTCTGGGTCTTGGATGTGTATCTATATATGTATTTGTTATAAAATATAATATCGTCGAGTTAGTATCTTATGGGATACTAACTCAACGATATTATATTTTATAACAAAAACACAAGTCTCGATCTTACTTTGGGGCTAGCTCAATCTGTGTGATTTGTCCGTATATATTTATTTTATTTATCATCACCAATGTTTAATGTGTCTATAGGTCTGTTTCCTTTTTACACTATAACTATTAAAGCGATTGCCACGAAATTTTGCATACACGTTGCTAGGGGTAAGAAAAAGGACAAAGAACTAAATAACTTTTCATCATCATCATCAGGTCCTTTTAGTCTCCACTACAGGAGCACGGCCCTCTCTGTACTACTGAAGCCATACGTGGCCAGAGCAGCCAGAGGACTTGGCCTACACTCTCCACGCTGGCCAGACTTTTAAATAACTTTTATCCAGGAAAATTAATAGTACATTCTAGTTCTTATATTTTAACTAGAGCCAGTGGTTCACAAATTAATACGCTATAATTTTTTTACTTTGCATGCTGTAAAATGATTTTGCGAAGTTTTTGAACCTGTTCGTTTTCCACCTACACGGCCACCATCAAATAACCATCAACCACAAAAGTGGCTTTTAGGTCTAGACCTAGTCTCTGTCTACCCCGCAAGGAAAAAAGTATAATATGTTCTTTAGTCATCTCGTACGACATTTGTATCAAAAGACTAACTTATCGGTGACCCAAATGGCACAGAACGTTAAAATAATATAATCCGTAAACCTTAAAATTCGTATATCGTAACTAAAATTGAGGAATTCTCCATTATCAAACTTCTTGAAATTATTCTTACCCGACTGTTGGGTTATCTGATTCGCGCGTTTTTTTTTTATGTATATTGATCGGCAAACGAGCATACGAGCCACCTGATGGAAAGTGGTGGTGGTGAGCGTATCTTGTATGATTGTAAAGTTCTTTATTACCTCTTAACTTCCACACGGCGGGATGGATTTCGACACTTACTCTTAAGAGCCCGCCATAGGCCAGGCGGCGTGGCGGTACAAACGCGGATGGTCTAAACGCGCTGGCTACTTTGGAAATTGTCGTTTTTTAAGAATATTCAAAAACACATGATGGCTGCCTTATGTGTAATGCAATTATAATCAAAAGTTTCAAGGTTAATTTTAATGTATTTGGTGAATAATGCTGTATACCGAGTAAATAAGACGTGATTTGGAGGCAACTTTGCAATTTTTTTCTATCGAGAAAATTTTACGCAATCGTGTTTTTGAGTCAGATAACCAGGGTTAGTCTACAGAAATTAAATCTACAGAAGTAAATTTGGTTTTACAAGATTTTTTCTTTTGTTACTGTATATCTGTAATCAAATTTTTCAAGTTATATTTAACTAATTTCCTTGTAAATCATATTTCAATGCAATATGAAGAGGGTTTTATTTCAAAAATTAAAAAATTACAATTTCTTTTTTTTTAATCCTATATAATGAATAACATTAATAATGTTAACATTAGTAATGACTGTAGAAGAAGCTAGAGATATATGTCAGGATCGTAGCAAGTGGAGATCCATAGTCTCTGCCTACCCCCATGGGAAACAGGCGTGATAATATGTATGTATTGTACTAATGAAATACATTAAAGTTTTTGAGTAAAACGACAATCAAGACTAAATTAATTTAACTAGGAAAATATACCTACAACTAGGATAAAAGTTATTTAGTCCTTTGTCCTTTTTCTTACCCGTAACAACGTGGTGGTGTAGGTCTATGCAAAGTTTCGTGGCAATCGGTTCAATCTTTGTAGTGTAAAAAGATATCGGACGGACAGATACATTCCTTCACGTTTAGAATATTTATATGAATAAAATTTTTCTAATGCAAGAGTTATTTTTTGCTTAGGACATTATATAAATTATAGAAACTCTAGATTATAGCGTTGAAATAATAAGTAATAAAAATGTGTAATTACTTACACTGATTTTTTAATCCATACTTCCAAACTAATATTATACGAATATAAATGCGAAAGTAACTCTGTCTGTCTGTCTTCTTGTCACGCTTCATCGATTGAACCAATTTGGTATGGAGGTAGTTTTAGGCCCGGGGAATATAGTAAGTACTCGTATATTTTAGGCGTCTACCTGCTGCTGTATAAATATCAAGCAAAAACAAGCATAAAAAATCACGTTTGCTGTATAGGATCCCTCCATAAATCAATGTTTTATATAATTATTTATTTTTATAGTAAATATATAACTAAATATTCTATAAATATTTCAAGCGTCTACCTGTTGTTAATATTGAGTATAAACTAGCAAAAACACCACGTTTGTTGTATGAGAGCTCCCTTTAATATTAATTTAATATTGTTTTTTGATATTTTTTTATAGCTGCAACAGAAATACATCATCTGTGAAAATTTCACCTGTCAAGGTTCATAAGATAAAGCCTGGTGACAGATGGACAGACACATGGACGGAGAGCGGAGCCATATTAATAGGGTCCTATTTCACCCTTTGGGTATGGAACCCTAAAATATGTTTTAGGCTTATATACATACAAATATACACATTTATACCCTTAGAAAATGTAACACACATGTTTAGAAGCTAGTGCAGACTAGCATATACAAAAACTGTGCAAATTAAGCAATATTACATACATAGCGTCATACTAATAACCTCCTTTTTTAAAGTCAGTTTACAAGAACGAGTAGACAGAATACTGACCAAAAGTTAAAATGAAATAAATTACACAGATCAGCAAAGATGGCATGTTTATTTACGAGTATGGTAAATAAGTTGCTTTTCAGGTTTGTACCACTTCATTGAATAATAAGCAGACAGGACGGCGTCGACTTTTGTGTATTTCGTCATCGGCGAAATAAGTTATGTCCTATGAGTTCTTGATTTAATGTTATTATCTTTCCTCTATCCGATTAGGTTTCTTTGACTAATCCATAGCATCTTGTATAAAATATCATACAATTAATCACCCATCTCAATGTTAAATCAATAAAAGTAATTAATTAAAGTAACATATAAAATAAATATCTTTTCTTCTCATTACTCAGCCACCATGACACTCAGACATATATGTGGTATATTGACAGAGATAATATAAAAATCCGGCCAAGTGCGAGTTGGACTCGCGCACGAAGGGTTACACGTACCATCCTAATTAATATTATAAATACGAAAGTGAGTTATTTATTTCTTTGTTTGTAACGCTTTCACGTTGTAACTACTAAACCGATCATCATGAAATTTTGCGGAGAAGGTACATTTTAACCCGGGAAAAAGTTCCCGATAGACAATGACGCTGGCGGAGCCGCGGGCGAGAGCTAGTTATCTATAAAAACGGCAAAAAATCATGTCTGTTGTATGGAAGCCCCCTTTAATATTAATTTGATTTTTATTCAAGTATTAATTTAAAAGTGCCTAAAGCCTAAAGGCTTTCAATATCGTGCAAAACAAGCAAAAAAACACGTTTGTTGTATACGCCCACTTAAATATTTATTATATTCTATTTTTAGTATTTCTTGTGATAAAGATCTGTGAAAAATTTAACTGTATATCTATCACGGGTCAGATAGTTAGACAGTTGACAGAGAAAGATAGACAGACAGACGGACAGCGGAGCGATATTAATAGGGTCCCGTTTTTACCCTACCTCGCATAATGCCCATATCTATAGTTTCTGATTGTTCTGATTCTCTGTCTGCCTCTCATACCCTCTCTGCTGAGTAACTACCTACCATTGCCACACACAACTAGGTATATTTTGTGTGAAGTCTACTCTATTAGAACTGGATATCATCACCATGTGACTGGAACGTAGTATTTTTTCTTTTTTGCTATGACTCAGTAGCAAGGCCTGTCAACTAATAAATTGAATGATACATAAACTGCATTTCTTTATTTCTTTAACGCTTATTGTGATTATAAGATTCTAATACAATGTCCTTTTTAGAGTTCCTTAGTAAATAAGGAACCCTCATAGTTTCGCCACGGATATCTTATTTATGACATATAAATAAGATATCCGTGGCAAATCTATAAGGGTTTTATTTATATGTATATAAATTTATTTATATGATTTCGGAAATGGTTCTAACGATTTCGCTAAAATTTGGTATTTGGGGGGTTTTCGGGAGTAAAAAATCGATCTACATTAGTCTTATGTTTAGGAAAACGCGTGTTTTCGTGTTTTCATGCGTTTTTCTTTCCTTGCAAAATGTGATTACTAATTTCGTCCTACGGGCCACTGTAAGTCTGATCCAGCGGGTTAAGACGCAGACGGCAAGAAATATCTATAACAGTTAGATAGTTAGATAAGTAATATCTATACGTCTTGGCGCTCCCGTCGGCCCTCATTCCTGCTGTAGGAAAAATTTAAGAATCGGTGAGTTTATAATTGACTAAAGTTGTCCATAATAATATACCTCTCTTTAAAAAGGGAGAAAAAATTATCCTCATATTATAATAATAATAAAATCTTTAAATTTCTCTCCAATCTTAAACTTATTAAAAGAATACATGGCACATGGTTATTATATTAAGATTGGGAGAGACTGGTGTCTGAACTAAGCAGGGCTTGTATCTCAGTACACCAGCCTCTCCCTACTAGGAGGCGAGCGTCGTGACATGAAATTTAATAACTCATTTTAAATAATAATAATCCATATTACTTAATTATACGTTACCCTTCTTTTAGCATGTTATATCATAGTGGTAATAGTAAAATATTATTTTACATTTACTTACATTACGTTGAAACCTTGACCGTTACATAAAATAAGTATTGTTACACACCTCATTATTACACATGAAGGTGGCACGAAGCAAATGTCTAACAGATATGTTAATTGCCGCGGAATTGCTTACAATAAGTGCATTATTACAGTATGACCGCATTTTATATTTTTATTGCAGTGAAAACTACTTATCGCTCTGTCGTTGAAAGATTTATGTCCACACGTGGTTTGAGTTGCCTTTTCTTCGACGTTCTGTATGAAGTTCTATATCAAAGACATTGAATGTATTGTTAAATTTTACAAAAGATAAATTTAACAATACATACAATGTCTTTGAAGGTTATGTTTCTTTCAAGAAATTGAGAGCCAATTTTTCATATTTAGACAGATGCATAGCTACGAGTTTGTCCAGTAGTGGATGAGTGTAGGTTGATGATGATGATGATAATTGCTTACGTTCGGGATGTTATCTTGGCACCGGGTACGCGTGCCCGGTCTCCCGTGCCCGGTCTCCCGTGCCCGGTCTCTCGTGCTGCTTCTTGATTTCCTTTTTCCCTCATGCATCTGAGTAGGTAGTATCCCAATACCTTCATTCCCTTACCACTAACAGCCTCCGTGGTCCAGTGGTTAAGGCGTTTGCCGGAAGCATACTTTATTTAGTTGTTTGTAGTTTGGTTAGGATATTGCAGGCTTGAATCACCTGATTGTCTGATAATAAAGATGATTCCGTGCTGCGGAAGGCACGTTAAGCCGGTGGTCCCGGCTGCAATCTGGTATTCGTTAATGGAACCACGTCAGAAGCCGAGAGGCGGTTCCGAAGAACTCTGACACCAGGGTGTGCATGGTCGATTGACCGTGAAACCTACTCGAAATGATGATGATTCCCTTATTCCTATCCCGCCACAGCTTTACAGGTAAGGAACTTGTAAGTGCAAGTGTCACAAAAATCATATATGAACGTTTCAATTATTTTATTATTGTGTCTCGTTTGTTTGACAGGGAAAGAGTTACAAATACTTCCAATAGGCAGCAGCATCGAAAGCACAAGAAGCAAAATAAAATTGCGCTCGCTGACCCGCCTGTCAAGCGTGGTGGGTATGGCAATATCCTTTCATGGAACCAAAAATCCTTGGAACAGGCATTTGTCCTTTTTTGCAGTTGACTTACGTCTAAAATGATGATGAATTGCTTAAGTTCCACGACTAAAAATTATACTGTTGCAGTTATTTGATCCTCACAGCAATTTTTGCTTTCCATTATGTAAATATAAGCGAAATTTGCACAGCAGAAATTTATTAGTTATAAAATTTGGTGATATTTTTACCAAACCCCATCGACGCATATTGCAGTTCTCTAAACGTCAAATTAAATAGTCTGCGTGGCATTTTCCCCCCGGTTGAACTGACGAATAGTGCAAAATACTTAATGCTCTGGATTGTTCTAAAATTGGTCGCCGGCACCTTCGAACGGCTTTTTTTAAATTGACTATGTAGGTAGCTAGCTCGAAGTGAGCTTTTGCTATTTCAACGGGCGTTTGAGGCGAGGGCAGAGTGCCCTCAGCCTTGAGGGGATATAGACGACATCACCAAAGGGCCCCCAAGAGGGACAGACCTCGGCTTTAGGCGTTGCCTGTGCGCACAAGGCATGGAGAGATAGCAAACTCTCATATTGCCTGATGGGCCGCGATTTTTTGCATGCAGGATAGCCTTGAGGGGCAATCTGAGAAACCATCGACCGACCGAGCCAGGTCAGGCGTATATACGTAGAAGAGAAATTGTTAGGGGTTTCTCGCTCTATTATTTAGGTTCATACTCGATGAGAATACAATTCATACTGCTCTGACCACCGTCCACCTTGTAACCTACCTAGCTTAAATTATTATTTTTTTATTTTTTTTTTTCACTAGCCTATCCTACTATAAATTCCTAACTGCACCAAATACTAGCTGTATTACTCTTAATCTATTTTATCAACCTACATACCCTATTCATGTTTTGTTTCTTTGTTCAATTCTATATGGCGTGATCGTACATCTAGTGGAGTAACCCTTGTTTTATCATAGTAACCCCTGGACCTTCTTAAATGAAGTGATTTTAAAACTAACCTATGGTGATGAAGCCTAGCCCTATCTTATGCTATGTCTAAAGTTGCTATCGGCCTTGTGTATGACTAATTTCTACTTATAAATAAGAATAACTTTATCCTAAGATGCGCTTATGTTTTTCCTAATAAATATTGTTTAAGATGCACTTTGTGTTATTTTATGTTGCCTGCTATTTCACATTAATAGAATTGCCTTATTTTATGAAGGGTTGATTAATTATTTATCATAAATGAGCATACTGCTTATCTAGCATGGTTCATTCTACAGGAATATGATCCTCTACCAGCGGCTTATGGATATAGTATTGAATTTCGGATATGTATAGTAAGTATTAGAATGTAAGTAGCCATATTGGCCTATAATGAGTTATAGTTGACTACAACTATAGGTAATGAATAGAAGTTTGAGGTAATAGTTTAATATTGTCATTGTATGTGTTAGTCAGTGGTGGTAGATATATATTATAGTGAATATACCCAGCGTTTTTGGTGTTACGGTTTACTGTCGAGCCCCGCCTTCCGCCCGCCAGAGTACCACTCGTCATCCAGACTTGGACGTGATTCCTCCGTATGCTAATTTCTTTTGGAAAGCAATAGGGATACCCATTAAAGAGTAAATAGTACCTGTTCCCACCTAATAGTAGGATAGGCAATTTGTCAGTAAAATTATGTCTGACTATTAAATCAGAGACAAGAGGGTAGACTAAATGTCTTCAAGCGTATTACCTGCTACACAAGCATTATGCTCTCATTGTGTTCGCTGGGATGAGTTCAGACTTATTTACTTTGAAATAACACCACGGAGGTGTAAAAGCAAAGAACTCAAATTATGAATTTACAACAAGCAGGTAGTACTAGGTACTCAGATGGAGTTTTATAGCAAGGGTTTGTTTGTCAGTCAAACTATACCTCAACCTTCACTGTAGAAAAGGCATCCTTACATGATAATACTTCCTGTATCAATTGTTACTCATTGTCCTATTATTTTCAGGAATTATGTAGCTATGTATGTAAGCATGTAAATGTTATGCCATGCTGTTATGTATAAGCACTATTATGCACTAACTCTAGATCTTAGAGATGGATTGAGATGAAATGTCTATTAGTATTTAAATACATTACATCAGACTTATTTGTCTCAGTGATTCAATCAAATTTACGTGTGAGGATTGTAATATTCCTGTATTTCAATAAATAGGGATTGGAGTCAACCTTACACTCGCCCTTGGTAGTATATAAGGAACATTACTCTCCCAGAATTCATTATTCATTCCAGAATTAGATGAATCATATGGTATATATGTGGATTGTCAATATCTCAACCTTACAGAATTTACATGACTTCCATGGAACCAACAGACCATCCCCTTCAGAGAATGATTATCATGATAATATATTGTCAGAGAGTTATGAGATCTCACTGGACTAAACAAATCTGAATTTTTCAACAAAATAGGTAGATAAAGAAGGTATTTATTTAGTAATTAAATAGACAACTCAGACTCAATCCATTGTCAAATAACTATGAGATTATGCCACGAGTTATGATATTAGTTGTTCATGGCCAATCTATGTGATTTTACAATATGAAAATCCCCAAATCATTCAGGTGGATACTCTATACACTATTATATATCAGGGCCTTGTACATAAAAATTAAGGTTAGGAATTTCATACCTTTGATAGAAACAGATTCTCTGAATCTTTCACAATCAGAATACGCACATTTCGTCAGCATTATCACTTGTCACTATCACAGAACCAACTTATGCCATTTTGTTATCAAATTTTCACATTCAACTTCACTTTCATATTAGATACGACTATCTAACTTAAAATTACTGTCGAAGATTAATTGTTTGAATTATTAACGTCCTACCCACCAGCAGCTTGGATGGTTATATTGCTACCACCGGATTTACCGTGAAAACAAATGGAATTTTATCTCCTATACCCCTCTTTTCCTTATCCTGACGCAACCATTAATGGGCCTAATCTAGTCCCTATCAGTCCCTAATTTCTAGTCTAAAGGTGTTAAGTTACTGTCCCCCCATCCCCAAAGTGTGTGTGTGTGTAGAACGAACTCCGGTGTAAGAGATCGCTCCCTAATCTAGCTAAAAAGATTTGAGGAAGCTTCCCTCGCCCTATTTTAATGATTCTACCTGCCTGACTGCTCCTAAAATCAGATTTCCTACTCTGGTAAATAGATTAGGTTCCTAGCAAGGATCCGTCATCTCTAAGCTGTAAAAGGGAGCCAGAGTTTGGGCCCACGAACCTATTATTCCTATCACTCTTGGGTTGTGGTCATCTCTTGTGGTCAGGATCGAGACTTCCACGCCCTAACAAAGGTTTGAGGTCCCAGACGTGTCCCCAAGTGGCTAGGGAGCTGAAAACTAGCGCACCGTTCGGACCGTAGGTTTCCGTAGGCACAGAGGCCGTCTGGACGCCCCAAGTAGCATAGCTAGGCTGGGAATTTCAGCCCATTCGACCAGCTACAATGTCGAATTATTTTTACTCCTACTTGGCCGCTACCCTCATAAAGAACAATCGCTCTCATAAGGAATAGAGGTCCAGCGTTGATCTTGGCCATGTATTCCCCAATTCGACACAAAACTCTATTAAACTTACATTAAAATCAAACAAATAGAAACTAGATATCTCAGATTTGATACGGAGAAGATTTCGAAGAATCAAAGATCTCCCCAACATCATTTCCTCAATATCATTCAAAACTTTACAGTATATGAAACTATTATAGTGAATTTACTCTGGACAAGCTAATATTCATATATTTCAAAAGAATCTACAATATTTTAACTTCAGAACACGATACCAATGTGCTTCTTAGCTAAAATATTTTTGCAAGGGACATCGCGGGATTTTTCGATCCTAATTTGCCAAGATAACGCGATAACCCACACTTTAAACTACTTCTTTCTTGATTTAAAATAAAACTTGCAGTGGCGTTCTGGCAGCAATTCCTCTTGACTCTTCAAATTCCCCGATGCGTAATCACACAGACTAATGGCGCCGTAGCCTTTTATACTCGCTACCGTGCGGTTCTCAGAAATCACGCCACTTTGACTGAAAAACCGTTGGCCAATATTTTTTCTAAAACCCTCATGCAAATATCTAACTAATATCTCTACATTTAATAACTAATCTGCCTTGCTCATTCCTGTCGATAAGACCTTTTTCATTAAATTCTCAATTGAATAAAGTTTTTCCATTGGTTAGTTCCAAAACTTTCTAAAACATTTCAAGACTACCTGTCTCTTTCTTCACCCCTAATAGTAACGAAATAAAGGTCAGCGTGCCTTGTAACAAATTTAATTCCATAGACAATCTCATAGCTTTCTTTTAATTATTAGTGTTCCCTGTGCTATCTATAGAATCCCTTGAATCGACCTATTAGGATAATCTAATATCACGAGATATTATAATAAATTTTACCATTTAAATTCCTTTTACGCTGAGTATTAATTTATTTTAATATTTATTTAATTTTGATTGAATCGATTCTCTCGATTATCCGTAAAATGCTTACTTTTTTCAACTCGACAAAAGAATAAACTAATTATCAATTATTTGATCAAATTTTGTTATCATCATGATTATTTATTTCCTTGTTCTTACTTAAAGATATAAATTCAGTCAAACTATACTTTTAATTTCATGTTTTTAATTTACATTTCCCTGTCAATGTTCCGAGTTTTACTTTTCATAGATCATAGATCAATTTTCTTCCTCGCGTCAATTATTGACAAGACAAACTGTCAATGTCATTCTGCTTCATAACAAACAAAACAAGATGGAGACAGTGAATTATTGTGAAACAATTTACAAAAGACTGTTTTATGATTTAATTTCAGATTTTCAGTTAATATTTGAGAATTGTGAACGAGCACATATTAATGGTTCGTTACAGCCGACCCTTCAAATTTAGACGAAAGCGACTTTCTCAAAGGACCTGGAGTATAAATTTTACCAAATTTAAGATTTAAATTAAATTCTCAAATATTTCTCTATATGTTAATTATTTACATATAAGCAAAACAACCCCTTTTTTTTTCAATTCCCCCCTTTTTCCAAAATATTATTCTCCCAAAACCTTCGAATGGTGTAGCCCTAATCTGTGTGTGTGTGTCCCTAAGCTAGTGTATAGTGTATTTAAACCAAGGACATGTTTTTCATTGCCAAACTACAGTTTTGAGCTAATACCCCCTTCTATATCCAACAATAATCCTCCCCAGGGTTCATCATAGCCCAAGACGGAGTAGTTTTAAACTACTGATCCTAATGATCCTATAGTGAAGATATGAACGGATTCAACCTTACAATCAGAACTATAACGTCACCATACCCTTCCTATGACCGATCTTCCCCACGAGGTAATAAATTATCGAAGTCGATATCCAGAAGCAATACCCAAAAATCTTGCTTAAACAAATCTTAACATCGCCTTGGAGCATGGTGTGGTAACCGAAGAATATCAGTGTGTAGTGCGGAGTTTCATACAGGTGTAGTATCACATGGGATATTGGATATATTTATCCTTAACTAAACCTAACATCAAATTCCCCCTGTATAAAGCTCATGTTTGTGGTGTGTAAATTCTAAGTCTTGGGTAAATAATATTGGTAATTCGGTTTCACATCTGGCATAAACCAAGGCCCTTCCTAGACGCTATTCCCTTATCCCCAACCCTGTTCTAATCAAAGTGTACATTCCTCCTCAATCACACAATCACGCTTGCCAAAGAATATATCAGAGCTTCACCGAATCACATTAAAATTAATGGAACTAATAATTATTTTTATTTTAAATGTCTACTAAAATAATTTTACATGTGATGTGACCATAGGTCAACTACCAAAGTAAAGAAGGACGGACAAAACAAGTTTTTTTTTTTTTATTATTATTATTAATCCGCATCCACAGTAATTCTCAAATATCAACGTTAAGTCTTCGAAATCGACACCTGATTTTAATTAAGTAACTTAAAAGCTTTGGATTGAATTGATTTTACTTATCCAGGATTATAGAACAATTTATTAAAATTAATTTTAATTTACGTGAACTTATTTCAATTTATCTGATTTTATTTGAATATATTTGAATTTATTTTAAATTTTTAGAATTTATTTTGAATTTATTTGAAACATTTAGTTTTATTTGAATTTCTTTTGAATTTATTTTAAATTTTTAGAATTTAATTTGAATTTATTTTAAGTTTTTAGAATTTATTTGGATTTGTTTTGAATTTATTTGAATTTATTTAAAATTTTTAGAATTTATTAGGATTTATTTAGAATTTATTTGAAATTATTCGAATTTATTTAGATTTATTTGAATTTATTTAGATTTACTTTAAATTTATTTGAATTTATTCGAAATTATTTAGATTTATTTAGATTTACTTTAAATTTATTTGTACTTATTTTAAATTTATTTGAATTTATTTTATTTTTTTAGAATTTATTAGGATTTATTTTTAATTTATTTTGATTTAAATATTTTTTTAATAATCTAATGAACCCGGCGAATCTCATACCGCCCCTTAAGTAGTCGGGTAAAAGTAATATGCCAATCTAGGGCGTCAACACCTTAACAACAAATTCCATCAAAATGTATACAGCCATTCTCGAACTAATCTCGAGCTAATCATATATAATATACAGTCAAACATAGAACCCCTCTTTTTTTTTTCGGTTGAAAATTATCATTTCTCTATGGTTGAAGACCTCTAATTAATCATAAGTTAAATTATTACCTACTATCCGCTATTACCATAGAGTATGCTATTACGGTGTTTTCGAGATTTTAAATATCCCGCCTAACATTTATGCACGCGAAGTATGTATAAAGCATAGAGATAAGATAATGGTATAGAGCCACATTAACAATTGATAACGACAACCAATCAAGAGTGTTACTTCCACTTGACGAACGATGCCATTCGTAAACGAGCGTTACACTTTCAAGAATAGCACCCCAAGAAGCGTTTTAAGTATCGATCAATTATCGATTTCCGAACGAACTACTAACTAAGCGTCATGTCATAATCAACATGGCGTCGGCAATCGAATAAACAAAACATCGTTTATTTATTAATAATTATCTGATTATTCAAGGAATTAACGCATGTACGACCTATAAATAATCTACAATGTGTTAATATAATATACTATGTCGCGTCAATAGTTACAAAATGAGAAAGCAATATCCAATGTATTCACGGACATTCCGCTTCGACAATCGTAAGTATTTATGGATTTTTAAAGTTAAATCCTTTCAATAAACAGCAAGTATAGCAGTAAGGAAAGCTACGATGAGCCTATAAATGTGTTCCTGTCTATAAACTCGTGAAAATAACAGTTTACAATGCTATTGTGATATAACCTAGAAGTAACTTATTCATACTATCTAATCAACCTAATCTCTACATAAAAGTACATAAAACTACCCAATGACTCGTCATAAAGGTACATCCTTCAATAATGCGACTCATATAATGATTTACATTAAGTTTTCTATCAAATTGTTGCAAAAATATATAACATAACCTTACTTCTATTGTTTCAGATAAACTGAATAAGCATCCTTATAAAAGTCTATGGCATCTACCTGTGTAGATCTATGTAATGCTAAGAGAAAACTAATCAAGCCCTACATTCATCGAAGTTTTGAAGAAACTGTAAGAAGTCATCGACGGAATGTGACTAAGTGTGAAATGCAACAGTGTTATAGCCTAACTTATAATAGTGAATCTATTTGAATAAAAAAAGTGTTTTACTCTGCCTAAAAGATTTACTATGCCATACCTTATAAACATTTAGGGTACTATGTAAGTAAGAGAACTATTATGTACAACCCGTTTTATTATATAAACTATAATTTCTATTTCTATCTTTACATAGTTCAAAACGAAGATGATTCCGCTATGTGTTTGTGCATACCTCACAAACGACTGAACCATATTTGATGCAGTTTTCAACAACAGATAGATTGATTCAAGAGGAAAATCTATATGAAAAATACATACACATCATGAGACTACCTAATCTATAACTTCTATCTAGGAAATTATAAGTAAATATTGGACTACTGATTTGGTACATTACTAACTAGTTGTAGGTTACAAATTATGCTTTGAGTTAGCGATCAGGTATAGTCCATCCTACAGATTATGAGTGTTGCTAAACCGACCCTACGACTTGTTACAACTTTATATATTACATAATTTATATTACCCTGACCTGAACTAACACTTTATTTGTATGTATCTAAAAAATTGAACCGTTAGATATATTTTTATCTAGATGTTTTATTTTTTTTTCTCTGACGGCATGAAGTTATACTTTTTATTATTTTGATGACAAGCTAGGAACATTTTTATTTACGATGGATTATATAATTATTTAGCTTAGCTTAGATTTTGAAAATCACTAGATTTTGAGAATGATCCTACACAACCGTTATGGAGTATGCTACAAATATGTAAACTAGATTTTATTGTGAACCACCGAATTGGATGCTGATGGAAACTAAATTATTAAATTTATATTAAAGAAATACTTTAGCAACATACATGGTTTGTTTTAGTTTTATATCCTAACCCTTTTTTTTATATATAACGAGTGGTACTATACATAGCTATCTGTGTATTATTTCAACCGAACACTTCACTTTAACTTGTGCACTATCACCTTAACTATAGCATTTTCACTACTTATTGTTTATTGAATCTATTAATTTTATGTATTTAACTTATTATATTAAAATTCCCCCCCAGAAAAGCCGCCACAACTCCCCTCTATCTGACGCTACGTTCAACTCGAGAGTATGTGTAATGTTGTTTAATTTTAATTAATATAAATAATGGTATTGTAACAATGTTCCATGTTTTCCTCATAGAAAATTTGTATGTATGAAAGTAATCTTCCTGCTAGACAATAGTTTCTTATGACTTTTCTTATACATTGTAAATGTTAAAACTCAGACGAGTTGGTTATTGTAAAGTCAGATAGGCTTTTCCCTGTGTCCACCAGATTCTACACAAATCTACCCCTGAACTTTATTTATTAATTCTTATTCAAATTACAAGGTTTAAACTTTTCCTTTTTTTTTAAATTAGATAAAAAAAACAATATGATTATCTATCTATCTTTTATATAAATCAATCACTTCACTTGTAATACTTAGACAGTTGTTTAATGTTATACATCCCCTTTTCTTTATTTGTCACCGGATCAACTAATAGATAGGAATTTTTATATGGATTAGCCGCTATCACATAAGGACCTTCATATAATAGCTCAAATTTCTTAGTAGCACTTAATTTATCATCTGACTTTTCTTGCCTCCCTATCTTAACTAAATGTCCTATCTGATTTTGTGTAGATTTTTGTCTTTTAATAAAGTTATACTCTAGCACCGGGCCTACTCTGTGTAAATTTTCCCTAACCTTTTCCCTAATGGATACTTTGGTTTGAATACCTAAGTCAGTATTATGTACATCAGAATTCTGTTTAGTAGATCCACCATACAAGATGTCGCTTGGTGTAAATCCTGTACTTTCATGAAGAGTATTGTTACATAAGATTTCTAATTTTGATAATATGTCCCAACTTTGATGTTCTGTCCTGCAATACATTTCAAGTAAACTGCCTAATTGTTTATTTATTCTTTTAGTTGTTTTAAAATGAGTGTTAGCTACTGTAGTATAAATAATTTGAATACTTTGCTGACTCATCATTTCAGTCCATGCTTTGCTAGTAAACTGAGAACATTTTTCAGAGACAATTACTTTTGGTTTTATTATTTTAAAGAATGTTTTTGTATTTGTTATAACCGATGAGACCGTCGGCTTCTCGAGATTAAATAATTTAATAAATTTACTAAAATAATCTTGAATTACTAAAATATAGTGCATACCAGATTTACTACTAGGAAATGGCCCATATATGTTAAACATGGCTAAATCCCCTACATCTTCAGAAATTAATAATTGGCAAGGTCCTACAAGCTTTATAGTATCACCCTTTATGAACTGACAATCATGACATCCCTTTAATACCTTTTTGACCTGCTTAGTAAGTCCCTTCCAATAATATCTATCCCGTATGTACTTAATGACCTTATATACCCCTACATGTCCCTTATCAAGATGAATCCTCCATATCATTTCCTCCCTAAGTATTTTTGGTAAGCAAATAACTTTATTCCCTACTTTATCTGGAGAAAAATATAACAACTGATCTTTGATAGTATATCTTTTAAGTAATTGTTTTGAATGATTATTTATTTCTTGATTCTCTAATTCTGACATTATCATACTCATTTCTGAATCTTCTCGTTGGTATCTAGGCAATTCGTTTAGTGCAATTGTTAAATCCTTATCTAATCTAATCTCTCCATATAATGTGTTAAGGAAATCATTTTTACCTGGATCTGGAGTTTCCTTAATCTCTTCTAATACCATACTGTTCACTTGCACACTCTCATAAAACTTAAAAAAGTGACTTTCCTGTCCTATAGCAATTTCAACTCCATTTCCATCTCTTTTTAACATAATAGAGGTTTCATTTTTCTTCATCCAGTCAAAACCCAGTATAAGCTTTCTTACGGTAAATCCTGGCACTATAAATACAGAAAGATGTCTTTCATATGGTCCTATTCTCAACGTAACTAATCCTATCTTACGTATTTCTACATTTTTTTGTCCTACTGCAGTCTTAATAAAGAAGGGTTTAACAGCAAAGGAAGTTATATTTGGTCTCTTATCAAGTAATGTTTTCCAAAATTCTTCAGATATATAAGTTAAATCGCTACCGGGATCTAAGAGAGTAACTATTTCTTCATCGAATACGCTTACCAACAACTCAGATTTGAAATTACGCTTTTCCGTTGATTTTCTATCCCTTATATTGTAATTAACTAACACTTCACAGCCCTTAGTATCCATAAATGAATTTTCGCAATTTAATTTTAACACATCTACTACTTGACTGATATTATGCAACGGCCTCAAATCTAAATCTCGACATCCCAAACCATGTCTATTATTATAATATTTTATTTGCGAACATATTGGAAATTTTAACCCACTACTAATTTTTCCCAGAGCTTGACCTGGCTTCCATTTCATTTGAACCATCATATAATATGCCTTATTATTATTATCTTTTGTTAAAGTTGATCCGGAGACTACAGTTTTATTTTTAACTACCTTTTTTACTAAGTTATTATTTTTATTTTGCTTAGGCTGCGATTTCTTCTGACTGTTTCGCCACTGACGATACATTTTTATAACATTATTCTTCTTAGACTTTCGACATTCAAAATTCTTCGCTACTCCGACATAGTTTTGACACTCCTTCCTCTGTATGATATCGTCCATTCTTTCCAGAAATTCTAAAGTTTCTATTATTGTTCCTATGTTTTTTGAAATCCACATTTGTCTCACGTATCTAGGATAATGCCGCATTATGTCAGTTATGAGATGTTTTTCAGTCATATTGATACTAAGCCTCTGAGCTTTACCCGTCAACTCCAGAAAATGCTGAGTCATCGAGGGAGTAATTGACCTATCCCAAGATCCTTGAAGTATTTTCCGTCGCAAATCATTCTGCTCGCTTTCCCCCCAATAAGTTTTAAGGAAATCCCTCTTAAAATCCTCTAATGTATTCCAGCGACCCTTATAGATTCTTGCCCAGTCTCTGGCATGACCTACAAGACACTCTTGGATCATATCCAACTCATTCTCCGAATTATCCATCCTTTTCAAATAAACCTCTAGGTCCTCTACAAACGTTACCGGATGTATGGCTACCTTTCCAAATATCGGTTTTTCTAATTTAATAATATTAATATTACATTCTATATATTTCTTGCTGTCTGTGGGAATCCGCTCTTTCTCCCGCGATGAGTCTATATCTACTTCTATATTTATTAAATCTCGAGGTACTGAGTTGTTATAGATTTCTGTACTATCAGATAAGGCCATTCTAATTTGTTTAACATTTTTTTCCGATTCATTCATCTTCTTTGTTAAACATCCCATTGATAACTGCGACAGCGACTGCATTGTGGTTACGCCTAATCTTCCCTCTTTACTATAAAATATTCGCTCTTGTTTGCGGTGTTTGTTTTAGCACTGATTTCACTAAGTTTTGGTTTATCACAAGGTTTCTTCCGGTTGCAGGTAGCGTCAGATCTACCAACCAAACATTTGTTCTAAATTAACTTTCCGCATTAGAATCATAGATCTCAAGGAGTAAAATGTGTATATATATAGTAGGACAATACTATATGTATGCAATTAAGTGATCATTTGCTTTATTTTAGTTTATCATTTTATTTTTTAACCCAAAATTGTTAGTTTATATTTCAAGAATATTAAATATTTTGCCAGTAATTGGTATCAGGAGTTATTCCTGCTATTACAACCACTGTACCGCTCCGGAATTACATTATTTTAAACTAATATTTAACTAATTTTAATCCAATAAGTTATGTCTAGGTATAGCTGAGAGGTATATGCTTTCGCATTAATAGTACCACGCAAACATAATTATTTTTATTCCCTATTCATATGAGTCGGTTAAATTAATGAAGCTTTTATTAGTTTATAATCTATACTGATACTGATAAGTGGAATTGATAAGTTCAAAATACATTTTTTTATTATTGTTTAACTAATTACTTTTATTATTTGTTATATATCTGTACAAACAAGAAAACAGGAAACTAATCTACCATTTATTTTATATAATGAGGTAAGTAAGTATTTGTGTAAAATATTCTCGCATAGTGTAGAGCCTCCCTCGTATGACTGTATAACATTATTTATCTTGGCATAATATGTCAACGACAACGACTACTATCAAACGTGAAAATAATGGCAGATTCACAATATCAAAATGCGTAGTAGCAGAATTAAGCATTTATTTCCTTTTTATTTAGTTATTTTATTTGTTCCAGGTATTCAAACTGATATATAATACAACTCATAGAAAACACGACCCTACTACTTTGCCTACGAGTTCGAGTGATGTGAAATATAGCTCAAACAACGAGATCAAAGTACATGAAACTATCTCAACAAAATCACGACATCTTTTCCATGTCTCGGCATCAAAATGTGACCAAACCAAGCCATCCTCATGGAGAATCAGCCTGTCTAGTCACTAAGCAGATTTGAACAGTGAAACAAAACATTGAATCGAACATTTCTACTATCAAATTAACCTATGTATGTATACAATGCTATGCTAACAATTTGGATTAAAACGCACCCGATATGCTACCTTATTGGGGCTGTAATCAATCAAGCTACTATTCTTAGTAATACAGCTATCCTGGTCATGGAACACTAAAATGTAACCTACCTAGCTTAAATTATTATTTTTTTATTTTTTTTTTTCACTAGCCTATCCTACTATAAATTCCTAACTGCACCAAATACTAGCTGTATTACTCTTAATCTATTTTATCAACCTACATACCCTATTCATGTTTTGTTTCTTTGTTCAATTCTATATGGCGTGATCGTACATCTAGTGGAGTAACCCTTGTTTTATCATAGTAACCCCTGGACCTTCTTAAATGAAGTGATTTTAAAACTAACCTATGGTGATGAAGCCTAGCCCTATCTTATGCTATGTCTAAAGTTGCTATCGGCCTTGTGTATGACTAATTTCTACTTATAAATAAGAATAACTTTATCCTAAGATGCGCTTATGTTTTTCCTAATAAATATTGTTTAAGATGCACTTTGTGTTATTTTATGTTGCCTGCTATTTCACATTAATAGAATTGCCTTATTTTATGAAGGGTTGATTAATTATTTATCATAAATGAGCATACTGCTTATCTAGCATGGTTCATTCTACAGGAATATGATCCTCTACCAGCGGCTTATGGATATAGTATTGAATTTCGGATATGTATAGTAAGTATTAGAATGTAAGTAGCCATATTGGCCTATAATGAGTTATAGTTGACTACAACTATAGGTAATGAATAGAAGTTTGAGGTAATAGTTTAATATTGTCATTGTATGTGTTAGTCAGTGGTGGTAGATATATATTATAGTGAATATACCCAGCGTTTTTGGTGTTACGGTTTACTGTCGAGCCCCGCCTTCCGCCCGCCAGAGTACCACTCGTCATCCAGACTTGGACGTGATTCCTCCGTATGCTAATTTCTTTTGGAAAGCAATAGGGATACCCATTAAAGAGTAAATAGTACCTGTTCCCACCTAATAGTAGGATAGGCAATTTGTCAGTAAAATTATGTCTGACTATTAAATCAGAGACAAGAGGGTAGACTAAATGTCTTCAAGCGTATTACCTGCTACACAAGCATTATGCTCTCATTGTGTTCGCTGGGATGAGTTCAGACTTATTTACTTTGAAATAACACCACGGAGGTGTAAAAGCAAAGAACTCAAATTATGAATTTACAACAAGCAGGTAGTACTAGGTACTCAGATGGAGTTTTATAGCAAGGGTTTGTTTGTCAGTCAAACTATACCTCAACCTTCACTGTAGAAAAGGCATCCTTACATGATAATACTTCCTGTATCAATTGTTACTCATTGTCCTATTATTTTCAGGAATTATGTAGCTATGTATGTAAGCATGTAAATGTTATGCCATGCTGTTATGTATAAGCACTATTATGCACTAACTCTAGATCTTAGAGATGGATTGAGATGAAATGTCTATTAGTATTTAAATACATTACATCAGACTTATTTGTCTCAGTGATTCAATCAAATTTACGTGTGAGGATTGTAATATTCCTGTATTTCAATAAATAGGGATTGGAGTCAACCTTACACTCGCCCTTGGTAGTATATAAGGAACATTACTCTCCCAGAATTCATTATTCATTCCAGAATTAGATGAATCATATGGTATATATGTGGATTGTCAATATCTCAACCTTACAGAATTTACATGACTTCCATGGAACCAACAGACCATCCCCTTCAGAGAATGATTATCATGATAATATATTGTCAGAGAGTTATGAGATCTCACTGGACTAAACAAATCTGAATTTTTCAACAAAATAGGTAGATAAAGAAGGTATTTATTTAGTAATTAAATAGACAACTCAGACTCAATCCATTGTCAAATAACTATGAGATTATGCCACGAGTTATGATATTAGTTGTTCATGGCCAATCTATGTGATTTTACAATATGAAAATCCCCAAATCATTCAGGTGGATACTCTATACACTATTATATATCAGGGCCTTGTACATAAAAATTAAGGTTAGGAATTTCATACCTTTGATAGAAACAGATTCTCTGAATCTTTCACAATCAGAATACGCACATTTCGTCAGCATTATCACTTGTCACTATCACAGAACCAACTTATGCCATTTTGTTATCAAATTTTCACATTCAACTTCACTTTCATATTAGATACGACTATCTAACTTAAAATTACTGTCGAAGATTAATTGTTTGAATTATTAACGTCCTACCCACCAGCAGCTTGGATGGTTATATTGCTACCACCGGATTTACCGTGAAAACAAATGGAATTTTATCTCCTATACCCCTCTTTTCCTTATCCTGACGCAACCATTAATGGGCCTAATCTAGTCCCTATCAGTCCCTAATTTCTAGTCTAAAGGTGTTAAGTTACTGTCCCCCCATCCCCAAAGTGTGTGTGTGTGTAGAACGAACTCCGGTGTAAGAGATCGCTCCCTAATCTAGCTAAAAAGATTTGAGGAAGCTTCCCTCGCCCTATTTTAATGATTCTACCTGCCTGACTGCTCCTAAAATCAGATTTCCTACTCTGGTAAATAGATTAGGTTCCTAGCAAGGATCCGTCATCTCTAAGCTGTAAAAGGGAGCCAGAGTTTGGGCCCACGAACCTATTATTCCTATCACTCTTGGGTTGTGGTCATCTCTTGTGGTCAGGATCGAGACTTCCACGCCCTAACAAAGGTTTGAGGTCCCAGACGTGTCCCCAAGTGGCTAGGGAGCTGAAAACTAGCGCACCGTTCGGACCGTAGGTTTCCGTAGGCACAGAGGCCGTCTGGACGCCCCAAGTAGCATAGCTAGGCTGGGAATTTCAGCCCATTCGACCAGCTACAATGTCGAATTATTTTTACTCCTACTTGGCCGCTACCCTCATAAAGAACAATCGCTCTCATAAGGAATAGAGGTCCAGCGTTGATCTTGGCCATGTATTCCCCAATTCGACACAAAACTCTATTAAACTTACATTAAAATCAAACAAATAGAAACTAGATATCTCAGATTTGATACGGAGAAGATTTCGAAGAATCAAAGATCTCCCCAACATCATTTCCTCAATATCATTCAAAACTTTACAGTATATGAAACTATTATAGTGAATTTACTCTGGACAAGCTAATATTCATATATTTCAAAAGAATCTACAATATTTTAACTTCAGAACACGATACCAATGTGCTTCTTAGCTAAAATATTTTTGCAAGGGACATCGCGGGATTTTTCGATCCTAATTTGCCAAGATAACGCGATAACCCACACTTTAAACTACTTCTTTCTTGATTTAAAATAAAACTTGCAGTGGCGTTCTGGCAGCAATTCCTCTTGACTCTTCAAATTCCCCGATGCGTAATCACACAGACTAATGGCGCCGTAGCCTTTTATACTCGCTACCGTGCGGTTCTCAGAAATCACGCCACTTTGACTGAAAAACCGTTGGCCAATATTTTTTCTAAAACCCTCATGCAAATATCTAACTAATATCTCTACATTTAATAACTAATCTGCCTTGCTCATTCCTGTCGATAAGACCTTTTTCATTAAATTCTCAATTGAATAAAGTTTTTCCATTGGTTAGTTCCAAAACTTTCTAAAACATTTCAAGACTACCTGTCTCTTTCTTCACCCCTAATAGTAACGAAATAAAGGTCAGCGTGCCTTGTAACAAATTTAATTCCATAGACAATCTCATAGCTTTCTTTTAATTATTAGTGTTCCCTGTGCTATCTATAGAATCCCTTGAATCGACCTATTAGGATAATCTAATATCACGAGATATTATAATAAATTTTACCATTTAAATTCCTTTTACGCTGAGTATTAATTTATTTTAATATTTATTTAATTTTGATTGAATCGATTCTCTCGATTATCCGTAAAATGCTTACTTTTTTCAACTCGACAAAAGAATAAACTAATTATCAATTATTTGATCAAATTTTGTTATCATCATGATTATTTATTTCCTTGTTCTTACTTAAAGATATAAATTCAGTCAAACTATACTTTTAATTTCATGTTTTTAATTTACATTTCCCTGTCAATGTTCCGAGTTTTACTTTTCATAGATCATAGATCAATTTTCTTCCTCGCGTCAATTATTGACAAGACAAACTGTCAATGTCATTCTGCTTCATAACAAACAAAACAAGATGGAGACAGTGAATTATTGTGAAACAATTTACAAAAGACTGTTTTATGATTTAATTTCAGATTTTCAGTTAATATTTGAGAATTGTGAACGAGCACATATTAATGGTTCGTTACAACCTTCACAGCGATCATCAGCTGAGCGGTTATATACATCACTACGCAAAAAATTCTCCCGGAAGAAGACATACAAAGTTATGTAGATATATATCATTTATGTATATGGGTCTAAATAAATAGATAAACAAAAAATATAATACTCGACAAACATTGTTTCTGCTTCGTGACTGACAAATGATTCAAAAGAATTACCAGCGGCTCCGACTCTGCAATTTGCACGGAACCCCTAATTTTGCTAACGAAACGTCGACCAAAACGTTTCCACAAATTAGACGTGTCGGTGAATTCTCAATCTTCTCAACATTTTTCATTTTTGTACGTAATGTACAACACATTACGTACAAAAATTAAAAATCAAATCGTGGTGAATGTACACTATTGATAATACATTCATCAACATCATCAGATCTTTTTAGTCTCCACTGCAGGAGCATGACCCTCTCTGTCTGACATTACAATAAGATACCTAATCCAAATTTTCTTCATAGGTGCACAGTGAAATTCCATTACTTATATTTGGCGAGCTTCGTGGCGCAGTGGTTAACACGCCAGCCTGCGACACGAGGGTGCCCGGGTTCGACCCCTGGTCAGGTCAAGATGGAAATGATCTTTTTCAGATTGGCATAAGTCTTAGATGTTTATCTATATATGTATTTGTAATAAAATAAAGTATCGTTGAGTTAGTATCCCATAACACTACTCTCGAACTTACTTAGGGGCTAGCTCAATCTATGTGCTTTGTCCGTATATGTTTATTTATTATTATTTATTTGGTTTTATTATACAATCATACAGTGTAGATGCACCGTAGAACCTATACATACATCTACCGTAGAACCTGTACATACATATTTGGATTAGTGAATACATTAAAATATTCTAAGGAATAACTTATTACCATACCTTTCAAAAGCATTACCTTTTGTCTACGACATCCAGAGCTAGGTATACCTTTTAGTACAAATCGTGCTTGCTGATCATGCTCATATTCATATTCAATTATATACATACAAACATATAATCACGTCTTTATTCCTTACGGGGTATATTCACTTTTTTTTTGTATTCATTCATATACAGTACACGTGTTCATGATCCATCTTGTTTCATCACTTATTACTGCAAGCTGGACTAAATCGCAAAGAGATAGATATGTTATAGATGATCACATTTACATTCTAAATATAAATAAAAAATAAAATAAAAAAAACTTGAATTTTGGCAGTATTGGCACGTAAGGTCTTGGCAATGTTTGTTATTATTATATCAACAGCTGTTTATATTTCAACAATATTTAATATATTTCTCGATATGAAAATTATTATCTTCTTCCTTTAAACTAGTTATTATTATGTAATATAACTGTATAAAAAGTGTGTTGTACATGGTTTCAAATGATTTCTATAGCATTAGTACGTAGTCGGTGCCAGGGGACGAAATATGAGTAGCTAGATCACTTCTTTGAAAACGCATTTTGACGAGGAAATCTCTGTTGCGAAGATACCTTCGCTACACTCAATAAATATTATTTACTCCAAAATCTCACGTACGATAAACTAGCACCTCTTATGTTCGATTTACATTAATCCAGTCCAATAACCCAGTAGCTGGACTGGAATGGACCGATATGGCGATATCGTCTACATGATTCCACTCATTTAAAGGCTGTCGAGTCGTCAACACTAATGTGAGAATGAGTTCGAAAAACTGCATAATATTTTTTTTTAACCTACAGATAATTAGCGTTACAGGAAGTTATTGATGAAGTTGATATGCAGCTTAAAAAGGAAAGTACCTATTTGGGTGAGACATTTGATTAGCCAAAGAGATCAGAAAGGAGGGTCGGCAATGCTTTGCAATAACTGAAGGCAGAAGATACTACTAAATATAGGTTGGCAATTAAAATGACATCAAAAAACTTTAAGGAACTATATTTTTTAATATATATTTTTCTATCTCTTTTTATGATTTATTTTAAATAATATTCAACGTAATACGTTGTTCAGAGATGCTATACTTGCACTCCCTCAACATTTGTTGCTGAAGTACATTAGCGCAATTGTTTATATTTATAATCTTCCGAAGGTATGTCTCATAAAGACGAATTTTCTCTATATAAACTCATAAACTGTAGAGTTTGGTCATCAGTTAACTTTTTCATTAAACCTCCGCAAAAAAAAGCAACACGTGTTCCTTTTAAAAATTCTCTGTTAGCACTGGAATGGTCAATCCAGAGTTTGCACTGGATTGCTCACTGGATCCAATGAATTCCAGTGGGGGTTTACATTATTCCAGTTGCAATCCAGCACTGGATTCGATCGCTGGACTGGAATAATGTGAACCGGCCATTAAGGCTAACTCACTCGCGCGATAGCCCACATTAAAACGCGGCTGCACAAAACATTTCCATAGTTTTTTATTGTGTAGTAGTTCTTAATTGGGTAGATAACGAGCCATTAATGTAGTGACATGACTGATACAAGCACGTGTACAATGCAATCAACTTTATAACTTAGTTTGGGAATGATCAATCGATTTGCAATATTGTAACATATTAATTAGGTTTTTATGAGAAAAAAGGCAAGTCCGGTTTTGTTAACGAGTGGGGATATAAATGCTTAATAAATTGTTTAGAAAAACCTTTAATCTACCAAAATTGAGGACTTTTTATAATTTAAGAGATAGATAAACTTTGGTTGGAAAAAAATAAGTTTTATTCTTCAACTTCAAAAATGTAGTGTCCCTATACGAAATATAAAAACATATATAATTGTATACATCAAAAACAGCGAACTAAGAAACACTGAAAAAATAATGTATGAAAAAATAACCTGTTTAATTATACATCAATGAAATATTACTAAGTGGAACTATATCAAATGTAAATGGACATTTGAATTTAAATGTCTATGTGTATATCACTTTATTGATTCTTCTATCAAACAAATTTCAAAACGACGATACCGGAGGTAACTTATCATTTCAAGTTATCTTGCTAATTATAATTGATCTTTCTTGTCAACTTCTTTAATAAATATGCCTGCCACAGTTTGTCGTTACAACAAGATAAAATATAGTATCATTAGTTCATTACTGATTCAAAAGGCTGTGAAATTCTAGTATTCCCACTTTCGTAGAAGGTAGTGAGGATACCAACTTCCAACATTGTCAAAATAATGAGTCTACGTTAAAACGTCATATCGATTTGCCAAAAGCTTTTTGTTTTAATTATAATTTTATAATATCCCTACTAATACTCGTATTATAAATGCAGAAGTAACTGTTTGTCTGTTCCACTTTACGCTCCAACTATGAAACCATTTGTGATGAAATTTGATATGGAGATAGTTTGAAGCCTAGGAAAGGATATATAGCATAGGAGGACGTACCTTACGTTTCATGCTGAAAAAATCTACTATTTCCAAAGGAATCCACATTACCGCGCGCGGAGGTGCGAGCTAAAGCTAGGAGCCAACGTAACATAATAGTTCCTTAGAAGCCCGTGTTATCGCAGCATAGCACTTGCGTACTTACCATTTCAAACAAAATTTCATGTCAACGACTTCGAGTCCATTATTTACCTGAAACAATAAATCTATATTAGATTCGTGTTAGGACAATAAAATCACTTCACGACTTTAAACATTAGCATGCATTTAAATATATTTAAACGGTCAAATTAAAGGATCAGGAGTCCTTTTGATAGACGGCATAACATTTGTATAGCGAATTACCATTTTGCTCGCAAAACGTGAAGCACGTTTCTTTGTGTACATTATCTTTGTGACGTGGGTAAACAACAGGTTTTCGCTTATAATGTCTGGTATAAATTAGTAGAGTAAGTTACTGCGTTGGTTATTTGACTTGTACATACAGTAAGTATTACATCTCGGAACTCGTGAGATGTGTTTTCGAATAAAATGTCCAAACCTATAAGTGGGTTCCAAAACCTATAACTGGGTGATTCGTATTTATACTTCAATAGACATAATATATATTTTTTAAGTTATATATTTAGTTTTAATCTAAATATAAAACTTAAAAAATATCTATACTTATATTCTATACTTATATAAATCTATTACTTTTCATTTTTCTAAAATATAAAACTTTATTTGTTTTTTTAACACGGCACTTAGTTAGGTAAATACTAAAAATGGTAACATTTGCAGTATTTTAAAAACATCTGATCATTGCAGGGGCCCCATCAAGATTTTGCTGTATGGGACCACCCCTTAATTTATGTTATTTTTATCTTATTTAATTGTAAAAATGTCAACTGCCTAGATATCATGGTTCATGAGATACAGCCTGGTGACAGACAGACAAAAAGGAATGAAAGTAAAAGGGTCCCGTTTTTAGCCTTTGGGAACGGAACCCTACATAAGCCTAAGTAGGTAGTTCTCAAGTAGGTACGGTTAGTCAAAGCCTAAGTTCTTTGATCAAAATGTAATACAATACAAAGTTTAGTTATGTTATGGCGGAAATGTAAAAACGACACCAGCGTTCACAAGGGGTGCGTACAAACTTGATAGTTTGAGAAATTAAGTTCCGTGGAACGTCCCTTTAAGGCTTGGTATGCATGGCAATGGCAACTCCGTTCACTAAAAAAATTTTAGTGAATGCAGGAAGTTTTCGGAGTTTTAAACTCGATTTTATTCTATTAATCGAACAGGAAAGAAACTTAACGTTTTATGCAAATAACTACACCGATAAAAAGGTAGGGGACTAAGACTGAAAATGTTTCCTTAATTAGTGGACGTTGATTCAGTTTCCTAGACTTCATTGAAAGCCGCACCTGAGTGTACCTTTAGAAGAAAAAAAGCCAACAGAAGTACGAGTAGGTACCTTAGGCACCTACATACCTACTCGTACTTCTGTTGGCTGGAACTTTCTACCTCAGTAAAGTAAATAGAGTTAAATGTTAGTAACTAATTTTAAGAGTGGTTATGTAATTGTTTAATCTTGAAAAATCCTATTCAAAATGCAGAACTTGGGTTTGTTTTTAGGGTTCCGTACCTAAAGGGTAAAAACAAGACCCTTTTAATATGGCTCCTAATGGCTCCGTCACCAGACTGTGTCTCATGAACCGTGATAGTTAGATAGTTGAAATTTTTACAGATGATGTATTTCTATTGTCGCTATAACAACAAAGATAAAAATTAGAATAAAATAAATATTGAAGGGTGCTCCCATAAAACAAACATGACTTTTTGACGTTTTTGTAGATAACGGTAAAACCCTTCGTGCGCGAGTCCGACACGCACTTGGCCGATTTTTTATTTGATACTCTAACACCTTATTTTTTTTACATGCGATAATCGCATTGACTTTATGGCAAGTACGAAAGAAGTTCGCCTTAGAGCCTTTGCGTCTCAAGCCACTTCCGGTAGAAATTCTGAGTACCAACACTCGTTATATTATGTTGGCATTCCTGGCACACGTCGGCGTTATTGATGTTGCTTCGTGTGTTTACACATTGCATCGTTTGTTACATGTTCATGTTACGAGGGAATAGTAAACAACTGTTTATGAATGTTCTGGAACTATAAGGAAATGCAATAATTTTTAATTATGCGTTATACAAGCTTGTATACAAATAACAAACAGTGTAACAAATGCAAAAGTGGGTTTTTTAGTCTTATTGAATTATGAAATAATATATGGTGAAAAAAATCTGTTCAAGCAGGTTTGTAATGTATGAAATTACACGTGGTTTGAACGTCTTTTAATAATCCTCCTAATTAGGTAAACTAAATCAATGTTTCTACCTGTATACTATACTATGGTTAGTTAGGAACTCCAATGGATTTCCTATAAATACTCGTTCGTTGTTGGTACTCGTATTGTTGTCAAAATGATATAACTTTTTGTTTTGTTGTCGATAAGAACACATCTATGCTGAATCATCATAAAAATCTATTAAAAAACGAATGAAATATTTGCCTTTTCTTTTGCATAGTTAAACTTTGATCGACGACCTACGATCAGTCAAAGTACAGTCTTTTTCCTCATTGCAAATGATAATGTACTCACGGTCTGTAGGCAAACAAAAAAGTAATTACCGTACTAAAACTGGTAAGCTTCGTCAGCATGAACTCTAGAGTATGACTTATCGTAAAGATAATACCATAGAATTATTATTCCACCGGGAATTTAGACACAGTTTGACAAATAGATGCGAAATGAAGAATCGCTTGGCCACACAAACTGTGTTACATCACTGAGATTAATTGCAATAGAAATTAATAATTGAAGATAAGTTGGAAATAAAATAATGGAAGGCATAGATAATCAGATACCTAATAAAAAAGAAGATGGATTATGAACTTGTGTTAGTGGCTAACACGCATCTGCATTTTATCTAGTTCTAAAAGTGCATAAAATAAATTCTTTTCTTCCTACCATTTTAGATATCATGGGACTCTTTCTCAGCAAAAATGCGTTCATTTTATTTTAGTAAAAACTTCATTATCATAAAATGAGGCTTAAATCATAGTTCGACACTAACGACTGTCGGTTGTACGAGTAGATCATATCACAAGTTCACTCAAACTTGAACTTTGATTTGTTTCTTGCGTCAGCTTATTTCGGTTTTATTTCAGCATTACGTATCGCGGATACGGTAGATCTGTTAATAAGGCTCGTTATATATTATACATATATACCGGGTGTAAAATTACCATCAACATTCCCTTAGAGGGTCGACTCAACCCGTCAATAAATACAACATATTTTTCTAAAGTCCGAAGCTGGGAAATTGATTTTTGTTTTCGACATTCTCATACGAAATTCTCCATCCGGCTTGGCTTATATGTAATGCAGCCCTTATTAGGTTTTCCCTGCATGCCTTCTTCAAAAGGCGGGTTTACATATATCTTAAGAGTCGGCTATATGCTTCAGCACCTCCTCTGGTGTTGCAGAAAGTGATAAATAAATATGAAAGTGATAAAAAAATAAATAAAAAATAAAACACTTAAAACTGTACTTTTTAGAGTGTAATCGATCAATTAATGTAATTTATGATTATTTAAACAGTTTCGGCACTGTTTCGTCTATAACCGTGTAAATATTGTGTTTTTACTATTTTGTTTCATTATGACTGTTTGTGCCAATATAAATGAAAAAAAAAAAAGTTGCACTTGGAAAGCCAACCACTATGAATGTTAATGTAAAAATAAATGTATGTAGTAAATACTTGGTCTTTGTACGAACAATGCTTTACCAATTATGCTTTGTTTTAAATAATTTTACAATGATAGATAAAAATGAACTAAAATAAATATTTAAGGACATATCACACAAATTTACCCCACAGTAAGTTGTAAACTTGTGTCATAGAATACTCAACGATACTATATTTTATTATAGTTACTTATATAGATAAACCAATATATGATTACTTATATAGATCCAGGTCAATCTGAAAAATATCGTTTTCCACCACGCTCGCCAAATAAAAAATAAAAGTACAAGGGACAAGGATTTTGTATAATTATTTTAGAAATTTCAACCTTTGTACGAACCCTTACAAAAAGCTGCCTATAACTAACATATGCAAGCTGACTGGTTGAATAACAATTTACTTCTTCCTTAAAGGTGTAACTCGATATGAACAACTTCTCTTATAGAACCAATTGTTGCAACTCAAAAAAAATACAATACTATACAAACTGACCTGGCTGAACATTTTTTTACAAAAATGTAATTATTTTTATGACTTCCCATTCGTTTTCCCATTCGTTGTGTAACAATTTCATCGTTATCCTTATCCTTACTAATATTATAAATGCGAAAGTGAGTTTGTTTGTTTATTTGTTTGTTTGTTTGTTACGCTTTCACGCCGTAACTACTGAACCGATCATCATGAAATTTTGCATACAAGTTCTCTGGAGTACGGAGAAGGACATAGGCTACCTTTTATCCCGATAAAAATTACTATTCCCGAGGGAACGACACTAACGCGGCGGAGCCGCGGGCGAAAGCTGGTCTTATATAATTTGACATACCACACTTCACCATTTCAAACGACATTAATAAATCCAAAGAGGAGTCTCAGCCAAGAGTCTCAGTTATCATTAATACCTTTCAGCCATAGATTAAAAAAAAACTTAATACTTCTATGCTTTCAGCCGAGTGCAAATTAAAATGTATGTAAAAAAATTAATAAAGACTTATTTTTTATTTTATCAAGGCACAATATCAACAACATGATTAAAGTAAAATTTCACCACCCATAATAGTTATTGAGGCATAATAGTTGATTACACTTCATAACTTTCTAGTAGTAGGTAAACTAATAAACAAATTATTAGCAATATACTCGTACTCGTGTGTAAGTGAATAAAATTACACTTACTTTACAGAAGCCTGTAAAATAAGTTTATTGCTTAGGACAGTCTAACCGGTATTCATTTATAATCATGGGACTTAGATAAAATATAAGTGTCATTTAAATAAGTATTAGTACCTATTCTATAAAAATATTGTAAAGGCTTTGAAAATATATATCTATATATTATAAATGTGTACAAATTTATACAAACCAGTAGTTTTCCTACAGGCAAACCCGTGATTACTAACAAGTTACACCTAGGATAACAGTTAGGAAGTGGTCGATTGTCAGCTATTTGCCTCACACGGCAAGGTGTCGCGGATACGCTGAGCCTGGATGTGGCAGCGATTGGCCAATATTGTTTGAGGACATCCAGCATTGGGAATTCCTTAAACGTAGTATCGAATTGCAAAACCATTTGCAATCAATACCTTCTAAGTTGAACTGGTTTTTGTACATACAACTTTGTAAAGTAAATAGGCGTTTGTTTAGTTCATGAGTAGGTTAGGTAGGCGCAAAGCAGACTTTTAATAAAGACATTTATTAGATACGTCTTATCTATAGTATTTTGTTGATAAGTTAAATTTAAAATGTGTGTTTTATTCACGAGCTTTTACTTTTTTTTGTTTATGTATATCCGACGGCAAACGAGTAGACGAGCCACCTGATGGAAAGTGGTCACCGTCGCCCACGGACATCCGCAACACCAGAGGAGGTGCGGATGCGTTGCCGACTCTTAAGATACCTGTTAACATGCCTTTTGAAGGACCTCAAGTCATAGCACACAGGGAAAACCTTGGGACGGAGTCCATTCCACAATCTTGCTGTACGAGGAAAAAACCACGTGACGCTCTGACATTTTTGGAGACCCAAGTGTCAAGGATGTGGGGATGGAATTTACTCCTGTAGCGAGCGGTGCGGTGGTAGAAAGGTGACGGTGGCACCAATTCAAAAAGTTCTTCAGAACACTCCCCATAGTATAGACGGTAAAATACACAGAGAGCCAACGTCTCTCTGTAGACTGAGGGTGTCTAAATTGTCTGTGAGTGTGGGATCGTCGATAATACGCGTTTGATGGAATCAAAAAAAATAAACTAACAAACTCACTTTTGCTTTATATAAAAATACGCCATGGTGCGAAGTCACGGTAATGCACCATGCCGAGGTAACACAAGATAAGCGAGTTCTAATCCTACTTTTGGCGTTTAGTTTGGCAGCACAATTTTTAACTTGACCAGCTGTTTTCCCAGGATTTACGGCAGAATACTTAAATGTTGCTAAAATAGTTAATCTGTTCTTTAATTAGTGCATTGATTATCTGTTAAAAAGAGATTAAGCAACCTTTGAGTATTCGGCCATTGCTATTTGACTTATATAGTCCGGTAGCGCTAGGTTTTGAGGTTTCAAAAATGCTAAATATTTTGTTTTTCTACATATAGGCTCCAAACCATATCCTATGGCCTAATATATGTATTTGTGTCACTTTTTGAATGTGCGTAGGTGGAAATTTAGGTATTTTTATTTTTGAGCTTTATCGGATGAAAAGAAAATTAAGCATCAAAATTTTATTTACATGATGATTATTAGATAATAACGTATGTAAATTGGCTTTTTGTGTGTTCTTGGACCAGTGGAATACGGTTATTTTACCAGTACCAATCAAGCTGGTTAAATGGCTCAAAAAGAATATTAATCAAGATAAAAAAGGTATTAGCGATTAAGAATACAGATATCTGTTGTCCAAAATATTTTGTGTCGAATTGATCCCGTGCATTTTTCCTTATTTATTTTTTTTCCTTTAATATGCTATAAAAGTCAGAAAAAAAATTAAAGTTATTAGAGTTCACGCCTTTAATATTATTTAATTGCAATAAAACGCTATTCATAATTTGTGTAATATTTATCAATAGAATCTTTAAAAAAATAAACTTTTCAATTCATTCACTTTTAAAAAGCGCGCGCTCAGTAACTAGCAGAGGCCGCATAAGTACGAGTAGTTATTCAGTTCCAAGGCTAGAATACAATACATTCAATCTCCGCCTTTATTTCTTGAGCTTTAGATTCGAATTTAGATTGACCACTCAGTGGAATGGTGTGCGTAAAATAAGTTGAATGAAAATAATAGTGTGAGTTTGTTTATAGTCCTAATTAATTTTGTAAATGTGTATTTTTTTAATGCAGCACGCACGAGTTACCGACCACACCTGTGTGTTTCACAGGCGCAGAGCGGCATTTCTCTGTTAGGATTCGGCGCGAGTTGCAAGTTGCAACATGTTTTTTTACATATTCAATTTTTTTAAGGAGTAAGATTAGCCCAGTGTAAGCATCATTATCGCTTACGCACGGGCGTGGACCCGCTGAAATGAATGGGTGACCGCAAGTGGCATACAAATAATCCGAGCTCCACCGTACTATGGAAACCACGTTAACCCGTTGATCCCGGTTGTCATCATTAATGGCAGTCGTTAAGGTTTGTCAGATGCCTTTAGGTAGCTTGGAAAGTCACCAGTGTTGGCCCCTTACACATATAAAACAAAACAAAACATTTTAAGAGCCTGCGCACACCGCGCATCATGACAACCGTTTTGATGCGTGATTAGACGATAGGGTTGCCTACCAACAGTTTTTGAGTTGATTTTAACATCATTTGGTTCATGAAAATATTCAATTTTGACAAAAAAATTGTATCTCTGCTGATTTCACACTTATAAAGTATTGAACTAGTAATTTGTTTAGAAAATTGAGAATCATCTGTCATATAAAATCTGTATAAAAGGTTACTGGAACATGAGTTATCCAATAAAAGGTGTTTATCTTGATGCTTTGTATCATAGACATTAGCAGAGTAGGTATTTTATATGTGTCAGATATTAATTTCAGCCGCAGATCGCAGAAACAAAAGGTATATGACAAAAAGCGGACATCATGATGCCATGTGTCCGTAGAAATAAGAAAAACAAGCTTTTTTAAAGTCATCAAAAATGGAGTCTGAAGGTTTTTAAATTTCTCACAAACCTTTTATATTGTTTTTTTTTTATTACTTATTGTTGGTTTGAGGGGATTTACACTTCTATCTCTTCATTCTAAGGTTTGTGCCAAATTATCTTATGTATACAAAATGCGCGCATTTTGTATGTATCACAATTTTTTTAAAGTATTTTTTAATTATACCTATTATTCTTATTTTTTTTAAACCTATATTAGAGGCTGTATATAGCTCGAAGAAATTCACACTAGGAATATTCAAATTTTCTCTTTATTATATTGTTGTCTTTCTTCTAATTTTATTAACATTTTTTGCGCCTACGAGAATTTTCGACTAGGCGTTGTTTAAAAAAAAAATGTATTAACCGACTTCAAAAAAGGAGGAGGTTATCAATTCAACTGTATGTTTTTATTTTATTTTTTATGTATGTTTGTTACGCGATATCTTCGCCAATTGTAAACCGCTTTTGATGTTACTTTTTTATTTAAAAGCCTTTACTACCAAGTTGGTCCCATTTTAATGTGGTGAAGATAAAATGAAGAACTTTGGATATATGGAAGAAACTCCTAAAATAAAATATAAGTACTTTTTTTTATTTAATTATTAGGTATGTATTGAGAATCTTCTACCAATTTATTCGTATAACCAATGATTATTATATGACGTTTTTTATACATAACATAACAAATAATCGATTTTTTAAATTTTATAATAATGAAACGGTATAATAAAGGTTTGTTATGTAGAATACCTAATTGTTATAATAAAAGAGTTTAGTTTTTTAAACTTATATCTTTCGATTTTTATCTGACTTGATACTTATACTGACTAAAATGATATATTTAGTTGATATTTATCTTAAAATATATATATTTTGTGTTTATATGTTATATTACTTACCCCTAGATTAGTGTTATGTTTGGAATATGTTCAAGCTGCGAACAGCAGGTATTATTATAAAGATTTTGTGGGCTATTATAGCGTAGGTATTTTCGTTTTTGTATCTGTTACGTATATATATTGGGATACATGATTGGGAGTGATGTATCTGTTACGAAGGTTATACGAGATATGCGAAACGGGATAGTCCACTGTATATATGGTGGGGAGGTGCGGAGAGTATCTGAATTTGCCTACCTCGGAAGTGTTGCATCGTGCTCGGGTGGAACGGATACGGAACGTCCGTATCCGTTCCACCCGTCACATGTCGCATAAACAAAGTAAAATGTGCCTTTGCGAGTCTCCGCTGCGTATGGCGATCCAGACATCTTTCTAAGAGAGCGAAACTGAAAATATATCATTTCCAATATTAAATCGGTATACGGATGCAAAACTAAGAAAGTGTTTGAAGAACTAACACCAGATCCAGGTCTTTGTATATCGCTGCCTGCAAAACATAATGGAGATCTTCTAACCAGATACTGTTCTTTCAAACGGAGACTTATGGAGACTATGCCATGAAGAACCCATAGACGTGCAGATCCACCGACGTAAATGGCGTTGAATCGGCCACACGTTGCACTGTCCACACAAACACATTCCCAGAAGAGCTTTGATTGGAATCCACAAGGCAAGTATAATATAAAATAGTGTACAAGGCCTGGACGCCCTAAACAAACGTGGTGCCGCACTGTCCTAGCGGAGGCAAAAACGTAGCGAAATCAAAAACGTAGAGTTGTACGGAACCAAAAACGTAGAGTGGAATTTTGTATACCCTTTGCGCCGAAAGTATTTTTTTAGATACAGAATTAGAAAAAGATTTGTTGTTATAGCTGTGTCGTAACATTTCAACGTCTCTACTTATTGCGGTTCAAAAGATACAGTACAGCCCTTTAGCAGACGGGCAGATGGATGGCATTTTAGGCACGCTAGCTTATATAGAGATATTAAAAAAAATGTGTTAGGTAATTAAACACATCTTATGGATAAAATTTCTCGCAAACTACGGAATAAAAAGTATTCAATGTTTCAATTGAAATAAGAAAATATCGTTTTCAATAGACACAAATAAAACTTACTACAGACATACAAGTACATACATGAACTCTAAAAACATAACACTATTTTTTGGACAATCGTATCAACGCAAAAACCGCGGCCATATGTTCTAGACACCCTTGACTCTGTCTACCCCGTAAAGTTAAATACTTGATTCTGTATGTGTACATAAGTATACACATACTTGTAAAAATGGAAGAAAACACACAATATTTTACCTTTAAATATTTTCGATACAAACTTTTAACCCCTATTTTGCATCCTTAGATGGTGAATTCTAAAAAACCGCGAAACACGTATTCAATTAAATGTTTTTAAAAGCATGTATCTCAATTTTTATCAAAATGGTTGGTGGTTTAAACATTTTCCATACAAACTTTCAAACCTTATTTCACCCCTTTAGGGTTAAATTTTTTTAAAATCCCGTCTTAGTGTGCTTAGCTGTCCAAATTTCACGTTTCTGCCATTACCGGTTAGGGCTGTGCGTGCGTCTGTATGTCAGTCAGTGGGAACTTCTCCTTTTATATATCAATATATGATTTAATTCATGAAAATTGTTGAAATTAATATACTAGACTGATTTTAAAAATTATTTGGGTACTAGCTGTTGCCCGCGGCTCCGCCCGCGTTAATGTCGTTCCCTTGGGAACAGTAGAAATGATAAAAATTCCATACAAACCCCTGCCCCTTTGCTTTTTCCCCTTAAGGGGGAATTTAATACATTTCACCTGCATAGATCTTTAGCCCTTAAGGAGGGGATTTTGCCCATTTTACCTACACAGATATTTTTTTATTGTAATGGAGAACTTCTTATTGTCATATTTCTAAGTAAATAAAAAAAATCCATACAAACTTTACCCCACCTATTCTACCCCTTCAAGGGGAAATTTCGACCATTTTAACTACACAGATCTTTTTAATTGTAATGTAAACATATATACTTATTTTTATACTTCTATGTCCAGAAATGAGAAAATTTCCATACAATCCCCCCCCCCCCCCTTTATCCCTTAAGGGGGAAATTTTGTACATTTCACCTACACATATTTTTTTTAATTGTAACCTAGAACGTATATACTTATTTTCATACCTCTAAGTCTAGAAATAGAAAAATTCCATACAAACTTTACCCCCTATTTACCCCTTCAAGGGAGAATGTTGTCTGGTTCACCTAAACAGATCTTTTTTAATTTTAATTGAGAACTTGCGTACCTACTTTCAAACTTCTAAGTCCAGAAATGAGAAAACTCCATAAAACTTCAACCCCTTTGATTTTCTAAAAATCCTTTCTTAGTGCTCATTTACATCATAAAAAGAATCCCTGTGCCAAATTTCAAGTTTCTGCGCACAGTAGTTTCGGCTGTGCGCTGATATATAAGTCTGGTTTGCCTTTGGCTCGCGGCTCCACCCGCGTAAATGTCGATTTCTCAGGAACAGTAGAATTACCCGGAATACATTAGTTTATGACTTTCAATGAAACACCTTAATATTGAATTTCAATTGAATAACTTCAAAAACGGAAAGTTTTATACTATCTTTGCATCCCCGTTATATCCCCTTAAGGGATGATTTTTGAGAAAAATATTTCACTCGTGTTTCATGCCTTTTAGTAAAGAACCTTCATGCTGAATTTCATTCGACTAACTTCAAAAATGGCAAAGTTTTATGTTTACTTTGCACCCCTATTTTACCCCCTTAAGGGATAATTTTTGAGTAAAATATTTTACTCGTGTTTCATACCTTTCAGTAAAGAACCTTCATGCTGAATTTCATTCGAATAACTTCAAAAACAACAAAATTTCATACTAACTTTGCAGCCCGTTTTTCCCCCTAAGGAGATGAATTTCCAAAAATCCTTTCTTAGTGCTCCCCTAAGTTATAAAAAGAGCTGTGCACAATTTCTAGTTCCTAACCCTTATAGTTTAGGCCCTGCGTTGATATGTCAGTCAGTCAGTCAGCTTCTCCTTTTTTTTAGTATGGATTACTATGGATAGTATGCTGTCGTATAATGATGATGAATTGACTTTGGATTTGAATTTTCTTATGTCACTTATTATTTTATTTTATTTTTGCTATATGTTTGCAGGCAATCTCATGCCTTGAGTTCATTCAAATGACGATAACTTTTTTTTAATGAACCGATTTTGAGGAACAAACTTTAAATGTTAAACTGAGTTAAAACAAAGCAATTGGTGAAAGTTTGAAGTAAATCGGTTCAGTATTTTCGGAGATAATCGTGATCATACATACAGACAGACAGACAGACAGACAGACAGACAAGAAATTCCAAAAATTTTTTTTTGCTTTCTATTATTCTTTTTAAGTGTCCCTCTATCCATTTCAGTCAAGAATTCTAAATGTACAGACAAAATATTTTTACTGTTTTATTATATGTATAGATTATGTTCATTATCAACGTGTATTAAGGGCTATATTTGATTACTTACTCTTAAAGTATTTTTGTACTGGAACTAGCTTGTGATTTTTGACCTTGACAACCAAGTGACAACCCTATAGACGACAAAAGACTCGTATTGACATAATAGACGTGGAAATGGTTCACTTGCATCAATTTAGTAATAATAATAACGCATCGACAAATACAAAAAAGATATGTACGAAAGTGAATACTTTGTACCTACGTATGTATGTAGGTATGTACATACCAATCACGTCTCTTACCTTTTACGGGATAGAAAGACATACGGGCTTATTAATGACGTGCGTGCGTGATTTATAAGATATTCGCACAATCCCTCAACTGGATTGTCGGTCTGCGCGGGAAAAAAAGTACCTAAACATTCTATATCTCGCAATACCTATTTCGGTTAACTTACACCAACATGGAAAAATACATATATGTTACATGTCTAACAAGTAAGTAGGTAAGTAATAAAAAAACGTCTAAATGCTTCGAGATGAGGTAGGTACCAAGTGCCCTTGCGCTTCGCTTGACGATATCTATATTTTAGGTATAATAGTTAACGAGCGTGTGTGCGTTACGGACAATACGAAGATCCACACGGCACGCGCGTCTCTTCGCGCTCATTGCCGCCGCCCGCAGCCCGGCGCGGCGCCATTTTTTTATCGTTTCAAACGTAGAAATTGTTTTTTGTATTTTATTACTTATGCACTGCTTAAAAACGACACAAATTGATATTGTTAATCTTTCATGCATTAATGATTTTGAATATGTGAACTCTAATGTATTTAAAATTGTTTTCGAACGTTTTTGCCTTTAAAAAGACAAATAAATAAAAATCTCAAAAATCCATTACGTAAACCGGCACAAATTTATTTATTATACATATTTAGGTGATCGGAAATGTGTTATATTATTATTTTATCTTTTAATTTTCTTTTGACAATGTTGTTACATACTGGCCCTATGTCAGTATACACAAGACAAAGACGGCACAAACTAGGTTTGCACACTACACAGGCTATCTTATATTCAATACAGTTATATTTTTTAACTTAAATTCAATTTTGACAGCGTAGTTATGAATTAAATTTATTTTTCACATTTCATTAAATTCCGGGTAACGCACATATACGATTCGACACAAAACGCAAAATTGTGTTTTTTAAATACAACAGCATCCTCAGGCCAAAAATAAGCCACTTTAGAGTTTTTGAAAGTTATGACCCGAAAATCGGCTAGCGCTATCGGACTAATATATCGGTTTATTAGTTTTGATATTTATCTAATACAAACAAATTTAATCAAATCTTCCCCATTCATAATATTAGTATAAATAGACCGAAAGCAAAAAAAATTATAACATTTAGGAATCGATGCGGCGATTCATCTAGCTGTAACTAAACAATGGATGACATAAAAAGTTGTGAATTAAAAATAATGATTATCATGAATGTTTTTAAACATTTTTATACTTTTATGCTGCTTGCTATATTCTTTCTTTACTTCATTGTAACATGATTTAAATAAACATTACTCTCATAATGCCTAGTAAGTAATTGTTTAAGTCTGTTGAATAAAAATATGATGAGAAAAAAGATATAGATGAGTGATGAGCCATGTTGTTAATATTAGTTTTATTGTTCATGGCCATATGATGTGCAAGACTTTATCATATCTGAGTTTTTAAATCCTCTAATAAAAAATTAAGAATTCTATCATTTGAAAAAAAAACACACACACACCAAGTATAACAATCTTAAATAATAACTAAAGCAAAATATATATTTTAATTAATTACGAGTTTCAAAGGAAACATACATGGTGTGTATATTTGAAAATCAGTTTCCGTAAGTGTCTACTCAAAAGCCTATTAAACACACTTTAAGTTTAATATTGTACGTAAATTTAAGTGGGTAGGTAAAGTCCATTTAAAAAGTATCATCATCATCAGGTCTCTGTACTACCGGAGCCATACTTGGCCAGAGCAGACAGAGGATTTGGCTTACACTTATATAATAATACACTAATGCGTATATAATAAAAAAAGTATGAATGAATTTAATAAATATTTTACCATAAGATACCCCTATTATCCCTAAAAACTTATAGCAACTTTATTATGAAGGCATTCCTTTAAACACAATATTTTAACTACCGAACAAACTTCTCATATCAACCGTAAAAAAGCGACATGTGTAACGTCCCATCACATTGTCTGGTCTTATCAAGGCGTATGGCGACAGCGTTGATGAACTCGTGCAAAAATTGCGACTGCAGCGTTTATATCTCAAAGAGTATTTGGACTATGAAAGTTTTTTTTTACACTACTTATTTTTGTCTATCAGTCTATCAATAGTACAAATATACATTTTCTCTATTTAGCATATCAGTTTCTGATTGAAACGCAAGTAAGCTCTGTGAATGAATTTATAAAATAACTAGCGGCCTGCCCCGGTTTCGCACGGGTAGATATAGGTATTTAATATAGACTAAGTCCATCATGGACAATGATGAAAGAATTTTTCAAATCGGTCCAGTAGTTTCGGAGCGCATTCAATGTAAACAAACAATCAAATCTTTATTTATAATATTAGTGTAGATTGTGTAGATGTAGATAAATATACCCTCGGAAAAATCTCTGTAACGGTTTCTAGAAAGTAAATAATTGTATGTTACTGTTTTAGCCCATCTAGGTGTCATATCTAATAATTGTATACCCTTGAACCTAGAACGTTCGTGTTACGACCGCCTCCAAGGCGAGCGGACAGCAGCAGGTAAGATTAGGCTGGTAATATGCACGCCACAGCGCGGATGCATGTAAAACGACTCTCTTGCAAGAGGCCACCGATCTAATGACCTCCTAGACAGATCCTAGAGGAAGCGCATCGCATATCCAGGGGGACGGGTCATAGAGGACGTTCAAACCATAGAACTAGCCTATTAATTTATATTAACAATACCTAATGTAGCTGTCTATGGGTGACAGAATTTTAAAAATCGGATCTGTCGTTTTTGACTTTATGCCAACAATAAAAAAGTCCTCTGTATAATACGTAGATATATTTATATGGTTGAAATATATATATATATATATATATATATCACATTGCATCCATCGTGGTCGCTAGTGCGAGTCTCATTGCGACCACGATGGATGTAACTCCATTGAAACGTCAACGGAAACAAATAATAAAAAGTTCGTGCTAAGTCCCGTTTATATACATAATAATGTGTTTAAAGCACGAAAGTTTAAGAAAGAATACTTTTTATTGCTTTAAATGACGCAAGTCCGACCCATCGGCTTAAGTTATTTTACTCTCTGTATTATTTTTACTCTCTGTGAATTGTTCAATGCACGTCAGGGAAAATTACTGTATCCTGTTTGTATAATACCACCTATTTACATTAAACCTTCTATACTATACTATGTACATGTGAAAACATATTCGCTTTACATTGTCTTGTTACTAAACTATATTCCTAAATTAGGTCACACAAATAGCAAGTCGAGAGTTTAATGTCTAATCGCTTATTAAAAATACAATCTCTAACATTGTGTTATGAGCGAATAGAATTGATTTTATACTTATATTAAATCTAGTCACATATTGCTCTCCAAACAATAGTAAAAATATATTCGTTTAAAAGCAAGATAATTTTCAAGGGTTGGGTACAATTATCTACTATTGATACTGAGTCACTGCCGTCGACAATCAAAACAGCTGATTTGTCGTATTATACCTATATAAAAAATTGTAGGAAATCATTTTAAAAAAAATAGTGTCGTTTTTTTTTAATTTGCAACTAAAGCACATCTTTGACCACCTAGCCCTATAAATTGCACTTTTTAACATGCTATAAGCAATTATGTATGATTTTTTTTTATTCTTTGAAGTATGCCAGCAGCCTAAATCTAAACCTGTTCGTAATAGGAGGTGAATTTTAGATCCTTTCTAAGACACCAAATGCATATCTGTGTGTTTTCTAATTTTGATTAAATTGTTTTCAGTTCTTACGAATCAGCTGTTGCTTGATTGTGAAACAAAAAATTAAACATGTTTTTATAAGTAGATTTTCTAGTATTTTTTTTGTGAACGTGATTTTTGTGAATAAAAACTCTAAGAATAAACACTATCAATTTGTATTTAAACTATACAGTGAAATAGGAAAGGTATTTTGTAAGGCAGAGAAGACGTAATCGCTAATTTCATACATATCATAAGTCCACGCCAGCTATTACTAGTAATAAGTATTTACTTTCTAATTTTGAGACATAGTATTATTTTGCAGCAATTGCAGTGCCTATAATATAAAACCTACCTCCTCCACTTAACCTATAATATAAAATATCATCAAGAAACATATATTTTTTACATGATCCATATCTTTCAGCCAAAGCCCTTCATATCAATTTTATCTTATATAATTTAACATACCACACCTCACCGTTCCAAACGATATTAATACCCAAAGAGGAGTCTCAGTTATCATATCAGGCAAGTAGGCGACCAATACTGTTGAAAAGAGTTTCTTTGGGCGTCTTTTTCTCTGCAGTGGTCGGTTTCGAAAAGCTAGTTTGTAGGTTTTGAACAATAATCAATAATTTGAAATGACTGAAAAGGCCTATTTTCTAAATAAATCTTTGAATCTTGAATTTTTGCTAAATTGCGTGCACTACTAAACTACGCACTACATAGAAAAATAAAGCAAACATAGAGGAACTGACAAGAATTCAATATACTTAGTAATAAAAAGTCAAATTGTTAAAAAATCATAATGGTTTATCTTTTGGGTATTTCGTAAAAATATAAGTCAGTCGCCGTCAATACGCGTCTAAAAACTGCTGTTACTGTTACGCCTTAAATAGGGACGCTCGCTCCTGTTTTGTTCATACACATACATACTTACATATTATCACGTCTTTAATCCTTACGGGGTAGACAGAGTCTAAAGTCATGTCATAAGACCGAAAGGTCTCAAGGACCTACATTACACCTAACTCAACAAACCTAATCTACCCTCTCCGGCTCAGTGGTTTTTAGGGTTCCGTACCCAAATGGTAAAAAAAGGGGCCATGGATATGGCTCCGTTGTCTGTCTGTCTATTTGTCCATCTGTCATCAGGCCGTATCTTACGAACTGTGATAGTAAGACAGTTGACATTGTCATAGATGATGTATTTTTGTTGCCGCTATAACATCAAATACTCCCATACAAAAAACGTGATGTGATGACGAAATTAAAAATATGTGATGAAAAACTTTCGCTACAGGTAGGATTCGAACCAATAACCTTCGACATCTGGCCCGTCTTTTGCATTATACTTTTACTTTGGATAAACTAAAGGCTGCATAACAAATATGAAACTTAGAAATCACGTCGGTTTGTTTTGATGGAAAGTGGACAAAACACAATTTCAAACATATCTTATAAAAATTGTATGGAAAATAACAGAAAAATATTGATAGTCACTAGTTTAATTAAAGTACGACCAAGACACATTGTCAATATTTTTATCGATACATTCAAATAAAGAAATAAATGGTGATTACCACTCTCTTTATGTGCACTGTTTTCTTGGAAATAATCCTAAAATGACATAAAATCACGGAACTGATTAAACGCGACGTATCAAAACCGAACAGCAACACGAACCACCGTTAATCTCATTATCATGCGAGTTAAGAGTCTGCACACACCAGACATATTTTATGCCTGTGCTAGATTAACATCGAAACACTGCAATCCTAGATCCCGTACCATTGTACCCCTACCTTATAATAAAAAAAAATACTCAGTATTATGTAATATCGGTTTACTGAATACGATAATTAATTCTCGTGAGGAAACTTGCACATTAGTGCATTCTCACTTGCGAAAAATATTTATGTGTATGACTTATCATTGCTTATAATTCCATACAATTATACCTTCAAGATAAACGAGTGATACGCGATAACTATAACCATGCACATCAACATGTGTTATAAAATGAAAACATATTTAAAAGCCTTCATAACTAATGAATGTTTAATTACTTGAAATATTAGATATAATAACATCCGGGTACCTTCGGAAATGGTTATTTTAACTAAATACATTAAAATATAGATCAATACATAAATTATATTAACAGCCTCCAAATCTGATAATTGCGTAATCTGATTGCATTACCTAATCGATTATCTTGTTTTATATTGGCACTGTCCTTTAGACATCAATAATTAAGCGGCAAAAAATTAATTCGAGGTTTGAGATTCTGATAGCAGAGAGTTGATTATGAACGTAGTTTTCTTGGAGCTTACACATTTCTCTCTGATATAATATGTCATTACATAATAATCTATTCATTGCTATGAAATATTTTTTTCATTTATTAACTACTTTCTTAAGTAAGAAAAATAAAAGACATATATAATTTTGTATATCTCATACAAAATAATCAATTTGATGACTTAGATTCTAAATTGTTAAAATAAAGTATCGAAAACTTTACACGAGAATCAGTAATGAAGACGTATCAAAGAAAATGTGTTTTATTTTACTCGTTTATTTGTGAGTCGAGAATAAATAGTAGAGGTCCCCACTATCGCCAAGCTAGGTATTAGCAATGGAAATCGAGTGCGTGTGCCGTTTGTATTGAGCAATGGGGTAGGTCAGACACGCATGGCGACTTAATACCTTTACTCGTATGATCACACTTGACATGCCGCGATCAAGGCGCACTACTTTATTGTATACCAGTTTCTAACTTGCGTGATTTCTTTGTCGAGATAGTATTTAAAAAAGGCTATTATTATGACCTAGGTGGATTTAAATGTGACTTTAAACGACGTTATAAATCTAAGAAATAAGGTAATTTTATTTCGGTTTATATTTTCATTTTCATTATTCTATTTTTTTTTTTTTTTTTTACTAAGTATTGAATTAGGCATTTGTCTCCCATCTCACCTGATGGTAAGTGACGATGAAGACGAGGATGTTACATGCCTATCCAGGAGATACCCATTTATTCTACTTTCTATCAGTCTTCATTACAAATCTTAGAAATCTATTAAGTAAATGCACAAAGTAAAAGCACTCTTAAAAATATATATCTCTATTGTAAATTATTTTTCGATTTCCAAATAATGAGAATTTATTTACATATTTAAAAATAAACATTGCAGATTATCCTACTAAAATAAGAGTAGGGGAATTCCAAGAAAGATTAATGGGACATATCGTTGATATATGTATAATAAATCATTCAAGCACACGTAGGATTAGAATAACAATCAACATTACGTCATAAATCAGTACCTAGCATGTAACATAGGTACATAAATTTGTAGATACTTATAGCAACATTTAATAAATTAGATATACCGGTAATAGTTATACTTCATTATTTATCTCTACTTGTTATTTTATTTCATTTCATTGAATTTTACCCATAAAAGAGTGAACTATATTCACTCTCTTATGGGTAAAATTCAATAAAGTCAAAAAACCATGTGAACAAATAAAATCAGTCTTGTCGAAAATGATCGAGAATGAGATGAATGTGATTTTTCTATTGGAACAAAGTATATTATATACTCAGGCACCCAATAACCGGCACTGCCAATATTAACTCCCGTTAGTGCTAATCTCCAAATTAAATGTTAGAAAAAGTTAATATTATCTCCTGCTGTACTAATAACTAACGATGTTTTAATGATTGTTTGCGATTATAACTCGACAAGGCACCGTTGCTTAAAGATAGTCGTAGCCGCAGGTGGTTGACCGAGATTGTGTTTAGTTTTGCTCAGTTTTTTAATTACTTACTACAACGTTATTACAAACAAAATAAAAAAAAAACATCCAATTATATTTAAAAAATGTATTTGTAGCTGCAGGTACCATTTTTGCTTCGCGTGTAACATGTATTGTAGTGACTCTACATTTGATTTCCAACGCAATATGTACTATTGCGTTGGAAATCAAATCTTGTTCTAACATTTACACAGGTATTCGTATGCTGTTCAAGTGTCACGATACATTATGTATGTATAAGTATATTAAATCCACTTTCATATTCGTATTCATATATGTATGTTTCATATATGAGTAATTACCTACTTATAAGGAAATATGAATTTAGGTTCTTAACAATTTAACGTTTCCAAACCTATTCGAAATAATTTCTACCGTAATTATAGTGACTGAGAGGTAAGTATCTTCATAACTTTGAAAGATAAAAATACTTAAAATATTTTCAAATCACTGCCTTAATGAATTTACTACTAGGTTTATAAATACTATTTACATAATAGTTGCAATTATCAAGATTTTACGCTCTACATCTCTTGAAGGCGTACCATGAAGGCGCACTAGCTCTAACTCGCCGGCCATAACCTAATACTCTCGTATCAGTTACATAATGTGTGTAACAGACAGGAAATATTTTTAGTTGCGAGATGTAGGAAGAAGTAATTGTTAAAAATGAATATCTATGAGGAAAATGATGCTACATGAGGGCGGTGCGTGCAAATACTTACTTGTACTTTATTATACATGTATTCTGTATATTTGTCGTATTGCCGTGTGGTTTCCGGCAGAGTAGAATAGGTCCACTCCTAGTGTTCCCATGGAGGCCGTAAGAGGCGACTTAGGAAATAAATAAATAAATATATACGGTCAAATCACACAGATTGAGCTAGCCCCAAGGTAAGTTCGAGACTTGTGTTATGGGATACTAACTCAACGATACTATATTTTATAATAAATACATATATAGATAAACATCCAAGACCCAGGCCAATCTGAAAAAGAAAATTTTTCATACCGTACCGACTATTTAATAGATACCTAATGTTAAATAGTTGGCAACACGTCAGCACCTCCTCTGGTGTTGCAGATGTCCATGGGCAACGGTGACAACTTTCAATTAGGTGGCTCGTTTGTCGTCAAATATACATAAAAGAGTATCTAACATATGACCATACGATAACAATAGCGGACCTGAAGCTCCGATATATCACAGCTAAGGATAAATTCGGGAAAATATCTAATAAGGAGAAGGATTATCGTTAAGGAAAAACATGAAAACGTGCCGTTTTAATTTTTCCATTCATCCATATTTTTTATTTAAATAAGTTAGCATACTTAACTCAAAGAGCATCTCTCCCAAGAGATGTTTCAGAAATGTTTAAATATCAATTAAGGTATATGGTAAGGAAAAATACGATTTAGGTATATTCATCCAGCGTTATAATTTTAAATCATGATCGGAAAAGAAAAAAACATTTATTATCCCGGGAAAGTAGGTATGTAATGTTCGTTTTATGAATAAAACAGGAAATACTTTTATGTATTTCTCACAAACTATCGTTTGTTTTTTATGAATACATGTCTGAATACAAAGTTGTAGGCCAAGTCCTCTGGCTGCTTTGGCCAAGTATGGCCCTAGTAGTACAGAGAGGGTCGTGTTCCTGTAGTGGAGACTAAAAAGGACCTGATGATGATGATGTCTGAATACAAAGTTATTTTAAAAAAAAGCGAACGGAAGCTCTTATTTACATAAACAATTATACAACCCAAATAGATCGGATCTCATAAATAAAATACGAACATATTGCGAACCATGACATAACCATGGAAGCAACTTGTCTAGATGTTGACTGAAAGTGTGTCAGTGTTAGTCATGTGGAGATTAGCAAACATGACATTTTCACAAGAATGACACAATAACACACGAAGCAGACTAAACTTTGTGTATCACGATCCTGTATACATAAAGTTTCGTCTTCTTCGCGTATCAGTCTTGCGAAAAGTCACTGAAAGAAAAAACAAGCCTTGAACTATTGTTATGTAATCTGTGCTTTGAACTTAGCAATTATTATCAAAGCATAAATAGCGAAACACGAAAAAGATAAATAAAATTTGCCCAAATGCGTGTCGCACTCTAAGAACTCCGTGCAATATTTAACTAAAAAAAACACGCTTCCTTTATGACCCTAATTTACCGGATGTCTCTCATGCTAAACCTCTTTTGAGGTAAAGCAAACTATTTCTTGCATGGATACTATTTTTCTTTATTGTCTGTAGTTTGACTTCAGTAATAAATGAGAAGCTACCATAGAGATAATATAATCCTGACGGATAGAGATTCAAACGGATGCTGTCAAACGAGACCGATTTTGAAATGCAGTTGTGGGTGTGATTTTGCATATGTATTCAGTAGTGTTTGGCTAAATGTACCTGATGTATGTCAATGTATCGATAGCCAAATCATTATACCTTCCCATTGAGAAAAGAAGCAAAATTATACAGTTTTACAGGGATATATACATTTTCCGAAGAGAAACTTCACAAAGAGTAAAAGGCAATGAACTTCTATAAATAATTTATTTACATTGAAACACATCAAATAAAACATAGATACCTTTTTCATTTCTTTATTGATACATAAATAATAGTTTAAATATTTTTCATACAAAAAACCGACTTCAATCAAACTACAGAACTTATTTTGATAAAATTTAAATGGAAAAAACTTGAAAGCATACCGTTTTATATAAAAAAGATTTATGCGGTTATGAGGACACAAACAGTCATGCGATTAAAAAAGGCATACGGCCGAATTCGTAGTCGTATGTATTCGTAGTATTCGTCCTTTTTTGAAGTCGGGTAACAAATCAGCCCATTTTTGAATGGTCAGCTAATAATATATAATAATAATAATAGATAAAAAGATAATAATTTAACCAGACAATCAATAGATTTAGCAATGTATTTTAACTAGTATTGCTCCTATAGAGAAAATTTGTCATGTGCACAGACTAAATGACCCCACCGAGGATATATAATACGTACATTTTCACTATGCATATCAAAATATTTTACGAAAAATAAACCATAAGTATACAAACATATTTCACACCTGATATACAGGCTCAGGCTACTCTAAACATAATTTGTTTAGTTAGTCGTACCTGAATAAACTCTATGATGTTTATTAAAGATTCGCTGTATGATTTTTTTATGTCCATGTGAATAGTTTCACTCGCGAGTCTGCAAGAATAAGAAACATGCATAACAAATAGATTCAAAAAAAATACGGCGACGTAAGCATCTAGCTGAAAATACTTTTGAGCACACTTTTGTTAGATATCGTTACGCGAAGTGTACGGACGGCCTATGGAATAGAAAGGTTCTCGAATGGCAACCATACCAGCAAGCGCAGCGTTGGACACCCACAGACCAGGTGGTCTGACGACCTGAGTTGACCTTTCCAATTATAGTACTGGAAATCCTTGGAGAAGGCCTATGTCCAGCAAAGGACTTTTTGTGGCTGAGGTGATGATGATGATGATGACGTTAATTTTGGAATAACTTCAATGGGCATGTTAAAAATTAAAAGAAATAATACAACCATGACACTTGTTATTCATAGCAATTTACAACAATGCAATATTTAACAAATTGGTCATCGTACTCAAAGTATGCTAATGATGCTCTAGTAGCTCTGCTCTTATTAAAAACTGTAATGCAATAAATAAAACACAAACAATTATGTTAGTTTGGGCTATGGAGCGTACCATAAAATGTATAGATACATCCGTACTATTACATTTTTATTCCCTCGCGAGGTAGACAGGTCTAACCCAAAAGCCACGTTCAGCACGGAATCAAAATATTGATGGGTTGCTAGCTGCATCTCCTACTAATATAATTTATCAGATATAAACCTGCTCCGGACGCAGTCGGGTAAAATATCAAGTAACAATATTTCAGTGAGTGCAATTGAAACTATTGTCGATGTCGATAAAATATGAATAACTTCAAGCACTAGTGTAAACGTGTGCGAACTTTCTTTACATAATATTTTCGCGAATTCTCGTTTATGTTTAAATGTTTTCATTTTCCTATCAATTATGAAGCATACTTAACAATACTATCCTAGTAGAAATCAAAACTGTTCGAGTTTTTTACCGAAATTATACCGGTGACAAAAATGTATACTTACTGATGAAATGTATATTTGCTAGGATTATTCCTACGGGTTGTTGTGCACTCGACAACCGCACAAGACACCATGTTGGTATTTACCTAATTTTATTGTGTAAGTTAAAAGATTATTTATATTTTAGGTAAAATAATTTCCTTTTCAAATTCAGCGGGCCTTGTTGTGCCCAGATAATGTCAAATGTCTTTAAAAAATGGGCCTGCTGTCAGCAGTCTTATCTCTCTTTCTAAAGCACAGTGAAGCCGTATAATGACGTACTACTCATTTTCATTTTGAAAGTCTAAGGTATGTCTATGGAAGCTACTTTGTCTTTGATAGAATCGAGAAATAACACAAAAAAAAGCAAGTTTCTTGTATGGAACACCCTTTAGCTTTTAATGTTATTTTGTTTTTATTGTTTGAGCGGCTAAAGACGTACGTGACATATGCACATACTATTCTGTGAACATTTCAAGTCTCTAGTGATAAGGTCCCGTTTTTACCCTTTGGTTATGCAGCCCTAACATTTAATATTTCAAGTATGTTCATATTTTGTGTTGAGAGAATTGCAATTTGCCACCTTTCTAGGATCTTTCAGGCTGGTCTGGGAGAAAAAAAATGTAAGCTCTTTCCCTTTCCAAGCAGGTTATAAGATTAATTTCAAGTAAAGGGATCTCAAAAACTCTGTCAATAGGAAAAGGCTATTATTATTTATGACAGCATTTTACTAGTTGTATTAAGGTGTTTGCGTGAAAAATCTTGCTCTTTAAATTTGGCTGATTTCCTGTCGTCAAATTGAGCTTTTTAGCATACCCATGCACATAAAATTACAACGGAATACAATAAGGTCGACCAGGTAAAATGATTTTATCCAACTCCTTTCTTAAATTTTAAAGAATAAGTAATCACTTTTTGTCGGTAATGTACACAAAATATGATATGCACAAAATAATTATCACCACACTAGTGTTTCTGATCGATGAACTAGTGTGACAGTTATGGTGTGGCGTTTAGTGCACAAAAAATCGTATTAAATGTGATTAATCTACAATGACACGTGAACAATTAGTAATATTCATTTGATTGGATTGAAGAGCAATTACCCACATAATTATGTGTGACGCACAGTGCAGGTGCAATTTTATTGCAGTGCTTATTAAGTTTTTTACTGCCTCATTAGTTTTATTTTGAGTGACAGGCAATAAAATCAATATTTCACAAATGTAGCAAATCACTGAATATAAATATTTACAATTTAACACAACTGTCAGTATTTAAACATAATTGTGTTTTTTTGAAAGCAACGGCTTTTATAAAAACAGTAAAGTAAAAATCATTGCCTCTTGAGGCAATGATTTTGGCACTAACAGAGCACTGAACAGCCACTTCTGTATTTTATCTTTTTAAACTTTCACGGATATCAACATTGGTATGTAACATATCGGGATATTTACTGAGATTATTATCGAAAACTCGCAAAACTACAGTAATCATGTTTTAAATCTCTTTGCTTACATACAAATTTACGTCACCTTCGTTAATATATAGATTTCTTATACATTAATCATTAACTAAGGGTGAAAAAGAAAATTGGCAATGAGAACATAGTTTTTACAAAAAAATCACTTTTTTTTTTTAAATAAATATATACGGACAAATCACACAGATTGAGCTAGCACCAAAGTAAGTTCGAGACTTGTGTTATGGGATACTAATTCAACGATACTATATTTTATAACAAATACATATATAGATACACATCCAAGACCCAGGCCAATCTGAAAAAGATCATTTTCCATCTTGACCTGGCCGGGGATCGAACCCGGTCACTCCGTGTCGCAGGCAGGCGTGTTGACCGCTGCGCCACGGAGCTAGTCAACACGGAGAAAAATAATTTTAACAATACTACCAGAACGTATCGTAAATATCATTCTAGTATAAAGAAACAGAATTATGTTATTTTCACCAGATTTACTTTTAACATCTAATAATCATATTGTAGGGTATGCCAGAATATTATAGTAATCGTATTTTTCGTAAACAATACTTAAACCTATTTACAAGTACATTTTATTATTGTAAAAAGAAAATTGTAATAATTATAAAGTCTACCTGTATAGTTTGTTTGTTTTTACTAGCTGTCTATTGAAAACTACAATATTTTTGTAATCTCTAAAATAATGCAAGTAAGGTTAACTAAGCTAGAATATGCTAGATTCTTATAGTACTATCAACCAGGTTATTTTTCACTGTGCCTATCAATGTATTTTGTATTAACCAGCAATATGGTTCTAACTATTAAATGAGGCGTATTATGTTAACCACTGTACTAAAAGTTGGAACTACTATTTAAATTAATAAAGGTTATCATATAATGGTTTTGTGTAACATAAATACCGTGCATCAAAAGAACGTTGTTTACGTTTGTCAAAAAGATTGTGGCGCACTTTTCGAGCCATTTTTTATTTATCGTGTGTCGTGTGCGCAGGCGGGCCATTTTTGTGCACATATTCTTTCTAATTTGTGGTTTTTGTGCGGTTGGTGTAAAATTGACACTGCAACTTAGTAAAATTGAACTCGTTTCGTAATTATATATAACTTTATGTGGTTCTCATCTACGTCCAGCAAATCAACACAAAAAGGAAGCGTAACTCCACACTATAGTATTGTTGGATCACCTGCAAGTACTTCAACCACAATGTGTGCATTAAGTGACTCACCTACCAGTACCGTAAGTTTTTAAATAGGCACTTTATAACAATAATATAAATTGTAAGCTTTTTTTAATAACACCCTTGTATAATACATTTTTTTTTTTATTTCTAGGGACTAAAAGAGTTATATTCTGAAAGTGGACTGTTATCAAGTAATAGTCGTAGAAAGATATTCAACATTATTGTAAAGGACATCCAGTTCAACACTGCTGCAGTACGCTCAAGATACTCGTATTACAACCATTTTTAGCAAGGAGAATGTTTGAATAAATAGTATATAAATAACATAATAATCATTGAATTTATTTCAGGCATCCTACCCATAGGTACACCTTACAGAATAACATTGTAACCATTTAAATAAAAACAGCTTGTTTTTTGTGCACTACATACATCGGAGCCAGGCTTTAAAACCAGCAATGTGCCATGAATCCAGTTCACTCTCTGGAGACCCAAAGGGACGTTGGTCTTGTTTTTAATATATGTGTGTTGACGTGATAGATTTATTCGGCTCGTATGATGGCTTAGTTGCCAATTCACCTCCTATAAAAGCCGCCCGCGGGTGACCTTCCTCCTTCATTAATTTTAAGTCTTACTTAATTTTAGAAGTACCTTATCCTAGCCCAATGCTGGGCGATTGTACTTGTGACTTAAAATTGTTGAAGTTGGAGACTTACTCGCGGGCGGGTTTTTTATAGTGGGCAAATAGGCATCTAAGTCGTCATACGAGCCCGAGTACTACAAATTTGTGACGTCTTCACTACTTAACGTAGGTAAAGTAAAAAATAAAGTATTGCTGTAATAAAAAAAATATAGTAAACTGCACAATATTTTTTTAGTAAACTTAACCATTGCATATGATGATAGCTAAGTAAATGTAAGTAAACACAAAATAAAATTATATTCAACTGAACAATATACTCATTCTGTTATGTTTAAAATAAAACTAATGTAATTTATACAAATTCATGCAATGTGCACGATACCAAAATGTTATTCATATGTACCAGCATTATGTTTATCTGTGCTAGATATTTTGGTAAGCTATTACCAGATTTTTCTAGTAAAGTCAACAAAACAGTTAGCTGTCATATATATTACAATAAAATCTAGTAACATTAACTATATTCTAGTTAACTAAACGAGAATTTTCTCTCAGTGAACTTGTACTTGGTTCTTACTAGGCACAGACTGTCATGTGGATAACTAGTCTACTTTCGTAGTTACATCAAACTATCAATAGTTTTTATTATAATTACCTAAAGACTTTGTTAATCTTCTCCTTAGACATTTATAAGCTTATTATTCGCTATTAGTGCACATAAATCCGCAAGTAATAAATAAGAAATTCCTGCTATAATCGATTAGGACATACCTACCTATATTTACATACAAAACATCCGTATTTGAACAACAACGACATCGCGACTCACTCAAAGACAATGAGGATGTCTCTGTAAGAAGTCCCCTATTAAACGAGTTTAACTAGCTTTTTCAATCCAAAATATGCATAAAAAATTCGCAGAATTGAGCTCAGTGAAAGTGTTAAGTGTCGACGTAAGACCATCTGTTTTGCAGTGACATCTACTCGGCAGGACAGGAACTGGTGGCACAGTATTTCACTTTGACGGATTCAAAATATTTGGCTATACTAGGTTTGGTAGTTTTAAGGCTTATGTCGGCCGTTGGGGGTTGAGTGTGTATTGTGTGTGTGACGAGAGTATTTGTCCATATGACGAGGATTGAAATGCGGTTTTATTAAAAAAAAAAAAACGGATTGCACTCCGAGAGTTGTAGCAGAAGTGAAAACTAGCTTTTGCGGCGGTCTCAGGTCACGTATCCGACTTACGAATTTTCCATCAGGTGACGTGTCCGGACGCGAGTTTAAAATGTATAATTGTGGTAGGGCCGCAATACCGGCAAAATAAATTTTTGCTAGTAGCATGAATGGCTCGTCCGGGGAAGTACCACACTCTCACAGAAAATCGACGTTTGAGTAGACCGCTCGTTCAGAGAGCAGGAGGCCCAACCTTCCCCGCCATCATTTTCTTCATCTCCTCCATCCTATGTCCGTCCCCAAACTCCTTGAGGCTGGCAACGCTCCTGTTATACCCTGGTGTTACAGTTGTCCATGGGCAGCGCTGATCGCTTTCCATTAGGCGACTCGCTTGCTCGTTTGCGTACCTAAAACATAAAAAAAAATTACCCATTCCAAAAAGTGCACAACGCCACTAACGAACTTTTCACTTCAAAAATGATTTATGTTAAGTGGGAACTGGACTAAGCAACTACTCGTACTCATGTAGTTGCTTATTATATATATACGGCAACCTCTCATATTGCCTGATGGGCTGCGTATGCGTATACCTGCATGCAAGCCTGAAGTTCTAATCTGAGAAACAATGGCAAAAGCCTTTGAAGAGCAGCAACTCTCATCTTTTGCCTTATGGGCCGAAAGCTACTTTGCCAGAAGGGCCTATCCTGAGTGCAAGTCACCCGGGACCGCCGGGCGGTCACCAGTAATCGAAGCTAATCCTACTCTACGCACTCTGTTCCGGTGGCGAGTGCGAGTGGTTCGGATGGTGGGATTCCTGTGGCTATTCGGAGCCGAAGAGGGATCGGAGCGGATAGAACATCGTTTTGGGGCTTAAATTATTTATATACGTTTACACAAACAGTAGTATAAGTTTGGGCAAAGTATTCTCATAGATATATTGAAATAGACTACAGTATTGTCTTAATATAAATAATTGTAGAAATACAACTTTACGCAATGCCGTGAATAAAAATTGGGCCTTAACAAATAAGCATTTGTTTAACTTAACCTAAAAATGGGATGTAACGATATATTTATATACCCTATCCAACTAATAATGTATTACTTGGTTTAAACAAAGTGCTGCTTTTGTTTAATACTCGTATCAAATTGACAATGGCAGCAAAGACAACATCAAAGTTACTTATTTGTTCAAACCAGGTACTAAAGTTTCATTTAATAAGACAGATATTATATCTTTTTGATCATCTTTCGAGGGTGTAAAATTACGGCAGGTACAGCGTATATTTTTATTACTTAGACTTAAGTTTTGACATACCGTACCCTTAAACGTGAAATAAACTGAATATTACTATAGAAAGGCTATATGGATAATTTTTATACAATAAAATTAAGCCTTAATGACGGTCGTTGTAGAGAAATTGTAAATAATATATTTATGGAATATAAATGCGATAATGAGCGAAAACCCTTGGTTGATTTATTTATATAATAAGTATAATAAGTCCGCATATTCCTTAGGATTTCGTTCCAAATTACATACACCTATTTAATATTTTTGGGTTATATTTATGAAAAGGGGAGGCATTTACCCAGCAGTGAAATAGGCTATTAAAAAATATATGTGGAGTGACACTGCAAAAAAATTGTACCGAGTGAGTACGCTTTCGTGCTAACTTTAACTTAAAATTTGATGACTATTTCCTCTCCTCTACTATATGCATAAATCCTTACTAATATTATAAATGCGAAAGTGAGTTTGTTTGTTTGTTACGCTTTCACGCCGTAACTACTGAACCGATGATCATGAAATTTTGCATACAAGTTCTCTTAAGTACGGAAAAGGACATAGGCTACCTTTTATCCCGGGAAAAAGTACTATTCCCGAGGGATCGACATTGACGCGGGCGGAGCCGCGGGCGAAAACTAGTGTTTAATATTTTTGGGTTATATTTATGATGACACTACAAGATAAAATTGAAATACGACGCAACTAAATATTTCAAAACGATATCAATATGTAATTCAAAGAGGACGTTTAATTATTGCCCAATTAATTATATACTCTTTATTCAAATTAGTGATTCGAAAGAAAATTATGCACAGTAAATTATTTAAATAATAAAAAATGCAGTAAGAGTGCAAGATGTTTTAAAAATCTTCAATTTACTATATTAATAGTATGATAAAATAGGTTATAGGGCCACATCAAAATTGCTTGTATTATTGGCTACACTCCATAGTAAAAATAACTATTAATTAACTTACGATACAACTTGTATCTTAAATTCACAATTATTATTCATGAATATTTTATAGCTAAAACGCTGTCTTAATGTAATAAAATAATAATAAACTGTTTTAATTTACTGGCTGTGAAACGAATAATTTAAAATTTATATTTCAGACAACAAAACACTTTAAAAACAAAATAACAAATTAACATACAATTTGGTATTTCGTATTTTTATATTTATTTATAATAAACATTTTGTATAACGAAATAAGTAGATACATACTACTTATTTCGGTATAAAAAATATTTATGTGAGTATATTTTACATTTGTTGCGCACGTTTTTGCGAAAGAACAAGTAAGGGGGCCTACCGCGACGCGGCGGGCCAGCATGCATAAAACCTTAAAATATGAGATAGATGTATATGAAGCGAAAGAGAATCTTAATAAGTAGAGATCCATAATCTCTGCCTAACGGGCCATGGGAGAGAGGTGTGACTATGTAATAAATTAGAAAATATCAATTTAAAATATGATAACAGTATTTATAATAATAACAGATGGTTCACAGATACAGCAAAAGTAATTATAATTAAGTACAAAATGTGTACATGCATGGTGTTCTTTATTTGTTTTAAATGTATTTAAGAAACAAATTATAGAAAGGGTGGTAGATTAACCACCGATATTAAGGGTGACTCAGCTCGTTAAAATGGACAACTTTACCCGTGTGAATGCTATTAAAAAAGCCAATAAAAAAAGTTGTACGATTCATATCCGTTCAAAAATCATCCCTTGTTCCCGTTATCACGTCATCCCGTTACCACTCCCGCATTTTCTCTGATTCGCATCCCACATCTATTCAGAGACATGCATCTTTTTTCATTATGGCAAATTGTAATAATTTAATAAAAAATTTAGCCTTATTTTACTAAAGCATACCAAAAAGACGGCCGTGAAAAGCTTCCGTTTTGTCAAAAAACTAAAAACCCATAATTTAAAAACCCCTACAAGTAGCAGTGGGTTAGGAAAATTGCTAGCTTAGAGGTCCTTACAATGTTACAAAATCGCCGTTACTTGCGCGTTTGCAATATTTGATGCCGATATTGGCTGACCTAATATTATTCATAAACATGAGATTGATAATTTAAAACAAATGCCAAAACAACTAGGAAAAGCTTATTACCATTAAATTCGCTTGAAAGACCAAGTATAGGAATAGATAACGTGATAATAGAATTATAACAGAAGTATTATAAACTAGCAGTCCACCCCGGCTGCGCCCGAGTATGTTTTATATATAATACATACAAACCTTCCTCTTGCATCACTCTATCTATTGCTGAAGATTGAATTAAAATCCGTTATGTAGTTTAAAAGATCTAAGCGAACAGACAGTGGAAGCGACTTAATTTTTTATACTGATGATACTCGTATACAGTACGTATATGAAGTGCGAGTACCACTAAGTAGGTACCCCAGTCAATGTCCTAGAGCAACTGTTGCTCATCATTGTACCAAGCATCTCCTTTTTAGAACTCCGAATGAAAGAAATGTTTTGTTTGACATTAATTTTAGGCAGCGTCTCAATTTTATGAGCTTTATAAGTTTTTTTTTTTGTAAAGTCGCATACCTTTCTCAATGATGTCATTGGGTCGTCGAACTCCGCTTTGTACGTCAAACCATCCAAGAAAAATACAAAAGCTTGCTTTGTATAGTCCATGAATGGGCATTATGTAAGATACTTATGACTGGGCATCATTTATCTTTGATTATTAATGTAAGTGTTATGAAAACAATAAATTCGAAAACAAAAAATTAAAACTGTGAGGGGTTTTTTTGTTTCTGTATTGATCTAATGATGTAAGAGTATGTTTCTTCCACGCTGGTCTGGACGAAAAGAAAAACGTAGAATGTACTAGCTGCTTCTCTTCCCGCGCAGATCGTAAAAGCTAATCGAGGGAATGGGCGACAATCTGAGGAATCATGTGTGTAGGCGATGCGGCAAGCAACCTACTATTTTGATTCCGTTTTCGACCTTCACGCCCGCCAACATGCTAAACTTGGCTTTAAGGTCTCATAAACCTAGGCTCTGTCTACCCTGTAAGGGAAAATGACCTGATAATATGTATGCAAATTCAATTGGCGATTAGCATTGATTTATAGATGTACTTTTACCTAGCTCAACCGCGATAAGACAAGCATTAACTGAGGCAAATTATGCAAAGAGTGTTAAGTCAAAACTCTCTCTATAATTTAAAAGCTAGCTTTTTTGTCGCCGTTGGGTTGACAGAAACGCTTTCAATAATTACTTATTTTTGGTGAAAATAGACGAGGCAAACCAAGTCTAGGAGTAATTAAATGCTAAAAATACGTGATAAAGCATTTAATTAGGTCATCTCGCGTATTTTTTTTTATAATATAAGTCAAGGACGACATCAGGAAGGCAGCCGGCCGTAAAACCTTTCGCCATATCATATCTCGGCATGATCGGATGCTATAATAGCGGACCGGATATACGAGCGTCACACCACAGGACGGAACCAGGAAGACGCTCGGATAAGGAGGAAGATACGTCAAGCAGAACTTGAAATGGACACTACCAATATTTATTACTTAGAAGTACAGTCAGCTCGGTGGTGATTACTTCCAAGTACAGTCTGGTTAGGGGTGTCATCCAGAACTGCCTATTCGGTGTTTGCAGGTATAGCATCGGGTACGCGCGCCCTACCTCCCGAGCTACTACTTGCGTTTCCCTCCCATTCATCGGAGTGAGTAGTATCCTAATACCTCTCATTCCCTTCCCAAACGAAACCAATTCCTATCCATCCCCATCTTCAAAATGTTTGCAATGGGCAGCAGCGTTGTAAGCACAAGAAGCCAAAGAAACTGCGCTCGCCAACCCGCCTGGCAAGCGTGGTGAGTATGGGAGGATATTGATCCTCCCATGGGACGAAGAATGCTTGGAAGAGGCCCTTGTCCAGCAGTGAACTTCTTCGGCTGAAATGCTGTCAAGAATCTTACGAATGAATGATGATTTATTTCGTGCTACTGAAATTAGGTGAGAAGATTTTTAAACTGCTCACGTGTGGGTCGTGACTCGGCCGTTTTTAGCGAAACGAAATAAGGTTCGTTGCATAATCGACATGAACTTTACGAAAAGCTGATGTAAATTATTATATCCATTTACAGAATTTCACTTTGTTTGGGTTAATTTATATCTTTCCCTTCGTATATCTATGGATATGCGTGGATTACTTATATTGACATACGAGTACAGCTTGTATCATAACCAACGACGTTCCCGAGAACAGGTGACTCAGCCCGTCAAAATTAACAACCATGGAACCAATGCTGGAAACTCTAAAGAAATTGACATTTTCATACAAAATTATTCAGCCGGCCTGGCAATAAGTAGAAAAATGTAAAAAATAAATTTATGTTCATTGGTTATATTACACGCTGTATATAATTTTAGGCCTAAAGCAAATAAAAATTATAATCTTAATATTTTTTTATTTATCTAGTTTGACATTAATAAAGGGAGATTATCCATCTCTTTCTCGCTCTCTCTCTCTCTCTCTCTCTCTCTCTCTCTCTCTCTCTCTCTCTCTCTCTCTCATCTTCGCGTGATTCCGGTTATATTCTCAGCTAGAACGCTTTGAAGCCCGGGTTTGAAATTAGAAGTATTTTCTTAGATATACCTACATGAAGTCGAAATCAATTATTATTTCTTGTGCTATGAGCTCAAAACCAAGAAGAAAACATACAAAATTATACAAAGCCGCTTTATTTCTGCTGTAATACTTTTTATTAAACAGATAAAATTAGGTATTTAGTCCTACAAGTATCGTATTACGACATAAAAATTACCATCCAAGATTCCGCTATCTCCAAAAAACGGTAGTTTCGTAAAACTTCGACACTCGCGAACCTGTCTCGAATTCCGCTGATGACGGTCTTCGGCAAATAGCACTTTTGAAATACCGCGCTGATGGATGGGAACCGATTTAATTGAGTTCCCCGGAATTTTGTCCTGAGGGATCTCTATCTTGTTAATGACTCTGGCTTAAGAGTACAGTTGTCAGAATAAGTAGGAAAAGCTTCTCTCATCCCAAACATACTTAAACAACAATATGAAATTTACAAAAAAAATATTGCGTAATACTTGAATGACAAAGATCGATCTTGGAATAAAATCTATAGCAGGCCTTTTAACGACTGCTTAAAAAAATAATGTTTTCATCAATGTCGTCATTTCAATATATCTGAACATATATACGTGTATGGTACTCTTGCTGTAATTATAAGGGGTCGAATATCAATATAAAGATAATTATGATAATATAAACATCTTTCTGACTTTATCTCATTTATATTTTTTAACACTCACGTCTGCTCTGGCCAAGTATGGCTCCGGTAGTACAGAGAGGGTCGTACTCCTGCAGTGGAGACTTAAAAGACCTGATGAATATGAAGAAGAACACCCACATGACATAATACCATTACTGGGACGACTTCGTGTGCGCGCGTCTTCATTCACATTCGCCTGTTTCGTTCGTTTATAAGTGTATGTGAATCGACTCACATACACTTATAAACGAATCTATCGGTTTGAAAAGACGGAGACCTGAACTTTAAGATTTTTAATATATAACTAGACACCATTAAGTCGTTTACGAAAATTATATTCTTGATTTAAACAAAATATTTTTAAAATGACATTTCTACAGTACGCACGCTGTAGCCCTCATACGTTTTTTACTTATATTTGGAAGATAGTGAGTAAGTTTCCCATGGTTAAAATGTCATTTTTAATAAGCCCCTGGCTCGCCGTAACCCAGAACTGTCTTTAAACTTTTGGACGGAGAAAATGAAACAGCCCAATTTTTAAAACCCGCACAAACCAGGACTTTGGCCACCAATTAAATCTCAGGTAACCACCATCAGTCTTAAAACCTGATTCGATGTCAAGATCGATGATTACATTAAAGAGTTTGTTGATCGCCAGGAAATGGCTTTAGTAACGGTAACGTAATATACCTACTATATTTATAAACGATGATTTGGCAAAGATTTAACAAATTGCGGAAGAAGTTGGTAACGTAATAGCACATGTCGTTCGTAATTTGTTTCACGTTGTCATAATCATTATTTTTGCCTCTTGTTTTTGTATTATTATTTCTTAATATTCGATCGCCTAAAGTAAGTTTACGAGTTTTGTCATTAAAAAAACGAGTAAACTTACCCTGTATTTTTCCTGTAACTTTCCTCCAGTTTATAACACCCCGTATTTATAGTCATTAATTTTGGCACAATTTTTAGCTCGAATTAGGTACGCCTATAGTGAAAACCCCTACTTTAAACTTTACTCAAAAAACAGTTTATTTCTTAAAGCTACACGAATAACTATGTTTCCTTTGGGGATCTCTTATGTACCGCATTTTATATATGTACTTACATTTTATACAATTTTGTACCACGTATTCTGGAGACGCTTATATAGTGTAACATAACCAACGATGTTTCCGAGAGGGGGTGACTCAGCCCGTCAAAATGAACAACTTATGGGACCGATGCTGGGAACTCAAATATTTTTTGAGATTTTCATGTTTATTACCGGCCCGGCCGAACACTTTTGCATGTTGTAATGTTTTTTTGAGTGCCCAGCATTGGTGCCATGGGAAAAGTTATTAATTTTGGCGGGCTGAGTCACCCCTACACGGGAACGTCGTTGATTATGGTTCACGCTGTATAATTAAACTTTTGTTGGCTTTCATATTTCGCTCATTCCAACTGAATAGAATAGAAAAAATAAACAACAGCGTCAGTTAAAATATACTACTGAGTAGATCCTCATATTCCACATCACTCACTACGCGAATGTTTTAAATAATACAATACTTACAAAAAAAACATCCTTATTTGTCCAACACACAATTATGTACCGTGCGCTAATATCGAAAATCGTGTTGAAGGCACTTAGTGTGCGACTGGAATACTAATGTTATATTTTGACTCGGTACGCCGCTTGCTTCGTTTCGATGCTGTTATCGACCGCTGATAATGATTTTTTAATCTGCAGTACCATTGTTCAGTTCAGTGTTTTTTGTGTGTTGGTTTATGATACAAAAAGTAAAGTAAGTTGTAGCTTGCACTCTTACTATGTCCATCATAGTAAGAGCTACAACTGTCGGTATGACCTTTTAGCGTTACCTAATATTCATTAATAGACTGACCCTATATGTCCAACTGCTGGGGATTGCATGCATCCTATCATCGTTATTAATTTAAGAACTACGTTCTTGCCTGTGGTGTATTTTCTATCCGGCTCCCATACATACTTAGTCACCGATCAGCAACTGAGTAATTTCTATGGGAAGTCTATTTTTTATTTCGTTTTCAGGGTTCCGTACCTCAAAAGGAAAAAACGGAACCCATAAAGGATCACTTGGTTATCCGTCTGTCTGTCTGTCAATATCTTTTTTTCTCAGGAGAGCGTTAAGGTATCAATCTGAAATTCTTATCAAATAATCAGGTCTACTGTCCCTTGGAGCTGTGAAAAAATCAAACTTCTAAGCCAACACAATCAATAGTATACATCTGGTTATGCCGCAAATTTTCGTGTTTTTTCGACATTCACGAGGTAATCAAAACCTACAGGGTACTTCCCATGAACTCAGAATCTTGAAATTTGATGCAAAGCAAGGTCTTATAGCAAAGATAAAAGAAAAATTGCGAAAAGCATACATCGTTAGTTACATCATATAATAATAATATTTTTAATAATTTCAATCTTATTATATATAATGTACGGAATTTTGTGTGCGAGTCCGACTCGCACTTGGCCGGTTTTTTTCACCTTCAAAGAAAATATATGACAGATGCATTATCTGTATATAGGTATTTCCTTTAAACTTCTACGGTTTATTTTGAACGGATTGTATTGTCTTTCTTCACTTGCATCATATTCATTCAGAATTTAATTTAAGATTACAGCTATGAATTAACAAGTAGTTACGGAGACCAGGTTGTTAATCAAGCCGGCGGCTGAGCGCTAAGGTGAGCTACTACTACAGGTTCGATTTCCGTGTTGAATCAAGTATTACTACGTTGTTTGTTTTTGGATGCTGTAATGTTCTGATACATTCAATGTATTTATTTATCAAAAACAATTTCATAGACTTAATAATACGATTGCGATGCGGCTAGCAACCCATCACTACTTTAATTCCGTTTTATACATGAAAGGTATATAACTAACTAAAAAAATATATATTTGGAGATATGGCTAATTTAATTAATTAATATAAAATTTTTAACAAAAGAATAATGAGATAGCCTTATCTAATTATTCTTTTGTTAAAATTTTACTAACTAAAACTTACACTAAATAAAATATATTTTAATAATCTACTAAACGTTTTTAGATTGAGCCCAGGCCTCAATCTAGTCCGTAAGGGAAAAAGACGTGACAGTTTGTGTATATTTGTCTGCAAGATATTCTAAACTTATGAGACACTTCTAACTCACGTCACGACGACTTTTGCATGAAGTTAATCCCGAGCTAAATATTGTTATCATCAGATCTTTGATGAGATTTGGTGAGTCCCGTGGTGCTGTGGTCAACACGCCAGCCTGCGACACGATCCCCAGTCATGATGGAAAACGATCTTTTTCAGATTGTCCTGGCTCTTATATCTATTATGAAATATAGTGTCGTTGAGTTAGTATCCCACAACACAAATTTACACCTTACTGTGGGGCTAGCTCAATTTGTGTGATATGCCCCCATATATATTTATCTCAAGTCTAGCGTGCACCTAACCAAAATATTGGCGTGCTTCATTCATTTCGAGTAGGTGTCACGGTCAATCGACCATGCACACCCTGGTGTCAGAGTTCTTCGGGACCACCTCTCGGCCTATGACGTGGTTACTTTAACGACTACCAGATGGCAGCCGGGACCAACGGCTTATCGTGCCTTCCGAAGCACGGAATCATCTTTATTATCAGACAATCAGGTGATTCAAGCCTGCAATGACCTAACCAAACTGGAATCAACTAAACAAAGTATGCTTCCCGTGGAAATCGAACCTACAACCCCTGGGTCTACAGGCAAATGCCTTAACCACTGGACCACAGAGGTAGTTTATTGGCGTGCTAAAATAACTTGAAATAAATAAAATTTATACATCTACTAAGTTTATACAAGGTTATTAATTCTGGTTCTACACTAAGATTTATCTATTAATTATTCGCAAATGAAAATAACGAATCTTAATTGAACATCAGCAGTCTATTACAGAGTGAAACTATATTGTATAAATAGAAGCAATATATACTTATAAAGGTAATTGTGCATAATTCTGTACGTTTAAAGCATTGACTAGGTAATTCTCTGATATTATGCTAGGCTGTTCTCGCCAGTGAGTGAAAAGAAATGCACACAATGACTGTTTTGGTAGGAAATTATGGAGAGGACTGCCATTGCCTTCTCCATTTCATACACTCATCATACACTAGTGGACCATCTTTTAGTGTGCAAGTTGTCTTATGATATTTTCCTTCACCAGAAGCAGGTAGAAGTCAATAAAATTACCGTACGTGAGTGAGATTGGTGTTCAAACTCAGAAGTACACGTCAGGCTGGGTCTTTAAACCCCCGGGTTTAAAATTAGAGAGCTAACGCTTATAAATCGCGCTCTTAGACAACTGAGCCACCACCGCTTCGCATTACTAACCTATGGCATATAATAGGCATGTATACAACGTGCGTAGCTAAGATATATATGTTAAAAATCGTACTACATACTCATGGTATAGCACGAAAAAATCCAACCAGTGGTTTAAAAAAATATTAAAATTACAGCTGTTTTAAACCTTTTTTGAACATGTTATATGAAATATGTGGTAAAATACATAACTAAATTTATTTTTTTCATTATACCTCCTTTTTGCAGTCGGTTAATTAGGTAGGATAAGATTGTGGAAAAAGACTAATATCATAATAAAAACCCGTTTCTGTGTTACTTCATGTTGCAAAAAGAATCTAAGATTAGAATTTAACGGCAAGGTCTACTGAATCTCTGATCTTAATCTAAATGCCAGGCGACCACGACACTTGCATTTCTATCATATTTTATCCTGGTAAACCGATGTATACAAGACAACATGTAAATAATATTTAAAATATCATTTAAAGGACAACGGGGTCTACAGATGACGGGATAATAATCTAAATGCAAGATCAACTAGCAAAGGACACTTGAAGTGTAATATTTTGTCATAATAAACACCGATATGAAGCAAATATCTTAGATCAAACAGACAGACGGACAGCGAGGTCTACCGAACCTGGGGTCACAAATTTAAATGTCAAACCAACACGACATTTGCATTTGTACTGTATGAAGCATCGCGAGGTAGTTGTACGGTATAAAGTATAGTACACACGCGGTTCTTTCCACAATAATGTGTCTTTTGTTGACTCTCCTTTTCTACAGGCCAATGATAATGATTGAACCAAATTGTTCAAATAATATGAGAAGTAGGCAAATAACAAATTTTTAGAAGAAAGGAATATCTTAAACATAAATTGTTTAGCACATTTTTAGAATTATTTCTGGGGTTTTTGCAATTGTTACACATTTAAATTGAATCGTAAACCAACTTTTAAGATCTGTAAAATCAAACTGCTGATGTTTATAAAATTTACTGAGAGTGTAGTAATATAATAAACGCGAAAAAACGTATTAAATTATTTAATTTAAACATTTTTAGAAGTAAAAATATTTATAATTGTTTAACATGTTACTAAATTCTAAATATATCATTGTTGTTTATCTAAACGATTTCTATTTTTTGAAGTATCCTTTGGTTGCCACCTGGCGTTAGATTTTCCAGGTGTCAGTGCATTTAGTATACACCATTAAATTTGTCGTTCAACAGATCGGAAGACTTCTTCGTCAACTGGCGAGTATGAAACGAGAGTTGGCAACTCGCGTGCAGCCGCGAGTTTCATTTACCTATTTTTAATGTCGTCAACTCGCTTGAACATATAAAAAAACATATATAACAGAGCGAGACACTCTTACATCTTCTATTTTCTATATAGGTATTTCCCTGTTGATTTGACAAATAATCGGGTGTAGGATGTTTAATGTGATTGGCGTATTAACACGAGAATGCAGCCTGCAGTTTCACAGAATGTCAATCAAAGCCTGTATTGCTAGCTTCAGCGTTTAAAAAAAAATACATTCAGGTTGTTGAGAACTATACCTTATTTGCCACCTGGCGTTAGATTTATCTGAATGTGCAGTGAGTGTAACTAATGTGTTTTGCACAATGACACGAGAATGTCCATGTGGTATGAATGAATGTCAACCAACGCGTGTACCGTTTTAACAGGTCGGTATTAATATTATTTTTCATTGTGGATTGTGTTCATATTTGAACATGGAAATTAAAAAAATAAATTGTATTTTGCCTAAATTGTATTAGTTATTTTTATATCGACCAGCAGATCAAAGGTAGTGAATAAACAAAGGAAAATATAATACACAATACGTATATCGTTTATTCATGATTTCTCAATTTAGTCTGAAAACTAATTGCGTCATCACGATTTTGAATCTAATTCCGCGTTCTCATGGCTTTTCTACAGAAAAGCCATGAGAACGCGGAAAAAAATTGAACAACTTTTGCTGTAGCAAAGGTTGTTCAATTTACCAGTTCACTGACCCTTCACCTTCTTCGTCTTTTCGAGTCGAAATGGTTCAATTGTTTACATTGCGTTTGACCAGTATTTGGCTACGCTGATCGCTGATCGCTGATCCCTGTTTCACCTTGATCCTTTCCGATTAACGCTGCATTGTTGTGTAAATCGATTGGATTCCCTCTTAATTTCCTTGATGGTAATACATTCACGTCAATCGAAGACAATCAACACATTCAAATCATAATACCGACGCTCATTGTCTGAGGAACCTGTTCGCATAGAAGTGCTTTCGAGAACATCGGAAATCGCCTTGACCTACAATAAACGTTTACTATTGTGATAACGCCTAAGGCCATGCAAATAACCTTTACCAATAATCATATTTTTATTCGTCAACATCAACTGCTTATTGTGCCAGAGTTATTTAGATAACTAAACGCATGGGTAAAATTGTAGTGGGCGGAGTACATAGATCGTAGAACTGATAGCCGATGGGACAATAATCTTTCATATAAGAAAAACCCGACTTTAATCAAAAATTTAAAAAGGACAAATTTGAAAGCTTACCCTTTCAAACAAAAAAAGATTTTTTGAAATTGGTTCGATAAAAAAAAATGCCGGAGTTCTGAGTTAATAAATATTAAAAAACATAAAATCGAATTGATAACCTCCTCCCTTTCTTTAAAAGTCTGTTAAAATGACCCTAGAATAGCGCGTCGGACCACCACCCACCACCTACCGACACGCACTTGCCGGTTTTCGTGAAATGATTTTCTTTTCGCAGAAATAATAATATAATAGTCATTGCAGTTTTGTAATTGAAAGTAAATTCTGGAGTAACAAGTAAGTACCATTCTTTGGTGAATGTGATAATAGATGATCTAAGTTAGCCACTCTATATAAATGCAGCTCTAATTTTGACATCCTACACCGTGGCTGCGTAATCACACTAATCAGTGCCCCCACAGACAACAATACGTTTACTACTTAACTGTAACGACTTTGAGAAGTTAATGATTCTTACAACCTAATCTAATAGTGCCATTAAAAAGCCATTTCATGGAAATGATCCCTCTTAAAGCAGACACCTGGCTAATTTAGAAGTATGATTTAAGATTCATGATTTACTTTACAAGTACGTTATAAACAGCACTGTCGTTGGGTGTACTTTATAATCTTTCTGTCATACGTCTGTGGCGCTTTCCTTACGGGGCAGACAAAGCCCAGGTCTATAAGACTTTATGGCCACATTTAGCGTGTTGGAGGGAGTGTAGATGGAAAACGGTGATTATTAAATTAAAATAGTGATAGGTTGATAGCCTACGTGATTCCGGAGAATTTTATCCCGGGAAAAAGTACTGTTCCCGAGGGCTCGACGAGTTATATCATAAATCGGGAAAAACAAATCTTAAAAATATAATCATTATATCTATGATTTAGCTTAGTTCTTTAATTAAAATGCGTTACAGTGACTCACAGTATTCCTATAATTTTAATTATTTCTAAAATCTTGTAATATTATACTAAACAGTAAAGAGGATTTGATATACGCTTGAATTGCTTGGAAATCCGTTTCTACTTGCAAAGTAAGCTACTTAGTAGTCACGCAATAGTATTTACCGAATGACGTCATGAATACTCGTAAAGATATTGGAGAGAATATATTAATATGCTTCGCGCAAGCCCAATGTGGAAACATTTGGAACTAATAAAAAAACTAGATGACTGCCTACATTCGACCTTAGAAAATATTTTAAACCTACGTTTTAATGAAAATTCCTGGACACAGCTAACCTTACCAATTAAAAACGGTGGCATCGGTATAAGAAAAATTTCTAGCGTTGCTCTCCCCGCTTTCCTTTCCTCTGTTCACAGCGTTACTGGCTTATGTAAAAAAATTCTTAACGATGATGACCTCGTCATTGACCTGTTAGCAGAGGCAAAGGAAACCTGGTCAGCTCTCTGCCCCGAAGACAGTATCCCGGTGGAAACACATCAGGAAAGACTCTGGGATGCTCCTTTGGTTCAGAGAGCAGCTGCTGATTTGGCTCAAAATTATATAAATGATGATATTAACCGCGCTCGGCTCCAAGCTGTATCCTCGAAGGAGTCCAGCCAATGGCTTCACGCCATCCCCTCTTACACCATCGGAACACTACTGGACAACAACAGCTTCCGCACCGCTATTGGACTCCGTCTGGGAGCCCCCGTGTGCGCGCCCCACCGCTGCCCGTGTGGCGCCGATGTTGATCAGTTTGGGCTCCACGGTCTATATTGTCACCTCAGCGCAGGCAGAATCCCACGCCATGGTTCTCTGAATGACATCATCAGAAGGGCCCTTGCCACCATCAACGTGCCCTGTACCCTCGAACCTCGTGGTGTGGCACGTGATGATGGTAGGAGACCTGATGGTATGTCGTTGATCCCTTGGGAACGTGGTAGGGCTTTGGTGTGGGACGCTACATGCGTCGACACACTAGCGCCCTCTCACCTCAGGGGATCAGTCATGAGAGCCGGGTCTGCTGCCGAAGGCGCTGAGGTTGCCAAACGGCGCAAGTATGCAACCTTAGCTGAGGATTATATATTTGTGCCGTTTGGCGTAGAGACGTTAGGACCTTGGGGACCCGGCGCGAGGGGTTTCTTAAAAGAGATTGCCCCTCGGCTCATGTCGGCTGCCGGTGATAAGAGGGCTGGCTGCTTTTTCGCCCAACGGATTAGCATACCTATCCAACGGGAGAATGCAGCCAGCGTTCTTGCCACCATGCCACACGGGCAAGATCTCGAAGAAATTTATTTTTAGTGCTACTTTTTTTTTTTTCTCTCTTCATGTTTATTTTGTATATAATTAGTTTTAATTACTGTCATTTTAAAAGTAAAGTACTCAATTTGGAAATGATAAAAAAAAAAAAAAAATAGAGTATAATAATTATTTTACAGTATTCATTTACTTTTGTTACAGAAACACTCAAAATCTGTCGATTATTCTTATACTTTATCTCACAAATTTTTTATACTATTCTTTTAACAGGTACCTAAGCTTCCGATTTTTGCTATTCCACCATATTTCTTTCCCACAAAAAGTTGACCTAGTCATACATAACTATAGGCCTATCAACTATTTTCTCTCTCTTTCTTTTATGATAAAGGACGGCAAACGATCAAGCGAGTCACCTGATGTTAAACTATCAACGCTGCCCATGGAAAACTGCAATACTAGGGTCTGACAGCTACATTACCGACCTCTCAAGGAGTTGGGGGAAGGACATCGGGGGAGGACATGTCCGGCTCTCTCACTCACCGAACGAATCATAGAAGCAGTAAAGCTTTTACTCAAACGTTTTACATCTATAAATAAAATATATATTAAAAACATACTACAGCAAAACTAGATTAGCATCAAGTGTCCGAACAGGCTAGATTTTGCCTCTCTCTGGCTAGACAACCATTGACGATCCACAGATGATTAACCAACTCAAAGAAAAGTTCAACGAATTGAATAATCCACTAGTACTATACCAGTAGAACAATATAGATAAGTTAAAAAATAAACACACCTGAAATGAAGCTCAGAGCGAAAGTGCTTATTTTTTAAGTGCTATCATCGTATTTTCATAAATTTTAGATAATGTAAGTGTCATTTACACTATTTATTTAAGGACACATCGTGCCACATTTCCGGTATAGTAGTGATACTTAGACTTCATATGACGCTGCTTTTAGGTGAACACTTCAAAGTTTTCCTCTCAATATAATATACATATTACAACCAAAATCATTACTGTAATTTCTTTTACGTCTGTTTCTCAATCTCACCTTAACATCTGAACGGATTTGGAAGTTTATAAATGATTTATTTTCTCACGACAATATTTATACTACTAAAATTGTACCAAATGGTGTCTGGTGCCTAAACTAGACTAAAATTACAGACATTTAATCTAGTTTAGTACTAGTCTAATTTAGACATCGGTATTAAGGACGCCAGGACTCCTAGAAGCAGTTACAATTGTGTAAAAACATAGTCGTTACATAAAATTGGTTCTCTAATATGTAAAAATATTTTTAATATAACAACTTAAATGTAACTTTGGACATAGGTAGATCATGTCCATACAACATAGTATTAGCTATGCACGTTATCATAATTGCAAACAAAATCTAGTATATAATAATAAATTAAACTAAAGAAACATTCCAAATACAAGCGTCATTTCGATTCACTGTCTTCCAACTACCCGTCGATAATTCTGAAGAAATTTCGATTCGCGTGACTAATTTTCACAATTTTGGTACTAACTACGTTTCCTTATGCAATCGCCGTGTCATTTTCAAGATTTATAGCCTACGCACGACTACTGTCAGTAATATAAAAAAATCGTGTGAAACCGTAATGTTTAAGGTTCTGTGTAGTGTTATTATAACGTATAATCATTTTTTCACAAAAATATGTCTGTTTCTTTCTACGTAACTTACGACAGGAGTCCATAGGGTGTCAACCACAGTTATTCTATTTCTGTGGTGTCAACAATGGCCCAATTGCCACCTACACGTACTCGCCGGGTTCGATTCTTCTTTTCCATAGGTATTTGTCTGCTGTTCAAGAGATATATTAGCCGACTACGGGCCCCAACGCATTAAAGAGTGTTTGCCTAAGGTGTCAACAAGACCCTATGATTTAAATTTAAAGGTTATTACAAATTGTTTTTAATCAGTGACATACTAAAACCTTAATGTGAGTCCGTCTCACACTTGACTGGTGTTTTAACGTACCGCCGATGTATATCAGTGGCGAGGCGTCACAAACGCAGCCACGACCACCTTATTATCAAATCTTACGTAACGATCAACTTTTTCGTTTTTGCGTCAACGTTGATGGATGTCCTGACACACTGTCATCTAAATTGCGAAACATTTAATTTTAAATGACATGTTGTAATCAAATAGATTCATAAGTTGGTTGTAATATAAATTACTTGACTTTTCAAAAATAACATTACGTATACATACGAGTACATAGGTAACGAGCTTTGAGGCCTAGTACACACCTAAACACACCGTAAGTCCCGGATTCGACCCCCGGTCAGGCCAAGGTGGAAAATGTAAGCTCAAGCCAACATTTTCCACCTTGACCTTTGATTTTTATCTATATATGTCTTTGTTATAAAACAAAGTATCGTTGAGTTAGTATAACATAACACAAGTCTCGAACTTACTTTGGGGCTAGCTCAATGGATGTGATTTGTCAATATATATTAATTTATCTATATACACGACCAACATGTATTTACTGTATACAGCACTCGTGATTTATAAAAACCTTAACAAAATAATTGAAACGTGCGTACCAAACACTCGTGTTGCATATGATCAAAGATAAAAATAACTCGGGGAATTATCCAAAACTTATTATACTCTCAAAACAGAATATATTCCAAACAAAATAAACGTCAATACCTACATCATAATAATTAAGCAAATATTTAATCGATCGCTGTATTGCTATGCTATATTCATCACTGATCTCTGCATGATGCGGATGACCTTTTCAAAATGGATTAAATACGATTTATCAGTCAACAGATTTTTTAATTTTATGAAACTGGTTTCTGACATCGATGCAGACATACGATCATTTCAAACGACTCACGGTGCAATACGCAACTTTTATTTTTATATGTTGGCTAGCTTTCGCTCGCAGCTCCGCCCGCGTCAATGTGGATTCATCGGAAACAGTACTTTTTCCCGGGATAAAATGTACCTTATGTCCTTCTCCGTACCCCAGAAAACTTGTATGCAAAATTGCATATTGATCGGTTTAGTAGTTACGGCGTGAAAGCGTAACAAACAAACCTACTTTCGCATTTATATTATTAGTAAGGATAAGGATAAAGATTGTACTATCGGAGCCCAACGTACAATATTATGATAAGCGATAAATAATTTACTTACTTAAAAACCTCATATATAATGTAAAGCACAGAACCGATGGACCTTTCAAAACTATTTTCTTATTAATTGGGTTATGACAATCTTATCTAGGTCCATAAATGAACAAATCAACGGAAGTATTTACTCTTAGTTTCTACCCAACTACCAAATTTCAGGCGTATCTTGTATCTTTTTAAATTTCTTAATTTCCTACCTCGTATCTTCCAAATTACTGACGTGAGTTCTGCGCAAGCCATTAGGCTCCGCAAAACCATTAGGCGATTATGTAAAAAATTAAAAATCTAGTATTTTCATATTTATAAAAAAATAAAAGGTGAACCTGCGAGATGAAAATATAATTATTTTCATGTGATAATTATTTTTTAGACGTTAAATTTACAAACTTTTTTAATGAAAATGTTTTAGGTATCATAAAATACATGTATCGTTTTTAAATTTCATATGTATCTTTTTGAAATACTAACAAGGCGATGATCTTGTGCAAGGAAAAAATACGTCAAATTCTACAATTTCGACACTTCTTAAGGTGTCATTATTGTTAGGTTTGTCTCAAAAACCCAAAGGTTTTTTAATGTTTGAAATAGTACATACTATTTGTTATTATACTTATTTTGTAGCCGGTCTAAAATGTATTGTTGTACAACTTGCGCTGCGCAGGCGCCGGCCGTATGTAGAGTAGTCCGAATCAACAAAGCATGACAAACATTATTCTCTCGCCTGCCCGTACCTGACTGTGGGAATAACATTGTTTTGTCACTTTAGCTCGGTTTTTTGTAACACAGGATTTATAATGAACTCATTATTTACAATAACAAAAAATATACAGGCAGTGGTGATTATAGTAATACTCGTATCCGCATTTTTTTTATTCTCAAGGATGTTTATCTCTTTAATAATTCATGAAAAAAATATTTTCTGTTTAAAATCCTTATCCTTACTTAATATTATAAATGCGAAAGTGAGTTTGTTTGTTTGTTACGCTTTCGCTCCGTAACTACTGAACCGATAATCATGAAATTTTGCATACAAGTTCTCTGGAATATGGAGAAGGACATAGGCTACCTTTTATCCCGGGAAAAAGTTCTATTCCCGAGGGACCGGCATTGACGCGGGCGGAGCCGCGGGTGATAGCTAGTTATATATATTTTACTAGCTTTCGCATTTATATATTTTACTACCTTTCGCCCGCGTCATTTTTAATATTAGTTATGATTAGGATAGGAATACTTATCTAAATAGGCATACGATTTATCAGCGCTGTGCGTTCAAATGCAAACATAAGTAAAATAAATACGTAATAAATCATTATAATTTAATTAATGATAAAACAAAATACTGATAAGTAAGGTGCACCATTTCCGAACTGTGCAGTTTAATCTGCATAGCAACTATACAAAATAACTTTTTCATCTTCTTATTTGTTACTAACATTATAAATTGAAAGTTTGCGATGATGTTAGATATTATTACTCCTTCACGCAAACATTACTGGAAACGAGAAAAGGCAAAGTCGCTAATAAACTAAGTTTACAATAATTGTTCAGTTATTAATACACTAGACTGTTTTACTTTAATAAGAATAAACGTCTTTTCATTTCCTCATTATATCAAACACTAGCCCTGAGAACTTTAACTCAGTTTTTCGAATTCCGATACCGATCAATCACACCGTGACCTTCGTTAAATAACATTTCCCATAACAGCGCTCTAGTTACCCACAAATGTAATTGTTATGTAAATCCAGGTCTGATATAATGTGGACGTGAATTGATCCGACTTGCACTTTCTAATATACTTTCACGCCATTGTGTCTTCCTGACGCAATCGCCGAAATGAGGCGGCATTTGCTTGGACGAAGAATCGCACACAACAATCGTATTAAATCTTATGTTATAGGAATAATATATTCTTATATACTTGTGTAGTCTACGTTTCCATTATGTGGTATGCTAAAATACTGCTTTAAAATCTTCCCTACCGAAACCGCGGCTTTTCTATTAATAAATATATTACTTTTTAATATGAACCTATATAATTTTAAGTTAATCATTATGCAGCTTCTTCAACCAGCAAGAAAACTGATGTGACAGAAATGGTGTATTTAAGTAATTATGTACCAATGTAACGTAGCCAAACTTTTCCATAAGAATCAATTTGCCGCAATAATATTTGTAGTAGTTCAATCATTACTTGATTACAAATTTTATTTTTATTGCCATTTATTTACTCATGATTAAATCATGATAATATAATCATTACCATAACATTAATACTGTCTCATCTCTAAACACAAAAGCAAATAAATGCTGTTATAACCTTCAAATGGGGTTTTTTTTGAATTTGGTGGCTTTATCTTTGTCTTATACCTTAAATGTGTCCATTCGAATAAAGATAATTTTATTTTTATTTACTGGTAATTAATTCCTACCTAAGAAAATAAAACACAAAGTTCTAAGACTACGATGATAGTACCGATCCTACGTATACACTGTATACACCTAGTTGTATCTTTCTAGTCATTTATAAGAATTTGCTTTATGTATCTCCCACCTACCAATTACGGACGTAAATCTGCAACAGTTTACTTTTGTTGCAATAGCAAAAAAAAAAGTTATATTCATAGATCATTAAACCTTTTCACCCAGACGACTATATGTTACATCTATGTAACACGTTTGTCAATAAAGTGTGCCACGTTTCGGTAATAATATCGAAATAGGGAACATATTGTGTCATGCTTAACAACAATAGATTTAACTATGGCCCAAATCTTAAATCACGTAAATGAATCAGCTGTTCAATATACTTGTATGTATGTGTATGAGATCATCTCTCTTAAACAATAATATGACGTTATCTTTCCAACATATAAAAAAATAATAAATATATTTTAAAAGTGTTTAAAAATCTGATAAAAGTGTTACCTACACACGATATAGTAGATTGTGTCACAAGGGTCTGACAAAATACTTTTTGGTGAGGGCATAATTCTGAATCCAGAGCGGAACGAAGGAGTCTAGCATAGAATCCTAAAGTAGACTCCTATGTAAAGCGAGGTATTTAGAGTATGTTGCCCGAGGTATAAGTATTATATTAGTCCCGAGATGACACTAAAGATAAAAGTCTAAAATCAATGTGTGTTACCAGTGGTGTCTAAGGGATTCGTAAAGTGGTTCCTTACAATGGGTCTTATTTAAAAGTTCAAGGTCGCTCATAGAGCTATGGCTCTCCATAGCTCTATGAGCGAACTTGAGCTTTTTTATGTAGGTAACACTTGTGTCAAAGCTATGCTCGGTGTTTTCGTGATTCGTAGAAGAACGAAGGTTAGTAAAATAGCTCAGTAGATTAGCCCTTTAAAGCGGCAGTGGGCGGGGTAGACAGCTTCCAACCGGTCGTATTGGAAATCCTTGGGGGAGGTATATGTCCAGCAGTGGACTTCTTGTAGCTGAGATGATGATGATGATATGACACATTCTGCTTTTCATCTCCCTCTGTGAGAAAAACAATATTTGTTTTTTATTCCTACAGGACTAAGAAAAAGTTTGAATTGTGAATTAAAAAATTGAACACTTCTTCTGCACGCCATCGGTGCCGCACTCACGCCGCCTATACCTGCTGCCTCTCGCCCGCGGCTGACGATTCTTGTATATGTACACCTAGGTTGCATAACAATATCTGACACTAATATTATACGCACACGAAAAGGAGGAGAGGCAATAAAAGCTGTATCATTCTTGTCATCAAAGTGTCACAAGTTACAAAGTGATGAAATTTTAAACATACAATATATAATTTTCCTGTTCATTGTTATAATGATACGGTAATATTATGCAATATAAGAAAGGAGGAAGGTATAAATTTATCAAATCTTATCCATGTGAAAATCTAGACTCTTCCTTCCTGTCTATGTAGAGTCTATCGTTATATCTTACCATCATCAAGCTTGAAGCATAATCTAGTGTGATTGGACTAGTTATAAAGTGTGTGTGTGTGCTCGATAAACCATTGAAAATTTGTCTTTCTATTGACAGGTGAAGTAATTCTTCAAGTCTGTGTCGTATTCTCTTTCATCTCAATATGTTTAGAGATCGATTCTCAATCAGAATATTCACCAGCTGGTATACAGAAACTAATATTCTGTGGGCTAGTACGTATTTTCCATTTGTTTGTTTTTTGTTACTTATATACATCGCCGACACTGGTGTCAGATTTTCAAGCTGCCTAAAGTGCTCTGACGATGACTGCCATGAATAATCACAGCCAAAGCACGTTAAAGGACCAACGTGCTTAACGTGCTTTCCGAAGCACGGAGGAGACCTTTTTTTTTCATGTGGAAAATGCGTTATGCATACATCTACTCTATCTGCTACGGGGGTACAGAACAGTTATGTGGGTGTATCGCACCCGCTAAAAACCACATGATTGCTCTCTCCACGCCATAGTACTGGAATGGTGGACACGGTGGACAGTGGCTACCACCACTGTTCCACCATTAGCACGGAGGAGACCTAGATATTTTTATGCCACTTGCGATCACCTATCTCAACGCGAACCGCGCCCGGGGTTACTTAACATACTTAAGCACTAATAATGCTCAGATCCACTAGACCATCTGACGCCTTTTTACCTACGTTGTTTTTTATAAGTAGTATACTTTATTACAAATTAAAGAGTCGAACTAAACGCTTTGACAGTTCCTTTTTGGTTCGAGTAGCTAAGGTGTGGAATGAGCTGCCTGCGTCTATATTCCCAAACAAGTACAGTCCCGGGACATTCAAAAGTAGAATAAATGGGTATCTCTTGGATAGGCATGTAACATCCTCGTCTTCATCGTCACTTACCATCAGGTGAGATGGGAGACAAATGCCTAATTCAATATTTAGTAAAAAAAAAATTCAAAACTCTAATTTATATGATCAAACTAAAGAAAATAAAATATTAATCAGCTATTTATATACCTATATATATTTTATTCATATATTTTATTTAGAATACGATCCTAGTCTTTCCATGGAGGTCGTAAGAGCCGACTTAGAAAATACAAGCTAAACAAAGCTCATAAACATCAATGAGACCTCTCCAACCCATCTGGCCAGCAAGGAGAATGTAGGCAATCCTCTGTCTGCTCTGGCCTCATAGACATGCCCCACAGCAATACCAAATACCTTATACCACAGCACACTTTATATTGTTGCCGTTTACATTACCAACTTTTGGATAAAAACCACAATATTTTATGTACTGTATGGCTCTAACAATGTTATCAGTCCACGGCCGTGTTTTCTGTGTTACTTTAGATCGAAATCGCCGTTTCCATTTTCCCACGTTTAATTTATAAACATCAGGAAACGGTATCGTAAACCCATCAGTCGTATCAACACTACTTACACGTTTAGATACTCCGACGAACACGTTTCTTTCATGGCCAGGCTTTACCTGGTACGTAATATCTATATATATCAGTGCAGATCGTAAAAGCCTAACGAGAGAACGGGCAAAATTCCGTGTAATATGTTAATAGGCGATGCGACTAGCAACCTATACTATTTTGATTCCGTTTTTCACCTAATGCCCACCAACTTGCTAAACGTGGCCTTCGAGTCTTAGGGGTCCTTTAGCTAGGCTTATTTTTGCTGACAAAGGGAGTAGATGGGTCTGCACGGTAATGACGTCAGCAACATTTTGCAAAATAATCATACATATTTTGTAATAATCATAGCAATGTTTACGTAAGCTTGGGGCGAGGGGGGAAGAGCTTTTCTTACTTTTGCTGACAAGGGGAATGAGGGGGTTGAAAATAACTGATATAGTGCTTACATAATAATTGAACGGTCCCTTATAGACTGAGGCTTTGTCTACTCCGCAAGGGAAAAAGACGTGATATTATGTATCTATATCTAACGTGATTACGTACCTGCAATCCACGTAAAGCCTAGACATGAGCAGTATTACATGCCATTTAAAAACTGCTTAGCGATCATGTGTTGCCTAAAATGTTGCTTGGTTAGCCAACTAAGCAACATTTTAGGCTACACATGGTCACTAAGCAGTTTTTTTGAATGGCGTGCAATACTTCTTTTTTCATGCTCACTAGCGTTGGTTGAAAAAATCCACCAAAAAAACCAGTGTATTGTTTTTAGAGTGCATGTATGTATATAAATATATGTTTATGAGTTTGTCTATTCCGCCATAAATTCTAAATGCCATCTTTAGAATCCACACATCCCGAGTTACATAGGCTTTACATTTATTGGCAGGGTGGTTGTGTTTTTATTTTATTTTGAAAAAACTCGTTTTATTCCGTTCTCTACATGTTCTAGGCATAGACTACATTGTAAAGAATAGACAAATAGGTCACTCAGGTCCCGAATATAATTTATATGAAGAAATGTCTTAATATATTATTCATACTCGTGATAAATTCGCTCTTTGCAAAAACCATTCACATTTAATAAGACTATAATGTAACATTTTAAGGTCGAAATTATTGCAGGTAATAAAAGAAAGAATGATATTTACAGAATTTGGTCGAAATGCATTAACGGAAATTAGCGCGAACAGAACGTTTTTCTCCAGACTACGATCATCCAGTGACCACGGCCGGTGCAACGTGCAAACTGGTCGAAACGTCTGAAAAACGGCGCGAACATATCGCGCTTATTCCCATTGATACATTTAGTATATATGTTTCGACCAAATTTTTAAAAATGTTATATTAGATATTTACTATTGAAGTCAAATTGTAAATAACATTACTGTTTCATTTCTAGTTTCGTTTATTACACTATTTAATTACAACTTCATTTGATGAAGTTTCACAGGGTATTAATCAGAACCTATATATTATGTTAATGATACACGCACTTAATACATAATAAATTCAATAAATCAGTGTAGCTTTTATATATAAGTAATGAGCCATAGGTATATTGAGAATTTTCTGAAAAAATCTACATATTTTGTGGCAGCAGAAAATAATCCAGCCATTCTTTTCGAATGATTCATGGACGACAGCACCTACTTAAACAATATAACTAAACAAATATTGTTATTATACCGTAATTAATTCTGAATGTTACTCTTGACACTGTTGATCGAATGTAATTTACTGTTTCAACTGAAACTTATTCACGAATGTTCTTTGTACGCAGTTTTTCTCAAAGATTAATGCATTGTGTATATTTCAGAGGTTCTATGAATATAAATAATTTGCCGTGTGTTTTTCGGCAGAGTAGAATAGGAGTCTTCCAAGTCTTCCCATGGATATCGTAAGGGGCGACTTAGGAAATACAAGCTAAACAAAGCTCATAAACATTAATGAGACTTCTCCAACTCGTCTGGCCAGTGAGGAGAGTGTAGGCAAAATCCTCTTTCTGCTCTGGCCAAATATGGCTCCGGTAGTACAGAGAGGGTCATGCTCCTGCAGTGGAGACTAAAAAGACCTGATAATGATGATGACGATATGAATATAATATTGTATGCAAATTATGATAAAGTAAATTCTCTCCAACCCGTCTGGCCAGCGTGGAGACTGTATGCCAAGTCCTCTGACTGCTCTGGCCAAGTATGCCTGCATACTTGCAGGCATACTTGGCCTGCAGTAGAGACTAAAAAGACCTGATGATGATGATGATGAAATTAACTATTGTTACATTATACCAATTAAGCTTACAGTACCAGCCGATCAAAAGAGGACGCTATTGATTATGAAAACGTCAAACTAAATTATTCCAAACTAGCGAACGCCGAGGCTTAGCACGGGTGCGATAAATTATACATATAAAACTTCCTTTTGAAACACTCTATGTATTAAAAAAACCGCATTAAAATCCGTTGCTTAAGCATATATAGGGACAGACAGACTGCGGAAAGCGATTGTTTTATACTATGTAGTGATTAAATTCAGATTTGACCGCCGGTACATTTTGGTGGATCTCACCCAGATCTACTAGGATGTATGATCATGTCATGACTACCGCTTTTGCTATGACGCGTAGTAGTTAAGTATTGTTGTCATATCCCTGGTGAGGCAGTTGTCACGCTTCCATCAGGTGATCCGCGATCCGCTTGCTCGTTTGCCGCATGTCATAAAAAAAAGTTCCATGTTTCAAACCAGACGTATTTGCACATTTTTAAATTCCAATATTATATCATTTACATCGGACGTCACTATTGCCATCGCTAATAGATTCTATTTGTAGTAAAGAAAAAATCTCGTGAGAAAAATGTCATTGTGTCCTAATGATAGAAAGTCTATGTTTATTTCACAGTAGGATACTAACTCAATGATAGAGATAGAGATATATTGTTAGAGTAAGTTGGACCTTAATACCGAAGTACCTATTTCAAGTATTTAAGAACACAATCACACATTTAAATTTATTTTCATTTAGAAAAATCTTTACATTTAGCATAATTTTTAGTTTCAAAGAATCCACACGTTCACTTATTGACCAATTAATCAATATTCATCTCATTAGGTACTCCCTCATTAAGTAACTAACGTAACGCCTGAATTAGAAATGGAAAATAGATTCACGCCGGTTTCTAACTCGGTACAGTTAATGAAGCAATAAGGCGGCATACGGTACACAGTTTTGTTCCTAAATTAGATAATCATGGACATAGGGTTAGGGTTACCATATCACTTTAACGAGAACATTTATAGAAAAAACATACAGTGGCACCCCGTAAGTGCCGATTGAAGTGAAAACTTGAACACTCAAGTTAAGGACACAATACATTTTAATATTAATAATAACACGTAACATCAAAAAATAATACCAACAAAATACTTATTAATTAGGTACAAAAAGAAAAATTTCACCAAATTAGACTCGGTCGGAATATTTGGTAACCGCGCACTCGCTACGCGTATCTAGCTAGACGGCTCGCGGTCGACATATCAACAGGTATGCGCGCTTTGATTAGCGCGAGTGTCCACATTCTTGATTTTAATCCTCTTATTGGATAACTTGGTCAAATTTTATCCTTATTCTTTAATATATTTGGAACATCATCATCATCATTTCGAGTAGGTGACACGGTCAATCGACTATGCACACCCTAGTGTCAGAGTTCTTCAGAACCGCCCCGCGGCCTCTGACGTGACCAAATTGGAAACAACTAAACAAAGTATGCTTCATTTAGTTGTTTCCAATTTGGTTAGGACATTGCAGGCATGAATCACCTGATTGTCTGATAATAAAGATGATTCCGTGCTTTGGAAGGCACGTTAAGCCGTTGGTCCCGGCTGCCATATGGTAGTCGTTAAAGGAACCATATCAGAGGCCGAGAGGCGGTTCCTAACAACTTTCACCAGTGTGTGTATGGTCGATTGACCGTGACACTTACACAAAATGTTGATGATGATTTCAAATTGTTCTGTAAATAACAGGCTTTGACAAAATTTTGCTTACTTAGATAGGTGTCAGGTATATGGATTAACACATAGGCTACATTTTATCTCGGAAAAAAGTACTGTTTCCGCGGAATCGTCATTAATGCGAGCGACGCCGCGGGCGACAGCTAGTCAATTAATAAAACTGGTAATTCGTTAACAGTTCATATCATTAAATGATCCAATTACGACCAACAACGGATAATATAAAACAATTCGAGACATAATAACAGATACGGCCTTTAGCTCAACTGAGATGTAATAATCAATAATGACACATCTATCTGCCCATCGAGACTGGATCACCTCTTATCTTCAAAAAGGCGTTATTTCGGTTTACCTCCGAAACTCTCTTCCGGCTCGACTGGTTTTTTATCAGGTCAAGAATATTGATACTGAATGAGATGGCATGGACAAGTGTAAACAGGAGGTCGGAACGATATAAGGAGAAATTCCGCCAATGTGTTACTGTTAAGTCGCGTATTACAGCATAAGTCAATGGGCAAACGATTTATTCAGTGTTGGTGGGAAATATTTCAACAACCATTGATGTTTAAAAAGTATAAATAACTATAATTATGTCGTCTAACAATGTTTATTCATGTACTTAGTTAATGTTAAATAAAACCTATGATTTATTTAAAGATTACTAACGACCCTCCTCAGCCGCACTTGGATGTTTTTAGAAAACGGAAAACGGAACCCTTATGGATTGGTCATGTCCGTCCGTAGTATGTCACAGCCACTTTTTACCGAAATTATAAGAACTATAGGTACTGTTGAACCTTGGTAATTATTATTATTTAATATTAATTACATTTTCACACAAAAAAATCAATAATTTTTGAGGGTTCCCCATACTTATAATTGAAAGCCAATTTTTTTTTATCAATCCTATGCGTGTGAGGATTTATGGACAATTTACCTTTCATTCAATCAATTTAAATATAACAAGAACTTTTATGTATGTTACTTGGGTAAGTAATATAACATATAAACACAAAATATATATAATTTAAAATAAATATCAACGAAACATATAATTTTGTTCAATATAATTATCAAGTAAGATAAAAATCGAAAGAAATAAGTTTAAAAAAACTATAATCTTTAATTATAACAATCATTCAACATATCAAACCTTTATTATACCGTTTTATTATTATAAACTTTAAAAAATCGATTAGTTGTTATGTATAATAAACTTTATTTATACATATTAGTACGGATAATAATCATTGGTTATACGAATTAATTGGTAGAAGATTCTCAATACATACCTAATAATTAAATTAAAAAAAAACTAACTCGTTTAAATTTTACTAGTTTTTTCCATATCTCCAAAATTCTTCATTAAATCTTCACCAAATCAAAATGGGACGAACTTCGTAGTAAAGGCTTTTAAATATAAAAGAAATATCAAAATCGGTTCACAATTGGTGAAGATATCGTTTATCAAACATACATAAAATAAAAAAAAAACATAGTCAAATTGATAATGTCCTCTCTCCTCCTCCTCCTTTTTTGAAGCCGTCTAATAAATTATCTTATTTCTTTTTATAGAACACCTAGCCAAAAATTAATAGCCACCTGACGATCTCGTAAACGCAAAAAAATATTAATAAAACAAGAAGAAAGATAACAATATATTAAAACGAAAATCTGAATATTACGAGTGTGAATTTCTTCGAGGTTATACTCTCTAATATAAGTTAAGAAAAATAGGTATACTAAAAAAATACTTAGAAAAATTGTGATACATACAAAATGCGCGCGCATTTTGTATGTATCACAATTTTTTAATTTATTTTATACTTTGTCCTTATATTTACTTACAATAAAATATTGTAAAAAATATCTTTCTACTTTAAAAAAATTGTGATACATACAAAATGCGCGCGAATTTTGTATTTATCACAATTTTTTAATTTATTTTATACTTTGTCCTTATATTTACTTACAATAAAATATTGTAAAAAATATCTTTCTACTTTAAAAAAATTGTGATACATACAAAATGCGCGCGCATTTTGTATGTATCACAATTTTTTAATTTATTTTATACTTTGTCCTCATATTTACTTACAGTAAAATATTGTAAAAATTACCTTTCTATGAAGTTAAAAAAAATTGTGATACATACAAAATGCGCGCGCATTTTGTATATATCACAATTTTTTTATTTAGTTCATTATTTGTCCTAATATTTACATGCCATAAAATATTGTAATAAGTTCTTTTATTTGTTATAGTTTTTTTGTAATCCTATGAAGTTAATGACTTCTTGTATTACTTTCCGTTTCCTTTACTAATAAAATCGATTACCTATTATTCGTTATTCGATAATCTGTTTGAATGATGCACCTTTTTCTGGCTACTCCGAATTATTTACAAGAAAAGGAAGTTTTTGAGCTTGCGCGAATTTGAATTATTACAGTAATACCTACGAAATAATTCAAATTCGTAGTAATAAAGACCCCTATACTAATTAGCTGGTATATTTTCTCTGTTATATATTTTAAATACATATACATTTTGATTGCTATAGATTTTGATTCATATTTATTTTAAATACTATACTTTTTGAATGGTATATATTTTGGCATGTATACTGCACAAGTTGTATAACAGGTGATATTTAGTATTCATAAACGTTATAAAAAATGGGTTTATGCTTTTCGAATTGAAAATTTTATGAATATTATAGCTTTTAAGAATATAATCAGTAATGATTATGTCAAGTTAACATTATATCTTTTGAACTTTATTGAAATTAAAATATATAATTTGTTATAATATCAATCAATACGCACCCATGTTACTTGCTGCTACGGAACCCTTCATGGACGAGTCCGACTCGCACTTGGCTGCTTTTTTTATAAATATAAACTAACCGAACTAAATACTTCTCACGTAAGTGAAAAAGGCTAGTTTCCTAAAAAAATATAATTAGTCCGTCAGTTAGATATTCAAAAAATATTGGACACGTATTTTTTTTTGTCGATTAAATAAAAACATATAAAGATATAGCGTAAAATACGTGTCCAATATTTTTTGAATATCTAACTGACGGACTAATTATATTTTTTTAGGAAACTAGCCTTTTTCACTTACGTGAGAAGTATTTAGTTTTGATTCTTTTTTTATTGTCTTACTGACGGACTAATTGTTATGTTATTATTACGACCTAGGAAACTAGCCTATTGTCCCATTAGTTTCCAAGATTAACAAAAAAAAAAAGATCTGTCTGTAATTAACATATACAGACAGATAGAATACACGTCGGTGGGCTCCAATTTTAATGTTCATACTTCGGAACGTTAGGCTGGTGCCCCCGGCTGTCATCATTTATGGCAGTCGTATATCAGATGCCTTAAGGAGGCTTGAAAACTCTGACACCAGTGTTGGCCACTTACACACACAAAAAAGAAACATTAAATGTTGATTCCTCAATTAGATTACGTACTAGTATATGCTTACTACTCGTATTATTGTTTGTAAGCTGTATATACATTAATGGATAAAAATGGGTCAAATTCTACACTAATCTAGGTATTCATTAATTATAAATAACTCAACATGAATAAAACCGTATTATAATTGACCTAAAGAACGCTTTTGATTCTTAGTAAATAAACCCAAGTTTAAGCATACAGCCAGTGGTGTTATTTACTTAAAACATAAGCGCATGAATTTCTAGTCTGGCTAGAATTTTCTAAAATCTAGATCAGTGTCCAGAGTTCTAGACTATTCGCACTAGGCGCACGAGCTAGAGACACTTGCGGCATGCAAGTTAAACAACATATACTTATGTACAACTTTGCGAATAGTGTAGAAATATGACGGTCGTAAGTTTACTTTGAATGTCATTTGTTAGTACTTACATATAACTTACTTAATAATAACTTTGTAAGCTAGCATTTTGAAAGATAGCATATTTCAAATACGTAGTTTTAAGAATTGTTACTTAACTCTACCTATGTATATCGGTAGCTAAGAATAAGGAAAATCCGTATATGCTACCAAAAATATGTTTTCTTTCTATATCTTCTACATCATAAATAAAATCTATGGATCGTGCAGCATTTTGTTTAGGTGCACATTCTCAAAAGAACAAAGAGTCATATATATAATACTTATCACCCAAATGTGCGCAAAGCCACGGATAGAGTTGTTAAATCATGAAAGCGTTACAAACAAACACACGTTTTTAGTTATAATATTAGTTAGGAACCAATTAGCAGTACCTATTAACTCGAATAGGAAACTTCTAATGTGTGTAGCTAAACTGTTCGTAATGTGAAAACGATAATGATACACAGTTTATTTATTGTTCGAACACACAATGCAATTTGTTTTCCAAGCGCGATACGTATTAAATTCCTAACTGTTGATTGTGATGTATTGGAAAATTTCTGAAAACAGATTGCAGAATAGTTTCTACATCAAACTATACAATTGGTGCAAAAAAACCGTGAATGAAATAAAAATAATTAAAAAAAAAGTAATAATTAGTATTTGTCTGATTCCCAAAAGTTATTTTTTATGTAAAATATAAACTAACTTAGATATACGTAAAGTTAAATAGGCAAATTGAATAAGTGTCTTTAATTTCGATGTATCAATAGTAACATAGGCATAAAACTTCGTGGTTTTTATATGTTATTAAAATTAAATATTATAAGTTTTGTATTTAATATGGTAAATAAATTTAATAAAAACAGACTTCAAAACATCTCTATCTCAAAAACTACCAAACCGATTTTTTAAGAATTTTCTTTAAAAAAGAATTGTTGTAATCTGTGCGCGGAAAAACTTGGAAAATTACAAACATACGTACATTTATAAGCTGGTAGAGAATAGCATAATACAAAAACTATCTGACAATATTACATAGATACGTATCCAGTAACCTCCTTTTTTTTTATTAGCTCTTTTTTTAATCTTATGGGAATATTTATATCCATACCAATATTATAAAGCTGAAGAGTTTGTTTGTTTGTGTGTTTGAGCGCGCTAATCTCAAGAACTTTTAGCTCAAATTGGAAAATAATTTTCCAGGCTGTAAAACGTCACGCCAAAACGAGCGAAGCATCAATAAAAAATGATTTTAAAACGGGGGAAAAGTTATTCATCTATATACTAAGAAAAAAACGAATTCATCATAATAACATCTCTCGTGCCCAATGTGCCCAACCAGCTGCACAATACACGACCTATACTCAGCGACGGAGTGTGGTATAAGAGTCGCCACATACTGGAGGGAAAATTCGATTTTAATTTAAGTTATTTGAGCCAATCGACACAAGAAGAAGAAGATAATAACAGAAATTGCCGCGGACGAAGACGTGTGCAACATCTAGTACTTATATAAATTACTTTATGCCAGCATAATTTAAGTGGCTGAAAATGTTTGGATTTAAGGTATGTCGTTAACAATATCCTTGTCATTACAGGCTAAATATTTTTGGCAGGACAGGTGTTAATTTTTCTTGTCAAGATTTTTGTTCGATAGTTTGAAGCCGCTCACAATCACAATTGGTTATAAAGTGTCTTGCCAAATGATCTATGTATAAAACCTTCTACATTGATACTCGTCGATCGCATGTGACACAGATACTTGTTCAATTTTATGTGTAAACTTTATTTGCAATGTTGTATTGCTAAATGATTGGTTTCTGTTGAGTAAGAATGAAAACGCTTAAACCCTTCCATGCTGGTCGGGAGAAAAGAAAAAACGTTGCTTCTCTTCACGCGCAGATTGTAAAATCCGGTCGAGGGAATGGGCAAAAATCTGAGGTATCATGTTAATAGGCGATGCGGCTAGCAGCCCATCACTATTTTGATTCAGTTTTTCACCTAATACCCACTATATACTAACATGCTAAACGTGGCCTTCAGGTCTCAAAGACCTAGGCTCTGTCTACCACGTAAGGGCAAAAGGCGTGATAGCACGTATGTATAGTATGAAAGATTGACTTTGTGCTTTTTTAGGGTTCTGAACCTCAAAAGGTAAAAAGAAACCCTCATAGGATCACTCGGTAGTCCGTCTGTTTGTCTGGAGGCTCTTTTATCAGGAACGCATAAGTGTATCAATAAGTGTTATAAGTTAAAATGTATAACACTTACTAATATGTGCGGCTTCTGGAAGCTGTAAAAAAACTTAACTTTTAAATCAGTATACAAAAGATCACCACGCACCATGACACTTTATTTTAGTTATTCCACACTTTGTTCATAAACATAGGCATCTATAACACCAAATTACACCGACTTCACGTTATAAACACCACTAGAAACAATTTGCAAAACAATCCAAAACAAAAAACTTCCTGTGCAGTCCGTCGAAATTCCCGCCAAGAACTCCAAGCAAGGCTTTATTACCAACGATAATTTTATAATTTAATACACTTTTCTTAAAAAAGACCGGCCAAGTGTGAGTACTATACCAATTGGCCAACTATTTGACGTATATACGTCGACGTAGTTGCCAATTTGTATGGGAAGTTCTAACAGACTTATTAATCGAGACATTTCTTAAAAAATATGGTTGTACTACCATTCCCTTTTTAGGGTTTCGTTAGCCACAAGGAACCCATATAGTTTCGTTGTGTCCGTCCATCCGTCCGTCCGTCTGTCTGTCCGTCCGGGCTCGTAATCCGCCGCTACTGCACTGATTGTCATGAAAATTGGTGGAGAGATAGATATTGAAGTTCCAAAACATCGTTTTTAAAATTAAATATCTTTTTTCAGTTCCCCTCCCATACAACAAAAATGATTTTAAAAAAATGGATAACCCCATGGTGTGGGGTATCGTTGAAAATGTCTTTTAAAATGCAACAAAAACTGCTTTGATACCTTTGATACTATGTAGATCAAACCCCGAGTCTTGAGATAATCTAATACAAAGTTAAAAAAAGGTGTCCCCCCCCGTAACTTATGAAATATTATTAACATAATTCTGAAAAAAATGTGGTATATACCTCAAAGTATGTTCTTTCAATTAAAACTATAGCAGTCTCGGTATCATAGATAGTTATTTTTATACAACTTGATTAACTTATGTAGTATGTAGAGTCAACCGCAAAATGAAATTTGTATATACAACATTCGACTTATTTGCCGTTTATATAGATAACGGTACGGAACCCTTCGTGCGCAAGTCCGACTCGCACATGGACGGTTTTTTTAGTACTCATGAGATGTATATGTTATACATGAGATGTATATTTTATACGTAATGATAGTTAACTAAAACGTATTTATTAAAAAAAACTATTATTGTATTAACGCAAAATGTTTTTAGGAGTCAGTTATGAAAAAAAACCATAGGTAACAAAGCGTTTGACGTTTTATTTTCAGAAATTGCACTCTAGGCTTATCTTGTTTGCACCCGGACGTAGCTTCATCGTGAGAAATTGCTAATTGCTAGGTTGTAACAAGATTTATATGGTCTGGTCTCTGGTATAACGTTTACTTCCATGTATCTACTTAGTGCGGACCTCTAGGCATGTGATTTTCCAAAGAAAAATCTGACTTTCAAGTACACACACTAACAAGTTTCTTTTTTTTATTCTTTTTGTTCTATTTAAGTCGTAAAAAATTTGAAAAACCACGATAATAATTAAGTTGACAGCGCGTTCGACCTTGAAGAGCTGATTCGAGTTTGATGTGCAGAATCCAATTTGTATGAGAATGTATACCGGTAATATAAATCGATTACTACTTGCTCCCGGTGATTTCAAAAGCCGAAACCCATCCTGCTTACTAGTATTAGGATGACAAGAGTGTGTAACTCTTATTCTTTGTGCTACTAGTGCTTCGGCAGATACGCTATAAGCTGTCAAATGCGTTAAGGCGCTGTAGCCCTTAACCGTTTGTAGCGGACATCGCGCGATATTTTATATATTTGTTTCATACCTGTCGTCAGTCTCAGTTCAAATCCGTGTCTGCCATTTTCGTGTTAATTTTCACTTTTAATTTAATAATTCAATAATTATAACCAAATATTGTATTTTTTGTAGGTATCCATCTTGCTCATTTAGTTATACTTTTTGTAGACGTATAAAAGTTGGTAGTTGTCGCTGAAAATATCAAGTAACCCGCGACGAAAATTTTTCTAGATATAGTATTTTCGCTATTTTATTTAGTTAGGTTTTAAATATTTTTTTGATCATATTTTGATGTATCCATTTATTTTGATCTTTGAACTGTACTTAAAATTTTTTCATGCTAGTATTCTTTGAAAAATAAGGCTAACTGCGCGACAAAAAAATACACGTTTTACGGTATTCTTCTGATGCACAGCGCCTTAACAAAGCTTGATAAATGTTATTCACGTATTACCAGACAATTTGGTAAGTCACCTTATAATAAGTTGAGTATAATATAAAAGTTTCATAACTTTTTTTATCATGCTGCACGGCAAACGAGCAAGTGAGTCACCTGATAGTACTTTAGCGATCAACGCTGCCCAATTGCCCATGGACCACTGGAACACCAGGGTGTGACAGAAGCGTTGCCGGTCTTTCAAGGAGTTGGGGGGGGACATTGGGAAGAGGACATGGGTGGGCAGGGAAAAATGGGCCTCTGGCTTGTCTTTTCCATACAAATTGACCGGGTGGCCGAACAGTTTTGTTTGGAAATGTCATTTTTTTTCAGTTCCCAGCTATGATCCCATAGGAAAACTAGTTCATATGAACGGGCTGAATTACCCCTTCAAGGATCTTACAGGGTTTTCTTTACTTAATGTATACCGTACTCGTAAATTTTCACTTATTGAGGTGTTTGTATGTCATGAATCGATCGTATGTCTTCATGAATCTTCATAAACTAGAAACCAAACTACTATCGACAAAGAAATAAACCCTGTGATTGACGCATCATAAATACGTAGATAATCATACATAGCAATCATTTACACATTTTAACGTATTGTTAATATTACGTAAAACATGACATGGTTTGTTACGAAACCATACAATTTTTATCTTACTCTTTTGTTGACTGAAGTTTGAATGAAACATTAAATATATAGATATAACAGTATGTATACCATTCTTCATTTTATTTTTAACCATATCTGATTAGGCAAGCATGCAGACAATCCACCATGTAATGAAGTTACAGTAGCAAAAAATGTGTACGTGAAAAAAGAATATGCGACGTGCTTGTTCTCGTGAAATATTTTAGTCGTGGTAGGGGCCGGCTCGTCCGGGGAAGTACCACACTCTCACAGAAAATCGGCGTCTGAGTACGAATAGAAGCTTTACCGCTTCTTTGCTTCGGTGAGTGAGAGAGCCGGACGCCCAATCTTCCCCCTCCGGGGGAAGGAAATGGGAAGGCATTTCCTTCCCCCAACTCCTTGAAAGGCCGAAAACGCACCTATCACACCCTCGTGTTGCAGTTGTCCATGTACAGCGGTGATCACTTACCATCAGGTGACCCGCTTGCTCGTTTGCCGCCCAATATCATAAAATATATATATATACAGGCTGATTCTGAACTCCTGGCAATATTTAAATCTTGTACTTAAATAAAATCCATAATAGGATTTTATTAGTTTATTCTTATTTATTTTCTGAATCAGCCTGTATAAAGCGTGTAAATTAACCACTGACATTCTCTTGTAGTCAATACAAAGATGTTAGGCCAGTTTGGCAATTTGTATGAATATATCGAAGAAATGTTGGATTGACAGTTGAAATTTTCACAGCTGATGTATTTCTGTTGCTGCTATAACAACAAATACTAAAAAAATTAATAAAATAAATATTTAAGGGGGCTCCCATGAAACAAACGTGATGTTTCTGTTGGTTTTTGCTCGATATTGATAACGGCAACAGGTAGACCCTTGAAATATTCACAGAATATTTAGTTAAATCTTCAGTTTAAAAAGAAATATATAAATAAAAATAAAATTAATATTAAAGGGGCTCTCATACTTTTTATTACGGTACGGAACCCTTCGTGCGCAAGTCCGACTCACACTTTTTATTTTTCCTATCAAGTTCTTAATCTTGTACACTTCGCACGTCCTCGGTGGTAACACCTGTTCTATCTCAATAGTACAATATTCATACAGGTGACTTACAATGTATTTATTAACATTGTATTGGCTGCACAATACAGGGTAATTTTGAACACACTAGTGTCTTAATCTAAACTCTATGTTATTTTATTATGTAAGATTGTTTTGTAGATAAATAAATAGATTTATACTTTACTCCTTAACAATATTTTGAATGACGAAACCAGAATCTCTAATAGAATATACATCCCCAAGAAGTAAAAGGTACTTTATAAAATAATCTTCCCATATAAATTTTAACAGCTCATCATTAATTCGAGTAGGTGACATGGTCAATCGACCATGCACACCCTGGTGTCAGAGTTCTTTGGAACCGTCTGACGGCCTCTGACGCGGTTCCTTTAACCTGCTATCAGATGGCAGCAGGGACCAACGGCTTAACGTGCCTTTAGAAGCACGGAATCATCTTTATTATCAGACAATCAGGTGATTTAAGCCTGCAATGTCCTAACCAAACTGGAAACTACTAAACAAAGTATGCTTCCCGTGGGAATCGAACCCACGACCCCCAGGTTTACAGGCAAACGCCTTAACCACTGGACCACAGAGGTTGGAGGTAAATAACCACAGAGGCAGCTGATGAATTTATATGGGAGGCCGATATTTTTTTCATTATTGACCTTTTTCTTGCAGGCCCACATACATACTATTAAGGATTCTGTTTCCGCCATTAAAATATGGACAGGGAATTCAAAATCACCCAGTATATAACCATGAAAGAAAAGTTACAACATATAGCCTTGTTAAACAACTGATAGTATGCGGGTCATTATCACGAGCATATTGGTCTTATTGTCGAAACACTTTGGCATTCCTCCATTTGTTTTTGAACAATAAGCAAACTCAAAGTAATAGGTATCGATATCCATTGAAACAATTCCAATCAGTTATTGACCGAAGGCCGCATTTGTACCCTTCCCGCGGCCCCCGGGTTCGCCCTCGGCAGTATTTTATTGGGGCAGCTCATACAATATACTTTCTCCAACCCGTCTGGCCAGCGAGGAGAGTGTAGGTCTGCTCTGGACAAGTATGGCTCCGGTAGTACAGAGAGGGTCAATGTTATAATTACTGGATTCATAACTTCAGGGCTACTCTAAACCCATTCAGTGGATAATGATACGAAGATAGTTAGTTATAAATAAAATATATTTAATTTATAACTATAAAAACAGTTTAACAATTTTAGAGATTTTACAATTGACAACGAGTGACAAGACAACTCAAAAACATGTTCTTTTCTTGGAATATAAAAAATAAATTAAACTGAAGAGGTTTTACTCTTCAACACTCCTCCTTTAATTTAATTTCTCTTTGTCACTCAACCAATCACTCATCGCTCAGCCATCCATCTTCCATCAATCACGCAACTCCCATATTCTGTACGCACCATTCAAATTTCCCTTTCAAAAGAGGTTTGGTTAATGCATCAGCAATCATTCGAGTTGTCTCTACATACTCAAGATTAATGATCCCATTCTCAACTGCTTCTCTTAGGAAATGATGGCGTACATCAATGTGTTTTGTTCGTTGATGGTGCACAGGATTCTGTGCAATCGCAATAGCAGACTGACTGTCACTGTAGATCTTCAACGGCTCTTGAGTAGTTTCAGTAACTTCAGCAATAAATCTACTTAGAAAGATTGCCTCTCTTGCTGCCTCGGATAGTGCAACATACTCAGCCTCAGCTGTTGAAAGGGCTACAGTTCTTTGCTTTTTGCATTCCCATGACACTGCAGCTCCTCCTGTCCATTTGAAAATCAGTCCACTAAATGACTTCCGGTCATACGTTGTTGCATGGCTCGCATCTGCAAAACCCAACACCTTTTCCTTTCCTGAAGCCTGGTACTTCAAACCAAGAGTTTTAGTACCCTTCAAGTATCTCAGTACCCTTTTAGCAGCTGACCAATGTTGTTCTGTATAACAGCTGTTAAATTGACTGAGATTGGTCACAGCGTAACTTATGTCAGGCCTCGTGCACACGGACAAATACATCAGTGACCCAATTAGATTTTGATAAGGAATCCTTGGATCTGGTTTATATTCTGGTCCTGGTTTCTCTAATTTTTCGCCAAGTACCGATGGCGTTGATGCACTCTTGCAGTCAGCCATTCCAAACAGGTCTAGAATCTTCTCAATATATTTATGTTGATTTACTTTGATTCCATCTTGATCCTGAGAAATTTGCATGCCAAGAATAAGGTCTGCTTTTCCAAGATCTTTCATTTCAAATTTGGACATAAGGTCCTTCTTAACGCTTTGCAACTCATTTGCATCATTCCAAAAAATCAGCATATCATCTACGTATACTGCCAGTATGACAACCTTTTTGCCTTTAGTCCTAGTGTAAACGCATGGTTCATTTTTGGACCGTTTAAATCCTAGCAATAACAGTTCCTTGTTAAGCTTTTGATTCCAGGCTCTAGGAGCCTGCTTTAACCCGTAAAGAGACTTCTTTAAGAGACAGACATAGTCTTTTCCTTTTTCTTCAAAACCTTGAGGCTGCTTCATGTAGACCGTCTCTTCTAAGTTTCCATTCAGAAACGCGGTTTTCACATCCATTTGGTCTACCTTTAACCCTGCTCCAGCCGCGTATGCCAATAGGATTCTAAGTGAGCTATGTCTTACTACCGGCGAAAACGTTTCGTCGTAGTCTATGCCACTTCTTTGGCTAAACCCTCGAGCAACCAGCCGCGCCTTATATCGCTTCCTATTCCCCCCTTCATCTTTGATTCTAAATATCCATTTTGAATCAACGATGTGATGTGAAGACGGTGGTTTTACTACGACCCATGTACCATTCTTCTTTAATGCATCAAGCTCTTCCTCTATAGCTTTCTTCCACTCCTTGCCATCAGGGCGGGATAGAGCTTCTTCTATAGTTTTAGGATCTCCATGATCCAGAGGTGTTTGAACAGCTTGGTAAAGAATATAGTCTGGAAACTCCCTTGGTTTCCTATCTCTCAGTGGGTACCTCCGTTCACTCTCTATTGGAACAGTTTCAGTTGAAGTTGGTTCAAGTTCACAATCTTCAAACTCATCAAGTTCATCAATATCAGTGTCTGGCAAATTCCTATCTAATTCCGATTCTGAGGTAGGATTTTCCGTTGTTAATATCTCCCTAATGTTCTCTACTTCCTGGGTTAGTGGTACTCTTACCACTGAGGTACTCACCTCAGGAGCTTCAGGTTCTGTAGAGTTGACCATAATGGGATTCGGGGTATTAAATACTTCCTCCGAAAAATTATGAATTACCCCTTCCAGATTATCTTTCGTTGTGTCATCTTTATATTTTTGATTTTCAAAGAAAACTACATCCCTTGCTTTGAATACAGCCCCCGTATCAGGGTTGATAAGCCGATATGCTTTGGCATTATCGCAATATCCAACGTGAATAAGCTCTCTGCTTTTCTGATCCCACTTTTTTCTTCTTTGGTCAGGAATGTGCATAAAGGCTTTGCACCCGAAAGTCTTAACCATGCTCAGGTCGCACATTTTCTTTGACCATTTCTCTTCAGGCGTCATGTTCTTTACCGCAATTGTTGGAGATCTATTCTTCAAGAATACGGCAAAGTTGACAGCTTCTGCCCAGAACTTTCTCGGTAAACCAGCATCATGAAGCATGCTTCTTGCTTTCTCGCAAATTGTGCGGTTTGCACGTTCACAAATTCCATTTTGCTCTGGTGTGTACTCAACTGTCACCTGGTGCTGAATGCCATGTTGTTTTAGGTAGCCATCCATCCTTTTATTGACGTACTCTGTGCCATTGTCAGTGCGCAAGATCTTGATCTTTTTGCCACTCTGGTTTTCAGCAAACGCCTTAAACTCTAGAAACTTTTCGAAAACCTCACTCTTAGATTTCAAAAAATAAATAAAAGTTTTACGCGTAAAGTCGTCAATAAACGTCAAAAAATAATTGCTGCCACCTATAGAAGGTTCACTCATAATGCCACAAAGATCTGAGTGGATGATTTGTAATACCTCCTTAGCCCTTGTAGCACCAGTCTTTTTAAAGGGTTGTCTCGTTTGTTTTCCCATAACACATGATACACACTCGAGTGTAGAAGTAGTGTTTGGGAAACTTACCCCTGTCGCCATTTTATCTCTTAGAAGTTTGAGGTTACGCATACCAAGATGTCCCATCCTCCGATGCCATAACATCAGTTGATCCCCTTCTGTTGTAGCAAGAGCGGAACCCTGAGAAGCAGATTTAATTTTATAAACTCCTCTTTCTTCCACACCTTTTACAACAGGCTTGCCTCTTACCTCACATTCATCACGCTTAAAAATGCCGCAACCACTTTTTGAAAAAATAACTACATGACCCTTTTTTACAATCGCGCTCACGCTCAACAAATTAGCTTGTAACTCTGGCACATACGTTACATCACTGATAGACAATCCTGACTCGCAAACTACTGTACCCATACCTTGACCAAGAACCTCATTACCATCTGCACATGTCACTCTCAAGCATTGAGGAGTGTTGTTGAGATCTTTGAACCACATCCTACGATTAGTCATATGGTTTGAAGCTCCAGAGTCGATTATCCAATCTTCTGTTTGAGGCTTCAGTGCTGTTCCCATCGCATACGCCTGCAATGCTTCTTTTTTGATCTTCGGATTCTGTGGACATTGTTGTGCTTTATGCGGTCCTTCACAAATAAAGCATTTAATCTTCTTCTTGGGTATATTCTTACCCTTGCGTTTATTGGCTATAAATGCTGTTGGTTGGCTTACACTCGAGTTAGCATTATAATTGTCTTCCATTTGGAAAAGCTTCGTTTTCACATAATCAGTAGTAAGCGCCAAGTTACTATTTTCGATTGCTAATCTCATAGGCTGAAAATTTGTGGTAAGACCTTGCAGTAATAATGCTGCTAACAATTCATCATCAACCTCCTTGCCGATATCTGCAAGCTCTTGTGACGTTGACATTACATTAGTAACATATTCTCTTACTGTTGAAAATTGCTCAAGTTTGAAGCTCACTAACTTTGTAAGAAGCCTACATCTATTATTTAGGCCCTTATCTTCGAATGCTTTCTTGAGAGCTTCCCACGCCTCTTTTGCAGTTTTCGCCTGACGTAAATGTACTAGGCAATGTGGTTTTACCATCATACATATTTTAGCTCTTGCCTTTTGATCTCTTTTATTACCTTGCACGTCAGTTGCACTCGGTTCCAAACTTGTATACTCCCACAAGTCTTGCTCTATAAGCAACATTTCTATGTAAAATTTCCATGTAGCATAGTTACTTGACCCATCAAGTTTCTCTATATTTGTACTTGTGCTACTCACATTACTCACTAAAAAATTGGTATCTCCTCCTCCGGGAATGCCACTGTTCCTATTTTCGTTCATTGTGCTGGTCATCCATAACCTGTTATAATTACTGGATTCATAACTTCAGGGCTACTCTAAACCCATTCAGTGGATAATGATACGAAGATAATTAGTTATAAATAAAATATATTTAATTTATAACTATAAAAACAGTTTAACAATTTTAGAGATTTTACAATTGACAACGAGTGACAAGACAACTCAAAAACATGTTCTTTTCTTGGAATATAAAAATAAATTAAACTGAAGAGGTTTTACTCTTCAACAGTCAAGCTCCTGATGATGATGATGATGATACAATATACTCATACTTCAAAAACAGATTGCCAATTTATGCATAAACTAGCTTTAGCCCGTTACACGTAGCTCCACTCATGTTAGTGTCGATCCCTCGGGAACAGTAGAATTTGAATTAAAGGTATGTCCTTCCAAACTACCTCGAAACCAAATTTTATCCAAATTGGTTCAATGGTTGAAGTCTGAAAAACAGACAGACAGACTGTCTGAGACAGACAGATAGGCAGACTTACTTTCTCATTTATAATATTAGTATGGATATGGTATGTATATCAATAATGATTTAAAAAAAGGTAGGCCGATATCGGGCCATCGGGACTTGATATTACTTTTTCTTCCAACTACGCTGCAATTCTATCATAACTGCACTACATATGTAGCACAAAGCGGAACTTTGCTGCTCTATACCTGAAAAAATGTATGGAAATCCTTTCCTGCGCTGTTTAGTTTTTTTTTTAATCGCGGGCCCATAGATGTCTCATGACACAAAAAGAGGTTGGCCAACCTGGCGGCCGTATGGAGGAGCCTGTCAAGTGACGTGTGTATTGCCTGACCTAAAAGAAACACTGGCCATAAAGAAAAAAAAGGCGGGAATGTAAAAAACAAATTTTCACTCATTATCGTATTATCGTAATTTATCTTCAGTTTAATTTTTCAGATACCTACATTTCTTGTAGTAATTGAAAGAAAAGTTTTATTTTTAATATAAACATTAAGTAATTTATATTGCACTCGTGCTTTTTAGAGCCAAATAAGCTCAAAATAAGCACTCGGTGCAATAATAAATTACGTTCTGCTCGATGCAACAATATATTCTTTAGCCTACGGTAGTTTCTGTTTCTGGCACATATCTATGACGCCTTTACGAGACACACATAGGCTAAAATGGCAAGGTCACGTTGCGTCAAATACCAAATGAAAAACGGAAATAGTGATATGTATTTATAATAATCCCCGTACACAACTATTTTCCATGAGAGGAGCAGCTGACATTTTCAGTACTTTTTTATTCTTATTTTGCTTCAAGATCAACGAGGTATTTATAGGTAGCACCTATGAAAAAAGGTTTTAAAGGTTAGCGTTTAAACAGACTTGGGTGTGTTATAAGATATTCCAAAATCTGACAAAGTAAATACACCTAAATATAAATTAATAGGATAAAGATATATATATATATATATTCCTATAGGCCTGCTGGCCTATTTGCTTACTTTTGGCAACTACGTTGTATACCGTTTTAATGGTCACTTCATCAACCATTGCGGCTTTCGTATGATTGACTATTTTTATTTAAAATAGATAAACCGTAATGGATGCTGAAGTGACTATCAAAGTGTTGTACACCGTAATTGTCAAAAGTTAGCGAATACCTGCTGGACTGAAGGTTAAGTCGAGTGAAGAAAATAAATGAAAACTTTGAGCTCTTTTATCTTTTTATTTTTTGTTAAAATTATAGATGCGCACTCGCACATGACAGGCCGTAGCTCAAAATCAGTGAGTTGCCCTCTGGGCAGCACTAGCTCTGAGCTATGACCTTTTTGGAATGTGCTTGCAGCACACAGATATAAAGGTGCGTCTTTTCTGTATGTGATGTTTTTCTTCGTCATGTTATGTAATTTTGTATTTTTCCTATATGTGATTTCAGCTAAAAATAAACTATTTATCTATCTAAATATGAATAATGTATAAAGTTAATAACAGAAATCAATGACGGAAGTTGACATTAGAGCTGCCCCGTAACAAATATCTGAAATAGCAAATATACAAAGAATATACTCCTTTAGACATTTAGCAGTGCCAATAAAAATACAAAAGTACTAAATTTGTCATTGCTCCATCGGTCTACGTTACAAACATATATGTTATCATTAATTACTAGTTCATTAACCCACCTAAAGTTTAACCTTATTTACTTTATGATAGTACTAGCTCTCGCCCGCGGCTCCGCCCGTCTATGTCCTTCTCCGTACTCCAGAGAACTTGTATGCAAAATTTCATGATGATCGGTTCAGTAGTTACGGCGTGAAAGCGTTACAAACAAACAAACAAATAAACAAACAAACAAACTCACTTTCGCATTTATAATATTAGTAAGGTTATGGATGCTGCTGGGGCTCTACAATTTATTCCAATACCAAGAAGTAGAGTCTAAACAAAGTAAGAATTAAAATATTAATAATATAGCTGAATTTATTACAACAGCATTTACCTCCTTTATATACAAGTTATTATTTCTTTATTGTGAAGTCGGGGGTGTCATGAGGTCAGAGGTATCATGGAGTCAGGGATGTCTTTTTCAACACCTTGGCCGGTGGTTGCAGCTATGGCATCGGGTAGGCGCGCCCGGCTTCCCGAGCTGCTACTTACTTTTCCCCCATTCATCCGTTTGAGTAGTATCCTAATACCTTAATTCCCTTCCCAGATCCAACAAATTCCTATTCTTTCCCATCTTTATAATGCTTCTAATGGGTAGCAGCGTCGGAAGCACAAGACGCCAAAGAAACTACGCTCGCCAACCTGCCTTCCAAGCGTGGTGAGTATGGCAATATCCTTCCATGTAACGAAGTCTTTGTCCAGCAGTGGACTTCTTGCAGCTGTAATGATTGCAAAATTTTACCTAGCTTAAACATCAAAATTGACTCTTTACAGAACCTACAAAAAATTGCTTACATAGATAGAAAGAAGTTACACAATATTTGTCAGTTGAAAATTAAGTCTTATTACCGAGGTTTCACGCATTTTTACATAAATACCATAACTTACAAAATTAATGACTATTAGCTAACAAGAAGGACATAACACAATTATAAAATTTAGTAACAAATAGACAAATAAATAATGGTCACCATAATCCGTTAGTATTTCGCAACAACATAATAAATCTACGGACCATAATTTTTGGCAATCATTTTCAAATAAGTCAATAGACATAGGCGCTAAAATAAATTGATACAACTTCACAGATTTTTCACCATTACCTTCGGTATGGTTTCGACATGTGGTGAATGCAAGGTGCGGTTTTTGTCCAAATGTCATCGCGAATGCCAGAAACTCGCTGAGAATCTCGGAAATATAGTAATAAGTAATCCTTAAGAGAATAGGTCCATTTTTGTTCAAATGGCTGGCAGCGAAAGCGACGCCGTCGAAAAAAAAAGATGGTCTGATGATTTGGCGGCTTTGGCTTTGGCGGCATGATAAAAATTAGCGATCATTGATAACAGATCCCTATCTAACGAATAGCGTACAAGAAGGGGGGGGGGGGCTAACAATACGCTAAAACAACTGGACCATCGGGCTCTGCCAAAACAAAAGTATTCTGACTCATGGTTTTAGTCAAACAACTGAATGATCAGGCATGATTGTTTAGTAGTTTTGTTCATTTGCCATTTAAATCTAAATGAGCTGGTACTACAGAGAATGAAGTACGATAGACTATAAATAATAAAAGTTCAGGCAACTACATTTGACAACAACTTTCTAATATTGATAAATGGCTGGATAGTAAAGAAAGTTTAAAATCAGACCTATTAGTCTAAAATAAGTGATATCTTGACAAATGATAATTGAATACGTTCACTAAATTAACCTTATTCAATAACAAATATATCTAAGACTTTTGCCTTAGCCTTTGACTCATCAATCATAATTTCAAGTTATTTATAACCATAAATAATGATATACAAATATATAGACACATCATCACATCACATCACGCAGATTGAGCCAGCCACACAGTTAATTGTGAACTTATGTCGTAGCATACTGACTCAACGACATTATATTTTTTAATACGTACTTATACAAATAAACTTCTAAAACGCAGGGCATTTTTAACCATTACCTGGCCTGGGATCGAACCAGAGACCTTGAAATTCAAAGGCACTTGCGGTACCACTGAGCCGTAGAGGTCGACATCTTTTTTCCTTGCGGGATAGACAGAGCCCAGGTCTATATGACTTTATGGCCACATTTACCATGTTGGAGGGCGTCTAGATGAAAAACGGAATCAAAATAGTGATGGGTTGCTAGCCGCATCATTTTCGCCCATTCCCTCGATCGGCTGTTACGATCTACGCGGATAGTGAAGCAGCTGGCACATACTACTACGTTTGGAACAAGCTGCGGAGCAACCTGATTTTTACCAAATCGGTGCTTGCTTGTTTTTGTTTTATATGTTATAATATAACAAGCTATATGATAAAAAAGCCATAGTCATTCCACTTGCCTTCATCTCAGCCGCAATAAATCCACTGTTGGACATAGCCCTCCTCCCCCAAGGATTTCCGTTATGACCATGTCCACTTGCCTAGCACAGTCGTTGCGACCACGATGGATGTAACTCCATTGAAACGTCAACGAAAACAAATAATAAAAAAGGTTCGCGCTAAGTCCCGTTTACATACATAATTATGTATATTTCACTGTTAAATTTGACAATATTTTATTAAAAATGAACTCATTACTAGCATAAAAGTATCGAATTATTTAAAATATTCGATGAATATTATATAATGAATGGATCGTGCAGTATTTTACGTAGTTTTATCACGTTTACAGTTAAAAATCACGTTGTTCGTAACCGGCGTATGAATTTTGATAAGGCGTAGCGGAATTCTGATAAGCCATCCGTATCAACAAATCTTGCTCGCTTTCTCAAATCAATCACTTGGATGCTGTCTGCGACTGTTCAACCAAAATAATAATTTTCTTAAATTAAACAATTCTTCAATAATAATTTTGGTTTTGGTCATATCATCCAGTCTACGTGCCTCCGGGCCGACTACCTGGTCCCGGTTCCGAAGTAGTTCAAGTAAAAAATTTACACGCGTATATAATAGAGACATCATTTTTTTTGGTTGTGGTAGAGCCACACTACCGGCAAACTTCATTTTCGCTAATAGCATTAGCGAAAATGAATGAGCCGTCCATGTCCTTTCAAATATCTTCCCCAACTCCTTGGGCAGCGCTGATCGCTTACTACCAGGTGACTCGCGTGCTCGTTTGCCGTCCTTTATCAAAAAAAAATCAAGTAATCATCAAGATATACAATACTTAGCTTCTGCCCGCGGCTCCGCTCGCGTTAGTGTCGATACTTCATGAACAGTAGAATTTCCCGGAATGAAAGATACCATACGTCTTTCCCCGGGCCTCAAACTACCTCTATACGTGTACCAAATTTCATACAAATTAGTTTAATGGTTGAAGCGTGTAAAGTAGTCAAACAGAGAGAGTTACTTTCGCGTTTATAATATTAGTATGGATCCTCTTGCATCGGGAAACGAAGTTTAAAATCAGCCGTTTACTTTTTGAGTTGATTAATTACAAACAAACACACAAATCATTCCTCTTTCTACTATTCGTTTATACTAAAGCTAATCGGTTATTGTTGCTTTTGACCATGACTTTGTTCGCAATATATTTCCAGATAATAAAGTTAGCGGTGCGTGACAAACATATAAACTTTCACTTTCACCTCTTCGTCATGAAATAAATAAAATATTAATTGTATTAAAACAATCTAGGATAAAGTTATTTGAAAGGTATTTATGTCGTATGTCGGTTGCGCCTGACAACTTTATTCTCATATACGCGTCCTTCTGCCACGTGACTTATGACCTACATGCATGACCTCTAAAAACAATACACTCTTTTTCGTGTAAAAATGCATAAGTACAATTATATCGTGTTTCCGTGGCGCAGTGGTTAACACGCCAGCCTGCGACACGAGGGCCCCGGGTTCGATCCCCGGTTAAGTCAAGATGGAAAATGATCTTTTTCAGATTGGCCTGGGTCTTGGATGTTTATCTATATATGTATTTGTTATAAAATATAGTATCGTTGAGTTAGTATCCCATAACACAAGTCTCGAACTTACTTTGGGGCTAGCTCAATCTGTGTGATTTTTCCGTATATATTTATTTATTTATCTTTACGTATTCCTCACGCAAGCCTCCTAAAGTACCAGAGTGACGCGTGTCTTTCAAGGAAATTAAAATAAAATATTCATGAAGTAAACAATATTAATTTTAACATAATAATATTTTCTTAGTTATATATTTTATGATGATTTAAGTCTCTATTTCAAAAACTACTTGACCTAATTTTGATGTATCTTACACTGTTCCCTAAGTTGGAATATACCAAGATCAAATAAAAAAGGTTTGATTGCAATCCAACCTATAATATTTGAGATATGCGCGGACAAACATATCTAGCAGTTGGTATAGACCAACAAATACAAAAACTGTGCAGTTCTGAAAATATTATATGTATACATACGGGTACAATTACTAACCTCCTTTTTTAAGTCGGTTAAAATCAAAATGGGTACCACCCTATATGTGCGTAGTTTTAATCACAAAAGGGTTCCGTTTTCACACACAAAAGAATTCATACTATGTTTTGTTCAAGTTGTAAAAGGAGGTTTTTTTAATAACTAAGCAGATCGTCCTATACGACCGGCGTACACTGGAAAATCTAATAGGAAAGATTAGCGGGTCTTTTTGCCGTACCCAATACACACTCATAAAGGACATCGCATCAGCCGGCTCAACGCGGTATTTGCCCGAGAAAATCATCTTTTCGCATAAATTCCTTCTCTATAAATTTCGAATGATATCATTGGCTTTAGCCCTGGCCCTATGCCAAAATGCAATAAAAGGCACAAACAGATGCACGAGATAAACCAAATAATAATTGTGTCTCACACAAAGTATGCTAACAGTTGTTATTAATTAGATGGCTAATAAACTTAATATTACTTAGAACTATTAAATTTCTATTAACCTTTGCCGTTATAATATAGTAAATCAAGTCAAACCACAACGGAACAGAAGGCTTGACATTAAAATTAAATACTCATCAGCGGAACCATAGAGTTCATAGAGCTTAACTCTATCTCTAAGGTTATCATGAGAGACCGTAAGACCCAGGCCATAACAAAAACGCGCAAGCGGTTGCGAGGCGCATTTTTACATAAAAATTTCAAACCATTTACTTCGCTAACATCTATCGTCTAATTAGAAGGTGACGACCGAAATTCTATATTATTTGAATTCAAAAATAATTACAGTATTAACTGGATAATCCATTATAATAATATTTTACCTGTGATTGCTTAATTCAAACAAAATAAATATAAATTCTGTAAAAAATAAAATTATTTAGTTACATAGTTCTTGAGATATTTTAGAACTTACTCTTAACCTTTGTCACCTTAAAGATACACTTCCGTGCATCGCGGCTAATTGCAGCCGCATGCGATCGATCGCTTGAGACTGATATGCGCGACCGATGAGACTATAGCCACCCACAGTTTGGCTAACTCCGTGGCGCAGCGGTCAACACGCCAGCCTGCGACGCGAGAGTACCCGGGTTCGATCCCCGGCCAGGTCAAGATGGAAAATGATCTTTTTCAGATTGGCCTGGGTCTTGGATGTATATCCATATATGTATTTGTTATAAAATATAGTATCGTATCGTTGAGTTAGTATCCCATAACACAAGTCTCGAACTTACTTTGGGGCTAGCTCAATCTGTGTGATTTGGCCGTATATATTTATATTTATTTATTTACCCTATGAAAACGTATGGTGCCGCTTCTAAAGTGTGCGATTGACGCGCCACACTAGATGCACAAAAGTATATTTTTAGGGCGTAAACCCATGTGACAAGAAGAAATACTTAAAAGTTGCTTCTGCTAGATGCGCCCTGTTGTGGCTCGTAATAAATCACAGTAAAATTTACATAACTACCCAACGAACCGAAAATGTCAATGTCCCTTACCATACCACGTCCAATTATACCAGCTGATTACGAATTCGACCATATCACGCATGATTCAACACCCATGACCTACATTAGGCTTTCTGTAAACAATCTAAACATTGACCTTACACCAACCAGTGTAACTATACCTCCCACCTATACTAAAACATATGCATTACCAAAGAACACCTACAAAGTGAACGACCTATTTGATTTTGGTCGTCGTTTACTCTATTTGGGTTAATGAAGTTCACAACACTGTCAATCAACTATTACGTTATGTAGTTATCTTATCACAAAGAAATGTAATAGCATATCTATATACATATTACATCGAAATATATTTGTTTATAATAAATAAGTATTATATAACAATACTCAATAATGTTGATGAAATATAGGTTGTCAATTAGTGGAAAAGAGCAAGCTCTAAAGGAGATAATGTAACACCTATACGAATTACTTTTGCTATAAGACCAGCTACGAAATATTTAAAATAATCATTTGTTTCAAAAAATTGTATGCTTCATTCGCTGTTGTGTTCTTCCAATAAACTTTAAATTTAATTTTCTGGACTCGTGCGTCATCCCTACTGAAAGTTAAAAGAAATAAATATGATTGCACCTATTTATGGTGGTTTTTACTCTGTATAGAAAAGTTTCCGTAGCTTTAGTTTTACTCCATAACGCTAAAGTGGTCCATTTTACTAAACACAGTCACATATTTTAAACAAGTAGAATCATTTGAAAACCCAAAAACGCGCTTAAAAGAATTATCTATCTCAAGACACTTGGATTTTTTAAGCCGAACCTAACGATACTTTAACTGTCGAAGATCATCCAACATACGCGCGAAACACATAACCCTTCTTAGCAGTCGGGGCAAGAAAAGATGCAAAGTTCCTTAATAAACGACAATAGACATAAATCTCGGACATTGTAAATATGTTTCACAAATATGGAAACTTTGTTAAGGGGCATTGACATTTTCATTTGCATAAAAATGATAAATGCCTATTGGACTCAAATTATTGGCTTCTTTGGAGCCATAGTGCCGTAAGTTAGCGGTCATATGTTTGCCTTTCATGTTAGATATATAAATACTATTGAAGACACATCTGACATTGGTTCTTGACGGCAAACATTTTTTAAATATATAATATAATGTTCTTCTCTTTTGACCAAAAAGATCAAAAAAGTTTTAGTTAAATTAAATTTAGTGCATCTAGCACTAAATGTAATTTAGCTAAAACAAACTTTTTAAAAACATGAGTAGGATATAAAATACAACTTAATACAAAATGTAAAAGAGATAGGCTAGGCGTAATAAATCGAAGTAATATACAAGGTCACTTTAGTATAATGAAATTAAAATAAAAGATAAAAACAAAAAAAAAAAACCGGCCAAGTGCGAGGCGGACTCGCGCACGAAGGGTTCCGTACCGTTATCCATAAAACCGGCAAACATAAAGTGAATATATAACTAAATATTTTGTGAATATTTCAAGCGGCTGCACACTTTCGTATGAAATTACCGTTTTTTTTTTTTTTAATATTTTTACTCTTATTTTAATATAATAGTGATCTAAGGCGCCGTGATTCGGTTTTTTACGCGTATGTCTTTTACACATTTTACGAGATATTATAGAAAATATTACCTAGTTAACTTAAATATGACAATCACTGATCAATACTAATCAAAGAACTGGTTGATATATACACAGTAATCAGGGGCGGTGGTCATATTTTTTACTGAATGCATATTGCCTGTATAAACATTATTTTTTCCAGATCCGTGACTATTTTTGGCAGTAAGAAACTTCAAACAATTTTTAACTATTTAGATTAATTCAACAAAGTATAGTATAATAAGCGACCCGGAACCCGGCTTCGCACTGGTGTAATGTACATAAAAACCTTCCTCTTGAATCACTGTATACGAGTATTAAAAATAATCGCATCAAAGTCCATTGCGTAGTTTTAAAGATCTAAGCATACATAGCCGTGTGGTTTCTGGCAGAGTAGAATAGGACCACTCCTAGCCTTCCCATGGAGGTCGTAAAAGGCGACTTAGTAAATACAAGCTAAACAAAGCTCACAAACATCAATGAGACCTCTTCAACTCGTCTGGCCAGCGAGGTGAGTGTAGGCCAAATCCTCTGTCTGCTCTGGCCAAGTATGGTATATCTGGTAGTACAGAGAGGGTCATGCTGCTGCAGTGAAGACTAAAAAGACCTGATGATGAAGCATACATAGGGACAGACAGGGAAGCAACTTTATTATATAAAGTGGGTAATAGTGATATAGTGTTAGATCAGGAGAGTCATCGTCTCGATCGCATCAGTGTCGAGACTCCCCTACCCTGGCTCGCCAGAAAAGGCACCGGGAGCGAGCCGAGCCGAGGCCACAAATAAAATGGCCGCCGCGCCGGACTGTGGAGCGAGAGTAGCACATAGTCCCACCGTTTAACACCGGGGGGTTTTCAATAGATGCGAGCCCCACATACCCGCCCTTCTCCTCCATAGCAGGGTAAATGATGCAAAAGCATTTTCCTTCCGTCCCAAAAAAAAGGAAAAAAGGGGAGTCATCCTCAACAGCTTGGCCGTTAGTTACAGGTATGGAATCGGATACGCGCGCACGACCTCCCGAGGTGCTACTTGATTTTCCCCCATTGATCCGAATGAGTAGTATCCTAATACCCCTTCCCAACTCCAACAAATTCCTTCAAAAAATGCTATAATGGGCATTAATGTTGGAAGCACAAGAAAAAGCCAAATAAGTTTCTCAGCGCTTGCGAACCCTCCTGCCAAGCGTAGTTATATGGCAATATCCTCTCATGGAACGAAGATAATAATTGCGAAATCTGTTTGTCTAGCAGTAGACTTCTTTCGGCTGAAATTATGAAAGATGATGATGGTAAAAAGTGTGAAACGAACCAATATTACGTACAAATTTAAAATAAGTCGTCTAAGAAAATTGGTTATCTGTAAAATCAGTTTACGGACGATAATTTTACGTGATAATGGTGGAATAAAGATAGATGCGTGAGAAACCGAACGCTTCCGATAGATGCGTCACAAGCCGAACGCTTAGGCCAATCACGCCTCTCTATTACTTGTTCCGCGCTCTCGTTTACAAACGGAACGTGACACTTTTTCGTGCGTACAGCCGACGTTGATCGATTTATAAAACGTTATCATGTCAAAAAGAAGAATTATACAATACTTGGGAAGCGACATGTGGATGGCACCGGTAAGCTGTCGCAAGCAGCATTTCCCAACATCAGACACAGTTACGATATTCGTATTCATTGTCTTTTTACGATAGATCACCGACACGAAAGTTATTGTTAGTATCTGCTAATAAAAGTCGGATAAATGTTAAGCAACCTGTTATTACTTATTTAGAAATGCTACGGCGTTTGAAATCTCAATCGGCTAAAGTTAGAAAATAGTTTTTTTACGATTTCTGCCTTTTAGGGTACCGTACACAAAACCAATGACTTTAAGTTTAATTTCCTCAACAATCCTTCATCATCATCATTAGCAGCCTGCGGCAGTCCACTGCTGGATGTAGGCCACTCCCAAGATGCGCAAAAGTCGCAAAACAATCCTTAAAGTCGACAAATCTTCAATCATTCGTGGTATCTTCCAACATTCTATAAATATAAATGAGAGCCGCTGCGATGTGCCACCGACCGGTTGCATAAACGCCTCAATTGTGCCACGTTACATAGAGATCACGCACTTGACCCTGGCAATTGTTGCGTCCCGTGGGTAGTAATGCCGCTAAATTTGTTAAAAACTTAATTACATAAACGGCGGGATGTGGAGATAACGTCATTAGGAATCCTGGGTGACGGCATTTATATTGTTTTGACTGGATACGAACATGTTTGTTTAAAATTGTTAAACATTGCCTGTATAAGAAAGAGTTGTAATGTATATTAGTTCGGGGTAAAAGTATTTTCGTAATTTGTATTATATTTTGTCTTTTCGTAGATATTTAATTTCGAATACAAAAAATGCTAATACGACTTCGTGTTGCTAATATAAAAAAAATATTCACGCGGCCTATTTTGATTTTTTCCCTTGTTCTTAATTAAGTTTTAAAACATTGTAGACATTCTTCATTTATCAGATATACTTAAACTGATATAAACATAATAAAAAATGATATTTTTAGCTAGAATGAAATTTAGCTAGAAATTTTAAATTATTCTTCTTTAAAATGTCATATTTCTATAAAATTTAACCTGGTTTTACTATTGTAGGTAACAATTTCACTTGTTACAACATTTCTTTAAATAAAAAAAAATGTATAATATCAAAAAACTTTTACCCGACCTAATATTACAACGAGATACCTCTTTGTTCTAGTAGACTAGATAATTTGTTTTTTGATATCCTCAAATAGAGGTTTTCTAAATAGTTGCATGAAAAAGTTTTATACAGAACAATAACACATTGCCACACCTATTTCTATCTTAGTTGTATCCTCTTCACCTACAAATAGCCAATCAAGTTTTTGCAGCGGTTTGTCTCTTAAACAAAGGCCGATAGATTGCAAAAACATCACGTGCTTCAAACATCTTACACGCGCAATGACTAAGGTCAAAGATGCAATAAAGAATAGATAGTCGAAAACTATACTATCACTTTTAAGTTAAAATCGCTGATGCTATTTCGTCGGGATTGCCGACTATAGTTTCGGACTCGTCCCGCACTCGCCTTGAAAATGGGCTTCTGACGAGTCCGAAACTATACTAAGTATACAGATGGAAGATTCACGCATGACGGATCTGCAATTTATATAACGATGAATGAATATTGTTTTACCGATGTTTATAGTTAGTAAAACCTAGCGTCCGATAGTCAGCAGCTACTTATTCGTAGGTCAGCAGAGGTTTTTATGGCCAACAAAAGCTACCAATTTTTTGTTCACTAGTGGCGCCACTGTTGAGTCTTGAGTATGGTTTCAAAAAGCTTTTTATTACACGTGTGAATATTTTTTTTTTTTCAATTCAATCATATTGATCGCATTTGTCTACATAACCTGTATAACCTTATTACTTTAAACAAACAATTCTTGTAAACGTGAAAATGTGTAAAAAATAATCAAAATTTCCGATGTAATTTAGTCTAAAGTTAGGGGGTTTTGGGGCTGAAAAATCAAAAATCATAATTCATATGTAGGAAAATATGTTCCTCCAACTACATATCAATTTCCCAGGTATTAGGCCTATTCATTGTCAATTGGGATACGAGTAGCTCACGCTTTACTAGTACCTATATCGGAAAATTCGCACGCAATATTAGCGCACGCATTCATTGTACCAATTAATCATTTGCAGCAGTAGCCTAACCTATCTAGTTGGACTGCATTACGTAAATAGCTGTCATGCATGCGTAATCGAAACTTAGGTGCGCGCACTTACAATTTAATTCAATCTTAAATTAGTTGAGAAGACCGACCAAAAGCGAAAGAAGTAAAAGTAAGTAATTAAATTTTGATAATATTAGTTTTTGTGTTAAATTTAATTACTTGTACATAAATACCTTGAAAGTAATACCCTTAAATGGAGATAAAACTATATTGCAATTAATTATAGATAGTAACATCATTACTTGAGTATTAAAACGTGGTTAATACCAAACGATTTTAATGTAAAACGAAATAGTTAAACCTTCATAATATCCGTAAAAAAGTTGATTAAAAAACCTAGCAAGTTGCCAAACAAACATTACATGACACAAATTCTCTGATACTTTAAGCCTACTCATGATTTTAACAATCGTTACGGTAGCATATCTAACAGTGTCAAAACAATTATGCGCCAAAAAACCGAATTCAATGAAGCGTACACCTTTCTAGACGTGCTGTTATGTAACGAAATTGATGCAAATTTCGTCTAAAGCGATCAAGCAGTTAGCAGGATAGGAAGTGGACTATTTGGTCGTAGAGGCAAATTGACTACCCAGTTCCTCGATGGGTTATTCATGAACTGGACAATCTGGATATGCCCATCTTTACATGTGTCCAGATGTACTGCAAATGACATGCTGTGTATATTGATGTGTCATATTATCAAGGTGTATGATACTACATTTTTGCGCTTGTTGTGTTTTGAATCTTTGATTAATTTGGTAATACATACTTTATAAAAATTAAAATAAAACATAATTTCGTTTATACTGGTTAATATAATTTTTCTCTCTTCCGTTGGTACACCACATCACACCACACCGCTACCGCAAACCTAGAAGCAGCTACAATTCATGAATCAAACCATTGTTTATTTATTAACTGTCTAGCTAGATAGTCACATTTGTCTGCCTAATAAGACAGCTAAAGAAAGCTAAAATAAATTTATTGTATAAAATTATCTAGACAAACAAATAAGAACGTTATTTTATTTTCAGGAAGTCAAATTTCGTAAAATAGCGGGTTTACAATGATAATCCTTATGCACTTAGTATCGCAATAAAATTGTTTACTTTTTTTCACACGGTATTGTACCAGATTCTGACTACCAGTGCGAAGGCCACAACATAAAGATCATTATATTAACTTCGCTGAAAAGCTCAGTCACTCATGAGTAATTATTATTTTGGTCGAACTTTAAACCTGTTTACGCGTGCATAAAGTCAATAAAATTATTTATCTAGAGGGCACTCGAGTTTTTGTCTGTTTGCTCATACATTTATAGCTACCAAAAATGTAATTATTACTTCACTAGCTGTTTCCCGCGAGTATATCCGCGAGGTTTTACTAACTTATAGTCTACTAGCTTTCGCCCGTAGCTCCGCCCGCATCAACGTCGATCCCTCGGGATTAGTACTTTTTCCCGGGATAAAAGGTAGCCTATGTCCTTCTCCTAATCCAGAGAACTTGTATGCAAAATTTCATGATGATCGGTTCAGTAGTTACAGCGTGAAAGCGTAACAAACAAACAAATAAACAAACTCACTTTCGCATTTATAATTTAAGTAAGGATCCAAGTCCCGGGCCGATTCTCATCATCATCAACATTCCAGCCGTTAAAAGTCAATTGCTAGACAAAGACCTCTCGCAAGGATTTTTTGTTCCATGGAAGGATATTGCCATACTCACTACACTACGCTTGGCAGGCGTGTTGGCGAACGTAGTTTCTTTCGCTTTTTGTGCTTTCGACGCTGCTGCCCATCGGACGCCTTTTTAAGTTGGGGAAGGATAGGAATTTGTTGGATTTGGAAAGGGAATGAAGGTATTGGATTACTTCTCACTCGGATGAAACGGGAAAGCAAGTAGCAGCTCGGGAGTATCCGATGCCATACCTGCAACAACCGGGCAGGCAGTTGAGGACGACACCCCTGACCATTCAAAGCATCTCGATGAAAAGGATGTAACTTTCAGTAGTTACTTAAATATTTTTGCAGCATTCGCCCAATTATAGTCTAGTTTCCTGGATTAAAATATTAATATTGAAATTAGTCTGTCAATTACATAGTGAAACAAAGTACAATACATGTATTTTAATTTTGTAAATTAAACAATAAATTATAATGATAGAGCGCGTCAAGTTCATACGTGCCCACACGTATGAACTTGACATCACAGTTTGCTAAAAAGTTTAAGAATTTGTGACGTCACTCGGAATTTTAACGGGCTATGTCTTTATAATTCTTTTGTTTAACTGACAAATTAAAAAATACGTGTCCAATAATTTTTGATTATCTAACTGACGGCTTTTGTTGATGCCTTGTGATTAATGCGATTTTTGTAAGATACCTTATTTTTATTTAATGAAAATATGTTATATGTGCCAATGTCAAAACTCGCTGACAGGGAGTCCAGTAATTTTTAAGATTATCCATTAAAAACAAACACACAGACACAAATCTTTCCTTTTAATATTAGTCTAGATTGGTCTTTATTCATGTATTGACATTAATTATAGGCGAAAAGCTTAGTTTTAACTTATTACCGGCTTCGCTTTCAGTACCTTTCGACTGTCTGACAAGATGAATACAGATTTTATCTTTGTCATATTATAACAGAAGATAAAAATCTACGCCTATGAACTACACAATACTTAATACAAATATATGCCAGGGTCCTATTTACAATTACAATCTCGACCTTCAGACAAATATCAATGAAAGGGAAGGTCTGAAATACTTTAAATCTATTGTTAAAATGTATTCATAGAATCAAATTGTTCATTTCTAAAGTGAATGCAACATCAAGCTGGTCATCAAAAAGTAATCAATATAGAATTTTCCAGAAAAGTTTGTTTGACAGATCCAAATAAAAAAAAATGGTTTTAAAATACCAAGGACAAGCCTTTGACAGGAGTTCTTGGCGGGAATTTCGGCGGACAGCACGGCCTTTGTTTTAGATTGTTTTGCAAATTATTTCAAGTGGACTTTATAATGTGAAATCGGCGTAATTTGGTGTTATAAATACACTTTATTTCAGTTATTCAACACTTACTTCATAAACATACCCATGTTTATGAACTAAGTGTTGAATAACTGAAATAAAGTGTCATGATGCGGCTGTAGTGAGATTTACTTAGCGGGCTGGTCTTTTCTCGACTCGTTGCGTCGTTTATGATCAGCCAGTGGATTCGTGGGAATTGTCGCCAGGGTCTCCATCGAAATCAGCGAAATGAACTAAACCATCATTTCGTTGATACACAAGCAATAATAATTCGAAAAACAACTAGACACTAGCTAAAATAAGCTTCTGAATGAAGTTTGAGGGCCAAATAGAAGAAAAGAAAAGAAAAGCTTTTGACAAGACCTTTGATTCCTATCTTTGTCTGATACGAATATACATTCAGAGAGACGCCATTTTTTTAAATCTATGGATATGCCCATAAGAAACAAAATAAAACATACATGTAGCCACAGAAAGTCTATGTGTACGCAAAGGTTGGCTAAGAAATTGCTTTTGTGATAAGTCCGCCTTTGCACCTACTCCTACTAAACTGTTGTATATTTTTTATGATGTTCAAAACCCAATTGGTGCAATAAATAATTTTTATTACTATGCGTATGGTAAAGAAGATAAAACTCTTCTTGGTCAAGTACTCCAACAGCAACGTCATAACTTCCTACAGCTAATAACGATGGGTAAAGTTACTGGAAAACGACAGGAGGATGGATGAAGACGTAGTTGCGAAACACCAGACAGTGGACCTTGTGTCTGGAGGAAATGGTCAGGGGTGTCATCGTCAACTGCTTGTCCGGTGGTTGCAGATATGGCATCGGGTATGCGTGCCTAGTCTCCCGAGCTGCTACTTACTTATTTAAATTCACCCGAGCGAGTAGTATCCCAATACCTTTATTCCCTTTCAAAATCCAAGAAATTCCTATCCATCTCCAGCTTAAAAATACTTCCGATGGGCAGCAGCATCGTCGATTCGCCTACCAAGCGTGGTGAGTATTGCGTAGACCTCCCATGGAACAAAAACCCAGAAGCCTTTGTCCAACAGTGGACTTCAACGGCTGGAATGGTGATGAGACTAAGGACCGGGGCAGCTAAAGCGGCTGAGCTATTCTATCGAGCCAACAAAAGAGCCAACTGATCCAAGCTGATCGCTATCGTTCACTACTTGAAGAGGCACCTTAAGAAGAAGAATTATGTCTGCATAAATTCTCACTTCATTTGTATCGAATTTAACTCCTGACATTTCAAAATTCAAATCAAATTTCAAAGTTCTATAATAGTCTATAATATTTCATTACCTCTGTATGAGGTTAAATCTTTCAATTTTTTTTTGGTTTTGCCTATGTTTGGAGATATCGGAGGACTATCCTCAGCAGCTGGAATTGAAATCATATGAAATATCTTGGCTTGAACGACGTAGTTGTTGTATTTACAAAAAGTTGTTTTATCTCTTACATTTAAGACTCGGTAATTTGTAATCAAGATAATATTTAGTCGTATAATTAATAAACACCTACAATATTTTTATGTTACTTTGAAACATGTATAACGACATACCTACCTATTTACACGTAATAACTAGTCTTTAAAAGACTAAATCGCTGGCCTATTTGAAGTTATCGAAAACTGCCAAGTGTTAGATAAAGTAAAAGTATGTAGGCCGTTCGATAACCTAATGTTACGGAATCTTACGTAAATAACGGCTGTAAAAGTCAATAATAACCACCAATATTTTATCTTTTTTAGCCGCAAACAATATACCCTCTATTCGATGGATTTTTATTTGTTACACATCATAAATGTAATAATTATAAACGAGTAAGATGCCTATATATGAATATTATTTGTAAAATAACGATAAACACGTAAATGCTTTGATAGTGAATATATTTTTAGCTTCTCTTGAACTATATGCTGTTCAAATTCATGACACTATTAGGTTATTTTATACCAATTTAATATTGTCAGTGTTGTAACACATGTTGGTCAAAGATACACAAAAAATATTTTGAGTTACCATTAGGTGAGTTGGGAGACAAATGCCTAATCCAACATATAGTAAAGAAATATATATGTACGTAAATATTAAATGCTATGCATTTTTGTTTATTAGTTTTAAAAATACATGCGTGACGTTCATACCTCAGTTAGTATGTAGGTATGTATGCTAAATGTATATACTCTAATTCTAATGCGCCATCAAACCGAAACATTAGCATAAGTACTCCAAATTTTGCTTTTATTTCTGACCTATGCGTCGGCAGGTTACTCAACATTTAATTTCAAATTAACATTACAAACAGTACCTTTTGCAGTCTACTTATTTAAAGGGATTTTAGTTTAGTCAAATGTTTAGTAGGTTCCAACGCTAAAAATATAAGTTTACCTAATTAACACAGAAATGTTAATTTTTGGGAAGCTAATGTTTAGTTCGACTGAAGGTTATATTGGAACAAGTAATTTGGATCAATTATATTGTCTGAATCATGAAAAGACTACATAGGTTATGTATGCATTAATTACTGCATATATTTATAATATTTTGTATATAAATATAAAATATTATTACGAACCTTTATTTTAAAAAAGAAGATCAATTACACCAGAGATTGTGTCACTTGGTAATCATATTTTGTTTATGTTAGCATCTTCTCCAGCGTATTATTTGCTAGCATTAAGTTTTAGAACTGCCTTTAGGCATTTGATGTAGGTTAATATCTTATGAACTCTCAAAACGATGGCCTTCGATTGAAATTACTCTAAAATCGATTTAGTAATAATTACTTTACTAATTCAAGTTTAAGTTGTAGTATAGCATTATAAATCACGTGAACACAAGTATCGTCTGTGACCCTGTATCGTAAAGGCTAAAATCATTTGCGAATTGTTTAATATCAACGCTTAAATGTTTTGGGAAAACCATATTATATTATCCGTTCCATCTCATTAAATATGGAAAAGTAGAAGGTCTTGACAATAAAATAATGTTCAAAGTTGTCTGTATATTGATAATGGAACACATATTGATAAATTATTTAGAACATTTAGTTCCTTGGTCCTTTTTGGTATAATGCACAACATTTTTAGGTTCCTTACGACTATGTGCAAAACTACCCTTATAGTATCACTCATGTATTTGTCTGTCAGTCTGTCTATCACAGCCAATTTAATCCGACATTACACTTGAGTGATCCAAACACGTATATATATTGCGAAATTATATACACTCTAAGATATGGAAAATAAGTTTTTTCTTTATTTATTTGCAAAGTGTACCTTGTGACATTCCAAGTAAAGTGCTTGTTTCCTATCTCAAATATTTTTCTTTCATAACTGTAGAATATACAGCTTTAAAGTTATTCAACGAAAAAGATGAAAAATTACCATTTCCTATCTTATCTGTATAACCATCATAAAGTTTTGGGAAAATAAATAATAATTTTAAAATGATAGTTTTCACTTACGAAATAACAATAAAATCTATGAGGAATGTATTTTTTACTATTAACCAACAAATTTTTGTATAAAAATATAATATTTTATCAGATTCTCGGATATGTCTTCAACGATTGCGATAAAATGTAACTACTGAACCGTCTTTGATGAAATTTAAGTGGTACCAATAAGAATGAACTCCCTTCCAAACGAAAGTTCATAAATAATGGATTTAAAATGTAATATAAATAAAACAAACAAAAGATTCCGACGAATTGATAACCTCCACCTTTTTTGAAGTCGGTTGAAAATGATCGTAAGCCATCTGACTATAAATCAGCATCAATAGAAATAGCAATTACCTAGCCTAGTTAGAAATAGTTAATTTGAAGTAAACGATCGACTGGTTGACACGCGATTTTAAGTGCACTGTAGTGGTCGCATTGTGTTTTAAGACTCTTTGCAACTTCATCAACTGGCTTATAAATGTTAAGTAAACTATTACTATCCTAAGCGTTGGTTTAAGAATATTATTTTAACTACATTTCTAATAATTTCAAATTATTAATAAAAATATATTGTTTTCATACAACAGACAGATTTTGCTGTTTATATAGATAATGGTACGGAACCATTCGTGCGCGAGTCCGACTCGCACTTGGCTGGGTTTTGCTGAATTGTTTTTTACCTCGTAACTACGTCATTCACGAAGCTATTTAAAAAATACTTTTTTATTTGAAATGGTATACTTTCCAGTTGGTTCCATTATAATTTTACCAAGTCGGATTTTTTTTACATAAAAGATTATCGAGGAATAGGGTTAGGTAATGCATTGGTCATTACTGAAAGTTTTAGAAATACTAACATCTTACAATTACACTTACGAGCCGCCTGCGTGAAATTATAATATATATTTTATTTCTTAATTTAATTAGCGTATATATATATATATATATAATTAGAGTACATATAATACTCGTATGTTTATTTGCAAAAAGTTAAGTAAGAATTTTTTTTTGTTTTTTTAATCATCTTCATGCAAATACACATACGAGTATTATACAGAAAAAGATAATAAATTTGATCATGCTACTTTGTAATTTTACGCAATTGTACTAACTGTAGCTCTAATCCTTGTTTGAAAAAACAAGAAACCGTTCCGATATACACAAACTCGATTTCGGTAGCCTTCAGTTTCGACGTTCCGGTTCCCAGTTGGATATCGTATAATCATTTACTTAGTCGTGAAGTAAAACCGTTACTCAATGAAATGTTCTTTTAGTTCTAAATATAAATCAGGTATATGTATTTATAAACAATCTATATGTGTGGGTGGTCCATTGTCACGAGTATCCTAAATAAGTAAGTAGACAAAGGTTCTTTTAAAGTCGTAAAATAATTAAAACCTTTTAAATTTAAATTATGTGATATGTATGAACTTTACCAAAAGTCATGATTCTTAAGAAGCCTCGGTTATAAAGTATGTTTAATAAGCAAGGATTATTATCGATCCAAATGATAAAATGCCCATGAAAAAAAAATCTGATAGTCAAAACAAGAATAAATAATACATGGTAATTTAGCAGGAAATGATCAAAGAGAAAGCGGTTTACAGTACAAAGAAGCTTTTAATTTTAAAGCACAGGTAGGCTTGCATAGTAATAGCAAATGCGGCCTTCATCGACTTAATCCAGGTAAGTACGTACCATTGTATGAATTTCTGAAAAGTTCCTAATAGCATAATTAAATTCTTTTCCAAGAGAAACTAGATTCAAAAACGCAATGTTATAGATATTATACGACTTATTTAGACTAATCAGGTTAAAATAATACCGCTACACAAATACTAATTACTAGAATGTAGACCAGTGTTTCCCAAAGTCGCCCCTGTGGACACCCTGGGGTTCTCGAGAGAGTAGTCTTCGGCGAAGTTCTACGCTGCGGGAAATTTTTTTTTGGGGTTCACGTTGTTGTCGACCCCCGAAAATCTATATGGGTTGAATTTTTTTTTTATACCTTGTCAAACAGCCTCCGTGGTCCAGTGGTTAAGGCGTTTGCCTGTTGACCCGGGGGTCGTGGGTTCGATTCCCACCGGAAGCATACTTTGTTTAGTTGTTTCCAGTTTGGTTAGGACATTGCAGGCTTGAATCACCTGATTGCCTGATAATAAAGATGATTCCGTGCTTCGGAAGGCACGTTAAGCCTGTGGTCCCGGCTGCCATCTGGTAGTCGTTAAAGGAACCACGTCAGAGGCCGAGAGGCGGTTCCGAATAACTCTGACACCAGGGTGTGCATGGTCGATTGACCGTGACACCTACTCGAAATGATGATGACCTTGTCAAAAAAGCTTAGTGTCGTTACAAACCTATTAGCTTATAATTATTAAAAAAGTGGCTGTCTGTGAAGTCGGTTTACGGACGATAATTTTACGTGATAACGGTGAGAGATAGATGCTACTGCTGCTGCTGCTGCTGCCGTTTCGAAACGTGACATTATTGGTACATGCGGCCGGTGTTGATCGATTTATAAAACGTTATTACGTCAAAAAAGGATCAAATTGAACATCACAGAACGGAGAAACGCCGTTATTTTAAAAAAATATATCAATCCATTACAATTGTTGATTTGTATTATTGAAGTTACGTTATCAAGTCTGTCATTATATTATTGAAATAAATAAGACACAATAAAATATGGTATTTTCTTTTTATTTTTACTCTAACTCCGAATTTGGGATTGGAACTCAGGCACGACGCAAATTTCCATCATTACATCAAATCTTTTTTTTACGAGTTTAGGATATATCTAAGAAATGGAAGCAGCAAGAGTTTTACCAAAATTAGTTAAAATTTTTAAAGTGGTCCACGAAAAGAAAGTTTTGGTACCTTCATGTAAGCAGACATAATTAAATAATAGAAACTTGTCAAAAGTTATCTTATCTAGTAAGCGTCCAATCCAAACACGACATATCAAATCAGTCTTAACGAAATTCGGTTCCCTAAATACAATAAAGCCGTTATCGCCTTGGTGCGAACAAACAAACCTACAATTATTTAACGTAAACATGGTAGCGGTTCAACTCGCTTTATAGTGCTAGTTACATATTTAATGTCAAAAACCAAGAGACGAGGAGTAACCACTGTTACTCGACTAACAACAGAATGAGAATCAGAATTAAACGTTTATTCATTATAGGTTTTAGTGAGCACTAATTATTTGTTATATTTGATTTCACAATAATTGTTGACGTTAATAATTTACTTATAGACTAGTTTAGTGCCGCTTCCAAAGCGAAGTCCAGAAAAAGCCAAGTTTTGCGCAAGTGACTTCAACTCACAATTTTAGTTAACCGTATAAGCTTTTTTTGTAAACTGAGTGTACATTGGCTTCTTTAAATATAATGATTAAAATTAAATTCGAAAAAAATATGTTTTGTTAAGAAAATAATATAAAAAATTCAAAAAATCTAATCATATCAAATTATTGAAATTTAATAAAAAATGTCATGTTCGAAATCTTATGTTTAGAATGTACGAAACATTATAGTCATATGTATGCAGAAATACGAGGCGTCCGCGGCAAGCTCAAGCTAAATATTCTTGTCGTTAAGGGAATCCTCAGGCCTATAATAAGCCTTTTTACAAAAGGACCGTTTTACATAACCTTTGATTTTTTACCAAGCAATTTGCAAGCACATAACAAAAACGCTAGCAAATAATTGAGTTAAACTTTATTTATTATATCATGGTTTAATAACATAACGATAAGTTGATTACAAACGCATAAAAATACTGACTAGAAAATAAAGTTATAGTTTTATGAATGTTACTGACATAAGATAAAGAGTTGCGAATGGAAAACTAGTTTCAGATCATAATGACAAAATTAATTGCGCGGTATTTTATGCATGATTGTACATATATCAAGAGCGGGTAATTAAATGTCGGAACCGGAATTCGCGAGTTATCGTCGAAGCAGTTGAATTACTAGGTCATTTCAATTGTCAATAATGAGAGTAATTCAAATTATCATGTTAACACTCAATAGGATTAGAAAACGCAGAAAGTAAATTTTTTCCAAGTCAAATTTCAATGACAGAAAGAGCTAGTTTGCATAAATTCAAAATTGATTGTTTCAGGTTTGTTTGTTTTTTGTGTGATGTCACCCAGGACCAATAACTTAACGTGCCTTCCAAAGCACGGAAGAGCTCGAGAATTGTTTGTACAACTTGCGGTCACCCATCACAGTGGGGACTACGCCCAGGGTTGCTTAACTTCCGTAAGCGCTATTAATGCTCACGGCTCCTCATTGTTTCAGGTAGGTTTATCCATTCTGTAAAAAAGCATAAGCCGAGATGCTAATAGGCTAGTTTCCTTAAAAAAATATAATTAGTCCGTCAGTTAGATATTCAAAAAATATTGGACACGTATTTTTTCTTTTGTCGATTAAACAAAAAATGATAAAGATATAGCCCTTTGAAGTTCCGTGTGACGTCATAGTTTGCTACAATTTTTAGCAAACTTTGACGTCACTAGCCCCCACTCCTGAACTAAAAAATGACCCTTTGAAGTTCCGTGTGACGTCATAGTTTGCTACAATTTTTAGCAAACTTTGACGTCACGAGCCCCCACTCCTGAACTTTGACGCGCTTTATCTTTATTATTTATTGTTTATTTGACAAAAGAAAAAATACGTGTCCAATATTTTTTGGTTATCTAACTGACGGACTAATTGTTATGTTATTATTACAATCCAGGAAACTAGCCTATTATGCTAAATAGCAGAAGACCATTACATACCTCCTGATAAATATGAGAAATATTGCTCGTATTTATGAGTACGGTGACTAACTCAACTTGATTTTCCTCGTATATGGTAAGAAAGAAAGAGACATCAAAGCATAATATTTCACAGTAGAGAACCTAGGATAGAAGATACTTTAGCATAAGAAGTAAGTGTGCCTGATCTCGGAAAAACTGAGAACAGAGCGGCAGGAAGAAGTACTCATTAACGTTCACTCGTAATTTAGTCATCTATTGAAGCTATGTGACGTTACTTTAACTTCTTAGGTACCTTAATGAAGTCATTGACAAACAAATAATATTCAGTATCTGATGTAGATGTTTTACCGTCTTCCAGCTTGACATAAGCATCAAATGGAATTAAAACCTCCATCGCAGGTCGCATGTATAATTACTGGACTAAACTGCACATATCTTGTTTTTGTTATTGAATACCTGTAGGTTTTACCTGTGGGGAATGTTATGAACAAGCCACGCGACTGCCATTGTCCAATATAAATATTATAATAAGCCAATGAATCAATAGAAGAATGATATCTTTCTGAAGTTACTGGTAGCGTTTAATTACCAATGATACAATCGGCGATTGTTTTATTTTAGACGTTTCAGTTTTCAATTATGTTATGCGACATCCATTCAATTTATTAAGTCAGGAGATATAAATTTTAAACTAACGTATGTGCGATGGAAGTGTCTGCAAAATATATTTAATGTAAGTAAAACAAACTAGAAAGTTAAAGCTTCTTTGTACACCTAGCTACGTAAGAATATGAATGTAATTACAAATTTAAGACTGGTTAGAACTTAGCTATACTCTGTAATCAGAAACATATGTTTTTAACAACAAAAAAATATATAGGTATGTGTGTATTGGCCATGTTCTTTAGTATACCTATGAATTCTTTGAATTATAATATTATTAAAATCGTTAGCAAGGAAATACCATGAAGGCTATAAAGTACACGTAGTAAAATTGTAAATCGTATTTTTTTAAATTTTACTTTTTTTGCCATTTTTCTATCATGGTTATATCATACATAATAGTTCTTATATTGGATCAATGGCAGCTAAAATGAAATTTTTATAGTTGTCAATGTCATGTATGACGATAAAAGTGGTTATGTATGTACACAAGTGTCTGTGAATTCTAAATGTCTTCATATATTAGCAACAAGAATTTCACTGAATCGATGGTATTTACGTGACGGTCGTCAGTCACCAATCCGCGTCGGCTTTCTCACTCTGCCGCGCATTACATCAACTCATTAGCAAACTCATTTGCCTTTATATTAGTTTCACTAATTGACATGGATATGCCGCCTCGGTTAATGTTTAAGACGTCACCGTTGCAATCACAATTCAAAATAACTTAGCGTATCTCGCCCAGTATAACACTGAAGCGACATATGCCACCAGTTATTCAATCCATGAGCGAGTTAAAAGAGAAAACGAATATTTGTTTGTAGAAATATTTCGTCAATTCGCGTCTCCTCTCCACAGTTTTGTCGGCAGGTTTTAAAGCCGTCCGCTACAGTCGCAGGTTTGCCGAGTGAAAACGTTTGCTAGCCGTGCGTTGCGTGATGTTGCGTCTAACACCTGCTTACTGCAACCAACTTCGCGTTTCAGACTATTTAAAACAATCGTACTCATTTTAGGTTGCATTGTTTGCAAAGGTCAAGATCAGCGATAACAAAAACTCGCAGTTTCATCGCAAATCAAGTTCTCACGTCTATATACATCAAGGATTCCGTCCGAGCACCGGTCGATTCGCTCGTCTCATTTGTTATCATTAACACTCATCAGCTACCTATACTCTTAAAACAAACAAGATCATTGTTCCTACCATTATTTCTTTCATTGTTCTGTCTCAATGCCGCAAATATTCATTGCAGAGTAAGCGGCACTCACCTGAGTCCTGGGCATTTTGGAGGTGATGAATGTGGTGCAGGTGCGCGTAGTAGTGATGGTGATGCAGGATGCATTCCAGATCGGTGCAATTCAACATTGTCACTGGGCACCGGCCGCGCCGGCAGCCTGCTCACGGTTGATTCACACTTTCACAAAACTATTCCACTGACACTGCACGGATCGCTGTCACATCACGTTATCTCCTTGGACACAGGAGCAGGACACATGGGCTTGTTCATCGGCGCCGCGAGGTCTGAGGCGCACGCTATCGGGGCATCACTCGCGCTATCGCGATTGCGAATTATTTGGCCCGGGCGATGGCATCTGTCACTCGGAATTCCGATGGAAGGAGCGGAAGGCGTCGATAAGGCGGTCAACGACGACAAGTGCGCGGGTTGCAGTGAACGTTGCGTGCGCGCAGCACTTGAGGCTCGCGATTGTACACTGAATGAGCCGAGCGTGCGCCGCCACCACTCCCGGGCACCCGGCCTCGACCGCACTGCCGGAGCCCTAAGCTATCATATCAAGCCACCTTTTGCCCTCTCGAGGATAATGCAGCGTTCAATGCCCGTTTCTCATTATCATCTCGACATTTCCATTCTGTTATTTTCTCTTCATTGGAAACTTGGTTATTAACTTAATCCGTAGGTAAACTAGTCAACTTGACTGTTTGTTTTATTTACTTACGCACTCACTGCGATCATTAATTTGCAGCGAGTACATGCATCTAAAAAGTCATTCGCTTCGCGTGTTAGTAAAATGCCAAAGACGTGACTGTGTTCGCCGCAGTCATTATCACAGCAAAACCATAAAGATTCGCCTGGCTTAATTGGTGAAGTGTATATTTGCGGAAAAAGCGTTAAATACAACAAGTAAAATATCCGCGGTGCACCTCAAGGTCGCAATACTTGTTCGCCCTGAACACGTACCTAGATACTTACTTTCAAGTGACTGATGTATGTAGTGCGTCACTTAGTATATACTAGATCTGTAATGGAGTAAACGCATTGCAGGAACTACCTAGGAGTAGGTACCTAATACGCTAGCCTTTTTGACAGTTATTATCATAATATAAGTCTTTGTCACTTCGTACAAAGAGACAGTATAGGTAGGCTCTAAGTCTATAACAACGGTGTTATAACTTATTTATAAACACGGTCTATGATATTTGGTGTTTCGTCTTATAACAAACCGGATGCTAGATATACACTTTAAATGCGATTGATCATCTTAAGAACGTAAATAATCAAACATCATTAATTAAGTATATATACAAACCGAAACTACGACTAATGATGGCACGATAAGTTCGTTAGCATTATCATGATGTACCATCAATACCATCAAACATAGCACACTTAACGAACCACTTCCGACAAGCCAGCAAAAAACAAATCAAAACTATAAACACATAACATAATCATGACAAAAGAATTCGCGGAAATATTTTTTTGCAATGCGGGTGAGCTTGTATCAGGAATTTTGCATAAATTAACTACTTTGCAAAAACATTAAAGAAACTGAAAATAACATTTACGTTCTCCTACCTTTTGTCCCTGATTTTATAACTAATAAAAAAATACAATAATTTATAAACATATTTGTTTCCAGGTTGTATATTATTATATGTAATTGACAATAACTAATAAAACCGGCCAAGTGCGAGTCGGATCGCATACGAAGGGGTCCGTGTTCCGTACCATCATACAATATCTTTACTTCCTTATCCTTACTATAATATTATAAATGCGAAAGTGAGTTTGTTTGTTTGTTACGCTTTCAAGCAGTAACTACTGAACCGATCATCATGAAATATTGCATAAAAGTTCTCTGGAGTACGGAAAAGGCAAAGGCTACCTTTTATCCCGGGAAAAGTACTATTTGCGACGAATCGACATTGACGCGGGCAGAGCCGCGGGCGAAAGCTAGTTTAACTATAAAAATGCAAAACACGTTCTTCATATTTATTTATAATATTTGTTGTAATAGAGTAAAAATTACGTTCTGTAAAAATTTGCCGTCTACCAATTCCAGTAATACACACAGCCCTGTGACGGATACACGTAAGGTTGGGCGAACGTACGTGCAGCGGAGCCTTTATATTAGAATCCCGTGTTTACTCTTTGGGTACGGAACTCTAATTAACAATACTTATTATTTCCTTGTTGTAGGCTGAGTAATTCTAGCGGCATCATTATGAGATCAATAGATTCTGTAAAAGTCCTTACAGGAATATATTATTTTATGAATCCTAGGTTAGGTTACCACAAAAAGTCTATTGTTACTCGATTAAGCCTTAAACGTTTAGTGCCGCTGAATTTATCTTAGCATCGACAACAGCAAACAAAAAAATACAAATTTTACGCCATTTCAATGGCTGGAAATAAAATCTTATGTTTTTTTTTAACGACACCATGTTAAACACACAGACACAGTCACAACTTTGTGTAAAGATGTTCTACATGTGTGTTTAAAATGTACCTATGTATAGCTATATAGTATATAGTATTGTACATCCTTTCCGTATATTTTTAACAAACAGGTATTGAAACTCACCTCCAACATCCTACTCTTATCAAATTAATAAATCAAAATTCATGAGCATAGCTACCTTAGGTCTTCGTACAGTCAGGGACACAGATACCTGACCAGGCTCTCTGTCTATATCTTGAATTTTCTCTTAAACTATAAATGTTAACATGAAAATTTATATTAAGAAAGACTTCATTAAAATTTTTCTGTTAGTACATTTTCATGTTATTATTATTTATAGTTAAAGAGAAAATTCAAGATATAGACAGACACATGAAGAACATCTTTACACAAAGTTGTGACTGTGTCTGTGTGTTTAACATGGAGTTGTTATAAAAAAACATAAGATATTATTAAGAGGGCCTAGTTAGGTATATCTGTCCCTGACTGTACGCTCTTCACTCTGCACATTGAGCTACCGCGCTTCAAACCTCGGCGTCGAAAATCAGATAATCTCTACCATATCCCATATACGCATAAATGCTTGCGTTACCTTACACAACTACCCCACTTTTACAAGTGAGATATTAAATACAACCCATTTTCGTAACCAACTCAAATCAAAACATTATATTCGTAATATAACCTAGAGAACTTCCAATCCAAAACACAAACAAGGGAAATCGGTCTGCTACGAAATGAAAAAAACTGCAATGTACAGTCCGGGGCAGACAGATGTGACCTACAATTTAAAACCTATTTTATTGGACTATGTAGCTAGCTCCAAGTGAGCTTTCGCTACTTCACCGGGCGTATGAGGCGAGGGCGGAGTGCCCTCAACCTTTTAGTCAACATCACCAAAGGGCCCCCAGGAGGGACGGACCTCGGCTTTGGGCGTTGCCTGTGTGCGCAAGGCTTGGAAAGACAGCAAACTCTCATACTGCCTGATGGGCCGCGTATACGTGCATGCAAGCCTGAAGGGCCAATCTGAGAATCAATGGCAAAAGCCTTTGGAGAGCAGCAACTCTCATCTTTTGCCTTATAGGCCGAAAGCTACGTTGCCAGAAGGGCCTATCCTGGGCGCAAGTCACCCGGGACCGCCGGGCGGTCACCAGTAATCGGAGCTAAATTTAAAACCTGTTAGAGGGGTCAGTTTTATCCGCTCTCGACTATTCTTTACGAGTGTTAACGACTGCTTTGTCTAAGGTGCAACAATTTTATAGCACCAAATGATTGTGTAATGCTGATAGACTACGACATGTCCCTATTACTGAACAGAACTTTATTCCAGTACGTGGGAGGTTTATGGGTCCTTTCACTAATTGACTTAATAAAGACACAATACTTAAAACAAGAGAAAAGACGCAGTAAAACGTCTTGGAAATTTTTGATCAGGCAAGCGTATGTGCGACTGCATTTATGGCGATTCATTAAATTGCTTTGTCCAATGGCACTTACATATAGAATTTCTCCTGGAACTATAAAACTCAAGAAACGAGGAACCAATTTCAACCAATGTGCATATAGAAGTACATGTAGTACTGAGATTAAAACATGATATATAATCGAGACTAAAGCGTGAGGAACTTATGTCAGTCTTTTTCTTTATTGTAATATTTCATTTCAATAGATTATACCAGTAATTTAGAAATACTACTACAAAAAATATTGACAAAACAGCTTCAGTACGTTAGTATTAGAGGTATATTGTTAATAGTAGAGCGGACACAAAAAAATCGATGGATTTGAGAATTCTGAGACCGCTGATGCATATTTTATTATTTAGTAATATTTATAAATAAAACTAAATTGAAATAAACGGGTTACACTCCGGTAGTGCCGGCAGAAGAGTAAACTCCGCGGGTTAAAAAGAGAGTCATCATCATTTCGAGTAGGTGTCACGGTCAATCGACCATGCACACCCTGGTGTCAGAGTTCTTCGGAACCGCCTCTCGGCCTCTGACGTGGTTCCTTTAACGACTACCAGATGGCAGCCGGGACCACCGGCTTAACGTGCCTTCCAAAGCACGGAATCATCTTTATTATCAGACAATCAGGTGATTCAAGCCTGCAATGTCCTAACCAAACTGGAAGCAACAAAAAAAAGTATGCTTCCGGTGGGAATCGAACCCACGACCCCCGGGTCAACAGGCAAACGCCTTAACCACTGGACCACGGAGGCTGTTATCTAACATAGAAAGAGAGTGGGATATATATAATATAGAAAGAGAGTGGGATATTACTATCTCTCCTGTGTCGCACCGGCGTTCCCAGTTCCCAGGTCACGTGTCCTATTGAGAGTTTAAAATTTTTTGCCCATCTCAAAAAGTGTACAACGCTAAAGAAGATTTCACTTCAATAAATCGATTTCTAAGTTGATTTATTATTACTTAAAAAAAGTAATTTAAACTGTGCAGTAAAAAAAACAGAGACAGTTGCCGCTCTCCCCTATTCTGAATTTCTTCGAAAGCCGAGATGGTCGTCTGTCATTAAATACCACGCTCTTGTGATTACACGCGTACTAATGCCCCATCGTACAAATGCCGACTGCCGATCGAAAATCAGCCATTACAGCTAATCGTTATGTGGTATTTCTTGAGAGAGCAATAAAGAATGAATTAAATTAAGGCCGGCGGCTTATTGACAACAGCTATATAGCAAATATACATACATGCGAAAAATACAAATGATTCAAATGGTATTATAACCTTTTTATTTATTTATTCTTTATTGCACAAATTTAAATAAAAGTGTACAAATGGAACAAAAGGACCAACCATAGAAATTAAGTTTGGGTGGTGCGATGGAGTGCGTCATCATACATTATTTATAAGTTAGGTACTAGCTTTCGCCCACGGCTCCGCCCACGTCAATGTCTATCCCTCGGCAACAGTACTTTTTCCCGGGATAAAATGTACCCTATGTCCTTTTCCGTACCCCAGATAACGTGTATGCAAAATTTTATGATGATCGTTCACTGGACCGATTTCACGTTGTAACTACTGAGTTACAAGTAAAATGTAATAAGAGTGAAAACGTAACAAACAAACAAACTCACTTTCGCATTTATAATTTTAGTTAGGATATATTTTTTTATAGATGGACTTATTGCTTTGCAATTTCCATCAGACAACATACGGGAAGATGTTTAAAAATCAGGAGGCAGCGTATCTATAAGTAGGTATTTGCAAATATTTTGAGTAAATACCATGTCTATCATTATCATCTCCCATGTTACTAGCCATGTTGATTAACGAGTCTTTAAATTATCTAAGTAAGTTAGCAGTCAGCGGTATTTATACAACGTGATTTTGAACTCCCTAGGTATATTGAAATCTGGGAATCAGAATCCCTAATGGAACACAGAATTGTAAGAAAAAAAGGTGAAAAACGATAAAGAAACTTAGGTTTCCCATACAAAGTCGCCGATCAGCTGGACGAATTTCTATGTAAGGTTAAATTTATTTTTTCGTTTTTTACTTTTTTTTCTTACAATTCTGTATTCCATAAGGGATTCTCATTCCCAGTATATAAATACTAAAATCACTCTGATGCCACTCTTGACTATTGAACGATAGGATGGCAGTCAGCAGTATATAACTAGAGCTGCTCTAAAAATCATCAATATGTTACTTTTTAGAGAGAATTGATGTAAACTTGTGTGACAACAGATAGATATCTATAGGATAGATATATATAGATAATAAAATTACTTATTTCTCTATCGACTGTTGATTTTTTTAACGGATAACACAATATTTTGACCAATCAGTTATGATACCGATTCAACCATGAAAACTCCAGCCAATAATAAGGGTTGCGAACAGTGCCGCATAGATTATAAGGTTTTCTAAGCATTGACAATGCTATACTAACTTAGACTTATTAAAGAAAGAAATTAGATATGGTGAAAAAATTCCAGGCAGAAACGGTCAACCGGCGACACTAGGTCAATGTACCACCTGCGCTATGCCTGTTATTTCACCATATCTTATTTCATTGTTAAATAAGACTAATAGTACCGAAATAAAAAGATATAATCACAAAGCAAGTAAGTAAACGTTTATATTCACAATTTCTTTGAAAGCCAGCGAGATTATCGTCATTAAGTACTTACGATGCGTGCAGGTGTGGCCTGAGCTCGAGGCTCTGTTTATGGTGTTTCAATTAAATCGCTTTTGACCGACGTATGGGTCGTTAAACCTTGACGTGGATGCTCGCCTGACCTAGAAGCGGCAACGCTAGGAGAAACTAGGGTTTCTGTTCACCATGTATGGTTCCACGCTCTGATCTGGGAGAAAAGAAAAAACATAGAATGTGCCAGCTGCTTCTCTACCCGCGCAGATCGTAAGAACTGATCGATGGATTGGGCTAAAATCTGCGGAATCATGTCAATAGGCGATGCGGCTAGCAACCCATTACTATTTTGATTCCGTTTTACATCTACACGCCCTCCAACATGCTAAATGTGGCCATAAAATCTTATAGACATCAATTATAGGCTCTGTCTACCCCGCAAAAGAAAAAGACGTAATACTATGTATGTATGTATGATTTTATACGAGTCTCTTCGATAATGCCTGGAAGGAGTTGCAAATGGATTTACAGCTTTAACAGTAAATAATTTGATACCGCACGTATAAATGCCAGAGGTATTGGAGAACCTGTAACATATAATAAGTTGCTCAAATTATGTAAATACTACTGAATGGCCCTGAACTTCTTCTTCTTTTAGTTTTCCTATTATAATATACTTGTTTATGGGATCGGCATATCAGCCTCTTCCACTTGAGTGTATCGATGGTCATATAAGTGACTAGCTGTTGCCCGCGACTTCGTACGCGGCAATGTATGTTATTATGATTAATTAGTATAGATTAATAATTTTCCCCCGTTCTCAAAACATTTTTTATTGATGCTTCGCTCCTATTGGTCGCAGCGTGATGTTTAATAGCCTAAAGCCTTCCACAATAAATGGACTATTCAACACAAAAATAATTTTTCTATTTGAACCAGTAGATCCTGAGATTAGCGCGTTCAAACAAACAAACAAACAAACAAACGAACAAACTCTTCAGCTTTATAATATTAGTATAGATATGTTCATACTTACACTTCTTACCCATGTCCTTCTTACACTTATTCCACTCATCTTAAAACCTCTAACTTCCATTCTCAAATGAATAGCCTGAAACTAATCGAACGTAATAGGAGTCAAGACTTTTGTAGGGTTCCGTACCTCAAAATGCAAAAATGGAACCCTTATAGGATCACTGTTGTCCATCTGCCTGTCTGTCGGTCTGTTAAGACCATTTTTCTCAGGAATGAGTGGACCTCCACTATATTTAATATGAATTTCAACTTGATACCTATCAAGTTGAAATTCATATCAAATACTCAGGCCTACTGTTCCTTGGAGCTGTGAAAAATAAAACTTCTAAGCCAACGAAATCAAAAGATATAGCCGTTTATGCCGCAGATTTTCGATATTCGCAATGGAATCAAAACCTACAGGGTACTTCCCGTGAACTCAGGATCGTAAAATTTGGTACGAAGTAACGTCTTATAGCACAGATAAAGGAGAAATTGCGAAAAGCATACATTTTTTGTTACATCATAGATATACTTCATATTTTTAATAATTTTAAACTTCTTATAGATAATGGTACGTTACGGAACCCTTCGTGCACTTTGCCGGATTTGTTTTAAATTAATCTTCTAAACTAAAGTGATCCACCATCCATCGACTGAAAAAAAAAAACTATAAGTAACCAAATATTAACCTGACAAATGTATTGCAAAATTATAATCACAGGACTAATGTTTCAGTTGCAATAAAAATAGCTAGAATCCATAAACATGAAAAGAGCCGTTAAGGCAACGGTACCAGTAAGGCTAGAATTAGCTATTAACACTATATCGAGACCTCATTTGCTAAACATAAAAACAAATAAGCACTCAATGATGGACGAATGGAATATCCGCTATATTTGATACAGCCTTCACAAATTTAGTGATACGCATATACATATGTCCATCTAGGTCTACTTGAATCTAATCAAATGGAGATGATAATTTAACCTTAACAATCACGTGCTCGGTTAGTTTATCGGTCATCTGGTTTTGTTTATGTTATTGACGTCGTGTTTTGAAAATATAAATGCTCATTGAATAGAGAAGATTTTATGAGAACGGATATATTGTTTCCGGTGAAGAAATCACGCACACGTATAGTTGGTTCATAATTATTAGAAAAAGAAAATATATTTCTCGTTTTTTACCCGCAGGAGAGTTACGTTTATCGCGCGTATTCATGTTTATACTAGCAGCCCAACCCCCGACTGCGCCCGGTTATATATTATATTTACATATCTTCCCTGAAAAGTGCTCTAGTAAGTGAAACCCCAATCAAAATCACCCTAGTAGTTTTCAAGATTAACCTGTACAGATAAACAGAATACGTCAATTTATACTATGTATTGATATTGATTAATGTATATAGATATATGCTGCAAAAAACACGTTTCTCATATGGGACCTCAAAGGAAAAGTATGTTTTTTTTATCTTTTGCTCGATTAAGTCAAACAACTGTATTCTTTGAACCATAAAAGGTAGATTCAAAATTTTCACAGACTTGTATGTGGTAATTGCTTGAGACATTTGCGAACGGGGAAAACGGATAAACTGTAAAGTTCGGCGACAACGGCTCGCCGCGACCTGTAAGTCCTAAACAGCGTGTCACAAAATGAGAGTAACAATACATAAGGGGCATAATCAGCCCATCTTCTTCTTTACATGTCGTTGGTACTTTGGTTATCCTATATTTTTCCTGCCCAATATTGGGCTGCTTCTATGCCTTTTTTAGATGCTGTAAGGAGGTCGCCCAGAGTGCAGGTGATCGGGCACCCGGGACATGAAAGAAGGTGCGCCATGGTTTGGGGAGTGTGGCTGCACGCACACACGTTTTGCGATGTGTCTATCATTCTCCACTTGGCCAGATTTTCTTTACATCGACCCACTTGCGTTCGCAATCTATTGAGCGATTTCCAGATGAGCCAGACCAGATTGTGACCAGAGGAGGGTGTAAGGTGGTAAAATTTGCTGTAGTGTGGTCACTCTCCCAAAGCTTCATCCGTGCCGTATGAACCTTACTGTCCTAGCCTAAGCATCTACGCTAGCGAGGAAACTATGACGAATTTAAAGCCTTTGTGAAGCCGGAGAACAAACAAACAGAGGGTGTTGTGACTCCCTTCCCCCGGCTCGGTGCTCAGCAGCGCTTGCTTTATCTCTGCGAACTTTTGGTGGAGCTATGCCAGAAAGTTCATCAGCCCATGACATTGAATAACTTTCCCCAGGGAACATACCTCGAAATACAAAAAATAAAAGCGACCTTTCATATAAATGAGCAATCAGCTTGCCAAATTTCTATGGAAAGTAACTTCCTTTTTTCGTATTTCTTGATTGGTCCGCTGGGAAAAGTTATTCAATATCATGAGCTAATCATGCTCTTACGTTATAAAATACGCGACACATGCCACCGAACTTCAAAGTTAACCTTAATGTGCAAGTTAAACGTAAACATTGAATTCGGGGGCAATGGCAAGTGTCGCGTCTTTGACAGAATTAGTATCGTGTACTTTCTTAAGGTTAGACTTTCAAGATAAGCGACAGCGACAACTGTCGTATTCCTTTGTTCTTCTGAGTATTCCATGCTGTATGTGTGTCTTTTTTGTGTCGCTCAACTTCAAAGTCAACCTTTAAAAAAAACTGATCTGTGAAAGTAAAAATAGCACAATATATGAGCAGTCATTTTAAAGTAAACGCTAAAAAGTGCCGTTAGTGCCTATACATAAGTTATATTTTTATCAATTACGACGTCCGTAAAGACACGTTTATTCGAGTACTTAATAGTTTAACATAAGTTTTAATCCCTATAAAAGAAGCCGCAAAAATAAATCAAGAGTTACTTAATTGGCCAGAATAAAACGCGCAAACTTTATGGCACAACTTCAAGACGAATGTGTCTTTTAACGTGGCATGTCAATTAATTCCTTATTTTGCGATAAGGGACACTTCCTTTCACTGCCTCGGGTGTTTCCAGATTTTCTTTATAATTCTTCAAGTTGACTGGGTATCGATTTATTAAGGGAATGACAAGCTCTGTGGCATAGTGGCGATAATGCCAGGCTGAAAATGATCTTGTTCAGATTGGTGGTCAGTCAGTTTAGGATGTTTATCTAAATACGATTATGTATTAGTTATTTATAAAATATACTTTTCACATTTACGCGCCCACCAATATGCTGAACGTGGCTTTTAGGTCTTATAAACCTAGGCTCTCTCCACCCGGCAAGGGAAGAAGATTTCAGATCTTATCGATACTATAGTATCGTTGAGTTACATATTTAACTCATAACAGAAGTCTCGAACTTACTTTACTACTAACCCCATAACACAAGTCTCGAACTTACTTTGGAGCTAGCTCAATCTGTCTGATTTATCCATATTTTTTACAAGATAAAACTTCCATTATACGTTCACAATTTTGTTATTTATGAACTTTCCGAATCTACCTAGTGTACCTAACTTGAAATCTTAGCTGTGATGTTCTGTAATCTATATGTAAATACATAATGTTTTCGCGAGTATAATATATTTAATTTTAATCGCTTAATACTGTTATATCGCATTTATTACATTACTAGCTTTCGCGCGCGGCTTCGCCCGCGTCAATGTCAATCCCTCGGGAATAGTACTTTTTCCCGGGATAAAAGGTAGCCTATGTCCTTCTCCGTACTCCAGAGAACTTGTATGCAAAATTTCAGTAGTTACGGCGTGAAAGCGTAACAAACAAACAAACAAACAAATAAACAAACAAACTCACTTTCGCATTTATAATATTAGTAAAGTAATAATAAGAATTTAGGAATAACAGTTACATAATAAAATCTTAAAGATAAAACAAGGTGTACAGTCAAGAATCATAAGTGCAGTCAGAGTCTGCTAAATCAATAGAATAAAGCATAAATTGCACTTACGACCTTATGTTAACGATGTCGTTTGACGTTAATAAGATGAATCACGCACACATGTATACAAAGGTGTTTAAAACATAATTATCGATAAATTCGTCGTATCTGGCAAGTTGCTACCTGGTGTAGCGGTTAAGCGCTTGGAATAAAGATAACGAGGGAGCGCTGGGTTCGAACCTTGGGTAGCCATGTCATATTTTTAAACTTAAAGGCATTTTTTCCTTGGTTTCTTTACATAATGCAAACATAAAAAGTAATATTTGACGGTCACAGATCTGTATATAACACACATGTAGTTGAATGTTAGTGGCGACAAGTTGACGTATTTTCTAACGATAATTGTTTTTGTGATAACCTTACTTTACACTTTTAAAATGCAAGCGAACATAAATCCGGAAACAAAGGCAAATATTATTGCTTTACATAATAGTGGTCAAAATATATCTCAAATTTCTAATGAGACGGGATTAAGTGTAAGTAATACCTATTATATTTATATTTTTAAGCATATGTAACAACACTGATTTTATACCTATATATTGGTATTGAATATTTAAAATTTTAATCACTGCGATTAAATTCAATATGTTTTATATTTTTTTATAGTGTTAACTTTGTGAATTCCAGTCATCCTACAATAGGAAAGATATTGAATCTCAATGTTTTCCTACCAAAACTTACATAGTTTTTTTTTTTGTTATAGTGGAGGACAGTGAAACGTTGGGTGCAGAGATTTGGTGAAGAGGGTAGCCTAGCCAATCGTCAGCGGTGTGGAAGGCCGTCGCTTATCAGCGAAACTCAGCGACGTCTGATGTTAAATGAATACCAAGGCAATGGTTTCATGCCCACCAGACATTTCGCGGAGTTATTTAACGTGTCGTTGCCAACTATTCGTCGTGCACTCCATGCTGATGGTGTGCATCACAGAAAACCTGCGCGAAAGCCATATTTGACAACGCGTCACAAAGAGAACGGCTACGTTTCGCAAGAGATTATTTAGATTTTAATTGGGAGAGTACTGTGTTTACGGATGAGAAATCATTTATGTCTAATCAGAAGGGTAGACTTTACTTATGGCGGAGAAATAACACACGCTGGAGTGAGCAAAATGTTATCCCAAATATTACATCTGGTCGAATATCAGTAAATATGTGGAGCTGGATGAGTGCAGCAGGACCTGGCGAATTAGTATGCATTACTTCCCGTGCTACAAGTTTGGACTACGTTGAAGTGCTAAATGACACAATGCTGCCTAGTGTGCGTAACGTATATCCATTCGACGAGATGAGAGAAATACATTTTGTTCAAGACAATTGCCCTATTCATCGAGCGAGTATTGTGCGTGAGTGGTTTAATTCACATGCCGAGGTGAAAGTTATACCGTGGCCAGCGCGATCCCCTGACCTAAACCCCATAGAAAATCTATGGGGCCTGATGGTGCAAAGGTGGAAAGCAAGGGATGATACTCACCTGATGGTAAGTAGAATAAATGGGTATCTCTTGGATAGGCATGTAACATCCTCGTCTTCATCGTCACTTACCATCAGGTGAGATGGGAGACAAATGCCTAATTCAAATTTTGTAAAAAAAAAAAAAAAAAAAAATGAGAGACACACAGAACAATTAGTGTCCCATTGCATGGAAGTTTGGAATAGTTTTATTGGTACAGATATATGCGCAAATCTTGTAGGGTCCATGCGTAGACGCCTACTGGCATGTATTGATAATAACGGTGGTTAGGTATACGAAATATTGAACACTTGTATAATTAACAAATCCGTGTAATGATTGCCTTTATTTTAAAATTATTTTATTTGTATCACAAGAAGATATGATGTTTATTTAAATTCGTAAAAAATATAAATTAAAAGTTGAGATTTAGTTTCAATTATTTTTCCATAATGAAAATGAATAATTTATGTTGAATTATAGTTGGATCAATTCGGCGGCGCTTGCTTGAGGTTATTGAAAAGTTTTAAGACTATTATCAAATTTTAAATATATTTTATGTGAAGTAAATAAACAGAAAATGTGTATAATAAAAAAGTAGAAACAAAATTAAGTAAAAAAAAATGTGTATATAAGTAGATATTTTTTAATAAATCTACCCACTGAAAAAAGTCTAGTGCCGCCGCGGGAAAGAAACAATAATAATTGTAATATTTTTATGGTTAGATGGCTTCAATTTTTTTTTCATCACGAAAACGAATACTTAAGCTATAATTAACCATATGAAATAGACAGGAATATGTGTCAACAAGATTTAATCTTTAACATTGAAATAAAATGTCATTCAATATTATTTTTTTTTATTTTATTTAATAATACTTTACTTACTTCCTACGTACTCAAAAGAGAATATCGACAACTCGAAGAAATACTACTTTTATATTTATTTACTTTTGCTATAAATACTATTACATATATAATAATAATACATAGGTATAATATATTTACTTTATAATTTTTTAACAATAAATACAATATTTAAAAACGAGCGAACAAACAAAAAGAAAACTCAAAAACAATTGGGTATTTAAAGTCTGATTTGAACCGTGGTCATAGATGTTCTGACAAGATGTGTGTAAACCGATAGCTCATTGCATCTATGACTCATTCGTCGAAATAAGGAATATGAATATGACTAATCATGTCCGAAAGCAAAACAGCAGCTGTGATGTTAGTTACAATATAGTCCTTGCGCCTATACCATAATTATAAATGTTAAGCCTTATAGCTATTCTGATAAGGTTGATTGATAAGGTTGATTTTAATTTCTTTGTTTTGTTACGGTTTACGTGATGGGTGTAAACTATCGATATCTATATATATGTATGGAATTCTTGTGCCAACTGCGGGTTGAGACATATAACTTATTTAGTATCAAGGTTGATATTTATTTGCATTATTTTATGTCAATGTGTGTGTGATTAGCGAGTTCAAGCTAATCTTTTGTAAGTGTGAATTATGGAGACCACTCACACAAAGAGGGAAGGTCCGCACTGCACTGAAATATGATCTTTGAGCTATGACTGCACTTTTGTTCTCTGAGTGTACAAGATATTGATAATTATGCAACCCACAACGCTATTCACAGTTTAAATCTGTTCACGTTAAACTAAATTTTAAGCATTATTACGGCAAATTTTTCGTTTTTTTAATTCAAACGGATATGTAGTATATTCTTGTCATTGATAGAAACTTAGCGAATGCCATGTAGAACTTGATAATGAAAAATTATAATTAATAATTTTAATATAAAATTATAATTTTTCATTATTTCTGAAAATTCTTCACACAGATATACTCTCGATTTGCGACAAGTCCAGAGTCGACAAGGCAGCGTAATATTTACGCTAAGAGAAAGATTTTTCTTATTTTATCACTACTTCGACAATCAAGTCGAACCTACTTAAGTGCGAGCAAATATTGCGCGGTAGCAAAACAGTCGAAATATTATGAACCTTATGACACTCCAATAAGGATAATATTCGATTACTTATACAGTATTTAATATCAACATTACTCATAAATCTGGAAACACGACGTCTTTGTACAAAATTTTCTCCTAAATTACGCTAAAAACCGTAAACAAATATAGATTTGCCAACAGAAAGTTGAATTGTAAATAAAAAATACTCGTATGCTCATAGAGAAATCAAAACGGATTATACGAATCATTTTCTATTCGTTTTGATAAGACAAGCGTTAGCCATCATAATATATTAGATAAAACTTACGCGAGGTATCATTTTAGGGTTTCGTAAAAACGGGACCCTATTGATATGGATCCGCTGCCTGCCTGTCTGTCTGTTCGTCCGTCACCAGGCTATCTCATGTACTGCAATAGTTTGACAGTTGAAATTTTCACAGATCATTTATTTCTGTTGCCGCTATACCAATAAATACTAAAACACCGTGTTTGGAAACAACAAACGTGATTATTTTGCTCGTTTTTGCTCGATATTGATAACGGCAGCAGGCAGACGCTAGAAATATTCGCAGAATATTTAGTCGTATATTAACTTAAAAAGAAATAATGAAAATATAACAAATATTTTAGAGGGCTCTAATACAACAGAAGTGATTTTTACCGTTTTTATAAATAATGGTAAGGAACCATTCGTGCGCGAATCCGACTTGTCCTGTTTTATTATATTAAACAAAACGGTACTCACTTAGGTATTTTTTACTACTAAAAATACTTGTATGAAACCTTTTTGTAAAAATAAACATTGCCAATCATGAAAACTTTATCTCCCAGGGACGTATGTTCTGTTTTCCACTTGGCAATAGGCTCGAACACCCTAAACACCATCCAGAATCGTCAACTACACAATCCGATCTCCATCGAGTTAAATTTTGGAATGGACACGTATGACCTGCTTGCTGACCAGGGACACACAGCCTTATATACAACGTGATTTTGAACCTCCTAGCTTTATTGAAATCTCAAAATCAGAATTCCTAATGAAATATAGAACTGCAAGAAAAAAAGGTGAAAATCGAAAAAGAAATAGGGTTTCCCATACAAAGTCGCCGATCAGCTGGACGAATTTTTATGGAGTCAATTTTTTTTTTCGGTTTTTACCTTTTTTTCTTGCAGTTCTGTATTCCATTAGGGATTCTGATTCCCAGATTTCAATATAGCTAGGGGGTTCAAAATCACGCTGTATGCGTCTGGACTGGAAGCAAAACAAGAATGTGCCAGCTGTTTTTCTTCACGCAAAGATCGTAAAAGTAAATGAAAAAAAAAAAAAAATGAAAAAATCTTTATTTCCAAGCCTTAGTTTATAAAAATACATATTTCTGGGACCCACCTAGTAAGCTTAGATAAAGCCTGTGACAGGTGATAATTTGGAGACTATTTTGACAAAGCTTGTTGCTGATAAACCGTTGTAGCTCTTTGACGAAACATGTTGTGGATAGTCTTGTGTAATTTTTTTGTTAAAAGTAAAAAACAATGTATTTTACTATTAATTTAACTGTTATTTAAGAACTTCGTTCTTGTCGGTTGAATAGCTTTCACGCCTTATATCCTCAATCATCCATTTGACATACTTGTGCGACAAAACCTTTGCCTTCTTCTAAATCTGGTCTTTTACAGACCAGATTTCCCGTCCGTCCCTTTCTTGCTTGCCTCGATTTTGCCTTCTATGATGTTTTTGATGAAATAGTCATGTTGGACAAAGTGACCAAACATTTTCCTTACCTTTTTCTGACTTCAATATAGATCTTATTTCGACCCGTATGTATGTAATATTGTGAGAACTGCATTTTTTGTTATGTGCAGTTTGTGTATATCTCAATACGGGTGCCAAATTTCATAAGTGTACATACATTTGTAGGTCTTTTTGTCGCGCATTTCCAAAAAACTATAATTTTGAGGCTAAAAGTAGCTAAAAAATTACTCTGGCTCCTCCGTGCTTCAGAAGGCACATGAGCGTTAGTCTAAGCTGTCATCATGAGTTGGCTATGTCAGAAGTCAATAGCTTGAAAATCTGATATCATAGTTGGGCAGTTACGTACGAAAAACAAACAACAAACATGATTACTAGCTAATGAGCAAACCACTTGTGTTAGCTCATTGACTAGTAATATAATTTGTTGCTTGTGATTCGAACGACCCACATCTAGATTTCACTGCCTGAAGATGCCCCGTGTAGAGGCGAAACACGTGTCGCGAGCACGACGGCCGACATTGCTGCAGCCTCAACAGATGCAGTAGTATCGACCAGGGTTGCATGCATCAACTATTGGTGGCGGGCATGAAGGGACTAACAGTAGTGGGTGGGCGCTGGCCAGCAATAGTTTGCATGAACTAATTGGCGGCGGAAGCACGCAAAGTAAATTGTCTCAAAGTAACTGTAGCTTTGACTTCAGCAAAGTAACACCTGAATCTATTAACTAGTAATATAATGTTCGTATCAAGTGACGCTGGTAGGTTTTAAGGAGAATTCCTTTCTTATTTCTCTCCTTAAAGCCTACAAGCTTGTTAAATTTGACTTTAGTTGTCTTTACCATTGACTTTATCTATTCGGTGAGGAATGGGAACGTGATACTGTTTCTTTTGTCCGTATGAGGTGATTTAATATTCCAACGTCACTATTGACACGAACAATATTCATTCTGCAAAGCGCCATTGTATGTTTATTCTTGCGTCACTCTCGCTTCCTCGTCTCCATTTTCAGAGAAGACCAGAAGTATTACTGGGAAGTTAATCACGAATATTCACGAAACATCATTTATTACATACACAAAGAGAGTGCTCAATCTACTCGTTTGCTGTCACATAAACACTTGCTTCCCTATAACTTACGATGTTTTCCTGCTACGGCCGTCTTTACCGTCACAATTAACCTTTAAAATTAGTTATCACCCATCTTCGTGAGTAACACAAAGAAAAGGACGCATTTTTTAACCTTCAAAAAAGGAGGTTATCGATTCGACCCGTATGTATAAAATATTGCCATAATTTCAAAGTTTTTGTTTATGTTAGTCTATACCAGACTAAATACAGTTACTAAATTTCATATTTGTGTATGTTTTTCGCACATATCTCAAAACATTTATGTAGGATTGCAAAAATATTATTTAGTGGAACTTTGTATTCTCCAACTAGAGAAACAGAGCAAGTTTCATCGAAATTGGTTCAATAATTTTGAGATAGAGTTAAGTGTGTAGGTATCACTTTCTAAGAAAAATGTAAGGTGGTTTAATTTATGTAAATGACTACTTGTTTAAATTATGCTTCGATGCAATCTGTGTGGCTTATGAGTTTGCATTGTTGCAGAAATGGATTCGAAACCAACATTCATTTTGCGAGTCATTTTATGCATACTTATTACACTAAATTGATACACCGATATTTCTCGAGTGCCTGCGATACGGATGAATATAGTGCATTGGGGAGTAGTGCTTGCATGTAGGTTCAGTGCAAAATACGTTTACCACTTTGACATTTTTTATTCTCAGTTTATTTTATTGGCACTTATCCAAACATCGACTAAATGATCCAAGGCTCATCAATTTCTAAAGAACAACCTCAAAAAGCTCTTTAATTGCAACTAATATATTTTTTTCTCAAGTCAAAATCAAGTATTTCTCTATCTCTTACGAAAAATACAACCAAAGTTCGTAACACACTAGCCATTTCCTTGATCGACTTTCATGATCTGCGAGAAAGGAAAGGAGTTAACACATTTTTTCTTTCAAACTAATATGAATACATGTATCTACACTTCTAAACTAATATATTAAAATAAGCGGCCAAGTGCGAGTTAGACTCGCCCATGAAGGGTTCCGTAGCAGAAAGTAACATAATATAAAAGTTCGTTGTAACTTTGATTAAGTGAAAGGTAAATTGCGGTTTACGATTTATAACGCATTAAAAAAATAACAACTTACTGGATCTCGTTCAAACCAATTTCCGGCAGAAATTTGTATGGTAATGTACATCATATAGTTTTTTTTAGTTTTATCATTCTCTTATTTTGGAAGTTACGGGGGGGGGGGGGGGGGGGGGTAAATCTTTTTCTCCGAAAATGGAACACATCACTATAAATAATGGAAAAAAGTCATCAATCTTTTTCAAGGAAGCGATAAAAAGTTCGGAATACTTTTATAACAGAAAGAAAGCTTTGTGTAAAGTGAATGTGAAATAAATTACAAAAATGGAACTAAGAAGCTATAAGCTGATAAAGGTTACCGTTTTTTTAGGACAAGATACAGGGTCAACGACAAAGTGAATGAAAATTGAAAAAAGTGATAATGTGGTAGACACTTATTAAATGAAGAAATGAAATATGGTAAAAAAAACCGGTGATTTTAAGTATATTACTATTTATTTTTTGTAATTTTTAATATGGCGCCCAATTTAACTTTCCATAATGAAAACAATACCTGCGTTACACGTTAGTCTATCTGAGTTTTATAAATTGAACGGTACGGAAGGGAGTTTGAAGAATATAATTGTGTCTGTCTAAGTCATTTTTGTTATTGATTTAGTTTGACTCCGCTTTACGTTGAAAAAGCAAATTATATTTGTATGGGGGCCACGTGTAAGCATAACTGGAGAAAAAATTTAAGTAGCCTATCCTGTGTCTTGTACTTCTGAATGTTTACCTACTAAGTTTCCTAAAATTCAGTTAATTTGTTTAAGAGTTATGGAGGAATATATATACATACGGAAAAAAATAAATCGTCAATTTAGTTTCAGTATCATATAGAGCTTATAAACACGATATCTCTGAAAACAAAGTAACTTACTCCATGACCAACCCTTACAGCTTTATTATTAGTATTGTTGATATTGATGATGTTATTCATACACATCACATCTCAGGATTTCTTTGCTTAGATGCGCTCCTTAAACCTTCTTTGCGTCGTGCATATGTTGACAATTACAAGAAATCTCAAGCAAACCAGTTAAATCAAGTCCCCAAAGGGACCTTGGAAAACAAAGCTTTCGTGGCTTCGTTAAAGTTAAGAAAATATAAGCTCTCCACAGGTAAATTTCAGTTAATTTGAAGTTCAGTGGTCGAGCATCGATGGGCCAGATGTCGAAGGTTGTTCGAATCCTAACTGTGGCAAATATTTTCATCACATCTTATCGATATTAATATTAAACCGAGATTTGTGTTACATAATATAATTAGTTTTTTAAGATATATTTTCATTTTATGTTGGTCTGTAATCTATGGGCCTATGTAATGTTTTACTCGTTTCCTGACTGTAAAATAATTTATTATTATTATATGATATGCAAGTAAGTAAAATTTCAGCTTTGTCGCTTAAATATAACTGTATCAAACTCAGTTGCAAGATTATATCCCTACAAATATATATTCTAGGTAAATGTAATTTCTTGCTTGAATAAATTCGATATTCCTAGGTCCGCCTTTCGGAGAAAATTAGAACTACGAATATGAAAATTGTTATTTTCTGGTAATTATATTATTATATAACTACACGAAAGAAAATAAAGTGTATTTGGTTTTAGAAAAGAAGGAAAAAAACGTACAAACGCTAAAAGAATATTCCCCGTGGCTCGACCTCTTACCTACTTAGTTCAGTACCAATCATTAAACCATTGATCCAATCATTCCTTGACGTAATAAGTTAAAGTAACGTTCTTTATTTTGAACATATTTTTAGTTATATTAAAACACGGACAAAACAGGGTATAAGAAAACTGGTACCTAGCTAGATAGATTTCTTGCCCCCGAAACTCCCTGTATACAAAATTTCATCGTAATCATAACAGCCGTTTCCGAGATCTCTTGTATATATTATGTTTATAGAAAAAAATCTGGATAATATAAAAATATACATTTCTAGGTTTTCCTGTAATCCTTAAGTAAAAACGTGTATTATATATTTTTTACGTTATTAATACGTATATAAATAGTTTCAGAGATAAGGTAGAGGGAATGGTCATTTTTTGCAAAAAAATATATTTAAGTTCATTAAAACAAGCCCTTTAATTTGATATGTCACAAGCTACAGTTTGCAAAACGTTTTGAAAAATATTCTGAATTGTGACCCCCAAAAGTGCCCCCAATCTTAAAATGTATTGATATCGCTACATATACATATTTGGATCACATTAATCTATAAGTGTACTTAATTTCAACTTAATCGGTCCAGTAGATTCGGAGTAAATTGGCTGTTTGAAATTCAGACAGACAGACAACGGAGTGATCCTATATGGTTTCCGTTTTGTCACTCGGATGTACGGAATCCTAAAAAAAGACGTGAGCAGAGTTTGAACCAGCGACCTTAAATACGACCTACGCTCGCCAAATTGAGATATCGCGCTACAATCCTGACCATCTAAAATCTCCACCAAATCCCAATCCCCTTAAACGCGTTAAGGGGATTAGAATATGGTTGTTGGCTGATTGTTTGATAATACAGATGATTCCGTGCTTCGGAAGGTACGTTAAGCCGTTGGTCCCGGCTGCCATCTGGTGATCCATAAAGAAACCACGTCAGAGGCCGAGAGGCGGTACTGAAGAACTCTGACACCACAGTGTGCATTATCGATTGACCGTGTCACCTACACGTAATGATAATGCTATAAATATTAAACCATTGTTTCTTCACGCTATTTAGTTAAGATTCATTACATTTGTGTACTTCTTCTTTTCAGATTGGCCTGGGTCTTGGATGTTTATCTATGTATGTATTTGTTATATAATATAGTATCGTTGAGTTAGTATCCTATAATACAAGTCTCGAACTTACTTTGGGGCTAGCTCAATCTGTATGATTTGTCCATATATATTTATTTATTTATCTTCTCTTAGAAAAATGTCAGCGTCACTTCTACATTTTAAGATTTTTTATAAATATTTATACATGTGGACAAATCACAGATATTGAGCTAGCCCCAAAGTAAGTTCAAGACTTCTTTTATGGGATATTGACTTAACGATATTATATTTTATAACAAATACATATAAAGATAAATATCCAAGACCCAGGCAAATTTGAAAAATATCATTTTTCATCTTGACCTCACCGGGGATCGAACCCGGGAACTCCAGTGGCAGCCTGGTATGGCGACCACTAGGCTACAGAGCTCATCTCAGATGAAGTTAATCATTATTATTTTCCACTGCATGCACTGCACCCGGCGCGACATCGTTGCACCGCCGAGCACCTACTTTCTCCAGTCGGCTCGTCTAGTGATGTATCATAGCCGCAATTGTTATTTTAATTAGCAATTAGCACTCACTTTCAAAGAAATGCAGAACACTGGTTGCTTTCATATAAAGTTGTGCGAGCTCAAAGTTTTTCTTTATTTTTTCCATTTATCAAGTTGTGTGACGTGATAGCGGACTGCCTAGCCGATAGACGAAGAAAACTGTTGCATCGTTTAAATTTGGTTTTGATTCTTAAGATTTTGTTCGATCGAGTGATAAAACGGAACCCTTATATGATCACTCATGTGACTGTGTATCCGTATGACACAGCCTACTTGTTCCAAATCTACTGAACTAATTAAATTTAAATTTGGAACCCTTATATATTTAACACAAAAACGTGCATATTACGTAAATAAATATATTTTGAATTTCAAGCTATTTTTAGGGATCACCATATCGGAATAAATCTTTATGTGTACTAAATATTGACTTAATCGGTCCAGTAGATTAGGAGTTAATTGGCTGTATCAGACGGATAGACAGACACATGAGTAATCCAATAAGGGTTCCGTTTTGTCACTCAGTCGTAAGGAACCCTAAAGAAAAAAAACCAAACTGTTTTCTTCGTAAACGAAACGGCGGCAGGGTGCGGCAGTATAAAAAATAATTTTATGCTTACTCAAATCAACATTAAAGTAACGACATTAACTTTATTGATTTATTTGTGTTTGTTAAGAGCAATTTTATAGGCAATTTAATTTTATTACAAAGGCAATATACAAACCTAATTGCAATAGCTTTATTCGACCTCGTAAACTTAAATAACACGAACTGTATGTTTTTACATATTTTATTATAATATCTCTATGTTACCAAGTTCTTTACTATTATTATGCAATGATATTAAATATGCCCAACTAGCACGCTAAACGTGGCTTTTGGTTCTTCTGGTCCTAGGTTATGTCGGTTAATGAATGAAATTCTAGCTTCAATGAATGATTTTGTATAATGCTGAATTGAACTTATAGAAGAAAGCTACAATAGCCATGGTAGATCCTGAGGCTTCAGACAGACAGGGACACCGCAAGGACGGACGGACAGTCTGACAGGGATTACAGACAACTGGGACGGAGAACTTTCAAATATAATAACTTACACTTAAGGGCAATGTTATGAAGAGTAGACTAGGTAAAGATAAAGAGAATAGGTTATTTGTTCCGATTTTTCGATTCGTCGAATCGAACGTATTGAACTTGCGGTGCGAGAGCGAAGCGCGTAGCGTCTCTGCTACTCTGCTTCAGCTTGGAAATAAGTTCTTTCATATATGTCTGTTCGGCTATTCTCCTCTGCAGGTCGCAATCGCAACTCTCAACCGATTCTCGTGAGATTTTATGTGCAGACATACAAGTTTGCAAAATTATCACATTAGTATGTTGAAATTAAATTCAAAAGGGTATCGCTCCCCTAACCCCTTTAACCCCTCGGGTATCAATTAGCCTCCTTTACCCTGGCCATAGGTAAAAGCGGTCAAGTAGACTCATAGTAGATTGCTGGACAAAGAGCGCACGCGCGCTTTTTCAATTCGTGTTTCTAAGCACAACTCGTGTTTGACTCACTTTTTGTCTATGAGTTGTGAAGATTCCTTTTGTGTTAAAGAGAATCTTATAATCACGTGAAAGAAAAAACACCTTTAAGTGGGTTTTATTTTTTAAAGCGAATCATTATTACTATCGGTGGCTTCAGTTTTTTACTGTAGTATAATGTCAACGTATTAATGTCTAGTATAGGGTTCATTGACTTATATGTATATAACTATACAAATGTACATTGTAAGCTCATACAAGGTTACGTACTCATGCTACGTGGCACTTCGTACTTTACAATTGATTTTTAAACAGATGTCGGTATTGTTAGCTTGCATCAAGAAGGTTTATGAAAAATATTCCGGTGGGCGTATCTTTTGTTTAGAAATCATTGATAGGGTCAATTTCACGTAATGTCTTCAATGTTCTTGATTAAGAACACACGAGTTTTCGCAACACCACAACATTTTCAGCGACGTCAAAACTAATATGCTGTTTCTGACATCACAAGACTTTCAACCTTGTACCGAAAACGAGTTTATGTTGTAGTGATTTAGCCGTTGTTTAGCACAGCTGGAGCTAAGGCTCAGGGCTGCCGTTAGGATTAAGTCATTATCATAATTTACGATTAGTAAATGGAAAGTATCCTTATTATAATCCCAAGTTATGAGTTTGTTTGCATATTTATTTGTTATTACGCTTTCATATCTAAACAACTGATCTGATCATCATGAAACTTTGCATACACGTTATTAGGAGTACGGAGAAGGATATATATGGTAATAAACTTAAGTAAGAAATCAGTTTTATTTTGCAAAAAATACTGTTTCCGAGGGATTAACATGAATGGAGCCGCATGTAAATGCTATTTTAAAATATTTTCTGACTGCAACGCCACAAAGGTTTCAAATTCTCTTTTAACCAGCCCTGATGACAAACAACATTCACACAATGCGGCTAGACTAAAAGATCGAGGAAGTGGATGAAGAAATAGGTAGGTAATTATGGAAGAAAGTGGGGTTGTATTGTATGATGTCCAAAGAGAGAGAGGAAGAAATACTCTATAACCGGGAGGGTGACTTTAAAAGTCACAGCATGGCGTCGAGATTCTCGTCTACAAGTCCCTTGTCAACAACGTTATAACCATCGAAAGTGTTTCCAACAGGCTAATATACCTGATACTCAGAGTATCTCAAAAATACTTGTAGAAGCTAATACAGATATAAGTATGACGACAGGAAAACACTCAGATGAAGAGGTGGAAGTGGTGTATAAGGACATGAGTAAGACCATTCGCGCAAGGTTCGTTGACAGCGGGTTACATAGGCTATATTTACGCCAACGAAGTCATGGGAAATCAGGATTAACTCATACACATACGTACAAACATGAACTCTCTGAAAACATAACACTTATTTTTGGGCAGTTGTGTAAAAGTATATTTTAAGCAATGTGCTGTACAATACGTGTGAAGCATAAATTGCATCCAAATGCACAACAGCAGCCCTGTTTAGAATCCTTGACATCATAGCATTGATACCTGTATCTTACGTGCTTCGGTAAACATGGGTAACGATACGCTTTGTATGGCCGACATGGTATATAGGAAAATTATAGACTGACCCCATTACTCCATAATGGTCATTCGATTATACTTATTAAAAGTAATTATTGCCATAGAAAATAACAATTGCTGTTATATGAATTCATATTATTGGATGATTATATTCGATGTTTTTTTTTTTCTTTGAAGTTTGTTTGTTCTTTTTTTCGTACGTGTTGTGTATGTGGCCATCAATGGTATCGGATTTTTCAAGCTGCTTAAAGGCATCTGACATAGCTTAACGACTGCCATCAATGAAACAGCCGGCTCCAATGGCCCAACGTATATTAAAAATATTTTGAGCTCCTCCTTGTTTCGGAAGAGCTCCAATCATTTTTATGCTACTTGTGGTCACCCATCAGAGTGGGGGCCGCACCTAGGGTTGCTTTAGTAAGCTCTTATAATGTTCGTCCACTGGGCCATCGAGCTCTTCATTTTTCATCAGTTAGTTCATTGTTAAGAATATTATATATCATCATCATCATTTCGAGTAGGTGATACGGTCAATTGACCATGCACACCCTGGTGTCAGAGTTATTCAGAACCGCCTCTCGGCCTCTGACGTGGTTCTTCATGGCAGCCGGAACCAACGGCTTAACGTGCCTTGCGAAGCACGGAATCATTATTTTGATAATATTATATAAAGTCAATTTAAATTATGCGCTAATATTTTAAAGGCACCCATAGGCTAGAAAGCAAAATAATTTTCGAGTTATCACATTGAACATTTAGAAAAACAGACGAAAAAAGCTCCCTGTTTACTAATAACACTTTCTTGGCATACAATTTTTGACTATTATCTACTATGGATACTAAGCACAGATTACTAAATAGTTACTGACTTCGACAGTCAAAACAGCGGATTTATCGATGTAAAAAAATTGCTACTAAAGCATGTCTTTGACCTACGAGACCTAGCCCAGCCCAGTCTCTCCCTCCTTCTGTCTCCCCCTGTCTCTCATTATGAATGTCTATATTGTAACATTTTCAGTAGGTACTACTACTGAACTACTTTAACTGTTTTCATTTTTACCCTTTTCTTTTCTCACGAACCTTTTTATTATTTGTTTCCGTAACGTCAACACGTTTCGATGGTATTAAATTTATCGTGGTCGCAACGACACTATCGATGCCGTCCCTCGACTGCTGAGTCTCGTCGCAACCACGATGGATGTTACTCCATCGAAACGTCAACGGAAACAAATAACAAAAAAGTTCTTACTTTCCGTTTACATACATATTCATAACTGTTATGCTTAGGAGTTCGTTGTCTGCTTTTATGCTTTTTCTTGTCCACATCGCACTGTCGTCTACATCCATGGATGTTAGAGTATGTATTGGCAACAACTTCATTCTTGAAAACCTGAAAAAGTAAATAATAATAACATAATATTAAACATTGTTGCTGATGTAAATGCTTACTAAATATTATACAAAATAAAGTTTGCTTTCTCTTTGGATAACAAAAAATCTTTTCATAATCGTTTCCGGTCGATAAAACTTAAAGCGTAAATTAAATACCAAATATAAGTTACATAAAAACAACATTACCCAAAGTATTTAAAGATTGAAATTAAGTGTCAAATACGGTTTTATAAGAATAGTCCGGAGTTTAAAAATGTAAAATTATGAAAGGCTTTTCTGAATGCATATCCGAATTGTTAACCAAACGCCAAAAAGGCAACTTTCTATCCGTCCGTCCGTCGAAAGTGCAAGTTGTCCAATATACATACTCCACTTTACATTATGTTATGACTTAACGTAAGGTACATTTACTGTTTTCTTGGAACAATTTTACAGCTTTCTTTAACAATCGAGCAATGTAATTCGTGCACGTAAAATTATAGGTGATATTCAAATTAAAACAAAGGTTTATTCTCATAGATGTGATAATCCAATTTTGTCTGGAATACTGAAAGACGCATTGCGAATTTTATTGTGTTTCAAATTAGCTCTCTTCATAATAATAGGAATATAACGATTGAGTTTTTATGTTCACACGATTCTCGTGTAGAAAGTTTCATAATTACAAATAATGACTTGGTTCTATTGTACTCTTTGATTTGTAAGGAAATGCATACGTACTTTTTTCAAATTATATAACATTTTTTGACTGATACAATTAATGATAATCAAGAAGAAATGAAATGACTAGTTTTTATTAAACCTAAAATGAGCATTTCTCTCGATGTCTTTATTGATTTAATTAAAAAAAGAAGCAATCAATTCAATCCGTATGTACGTAACATCGTCAGAATTGCACAGTGTTTCTTTCTGTTAGTCTACCTATAACAGCTTCTAAACATATGCGCCGAATTTCATACAGGTGAAATTTAATTCATTAGCAAACGTTTTAGGAGAGACTCAGACCACGAATCTGAACAACTTTCATTATGGGACCAAGTTCGACATCGTGAAAATAATATCTGCTCTTTCATATAAAAGTTGAATACTACTTGGCTAAAATCTATGGAACAGCAGATTTTTTATGCAATTTGGGAGTTGGTCCCATACTAAAAGTTGTACAGATTCGTGGTTTGAGTCACTCCTTAAACGTTTGCTAATTAATTCAATTTCACCCTGTAGTGTGACTATGTGAATTGTGAACTGCTTTTTGGGAATGGGTGAAAATCTCAGGAATCATATTAGTAGGCGATGCGGCTAGCAACCCAACACTATTTTGATTCCACTTCCTACCAATATGCTAAACGTGGATCTAAGGTGTTATAGACCTGGGTTCGGAAAACTCCGCAAACAATGTAAAATTATGTATGTACTAGCTTTTGCCCGCGGCTCCGCCCGCGTCAATGTCCATTCCTTTGGGAATAGTACTTTTTCCTGGGATAAAAGGTAGCCTATGTCCTTCTCCGTACTCCAGAGAACTTGTATGCAAAATTTCATTATAATCGGTTCAGTAGTTACGGCGTGAAAGCAAAACAAACAAACAAACAAATAAACAAACAAACAAACTCACTTTCGCATTTATAATATTAGTAAGGATGTTATTATTTAATTCACTTGCACAACAAAATTCCCTATTTGTTTTGTAGTGAGACGGATACGTATTTAATAAGTTATCAGCACCTTGATAATGCCTGCTGCATTATTCATACGAATATTAATTAAGATATAAAGTACTGTGTTGCTAACAGACAACTACGCCCTTCAATCATAATTCAGAATATAATTATAACAGTTTATTTATTTACTTAATTGATATAACGATACACGACAACGTGACAAAAGAGCGACCAATTGTGAATCTGGCTCACACATGAATAGTTCGGTACAGCGGCGGGAAAAAGATTTTATTAAAGCGGTGGCTAAACAAACAATCTGTGACGTCTCTACATAGTCAAAACATACAGCCAGTCTCAAGCGAAGTGAAAAAATTATGGTGTGATTCCTTCTTGTAAGGAGGCCGTTGTAGGGAGGTGTTTTTATTACATGACCGCCCAAAAAAAGAGTAAAATGTTACAATACATGGTGACGCAAGGGTCTTTTTGGTGAGGGCAATATTTTGAATCCAGAATGGGACGAAGGTCTCTAGCAAGGAATCTAGCAATAAAACTTTATTCTTCTTCGGAGACTCTATCTTGCCCTAAATAAAAGTATATGCAAGTCCCGAGAAGACATACTCTGCTTTTCATCTCCCTCTATGAAAACAATAATATTTGAGCTTTAATTCCCACGAAATCATAAAAGTTTAAATTGTGAATAAAAAAAAAATTTAGTCCCTTGGAAATAAAATCTCATTTATACCCTATGTACAGGCAACCGTTATTTGTTTTTTTAATAGATGAGATGAAAAAGCTTTTTGTCTTCTTGACTTTATAATAGATATATAAGGGCCACAACACACGGCGTATTTTTAACGCGCCGACGACGACGCGCAAATGACGCGCGTATACGCGCTTCAAACGAGATTCGAACGCAACCTTGTAACTTAAGCACACGGAGCCATCGTGAAACACGCATCTACTGTATTATATATAGTACCACGTTTTAAGCGCGCTTGAATCGGACAAACGCAAAAATCGACATCGACGGCGCCGTAAACGCGCGTTTCTGAAACGCGCGTCGCCGGCGCCTTTAAAATACGCCGTGTGCTGAGGGCCTAACACTGTCAAGATTGTCTGAAGATCTTATACCTTATCATCGACACTTCGTCTGTCTAGGTCGTGAGTAGATCACCTCGAACACTATACTCAGTCCGATACACTCTAATTAAGAGCAACATGTGGCTGCTTTAATGGTCTTATTATATTGTTAGGCAACAAGCAAGGCACGCCTTATTCGATCAACTTAACTAGCCGATTGTGATCATAATGTCTGCTGTTCTTAAGTTGAAAATCTAGTTAATGGTCTAAGTATATTTGTCTAAGTCTAAACCAAAAGTATAAAAAGTTGTGAAAAAACTAACATGATTTTTATTATTATTTCTTTATTTATTTTAAATCTTAAGTTAAGGATATATAATATTTTTATAAAAATATAATACAAAACAAAAACATTATAAAACCTAAACCTAGAGTGCTGTCAGCAGCGGAGCAGGGCTCAAATATTATTAACTAACTTTCGCTAGCGGCTCCGCCCGCGTTAATGCCGGTCCCTTTGTACAGTACATTTCCGGGATACAATCGTAGCTTTATCCTTCTCTGTACCCTAGACAACGTACATGCAAAGTATCAGTTGATTGGTTCAGTTGTTAGAATTCCAAACAACTAATTTGAGCCTCAGTGACCTTCAGTTGTAGTTTTGCTTTACTATCATACGGATGTTTATTTGAAAAATGCCGAAACGAAGGCTCCCTACGTGAAAAACTGAAGTTAATACCGTTTATGAAAGTGGAAAGACACGCGATGAAGTCTGTGTCAAATTTAATATATACTCATTGCATTTTTAATAAAATTTATAACATCAAAAAACATCTTCCAAAAGATAAACTAAAATGAGATTTTTTTTTTATTTGTTACATTCTTTTTACATTTTCATACTATTTTGAATGTTTTTATTATCTTTATTATACTTTTTTATCAATATTTAAACTCACGTATAATGTTTACGTAATACATTATTTAATTTAATCAAAAGAGGTGCGATCGCCTCTATAACTGAAATAACTTATTCTGACCTCTATTACTGAGGCACTGGGTAAGTGGAATACCTCTATAAGTGAGACAAATTTGGAGGTCCCTTGATGTCTCACTTAACCAGGTTTCACTGTAGTACTTACTCGGATGAATGGGGGAAAAGCAAGTAGCAGCTCGGGAGGCCGGGCTCGCTCTGCCTGTCCGGTGGTTGACGATGACACCCCTAACCGTAATTAGTCTGTATTTACAGAATGTATGAATACGGATTGTATTCATATATTCTGTAAATAATTCCGTAATCAACGCTGGATAAGTTTCGTATCAGTCAGCGCGGAAAAGTTAAAGACAAAAAACGCGTGCAACTCCAGTAGTTTCCGAGTAAATGTTCTTTACATACAGATCAATAATTTCCCTCAGTTATTGTTTTCGCAATTATACCTTCATATTTGTTACTGGATTTGGATAACGGATTAGATTTGTGAGATTTCTTAAAAATAAACGAAAACAAATAATAATCCCTGCGTCACCTTTATAGCGTCGGTCGCTATGTCCGTTTATGTGTCTGTCTGTTCGCGGTTAAGCTTAGAAATTAGTACAAAAAAGCTGTAATTGGGCATGGATCAATATATTATGATTATATTGATCACGCCGACATAGTGGTAAACATAGGTGGTAAACGTACCAATATGCTAAACATGGCTAAAGGTCTTTAAGACATGGTTCTGTATGCCCCGCAAGGGAAAAATACGTGATATATGTATGTATAAGATGTATGTGTGGCATAGTAGAGAAATAAATTTTTGAAAAAATGAGTTTCTCTTGTACTTGAAAAGTGGTTATATAATTTTTTTCCTCGTTACTTTAGTAATTTACTGTGGCATATCGTTGAATAGGTCTTTCAAGAATATTTTTTGTCTAAACATCATTGTTTGATTCAGAGACCCGTTTGAGATATACTAAGCCTCAAAGTGCTAATTTTGGTTGCAGTCAAATGTCTCCACCCCAAGCTAAATGGTTGTTTATGGAGATGATAAAAATAATCAAGGCAGTAGCAAATATAACGAAGTTAAAAGTAAAACTATCAGAGCAATAGAGTTCACAAGTCAAAGAGTTATAGTCGACCAACTTATGTTAAGCTACAGAACCCTTTACTGTGCGAGGCGCGACATGCACTTGGCCGATTTTATAATTTACTATCATTTAAATCTAGTTGACTCGTTATTGTCCGTCTCAATAAGTCACAAGTGAATGTATTGATAAACATTTTGTTTTATAGATATAAGTACATGACACTGACATACTGGTCAATAAAATGTATTTATCAATGGAGTCAATAATAAGTATAACATGAACTAGGTACACATATTATTATATTGTTACTAGTCAGTAATAGGTTATCGCAACACAAACATGAAAAAAATATTTATCCTTAAACAGACTCAACCTAAACAATTACTTTCATTTATACTGAAAAGAGTTTCACTGTTACAATGTCAATGTAATTTTTTTGGTTATGTTACATAGCGCAAACCCTTCCGCACAAATAAATATATGACTATAGTGTCATTTTAATTGTGTCTAACTACGAGACAAACGGTACCTAAAATGTTAAGCCTCCGGTTCTTATCATACGAAAGAGAATATCATTTCATCGGTAAGTAAAATATGATGGGGTATGAAGAAAAACTAGATTTTGGAATTGTTTTTTAAAATAAGCGTTATATAATAGGCATGCAAATATAATAATGGGATTGTATTTTCAACACATATGAATAATATCAGTATACAATCAACCTTGAAGTGTAAGTAAAATGTAACTTTATGATATTCTGAAATATCATATGTTCAATCTGCTTACTTATCAAATATTTGTGAATCTCATACAATATTGTCATCCATGTTTTGTAATTAAAACGGTTTGTCCATTTACAGGTAGGTTATTGTACCTACCTATATTGTTTTATAATACATAAGTCTTCGGGACTTCACCATTACGTAAGTTTACTAATAACATCAAATCTAGGTCTTTGTGTCAAGTAACTTCGCAGTAGTATATATAATAGCAATAAATATAAAACGTAGGTACCGAGAGAAGCCTCATTGTTTGTTGTTAGTCTGTAGGTAGCCAACACTAATGTTAGATTTTTAAGCCTCGTAAAGACATCTAACGGAGTTCTTGGCAGGATTTTGGAGGACGGCCGGCTGCCTGCATTTTGCCAACTAGCCTTGGGTAGCTCCAGAATGAAGTAAGAGTGACGGACCGTGGATTTAAAAAAAATTGCTTTTAGTAATCAGCCAATTAGACCTACAAAAAATTTTCGGTCTCCACCTATTACGGTTCAGAAGATACAGCCCTTTGACAGACGGACATAGGAGGCTTACTAAAAGGCTTCCGTTTTACTCTTTGGGTACGTAACCGCTAAAAGATACTGAGGTTAACTTTTTTCATAGTGTTTTTCTTCACCGTAAGTATATATAGTAGGCGATGAAGGTAATATTTATCTACTAATTCCCCCTGCACCATTACTTCATCGGACGACGCGGCGTGGACGGTATTACATCCATATGTGATCGTTATTCCCGCTCACCGCACCTCTAGATTCACTTTCTCCACCGCGTCGCTGTTTCCCGACACATACAATAAAAAGATTTTCAGAGCAAGAGTGAATAGATTTTTTTTTAAGTTTGGGTGTACCATCCCACCTAGCAAGATAGAAGTCAAACGCACTGAAATTACCGAGAGACGCCTTTTTTAATATATGGATATCACCAATAAAAACAATCTTACTACTACCGACCCAATTCATCAGATGTTAATACACTTCATAAGGAGCAAGTAAAATAATACAGTCTATCATTCTCTTACAAAGCTAGTATAATACAATACAGTATAAGTCCTATTATTGTTCGCAATAGCAAAGTTGGTTATAGTGTGGAACATTTTAAAGTAATCCGTGCTTGTAAATTGATGTTAAGCAGGCTAGTAAAGAAGTCCCATCAGGACTTTTGATAGCCTGTACTATGTTTAGTTTCTAAGCAAAACTAGGATGAATCGCTAGTCTCAAATAAGGAAAATTTCAGAGCTCAACTAAATATAACTCCTTAAGATAATATCGTATACAGGTTACGGCTTTGACTCCATCGTCCTCAATAATTATTCTGTCTCACTGCTCTCCACTCCTTGACATACATTACGGGCAGATTTATTTTCAGTAGCAATTCACAAGCATATGATATGAACAAACCGCAATAAATTAAAGAATAACGTTAGATAAATACAAATGCGGAAAAGTAAACGAAACTGTATGTCATGGACAGCACGAATTCTGGCTAAAAATACTACAAAACTACTTTTAAAGTTATTTATTAGTTAAACTTTTATTATTTGTTTTTCGTTAGTAAGTAATACTGATGGCAGATATTTCAGAAAGCTAGTTTGAGATTGGTTTTGCAACTTAACCGCTCCTATGTGGCTGCGCTAAAATGCATTGTTTAACTGTTGTATCTGGTTTCCAGCATACAAGATGTTAATTGAGTATTTTCTATTCCTTAAACATTAAGTTTTCTTAAATAAGAATAATTTTAATTTATGTAGATTCATAATAATTAAACATCACACGTAATAGTCCCCACTGGAACTATCGCGTATAAATGTTCTGCTAGTATCGCTAGTGTAGCGTGAGGTCTGCAAATTTCTCCCCCGCAACGCAACAGAATTAAGTCAATGTCCGAATTTCAACCGTCATTGGACCTTGCCTGCACCAATACGTAAAGAAAATCCTGACTGATCTTTGAAGAGGTGAATCAGCCCGTCGATATGAATGACTTTCTTTATGGGATCAAAGCTCAAATTTTTTTGAGTTCCCAAAAAAGTTTGACATTTCCAAACATAAATGTTAGGTCACCTGGTCAATTAGGAATGTCAAAAAAAATTTAGAGATCCCAAATATTGGTCCCATATGAAAAGTTGTTCATATCGACGGGCTAAATCATCCGTTCAAGGATCGGACAGGGTTTTCTTTACATATTGTTTAACAACTCGTTGCGTGACGTCAATAATAATAATAGTCATGTGTGCCGCGGTTACCAGAATCAGATGATAATGTAGAACCAGCTACAACATCTTCGGGGGCGTTCTGACCCTCCAATCAACGCATTGACAATACTGACAAAAATACAAAAGTAAAGCCGTTTGCTCAGGAACAGTACTTTTTTCGGGATATAAGGAAGCCTATGTCCTTTCCGTATGCAAAATTTCTTGAAAATCAGTTTAGTAATTAAATCGTGAAACAGTAACAAATGAACAAATTTACTTTTGTATTAATATTAGTTAAGATTTTGACACATTCTGTGTTCAAATCTCTAACTGTTCCAAAGATGCAACCTCGTAAAAGACTGACGGACGGACAGCGGGTGTAGTAAGGTTACCGTTTTCACCTTTGGGTATGGAACCGTGTTGTCTCAACGATTAAATCGAGCAATAAAATTCTGGAGCCTACCAACTAAAATCTCCCAATAGTCCGTGAACAAATGCTTGACCTTCATTGAAGTAATTTTACAATAAAGATGGTCGGCTTTCGTACTTCCTCCGCGCGATAAAGGGGTTCAGGTCAGTCGGGACCACATGCACAGTCTAGTCACATGACTCGGATGAGGGAACGTGTTGTTGTTAAACTTATTGAGCCTTGTTAAGACCACACAAAGGATAGTCTCTTGAAGTTATCATAATAATGTTCCAGTTTTGGGTCCAATTAGATCAGTTACGTAAGATTAAAAGACTAAACAATAACACTATATCCCCGCCCAAAAAATTGTCGAGGTGTCGGTGTGTCTGTCTGTGGAAGCTGTCAAACGGGTGGACGGATTTGAATGCTGTACCTGTTTTATATTCGGAACAAAATTTATCTGGCAATGTTCTTAGCTGGTAGATGTAACATAGATAGTGAAATATACACTGTACATATTGAGGCAAATCTGCTGAATCGTCGATTTTGGGTTTAATTAATTGGACTAAGAATCCTTATTTAAGTCGTCCAGGATCAACTTTTTTTTTTAGTCTTTTCACACGACACAAGTTTACAACTTACTTGGGACTAGCTCAATTTGTGATATGTCCGTATATATTTATTTTCATTAAATTGATAGCTAAGTATCTCTATAAGAGAAACAAGTAGAATTATTTAGAAAAAAAAACCGCCTGCTCTCCCTTTTACTATCTATCTAAGGATACTTGGGTTTTTGAGATGAACCTAACAATACCTACTACGACTTGAGGTTTTGAGAGTGTCCTAGCATCAAAATCCTTTTACCTTGAAACACATATCTCACATTGCGTTCTTATTTTTAAGAACATAAGGTTTAAATTCCATTGTTAATCTAAGATTTAAACAGACAATAAGTAGTTAAGTAACCCGATTGTAAAGCCTGTCACGTTTATTTCGGTGTTTATGCCTGTGAAAGACTACACGTACTGAATGTTGTTTGAGCAAGACTAAGCAATTTATTATGCTTTTTTAATTTTACCAAAACAGTGACAACACAGCCAAGTACTAAAATTATCCACTCCCACAAAAAACCGGCCAAGTGCGAATTGGACTCGCGCACGAAGGGTTTCGCACCATTATGTATAAAAACGGCAAAATAATCATGTCTGTTGTATGGGAACCCCCCTTTAATATTAATCATCATCATTATTCCAACCGTTAGAAGCCCACTGCTGGACAATAGCCGCGGCCAACCTTGACGCTTGGTCAGGGTTCGGACAAGCGAAGTAGGTGCATTTAGGTTATCTATGTATATCTGTGGTAGATATATAGGTACCAGTAGGTTATTGTAATTTTATATTTCTTGGTAGGTGAACTATCAATAAAATCTAGAACAAATAAAATCTTCTACGTCTGAATTTGATATATTTATTTCTTTTAAAAAACCTACTTACTAGATTTTTCCGAAATCATTAAAAATGTTTCCGTAACTTCATCCACATTGATCAGCAACCTATGCAAGTCTTTACGTGAACAGGTGTCCAAACGTCCGGATTTTTAATTTGGTAGGATAAAAATCGCAAACGTAACAAATATCAATAATATTTACCAAGATATATGTAAGCTTCCATGAATGGCTACACGTTTTGTAAAAGAAAAGACTTTGAATTTTATTTGGCAACAGTGACACGACTTGAATTTTGAGATGGGCGAAACGCATCGTGCAGTGTATTCTTATGTCGTTTACTGTGAGGCGTCTGGGAGAAGTTTATTTTTAAAGTTTTTAGTATATTAGCATCACATAATACGGACTAAGTATAATACAGCGTGTAAACGTACCCTCGACATTCCCTTAAAAAGGTGACTCAGCCCATCAATACAGAGATTAAGTTACATCAGCGATTGAAATGCGAACGAAAATATCTGACGATTCCAATGAAGCTATTCGTTCACCTCGTGTGAATGAAAGGTGAAAAGATGCTCGCTAGACTCGATCGCTAGCTGGTGCTGTGGCCCAATAGGGTATATCATTGTCTTGACCCTCGACGTTCAAGGTTAAAGGGGTGACTAAGCCCATCAATATGAACAATTTTTCCTACGAGAACAATGATGGGAACTCAAAAAAAAATAGAAATTCCTATACAAACTGGCCTGGCGCCAGAACTCTATTGTATGGAAATGCCGAAATTTTTATGGAGTTCCCAGCATTGGTCCCGTAGGAAAAGTTGTTCATATTGATGGGCTTAGTCACCCCTTTAACCTTGAACGTCGAGGTAAGCCCTTTAAGAGGACGTCTGACGTAACTTAATCTCTGTAGTTCGCGATGTGAACCAAATTATGAAAAGAAGTGAAACGATGCTAGATAGGCTCGCTGGTGGTGTGGCCTGCACTACCATGTAAAAAAACGTACCTAGTATCTTCTTCTCCTTATTTAAGAGCTATTTCTATGGAGTATGCGACTTTCTCTATGCTCTGCTTTATTCTTTAGTAACACCAGCTTTCGCCTTAGATTGGTCAACAAAACTAAAATCCCCTGGACCTGTCTTTCTTTTTACCTTTCCGTTAAGTACGTATTTAAAGAATGTATTATGTATGTACCCAAGTAGGTAGCATGTTGAAATTATTATTTTAGTAGTCACTTCTCTTTTTAAGTATCATAGTATCACGTCTTTTTCCCTTGCGGGGTAGACAGAGCCCAGGTCTGTATTAAGTGAGGGTTTGCTTAAAGTGCCCTATACCATAGTAATTGAACCATGCCCCCCTAGCACATGATTTAATCCAACACTGGCACCTACAGCCAGTCAGCCAGACTGCCTAAAAAAAGAGTGTAATATTATTAGAGTTTTAATATGTATGCGAGTTTTTATTTCACCATAGCTATGGTCAGGGGTGTCATCCTCAACTGTACTGTCATCGGGTACGCGCGTCCGGCCTCCCGAGCTGCTACTTTGCTTTACCGTTTCATCCGAGTGAGTATTTGTACCCGAATGCCTTCATTCTCTTCCCAAATCCAACTAATTCCTATCCTTCCTCAGCTCCAAAATGCTTCCGATGGGCAGCAGGCACAAGAAGCCAAAGAAACTGCGCTCGCCAACCCGCCTGCCAAGCGTGATGAGTATGGCCATATACTCCCATAGAATGAAATTTCCTTGAGAGGGGTCATGTCAGCAGTGGACTACTAATGGCTGGAATGAAGACCATAACTACGAAATGCCAGGATAGATTAAAATGCGTGAGGTATCGTTGAAATTATTATAATTACTACTTTCTTTAGAGGAGGCCAGCCCAGCAATGGCCTGCCGCAAGCTGCTAATTATGAATGAATGATGATGAATAATTTCCTTATCTTTCTGGCAAGTTAAGCGTGTTTTTTTTTTATTTTTATAACAATATTAAATAAGTCCTGATGATGATGATGAAAATATTAATCTTGTCTTAGATCGTGCAAGGACTATGTATCAGCGTCTGTATGTTTAGCAGATATGTAATATATCATGTTCACGGACATTTGTAAAACATGGGACCCATGTCACGCGTGACCGGAATGCGTAAAAATTACTTAACCTCAGTTAGCTAACGACATCTCGCAATATGTGCATAAATCTTGTACAATGATTTATTATTCGAGGTAAGGTTTGTAGTAATATTACCTGGTTTAGGCATAAGTTGTTAAAGTGACAGTCCAACTCTAGTGTCCTAGAGTTGGACTGTCACGGCAAACTTGGGTATTGATACTTATCTAAAATTATTCTCTTTTCATCGCCGCAATCATTTATCTTTTTTTTTACTAAAAGGATTGTGTTTCGCGTGTATCTTGTTTGTTTGTTAATTTCTTTATTACCTTGTATATCACTAAAAATTGAATGGATGTCGACAGATAAGGGATCGTAAGGTTAGTCACTTCAATAACTCAAGTGTCTTTAAATAGATTTGTAACGGAAGAATCGAGCAGTCGGTTTTTTTAATAATACTACTTGCTTTATTTTACAATCTTTTATTTAACTTGCAATGTTCATCATTATATAAATCACAAATTTATTAACACAGTTTAAAGCCAGTCAATCTTAACTTTGCATACTTAGTCTTGTCCGACTTATCTGATGACAACAAAATATCATGACGATAATGAACTGTTGTAATGACAGAGTCGGAAGTAAATAAAGTAATCAAGTAATAAGAAACCTTATTTTAAACAACATAAACTCTTGATTTGATTTGAAAAGAAAAATGAAATAAAATTTAGTCTCAATACAGTAAGTCGAGTTTGCTATTATTTTTCCAATATTATCTATTAGCTTACCTAGATGAAAAGTACCCTGCTTCCATTCCCAGACCTCCATACTAAATTTCATATATCTTATTTTTTGTTAGTTTAAACTAAGATTTGTAGATGTAACATTGTCAATGCTTAAAAAAATTACGATACCATCATAATTTTTTTAAGCTATCCCTAATATCCCAATATTAGGCAAAAGACAACCCTCTTCGTTTTCACGTGTCTCTGTTTTACTACATAAATTGGTGTTCAAACTCTGACTCTATTGTGAATTGACAATTGTTTTGTACTGGTATAAATATTTATTTCGAACCTACGTATTTTTAAATTCTTTACGGTTTAATTGTGGCATCGCATATTTTATTTTATTTATGTGTGGCTTAACAACTGTGACAATATTTCATTATTAACTTACCTACAAACTTCACCCGGCGATTCGACATGATAATACAAAAGCTACCGGCTTTTGTAAAAGATTTTCAAGGCTTTCAATTCTTATTCTTAACGGCCCGTACTACCTCACACTGCTTTGCATGATTGACTGTTATATCAATAATAATTAAATACTCAAGTTGAAATAAAAATGCAGCAAAGTTCAGGACTAACTCTGATAACTATATGATTCAAAAACACGATTGCGTTAAATTTTCTCGATAGAAAAAAATTGCAAAGTTGCCTCCAAATCACGTCTAATTTACTCGGTATATAGCATTATTCACCAAATACATTAAAATTAACCTTGAAACTTTTGATTATTATTGCATTACAGATAAAGCAGCCATCATATGTTTTTCTTTTTCGAATAACCCTTGAATATTCCTAAAAAACGAAAATATCCAAAGTAGCCAACGCGTTTAGACCATCCGCGTTTGTACCGCCACGCCGCCTGGCATATGGCGGGCTCTTACTCACAGAGGAAATAGGTATATCGTTCTGAATAAAGACAATGTGTTTCTGTCGAAGAAACTGGTCTTAAGACTACCCAAGATAGGTTGACATTCACCGGCAGGTTGTCGGCCGTAAAATCTTTAAAGATAATAAAATCTCTAAAGGCACATTTGCATATTGTTGGGCATTAGGTGGAAATCAAAATAGTGACAGTTTCCTAGCCGCAACGCCTACTAATGTCATTGTTTAGATTTTCGCCCATTCCCTAGGTAGACGATTACGATTTGCGCGGTAAGTTTTTCCTTTCTCCCAGACCAGCATGGAAGAATTATTAAATATCAGCTTTGATATAAGAGAGAATTATAAAGATATTCTATTTACTTACTTAAGTAGGTATCTTATGTAGCAGTAGAATTAAGCTACAAAATATTGAATATTTTTCCTATAGTATGCATTAGGTGACTTCGTAACTTTTTTATTTTTTTATGTGTCCATCTATTTAATAATAAGTAAACCATACAATTAATAAAACTATTATTAGTTTTAAGCTAACCTACCATAAAATTACATACTAAAATAAAATTAGGTAGGTCTATAGGTATACCTTTTTTCAACTTTGTCATTAACAGATGTTCAAAAAAGTGCAGGGCCCTTCTCCTTGAGACGAATGTCTTTTTAGAAAAGTACACTTTACTTTTCTTAATACGCTATTATAGTAAGAACGGTTCTGTGAGCTGTAGACCTTGTGAGACTTACTTGTATCACAGCGAACTCACAATGGTCCTAACCGCCATATACCCCAAGGTCCTTTGTGCAAATATGGCCATTTTGAAAAATATCCAAAAACTGAATCGACAATAATGTTCTATGTTATTATTAAACCGTCTTACGAAAATTCATGAGAATCGCTTAAAAATGAGCCCTGTACTGCTATATTCACGAGAAAAACCAGACAGACGGGACACACGTCCCGTCATCTTGACGTTCATGTACAATTTTATTTCTAAGGTGAAACGGAGAGACTTCGCGCTCACTCGTTCAGTACAACATAAATTTATAATTTAAAAAAATAAATCCTTATATTTTTAAGTAAGTATATCTACCTTGAATAAAGTTCTTGTTAGGGCAACAACCAATAAAATAAATACTGATTAATAAATTCATAATTTTATTAATAAGTTACACAAGTGTTTAACAAGACAATACCTAACCTCCAATACTTTAGAGCCATCTGTAGCTGATTTCAGGAGGGACTGATTCTGCGGTAAGAGGTCAACAATAATTGGTGATCAAGCCAGCCTTGTAAAACAGTCAATAGCATATCCGATCGCGGTTGTTATAAAGGACATTAATATGTACACATTAGGTGTGTATCGTAAAACACGACTCGGCATTGACCGAATTGATCGTTAATATCTTTAACTTTGGTGTGTTTTAACTTATTAGAGATTATTGCGTTGGTTTAGTATCTAACTAATATTATTTAAGTCAGAGTTTCATTCTAAATATTGTAATATCTCTTAAATTTTGCCAAGCGAATTAGAAATAGATGGAAAAGTAGTTAGGCTTTAGACACTTTATGTTCTACCGCATTTTTTTAAATTATTTAGACGCATAATTAGTTAATACTTTAGTATCTAAATTGTAAACTACTTTTGCGTCCATATTATAAGAGATGGTTCCTATTAAATCAGTACCTAATAATTAAACTCCAAACATTACACAATTACTGCAAAATAAATGATAATTTTTTAATTTAGGTCTATCTAAATATTTAAGTAACCCCAAACCAAGCTTTATTTAGCAATCACAAATTTTTATTAGGTACGTACATCAAATAGCACCGAATATTATATCAGTGTAGATGAGCAGACATTGCAGCAGTGTCGAGGAGTAAGTCTCTTTGTGCCAGATAGCATCCTTCGATAACATGCAGGATCGAGATATTGAGCGTCGCACTAGTAACGTCTGGAACAATGCCTGGTAGAATGATTGGATGAAGGGTACTCTCTTCTCAAACGGGAGTTCCCTGATAGGTGCATTCTGCCTATCTTGACCTATGATGCACAGATGTGGTCTTTTACTGTCTTGTACTCAAAAGTCCAGACTTAAGATTTACCAGCTAGCAATGGAGCGCAGTGTACTAGGCTTGCGACTTATAAACATAGTTAGGAGCACCGAGCTGCGCTCACTCACGTGAATTGCGGATTTAGGTGTAAAAACCACTAGGCGAATCCATATTCCCAGCCCCATGGCTGCCACAAAATAATGTCGTGCCCAGCCCCATGGCTGGGCACGTCATTATTTGTCACATGCGGCCATAAGGGTGGGCAGATTTTTTTTTTGGTAAAGGACGGCCCTCGCGGGAATTAAAAGGAGATGGCGAAACGATCTAGATAGATTTGCACATGGGTGGCCAGATATAGTAAAAGATAGAAGAGAGTGAACCATCGACAGGGTAGGAAAAAAAAGAAACTTAGACAGCGTTTCGAATAGCCAAATTATCAAATCTTCCCATGGATAATAGCTCACCCTCTAAGCAGTTGTCTACTTGTTCTTAGATGAAGCTATAATAAAGCAAGGTCGCTCTTTGCTACCTCTGATTGAATAGAAAAAAAATAGCAGAAAATAGTACCTGATGCAACAGACACTGCACCAATCAATTAGGGCAGCTAATGCATAATATAGTTTATTGTACCGTTACCACATCACTTATTACGACTGATTACGTACCGAGGAAATCATGGTTCACGTACTATGTCAATTACCTGCTCGATAACTCCACTTTCACAGACATAATTCAAATATAAGCTAGGGAGCCGTGACTGGGACCAAGCCATTTAGTTGGGATGGCATGAAAATAATTTATTCACACATTCAAAGTATAAAACAACAAAAATAATATAAATAATATACTTATCTCGACTTTTTTCTTTAATTCGCTCGCTTCTGAAAACGACTCTTATTGTTATGATCAACTCTGATCTGATTAACTCAGCTTGAATTATAATATACGTAGCACACTCAGAAAGTTTTCAGAAACTGAAAAGCGAACTTTTTTATTTCATCTTTTCAAAAACTTTCCACCAGCCTCTATACTAAGTTTAACGCGATCAGTATGTATGTTTTTTCATTTAAAAAAGTATCACCTAGATCGAGGGGTTTATCAAAGATATATTCTACTGATACTTCTTGATCTCTGTGAATATTCACAGAGAAGGATCCGCTGTTGATACTTAACTGATAATATACATAACATTGAAACATTATAGAAACTATGAACTATCGATTCGAATATATCAGCTGATGAAGTTGAAAGTCTACATTTTCCGAGGGAGGAACCCGTAGCGGCGGTATGGAAGTGGCGCCATCAATCAAGGGCAAAGGGCATTTTTTTTTTCTTTAACTTATTTTGTTTGTGAGTGATCAAATTTGCAAAAGAATATGCATCATGTCAAATTGAATATGTCAACTATGGAAATTAAGTACCTAAGCGACAAGTTCCCAGCATTGGTCCCATAGAAAAAGTTGTTCATTTTGGCGGGCTGAGTCACCCCTTCACGGGAACGTCGTTGGTTATGTTACACACTGTATAGTATAACACTATAAGATGACAGATTTTTAGACACCATCGCTTGCGCGCCTGATGTAACGTTGATACTGGTTGTGAGATGTGAATATTGGTTGCGGATATGATGTAGGCGTTTCGGACTTCATTTTGTATGTAAGAGGTGGTAGGCACAACGCAAATACAAGCAATATTTCCAAACACCTCAAAATGCAGGAACTAACCCTTATAGGATTAATCGGTTTTCCATTTCTCTAACAAGACATATTTTCTTAAAAAAGCTTGGGCGTATTAAGTTGATATTAATCAAAACCATTATACAAATAACAAATCGAAGTTGCACAAATAAACCTTACGACCACCTTACGACAATGCTTACTGAGAAGTTTCGCAATATGCCAAAAATAAGTAATTTTCTAATTCAATGTTTAACAAACCATAGACGATCTTTACCTATTGTATATACCGAGACGTGGCTATACACAATATGTAAAGAAACCTTACCTCGAGGTGATGATCATGAAGCCTGTTTCCACGGCGTAGTGCGTTACTACGTTTATGCGTAAGTCAAGCGGATCTAGATAATCCGTCATCAAAGGATCATCGACAATTCGAACAACTTTATTTTGAAAACGTTCAAATGAAAGAAGCTGATAATGTGATGCTTCAGCCCAGAGATGAGAACAGTATGCTTGAACTTTTAGAGCATCAACCTATGGACAAGATCGAAATATATTATTCTGACATATGATGACTCTTTTGATGTAATTTCATGTTCTTATTCGCAGAATCAGCGGGGGATTGGCAGAATCTACGTTTATGTTGTTACATAAACGTGCTCCAATAGGAGCACGAAATAAATATCCAATTTGGGTAGGGCATTTTCTTCCATTTAATCCTATTTTCTGACTTATATTTTAAATGTGAAAGCGAGTTTATTATCTGTTTGTTTATTAGACATGCTTTACCGACCATCACAATACTTTGCATACACATCGTCAAGGATACAAAGAAAGTACCATTAAGTGCCTTTCACACAGAAAAAATACTATTGCCAAGGGATTCGTAACGCAAACGGAGCCACGAGCGAGAGCCAGTAACCAAAAATTTTTCTATGTTTAATTAGATACTGAGTTACTTACGATAACAATATTTACTTTCATTTGGCCTTGAGATCGCGATGCCCGGTTATCAGTGCACTTGCAACACTACAAACGAAAAGGGAACAGTACATACTTTACAACTTCATTGGGAACTATTTTGCTGTTTTACCGTTTTGCTGAATTCGCCATGCAAATTATATGACTAGTGCGATAGACACGTTCTCACAATTCTTGACTGGCTGCTGAATTTCATGGAAGTTACTGTATTTAATTTATACCATTGAGTATTATTAAAAAGGTCTTAATGGATGGAACTTGGTCGCAAACACAAGAAGGGATACAAACAAACATTTGTGTGCCTATCAATTAATCAATCAATCAAATTTATTTGCTTTAAACATGGTAGATTCCATATATATACACATACACATGTTTAGCCTCAGTACAGAGGCATGCAAAATGAAATACCCTAAAAGTAAAACTAAATATAATTAAATTTACAAAATAAAATTAATAGTTAAATAAAATCTAATAAGCTTGGTAATTGTATTCACATCTTACGTTAGTGGCACAAAAATAATCCTTAATATTATAATTACATTTATCAATTAGTATTTTCGTCAATATAGATTTTAACTTGTCGCTTTGCCTATTCAACAATACCCCACATGTTGGGATAGCCGAGAAAAAACATTACTCCCTCGTGTATGGGAGCTACCCTAAAAAATCTTTTGTTCGGGATTTTTATTTTAGCACTTTTTCGGCAAGAATAATACGAATATACATACATATCCATTCCAATTTACAGCTTTCTAGTATTTATAGTCTCTGAGTAAAACCTCGGACGAACAGACGGACGGACAGACATGGGGAAACTATAAGGGTTCCTTGTTTACTAAGGTACCCTAAAAATCAAGGAAAAGGTCTTTTGAGCACATCAAAAAACGTTTAAAGAAAATAAAATACCTGAGGATAAGGAAAATTGGAATCAAAATCGTTTCACCGGCAAAAGCCAAGCTCTTAATGAATGAAGAAAATGGTTACGATGGGTGGAGAGGGTAGATGAGGCGTTACCGTGCATCAATTCGGAGCTCACTTGGTCTAGCGCTCGAGTGCCCTACACTTGTACCTACCTCCGTTAGCCTTACCCTTTTGGACGCAGTGTTTTAATGACAGACATATTTAGGATATTCTGGCTGCACCTAGGGTTACTATCCATGTTAGGTAGGACGCCTGTTGACGATACACAAAACACCGGATTTTTCAGAAAAATACATAAGTACATGATGAAGAGGAGATACAGGGAGGAAATTCTGAAAGGTAAATCTCAGCTTTGCGCCGGCCGCTCGCCTGTATAAACCGAAAACGCTGTTTTCTCGTGGTCCCAGTATCTTGTCCCTTTGATGGGACCACGAGGGAGAACGCCTGTTGAATGCGGATACCACCTGTTAGATGACAATTGATAACCCTAGCAGCATCTGCATGCCATTAAAAACGCGCAGATAACTCTTATAGTGTATGTCTCTCTTATTTCATCATCATCATTACAGCCATAAAAAGTCCACTGCTGGACAATGGCCTCTCCCAAGGCTTCCTCGTTCCATGGCTAGCTCCGTGGCGCAGTGGTCAACACGCCAGCCTGCGACACGAGAGTGCCCGGGTTCGATCCCTGGCCAGGTCAATATGGAAAATGATCTTTTCCAGATTGGCCTGGGTCTTGGATGTTTATCTATATGTATTTGTTATAAAATATAGTATCGTTGAGTTAGTATCCCATAACACAAGTCTCGAACTTACTTTGGTGCTAGCTCAATCTGTGTGATTTGTCCGTTTATAATTTATATTTTACATTTATATTATGGAAGGATATTACCATACTAACCACGCTTGGCATGCGGGTTGGCTCTCTTATTTGACTGGGATTTTTAAGTTCCAGTAAGTCTCAGTTTTACATTCGTATTTAAATAATTATAAGTGTCACGTAATTACAGAATCTTCTAGAACAGATATGCTGAATTCAATCTAATCTAATGGCGGTAGGAGCACAAGGTAATGACGATTACAAAAGATATTTACTTACCTATATTAATGTGTACCGAGTTTAGTTAGCGAATTTCGTAAGTCTGCCAACGAGCATATTTGCCCATAGAAAATTACATCGAATCCCATAAGTTTGATAAGATAAAATTTATTTGCTTTTAACGGAGATAATTGCTGCGCTGCTGAAAACCCTATAAATACTAACGATGGTGTTGGTCACCATCAGAAGTCGCGTCTTGATCGTGAAACTTAAAAGTGATCTTCTAAAATGCGTACCTCGTTTGCCTTGGTGTTACTTTTGGTTGCGGTAAGTCACATTTGTTGGGTTAGATAGGTACCCAAAGGGTCTCACAGAAAATCAACGTTTGAGTAGAAGCTTTACTGCTTCTATGTTCGGTGAGTGAGAGAGCCCATAATTTCGCCCTCCTTCTTCCCATTTCCTTCCCCCCATGTCTTCACACCTTGGTGTTGCAGTTGTCCACGGGCAGCAGTAATTACTATCCGGTGACTCGCTTGCTCGTTTGCCGTTCTATACCTACCATAAAAAATAAGTGCCAACGGGATCCTGTTAGTATGCATTCGCTGTGAATTCGTTAGTCCGTCTATCGCAGGGCTGTATATTTTGAACCATAATCGGTAAAGGTATAACATATATTTCGTTTTTCTTGTAACTTGATTTTTAGGGTTCCGTATCCAAAGGGTAAAACGAGACCCTATTAATATCGCTCCGCTGTCCGTCTGTCACCAGGCTGTCTTGTGCTGCTTTCATGAACCGTGATAGTCAGACAGTTGAAATTTTCACAGATGATGTATTTCTATTGCGGCTATATCAACAAACACTAAAAAATAGAGTAAAATAAATATTTAAGGGAGCTCCCATACAACAAACGCCATTTTTTTTGCTTGTTTTTGCTCGGTATTGATAACGGCAACAGGTAGACGCTTGAAATATTCACAGAATATTTAGTTATATATTCACTTTAAAAATTAATCATTAAATAAAAATAAAATTAATATTAAAGGGGGTTTCCCATACAACGGTAGATAACGGTAACCCTTCGTGCGCGAGTCCGACTCGCACTTGGCTGGTTTTTTAGCTTATTGCTCGATTGAATATTGTACGGTAGGTAGGGAACCCTTTATGTACGAACTTAATTCGTACTTGGACGGTTTTCTTGTTGGGTTCAAACTTATCCTGCATCCGACGCGTAAAGAGCATAAAAACAAAGGATAGGACCGATGACGGGTCTTAAGTGAAAATGGGGTCGAAAATGAAGGTAAATGTGTTATTGATAAACCGACGGTTTTGATGTGAAAAGTCTATAGTAGCAAGTTCGTGTTAGTAGTTATAGTGGCAGGCATACATATCGATACTATATGATAGTACCTATGTAGGTACATTAAGTATGTAGTGTATGTACAAAATAATTGTCTCATATCTGCCAGCCGTCCCGCGACGGTTCACATTTTTATTTTATTAAATAGACGTGTGCCACAGAACACCTATAATCGGTAGAATCTTTTTTTAGCTTTATTCGGAATAAACTAAAAATATTTAAAAAACGGGTACCTATCATATTTATTATTTGGATTTATTTTTTATTTAGTGAATTTACTTAATATCTATGTAGCTATATTAAGTAAATTCATCAAATAAATCCTTGTAAAAGTAGTCAGTTCATATTTTTAAAGATTTCTTAAACACAAGCAAATTTCTATTAAAAACTAGCTTTTGCCCGCGGTTTCTCTCGCGTTAAGAAGTAGTAGTCATAGTAGCTTTATGTATGCAAAGTCTCAACCCGATCGGTTAAAAATTGACAAAGTTTCATACAAACTTTCATCCCCTATTTTATCCCCTTGGGGGTAGAATTGATCAAAATCCTTTCTTAGCGGATGCCTACGTTATAACATCTACTTGCATGCCAAGTTTCAGCCCGATCCGTCCAGTGGTTTGGGCTGTGCGTTGATAGATCTTGTCAGTCAGTCACCTTTGAGTTATATATATTTAGATATCCACCTCCACCCCGGTGACTGTAATCTGTTTGGGGGACCTAAAGCAAAGACTATACATACATACATAGTGTCACGTCTTTTTCCCTTGCGGGTTGCGGGGTAATCAGACCCTAGGTTTATAAGATCTGAAGGCCACGTTTAACATGTTGATGGACTGCTAGCCGCATCGCCTATTAACATGATTCCTCAGATTTTACCCATTCCCTCGATTGGCTTTTACGACCTGCGCGGGATGAGAAGCAGCTGGTACATTCTTCGTTTTTTAATTTCTCCCAGACCAGAATGGAAGATTTACATTACACATTTAAAAAATTACTTACTCGAGTTTCATTCCAGATTTTTTTATTTTCTGTTAAATATTCCTGAGCTATTTTGTGATTATAGAGAACTGATTTTTGTTTGCAGGCCTGCACAGCATTCGGTGTCCCCACGAATAACAAATCTCCACCAGTCCAAAATGCCTTAGCTTTACGCCAACAGCAACTCGACATAATAGGCAACACCAGGTAATCCTCAATACCACATTGCCGTACTCTTTAAGATGATTAGCAGTAAACGCGGCCGAAGCGCAAACTTTTCATTTGAAAGCAATAAAAACAATAGAGTAGAGACTAAGATGATGCAGAGTATTGGAAGGAGAGATTTGGTATTTACAAACTACACTAGTAAACATGTAACGAACATCTGACACTCGCTATTACCCTTTTGGTTGCCTATTCTCTGAGATACAGACCCATACCGTCTAGTTCAGGGATGCTCACCCAATACCTACAAATGTATAGTTTTCAAAACATAAACACCCACAATCTCACTGCTTGGGATAGGAATTTGAATTGAATAATTGAATAAACTGTATCAAAAACACAGTTTAATATATGTAGATTTAAGTACGAGTAATATAAATCTTTATAAGTAGGTACCAACCTAAATTGACGCGAAAAAGCCTACTTTCTAAATACACATTTAAAATTGAGTTTCACAGGATATTGCACATAGAGGGCCAAATTCCAATTCGAATAACCAATTTATTTACAGAGTGAACTAATTCGTTGATCATCCACAGGCGCCTGATCGAGCAACTAGTAGAGAACTTACGCAAAGCTGCAAAGGACGCAATCGATGCAGTGGCCAACTTTAGAGATGGTCTTTTGGAACAAGCCAAGCTGATCCAAGATAAAGTCGTGGCAGAGATAGAAAAGCTGAGAGATCGCGTCGAGAGCACTTTCCAATCAGTTTATGACAAATTCGTTAATTCCGGCACGGCAGTCAGAGAATGCATTGACGTAAGTACAGTAAAATCATACAACATACAACATTTTCAAGGCAACGTTGAACAAGACCACCCAAAAAGGGAGTGTAATGTTTTTATAATTTATGTAAGTATATAGGTACGTAAGTTTTATATTCAACTATAACTCTACATGACTAAATAGATAAATTTCGCCGTGTGAGGTATCGTTTGAATCCTTCCTCTATCCAGAGTGACATAGACATTTTATGGCAGCGTAACTGTTTTAAATTTTCTATAAAAAAATATGTTTTTTTATTTTTTGTAACTAGTAGAAGTTCTACTTTCCAACTTGTATCCCTTCATGGACATTTACGTAATTTTGTATAACATTAAATTGTGACTTAGAACATATTTAAAGTTTTAATTATTATAAATGACGCAAATAATATTGTACATTTGGTTACAGAGCTTCATATTTACCTAGTATTGTAAATAGAAATATAATCAAATAAAAAATCATCAATCAAATATAATCATCAAAAATTTGCATACTGTAAATAATGGCTAAGTAGACTAAGCTACACTTCTATATGTAACATCTTTCTGTACCCTATTTAATGTAAATAAATCTTATCTTATAATTTCAGAGCAAGAGAGGCGAAGCAGACACCGTCTTCAACAATACTATGAAGGATAGCATCGCATGCGCCGACGACCGCATAAAGGAGATCGGTGACCAGCTAGACAGCCTAACGAGCCTGGCCAACAACGCTTCGGACTTCGCCAGTGCAGCCATGGATGAGATGAGGGAATGCATCGACCAGAACCAGCCGAACATGCTGGCTGTGGGATCCTGCTTGGGCTCTGTAGCTTTGAGAACGGAAATGAGAGGGGCTGTTTTCGTGACACAGACTGGCCTTCAGGTATATTTCCCCTGCCTAGGCATTTAAACATACCCAACTATGATTAAAAGCATACGAAAATTCTATTGATATAGCATCAGAAGTATTTATATCTAGCCTAAACATCACTGGTATTTGATCATATAAAATATTTTCGTAATGGTAGAATACATTTTCTGGTTATGATCATATGTGTTACTCATCACGCAGCCATCTTCTATACAATTTTCTAGTGAAATGGAAAGGCAAAATATTTTCTTACTCAAACGCTGGAAGTTTAGCAATGGAATAATTCTAGACACTTACACCTATCGCCTGAAACGTCTCTTTCCTTCTACAGATTGGTCGTCTCAACCTTGCATTGGCAACTCTCCCAGCTGCCCTGGAGGTGTGCGCAGGAACCCGTCTTGTCCAAGCCGGAATAGCCACTGCTCGGCTGGTCATGGAAATAGGAAGCTGTTCAGCTTCTTCCATTTTCTCTACTTTTACTGACTCCACATCTTTGTTGTACTGACTTCGTGTGTAAAATAATAAAAGTCCACCTACTCTAAAAATGTTTCATTAAGCCCTCTAATGATTTATTCATATGAAAAAATATATTTATATTATTCTATTACATCATAAAAAATATCAAAAGTAAACAGTATGAAATAGTTATCGTGGGCACAAAGCTTGTTTTCCTCCATCAACAGGGAAATTAACAGCAGTGATGTTACTGGCTGCGTCACTGGCTAAAAACGTGATAGCGGCTGCTACTTCTTTAGGTACACCAGTCCTTCCAATTGGGTGAGTCTCGGCACATTTCTTTTTGTATGTCTCGTAGGCTTCTTGACTCATACCACCGCTTAAATGTAGGGATGTCAATATAACTCCCGGATTTACAGAATTTACTCTCACTCCTTTCGGGCCGAGTTCAAGTGCGACGCATTTCGTAAATTGGTCTATACAAGTTTTAGATATGCAGTACGCAAGAACATTTGGAAAAGATCTTAAACCACATATACTAGACAAATTCACAATATTCCCTTTTGTTTTGAGTAGGTGTGGTACAGCTAACATGGTTAATTGATAGACACTACGTACATTGACACCAATAATTTTGTCGAACTGTTCCAAAGAAGTTTCTTCTATTGACCCAGTCCCGAATATACCAGCATTATTAACAAGAACGTCCAATTGCTTGTATTTATCTATAGTCTCTTTTACAATGTTTTCAACTTCTGACTCTTTAGCCATGTTAGCTTTAATGGTCAACGGTCTTAACTTTTTGGGCGAAATATCTTCACACTGTTTTGCTGTATTCTCTAGATTTTTTTCATTGATATCTGCCAATGCTAAGTTTGCTCCTAGGCTAGCAAAATCCAAAGCTGTCTGAGCTCCTATTCCAGACGCTGAACCAGTGACAATCACCACTTTATTGGTGAATACTGAAGACCTGTAAAATTATATGTTATCATTACATCAATCAGTATAGAATGCAATGAACATGGTACCTACTGTTATCAACTCTCCTCTTTCAAAAACCAATTTTCAAGAATATATTGGGCGTTTTCCTAGCATTAGAAATAACCTTTCGCTTTTAATTCCTTTTCGCAAAAACATATTAAATAGTTACATTTATGAATTACTTCGTGAAAACTAGAGGGCGGGGCCTGTGCATATCCTAGGCAAGGAGGCGTGGTAAAACATTGTAAAAAATGGTTTATGTAGTATGGGCACAGATTACTAATTTGTATGAGTACCTTCCCAAAAAGTAATAGCATCTTTCCGAACGGTGCTTATAATTCTATCAAAGCCCCAGATCATAACGCTACGTACATGATACGTGAGCTACCTACATAGTACACCTGGCGAAATAGAAGTACGTAGGTATATGTAATTCTGTTACAGTTAAAACTTACATGTATTTAGAAAAGCGTCTATCACAGTAATACGTGCCACAGCTTATAATTCTCCACATTATCTGTAGTTAGGTACATCTGATTTCTGATTGCTTATACCGCAGGTAATAGCTTAACATTCGCTGGAAAGGAAAATCAATTTTTTTGGTTAACATTGAGGACAACATTAGCACTTACGCATCTACATATATGGATTCGAAAGATTTAGCTGACTTACTGAGAGAGGAAAACGGGACTAGGGTTATAGCTATAAACTTTATAGCCTTTACATTGTATTGTATTGTATAAGCCCTTCATCCTGAACTCTTGGGTTATATTGGTTATTTTTATAGTATGTCTCTGAGTTCAGTGTGCCTCTTGGCAAAGGCCTCCTCCAACCGCTTCCACTGCTTTCTGTCACTGGGCACCCAGCCTTTACATATACTCCTATAAAACTATAAAGCCCTTTTTGGTCAAAGATTTAGTACTGTATCCTGAAATTCTTTATGAATTGATGTAGTACAGCGAATAACATAATACTTACTGAAAGCGGTTTTAATAGGTATCCAGTAAAATGCTATAAATTCGCGGATACTAATTTACACAGCTTGTTTTGTTCGTGTTTGTATAAAATAGAAAATATTGTGTTTGTGTTGTCGGTCGCGGCCTGTCGCGGCTATCAATAACTTGACAACTAGTGAATTTTGTAATGTCAATGGGCATGCAAACTAGACTTTATTCGTCCAAGAAGCTACAACATAAACACAGCATAGGTACTTACGTAGTTAGAGCAACGCACCATAGCCAGATTAGTTCAAACTCGATTTTTTCCCCCAGGTGGCCGGCACTGTTTGTTTTTTGAGTATGTAAGGGGCCAAAACTGGTGGCAAATTTTTTAAGCTGCCTAAAGGCATCTGACATAGCTTCACGACTGCCATCAATGATGACAACCGGGACCAACGGCTTAACGTGCCTTGCGAAGTACGGAGGAGCTCGAGAAAATCCTCAGAAAATCTTATGTCCTATCCTAATTCACCAATCATGATTAATCATATTTTTTATGATGTGAATGCTAATTATTAAAACATTGTCTTGACGATCGCGTAGTGGTTTACTTAGGTTTACTTGGTCCTAAGGTTTAAACGACAGACTACCACCTACACGAAGGAGTGCAGGTTAGATTCCCAACATGGGAAAATACTGTATTTTGTTTCCACATGGGTATTTTTCTATGGTTCTGGCGCTGCCCAAGTGGGTTGGTCTCCAACGGCCCGACAGGCAGCCGGCCGTAAATGTGGCCAAATCATATTTCAGAATGACTGCTGCCATAATAACGAGAAGAGATCCCCATTGAGATGGGTGACCAAATTGCGTTAAGCTATGTCAGATATCACTAGGCAACTTGAAAAATCTGACAGCAGTGTTGATCACTCACACACATCCAAAAAAAGGAAAACCTAGCAGTGACTATTTTTAGCAAGAAACAATAGGGTGGTATGCTACGATCAAATATACTGGTAGATACACAGTCTCATACAAAATAAAGCCTTAATAATGTCCCCGAGTCAAAACATCATGCATTCTTACAAACAACGACAAAAACGGTACATACTGAAAATATAACACTCCATCTTTTTTTTTCGCTTTTGATGCGTAGATTCTGCGTCTTTTCACTGTACCATCGTCATCGCAAGACGTGTGAGCACTAGCATGGCACTAGCACGGTTTATTGACACTGTGGACTAAACAGCTCAGAAAACTTATAGTGCACTGTTTTGCCGGTGCCACTTTTCGAGCGCGAATCGTGTATCTACCACTGGCTGTTGCCCGCGACTTCGTCCGCGGCAATTTCTGTTATTATGATTAGTTAATATAGATGAATAACTTTTCCCCGATTTCAAAACATTGTTTATTGATGCTTCGCTCCTATTAGTCGCAGCGTGATGTTTTATAGCCTAAAGCCTTCAGCTCTTCAGCTTTATAAAATTAGTATATTGATTGATTATAGGTATTTGATCGAAGGTGGTATGCCATTGCCTTCTCGATTTCACACACTAGCGGACAACGCCCCGTTAAGGCGAGGCCTCAAATGTTTGGTACCTACGCTCGGCAAAGGACTGATCAAGTGCGCGCAAGGGATAGCGCTTGGCGGTTTAGCCCGTGAATGATGAGATAGGAGATAGTCTCGAGTCGCTCAAAGAAAAAAACGTAAGCGCCAAATTCGGTATTTCTATTTTATATAAAATCAGACCGGTTAATTGTATTTTCATATTTACATTTTGATGAATTACTAATAACCTATCTTTTAGTCTAAAAATCATTATTTCATTCGTCGCATTTGAGCTACAATAACAAAAACTCTGCGAACGAATACCATTTTTCAAAAAATATTTCTATCGAGAAAATTTTATCAAAACGTGTTTTCATCTTCAATTTTTGGAGATGATATAGTCAAAAATCATATTACTTAGATTTAAAACTCCTAATTTAAGTATTTTGCGAGATAAATAAGGTTCAGAACGACCTTATTTACAGTGGTATCACCTTAATTTTTCATTTTATAGTTCGTTGTTAAAGTGGCAAAAGATATATTCTGTGTAAATTTCAAGTGTCTCCTATACTAGTGGAATAATTTGGTACCAGTTGTACCATTAATGGTTACCACTGGTCTTGTGGGATTGGTCGTATTTTTGGATTGGATTCATTTTTTAAGTTCGCTGGGCATCAGTACCTTATGAGATACTAGCGGCCGCCCCGGCTTTGCACGGGTAGATATGGGTTTTTAATATATAGCCTATGTTCATCAAGGAGAATGTAGGATTCAATACTTTTTCAAATAGTCTCGAAGCCTATTCAATCCAAACAAACAATCAAATCGTTCGTCTTCACAATATTATTGTAGACAAATAAACGTTCGCGAGATCCAAGTTTATGGCAAACTTAAATATACATTCTTCCATGCTGGTCTGGGAGAAAAGAAAAAGCGTAGAATGTACCAGCTGCTTCTCTTCCCCCGCAGATCGTAAAAGCCGATCGAGGGAATGGGTAAAATCTGAGGAATCATGTTAATAGGCGGTGCGGTTAGCAACCCATCACTATTTTGATTCTGTTTTCCACCTAATGCCCACCAACATGCTAAGTGTGGCCTTCAGGTCTTATAGACATAGGCTCTGTCTACCCCGCAAGGGAAAAAGACGTGATACTATGTAAAATATACAGGGTGGCAGTGCTGGCAAAATGCCACGGACCCCAGTGGGGTCGTTTTAGGGGGCCCTAGCCAGGAGTAGAAGAGAGGGGGGGAGGCAAAGCTAAGCCAGCCAAGAAACCGCTCGCTAAACTTTCATGGACCACATTCTATGATGTTTGCCCGGGCTCCAGATGGTATAGTTACGCTAATGCGTAGCTATATTAATACTCCAACGTTATTTTCTTTCAGGGTTAGTATGCATAAATAAATAAATAAATATATACGGACAAATCACACAGATTGAGCTAGCCCCAAAGCAAGTTCGAGACTTGTGTTATGGGATACTAACTCAACGATACTATATTTTATAACAAATACATATATAAATACACATCCACGACCCAGGCCAATCTGAAAAAGATTATTTTGCATCTTGACCTAGCCGGGGATCGAACCCGGTCACTCCGTGTCGCAGGCTGGCGTGTTGACCGCTGCGCCACGGAGCTAGTCAACATGTTACTTACCTGCGTACTGAAACTTCTTCCTCTCCTCATCCCACTTTAAGTAAGGTCGGGATAGGTAGTACCTAAGCCTTAAAACTTGAACTGTCCTACTGAAACTATTTATAGTAAGTATTGCTGGAGTACTGCTTTTGGCATGGGGTAAGTACAAAATAACCCAAAGATTAGACGTGCTACCGACTCTGAGTCGGCCCCGGATAAGATAACTATTGCTGGAAAACGAAGCTTTTTCAGCTGCATTTTCCAGCAATATTTACTTGTTGATTTCCGGCACTCAAATCAGTAATAAAAAACTGTATTGAAGTACATTTTTAGGGTTCCGTACCTAAAAAATGACCCTTATAGGATCAATCTTATAGGAACGCGTGGAGTTATCAAGCTGAAATTCATATCAAATACTCAGGTCTACTATCCTTTGGAGCTGTGAAAATCAAACTTCTAAGCCAACGCAATCAAAAGATAAAGGCGTTTATGCTGCAAATTTTCGACCCTCGCAAGGGAATCAAACCCGTGAACTCAGAATCTTGAAATTTGGTACGAAGCAACGTCTTATAGCACAGATAAAGAAAACATTGCGAAAGGCATAAATTTTTAGTTATATATATAGTATTATGTCTTTCTCCCTTGCGGGGTAGACAGAGCCTAGGTCTTTAAGACGTTTAGCATTTTTAGGGCATTAACTGGAAAACGGAATCAAAATAGGTGATGGGTTGCTAGCTAAATTTTCGTCCATTCCCTCGATCGGCTTTCACGATTTGCGCGGGAAGTGAAGCAGATAGTACATTTTACGTTTTTTTTCTTTTAACCCAGACCAGTATGCAAGATTGTGGAATGGACTCCCTCCCGAGGTTTTCCCTGTGTTTTATGACTTGAGGTCCTTCAAAAGGCGTGTTTACAGGTATCTTAAGAGTCGGCAACGCATCAGCAGCTCCTCTGGTGTTGCAGATGTCCATGGGCGACGGTGACCACTTTCCATCAGGTGGCTCGTCTGCTCGTTTGCCGTCGGATATAAATAAAAAAAAAATAAAACAATAAAAAGAGTTTCATTATAGTTTAGTTACATCATTTAATAAAAATATTTTTAATAATTTTAAACTTATTATTATACATACATCATAGATTATGGTACGGAGCAAAATGGAAGAGATTGACGTGCTGCGCCGACCCCACGTAATAGTGGGAGAAGGATAAAGAGTAAAATAGGTACGGAACTATGTGCGCGAGTACGACTCGCACTTGGCCGGTTTTTTTTATTATTGATATGAATATGAATGTGTTTCTGAGGGGCGAGCTATCCTTGAACAAATGCACTTATTAACAAGTAGGCCAATGATTGATAAGGGAAATAAATAATATAGCATCAATTATCTATTGTTTAAGCAATCACTCCAGTTAATCTTTAGTTTAGCTATATAAGGTTGCCATTCGAAATGACAAACATCTCAGAAGAGCCCATCCAAAATGAAACTTGTGCTAGTGATTTGTATCCAGGCGATCATTTTGTATCAGGTATGTTGTCTTTGAAACATTAATGTTTCACCATAGATTTAAAAAAAAAAAGGTTTCACCATTTATCAAAAATATTTTCGAGATAGAATAAACTCCTTGTGATTTATCTTATTATAAAAAAAAAACACGTTAATTGTTTCATTCCCTCGATCGGCTTTCACAAATTAACATACTTAACTATGTTTTTAAATAATTGATTGAATTTTATTTACGAGTTTGTCTCTGCAAATTGGTAAAACAAATTGTGTTCACAATTTGAGTGATAAGTTATTGTAAGTGTTATAAAATATGTTCTTTGGGGGTACATATTAGAATCTTAAAAAAGCCGGCCAAGTGCAAGTCGGACTCGCGCACAATGGGTTCCGTACCATTTCTATAAAAGGCAAAAAAATCATGTCTATTGTATGGGAGCCCCCTTAATTAATAGTATTTATTTTTAAAGTGAAAAGATAACTTAATATTCTGTGAATAATTTAACCGTCTACCTGTTGTTGTTATCAATATCCAGCAAAAACGAGCAAAAAAAATCACGTACGTTCACCCATAAATATTTATTATTTCGATAGCCTTATGGTTGAATAGCTCAAGCTCAAAATATCTTATTACGGAATACTTTGTCCATAAATAGCTGCCTTTAATAAAAATTGCATATTATAACTGCTTTTATATGTTCTTATGTTCGAAGTTTGGTTAGGTTGGGTTAGAACTGTGAATATTTCAACCGTCTACCTGTTGTTGTTATCAATATCGAGCAACAACGAGCAAAAAAATCACGTACGTTCACCCATAAATATTTATTATTTCAATTGCCTTATGGTTGAATAGCTCAAGCTCAAAATATCTTATTACGGAAAACTTTGTCCATAAATAGCTGCCTTTAAAAAAAATTGCATATTATAACTGCTTTAATATGTTCTTATGTTCCGCGCCAGAAAACCGATTGCAGTCAGAAACGAGCTGCTACCAGAGTAGTAGATTAGGTTAGGATAGAACTGTGACCACACCAGACAATGAATCGCCGTCAGAAACGAGCTGCTACCAGAATATTAGGTGTAATAAAAATGCTGCGTTACATTTTACGCAGTAATGAGAACGATCTTATGAAGTAATCAAATCAAGTAGGTATTATTTATTTTATGCATTTCATATTTTTGAATTATACCTAATGTACGATTAATTGAAAAGTAAATATTTATAGGTTTGGTGTTTTAAAAATATGACATTATAATGTTTAGATACCTAATTCTAATTCTGGCATCGTAAAGTAAGATGTTATCGATTCAGGTATTTTAAATGTGAAGGTATTTCGAATTGAGGTATTTTGGGCTCGTACATTTTATAAAGGCGTTACGTTTTTTGAGATTCTAATATGTAGATACCCATGTTCTTTACCTAATATTAAGGTTGTTGTCTCCTAAGTTATTTGAAAACCCTAAGTTAGTCCTATTATATCAAAATGTGAGAGCACTGGATCACTGTAATTCAGGCTTTGCCTACAACAGGATCCAATCTCCAATAGTCCAAGACAGGCACTTTTTAAACTTGTGTGTACTTACTTTGCATTGTTTTACTGTATTTTGTACTTTCGAAGAAAATAAATACGTTTTTTACTATTTACTTTACTGTTTGCTGAGATAGACATACTTAAAAAGACTAAAATATAGACACATTTATTTACCTATATAATAATACAAAGGATTTTTGGGAAATTTTGATTAAGTAGGTATCTACCTAAATGTCACAAACATTTTACAATATCGAATGCAATGACTTGATTACCATTAAGTAAAAAGTTAATGTGTCTGGAATATAAGTATGTGTGTTTAAGTATCTACCTTAACTAATCCATTTAATAAATCTCAGATTTCAGATACGAAAGACATTCCTCCACAAAATGAGCATGTAAAAAATATTGAACTAAGGCATGATGCATTTGAAAAAGCAGAAGGATTTTCGCGAATGTTGGAGGTATATGATCAAAACCAATTGAGAAGCATGTCAGATTTATGGCAGAGGATAAAAAATGCTGCAGTAAATGCTTGGAACCATGTCAAAAAAATTGCCCACAAAACAAAAGATAAGACACATGCAATGATAAAGGATTTTAAAGATAAAATGAATCAAATCCATTTGAAGTTTAAACAGCGTTTGAATGATATCAAAAAACAGATGAAAGAAATTATAGATCAAGCGATAAGTATAAGCCAAAACGTAGGAAAATGTTTAAAAGTAAGTAAAGAAAAATGTACTAACCCAATATTGACATTAACTACAATTATCGCAGAATTAAATTAAATTGTTGTTTCACCTCAAAGGAATTGAAAGAAAAGGAAATCATCATTCCAGTAGGTTACTCCCACTGTTTTGTTAATAGCACACACAATAAAAACATAGGATATTAAACAACTAGAACTATATTAAAATGTGTGTACTACAAAGGTACAACAGGTGACGGCTCAGTGTTTGACTGACCAATGCGAGCAATATGACGCCGCCTCGGTGATAAATGGGACTTACTATAATCTAAATAAATCTCGAAACCCAATTGCTCCCAGCGATGGCGAATATAAATTACTTATTACGATAAATAATTTTGATACAAACCTATTGTCATAACAATGTGGGCACCGAGGGAGCTAAATAGAAGTAATCCGTTCTGCGTTTACAGTGTGTCAAAGACAATAAAATATTGTGATCAGTACACACCGTATTTTAGAAGTAAAAGTTACAAATCAATTAAAACTTATGTATTTAAAAATATTGTTTTAGGAAGAAAAGAATGAAATCGACAGGATTGCACGAGAAATATTAAGAAAAGTAACTTCTTGCATATCAGAGAATATATGGCATCTTTTAAACTTGAACCAGAATTTACCACTTGACTTCAATGAAAATGACTTCCAAAGCAGATTAGACAACAATCTTGAAGCATGTGTGCAAGATGAGGACATAGATGAAGACTGTCTCTATGAAGTTAGGGACGACGTCTACAGCGAGGTTGATGGGGAGGAGAATGAAATACTTCAAAACGTAAGTCTGCACAAGAAAGTAACAACTAACAAAAACTCTGATATGAATGCATGAAATATTGTTCCCTGTTCGCGTTAAAAGAAGCAAAAATCCTCACAGACATACTATTAGGCAATTTTTTCCTTCACGTGATTATGGATTTTCATTTTATATGACATCCATTCAAAAGATTGTATCGCACTTTACTCGTAAATCATTTTGTTTATGTTTATTTTTGTCTTTAACAGGCAACGGAAACCAGAAGTGTCGCAGGGAACTTGCTGGACACTGTTACATTTTGTTCTACAGACGGTCTTATATCTGCGGCTGCTAAAATGACAGTGGAAGTAGTGAAGGTTATTAAATGCGCAAAAGAAGAAACAGAAAATTAAATAAATTTACATCTATGCAAGCACCCATACAAATTTTCATTTATAATATAAAGGTGATTATGTATGACATAGAGTAAGGCACAATAAATAACTACTTATCTTTTTGAAAATTTATTTTACATACTTTTTGTAGACGAAACCCCTATCATAGAAACAAAATACTGTACTACGTACAACCCCTATTTGCGGCCCGCCCCGGCTTCACACGAGAAGATATGGATATTTGGATTTTTCGTGGGTTTTTATACGGATTCCTAACTTTATGAAAATATTCTATAGCTAATGTTTATCAAGGATAATGTAGAATTCTAATGGTGAAAGAATTTTACAAATCGACATTCGACATAGAAACAAACAAACAAACAATCAAATCTCTCCTCTATACCTATAATAAGTATTACCTAGGTATACCTACCTATTACTTAGTGTAGATAAAACAGTACCTTTAACTAGTATTATGTATGTTACGATGGTTACGGTTTTATTCATAGACTACGGAACAGACTCCCATGCGGTTTTCAAAAAAAATAATTTACCTGTGTTATAAGCATAATTACTATCGAAAAAACTCGAGCTCGCCTGTAAAATTGTAGACAGCAAACCAAAGATTGAAATATTAGATATGAGGTTTTTTTAAGGTCCTATATCGTCGTTTATATAGTTGTTCCTAACCTAACTTTTATATGAACAACTTTGTGACGCGTACCAACTAGGAGGTCGCAAAATAAAAAAGTTTTACATCTGTGGCCAAGTTGTTATCATTATATTGGGCACTTTGCCACGGTAATGCGTTACCGTGACGTTGCAATTTAACTGAATGGGCATTTATTGATATTTTCTAAGAAAAATAATCTTTTATCTATAATCTTCCCTAATGTTTATATAGCGTGTAACATAACCAACGACGTTCCCGTGAAGGAGTGACTCCGTCAAAATAAACAACTTTTCCTATGGGACCAACGCTGGGAACTTCTGTAGATAACAGCTACTGAATATAACAGCTATAAAAAATATTAGCAGTTACTATGTGTAGTCGTTGTATAGCAGATGTCGTATCTGCTTTAAAATTAGACATCGTTGTTATTTAGCTCCCTGCCGAAGTGCGATTGTCTATCTATGCGTATGGTTTAGTCAATCATAGATATTTTTTTCAATTAAAAATATTTCTAAACAGATTTTGCGGTTAATTGACATGCTCATTGTGATAAAATGTAATCTAAGAAGTAAGTATCATAAGGTATACTTTCATAGATACTTCATAGCAAAATTAAATATATATTTATAATGAGGAAACAGACAAAAAAACAGATACATCAAGGGAAGTTTCGAGTAGGCTGTTCCGCTATAGCTAGAGTTACGAGTATAATTGTTGGTTCTAGAATCTAGATGCGCTGTACCAACCCGTTATGCAATATAAATCGTTTAAAAAAAGGGTAAGACAGTCAGTTGTAGATAAATCATATCCATTCATACATACTCTTCACATACCATAAAACACAAAGGATTAAAATACAAGCTAAAGTACCCTGGCTGGTTCAGTGTTGGGTATTAATAATATAAACGGTTGCGATACTACAAACATAATAAAATTTGATATATTAATAAGCTAACACAGTCAGAAAAACATTTGTTACTCTTTGAGTCTTTATCTCAAAGAGTAACAAATGTTTTTCTGTCAAACTACTTAACGAGCAAAATTATGCTAAAGAAAATAATTCATAGAATGGCAACGGGAACTCAACAGCCTGGATGGAGATGATTAGGGAATGAGGTCTAATCCAATATAATGTGGGTCGGATCATTCTACGATATAAAATGTAATGTATATGCGTTAACATACAATGTTACCTACAGCAGTCACTGAAAAGGATTTTTCCATGAAGGAAAATATACGGTAACATAGATTTTACGATAAAATTGAACCCACGCGAACATAGTCGCGGGCAACAGCTAGTCTAGCTAGCTAGTATAGCTAGGTTGTATGAAGTATTATTTTCCTCAATATCTATCGTACTTTCAATACAAAAAAAAGAAATATGCCGAAACCCGGGATTGAACCGGGGACCTTTAGATCTTCAGTCTAACGCTCTCCCAACTGAGCTATTTCGGCGTTGACAATTATCTTGAAATTACAGATCAATTGACTTTTACCTGCCCAAGCATTAAAATTCAATTTATACTTATACTTTATTCCACAAAAACAGCACTAGTAGACGCAGCACTGAAAACACTGGTTTAAAGCCTGCCCGATATTTTGCAGAAACCCCACAAGTGGCCATTCACAGCCCGCCACATTCTAGCGCCTGGATTCCATCGCAGCTTGCCTCGAGGCGACGGGTCAGTTATACTTAGATATCAATTACGTCTTTACCCTTCTTGGGGTAGACAGTATTTATTCCTCTGTGGGGTGTGGAGTAAACAGACCATAGGCCATATGACCCTAACGGCACATTTAGGTATACACCAATTAACAAAATATCAGATATTTCAACATATATACTTAAAAGTATATAGGTATATAATATAGTATTTTCCCTTGCGGGGTAGACAGAGCCAGGGCTCTCTTATATTCTCTTTATAGATCAGGATCTAGGTATAAGACCTAAAAGCCACGCTGAGCATGTTGGTGGCGTATTGTTGTACATGATTCCTCAGGTTACATTTATAGTCACTAATTTTAAGCAACACAGGTATGACATAGGATTTGCTTCAGGTTAAAAAAATAAGAAATAATAAAAATATAATGTTTTATATTTTATAACAATTTATAAAATACATATACAATAACTTTCCCTCCATCAACAACCAAATTAACACCAGTAATAAGTATAACTAGCTGCTACTTCCTTTCCAACGTGTGCTCTCTCAGCGCATTTCTTCTGTCAAATGAAAACTTTTTTATTTGACTGACTTTTATATTTCTTCATTGATGCACGATAGAGTACCAAACCCTGTGACCTGTGATGTTTGTGACTTGTGATGGTTTAGAGTTGTATATATAATAGTAGTAACATCATCGTGACCGTGGCAAACATAGTCATTCAAATTGAATTTACAACACATACAAATCTTTTGAATTATGTTAATTTATGTCTATTGCAAAAGCCTGTTTTTTGTACGAAATGTTCACATAAATTATCGAGGACACATGGCATGGCGACCTCCATCAACAGGAATAGTGGCACCCGTGATATTGCTTGCTGCATCGCTTGACAAAAATGTTATAACATTTGCAACCTCTTTGACGTTGCCAGGCCGCCCCAAGGCGTGAGTTTCAGCGCATTTCTTTATGAAGGCTTCGTATTCTTGCTCATTCATACTGCCCTCGCCTTTCATGTGTAAACCAGTAGTTATTACACCAGGATTAACAGCGTTAACGCGTACACCCTTAGCTCCCAATTCAAGAGCAACACATCTTGTGAATTGATCTAAAGCCGACTTTGACATGCAGTATGCGAGAACATTCGGGAAGGATCGGATACCAGTGACACTAGAAACATTAACAATGTTTCCTTTTGTTGAAATCAGATAAGGGGTGGCTAGCATAGTAAGGTAGTAAGGCCCTCGGACATTAGTATTCATAACCCTGTCGTACTGCGCCAGAGAAGTCGTTTCAATGGTTCCCGGCTCTAATATGCCAGCATTATTTACGAGAACATCAAGTTTTTTGTGCTTTTCAATAGTCTCTTTTACAATATTGTCGATATCACTTTCTTTGTTCATGTCAGCAATGATGATTAAAGGACGCAATTTCTTGGGGGAGCTCTCCTCGCAACTGTCAGCAACTTTCTCCAAGTTCTCTTTGTTTCTGCCAATTATTACCAAGAGAGCTTCCAACTTGGCAAACTCTATGGCTGCTTCTGCTCCAATGCCAGAACTGGCGCCAGTGATAAGCACGACTTTATTTGAAAACATGGTACCTGTGTAACAAAAGTTATTTTACAGTTTCATGTCTATAAGAAAATATTATATTCTTATACTTAATGACCTTTCTTTCAACAAATATGACAAATGCAAAATGTATGATGTAGGATTTAATGTGTTAGAATCAAATTAAACCAAAGAAATATGGCAATTTTATAAACTTTTGCTCAAATTATAATCATGTAGGATGACACCCCTGCATCCTCAACTATCCGGTGGTTGCAGGTATGGCATCGGGTACGCGAGCCCGGCTATCCAAATTACTGCTTGCTTTTCTCCTGTTCATCTGAGTGAGTAGTATGCCAATACCTTCACTCTCTTCCCAAACCCAACAAATCCCCATCCATCCTTAGCTTAAAAATGCTTCCCCAGCTTCCACAAGAAGCCAAAAAAATGCAAAAATGTCAACCCGCCTGCCAAGCATGGTAAGTAAGGCAAGATCCTCTCATGGAAGGAAGAACACTTGGGAGAGGTCTTTGTCCAGCAGTGGACTTCGTACATATGATAACGATGATAATCATAACAATAAATATATGTCGATAAAAGCAATTTCATTTAATCATGTTACCTAATAAAAGGTAGTGATGATAGAATCCATTAATAACTCTATATTATTGTGTTTTTAAATTTGTTTATTTATATAAGTGGGGGGCCACAAGCAGAAGAGGTAAGGAAAGGCAGCAAAGCCTAACTAGCTTGAAGCATAGAATTGGAGAGAAATTGAAGGTGAGGTTAAAAATTGTTCTTCAAATCAAAATTATTTACCGAGATTTTATATACAAGATTTAGTAAGGTACTTTAAAAGGTTAAGAAGAAGTTAATAGTTTCCAAAAGTAATCAGTGCAATTTTAACCTATCAGTCTGCACATAAAAGTACTTAAAAGAAGAGAAATCACGCTGGATGACCACTCACATTTTCATGTTAATGATTTTTTAATATATTCCAATAATTAAAAAGTAAATACAATATCACCCAATTTTATAAATTCTACTTAAAACAAAAATACTTAATCCAACTTAAATATTCTTCATCTAATTTATTATCAGTAATTGATTAAAATGTAAAAAAATAGCAACCTCACAGATATTTTTTTTTTTATTTTCCTTGTAAATTACATATACCTACATCTATTTGTTTCTATTAAAAATACTTCAAAACTATAAGATAAATAAGTATAATAGATACTTTATACATTAGTGCCATGTAGTTTCCAGCTTGAGATACAGAACCACTCCATTCTATATTGCACAACAGCCACAAAACAATTACTTTATGGCACTTTCATTTCATATTAGGAAGAAATAGTTTTTATCAAATAGAAACATACTTTTACACTATATTCATGTCAATTTTATCTCACACCAACTACAAAACAATTAATTTCGACACACTGCAATGTTAATTCATTAAATAAAAGAATATTATTTATAAACAAACTGAGGTTACTTTGGAACAAATTACAATTTGTTATGCGCACACAAGCATTCTGTTTCAGGTTTGTAAAGTTCTTAAATTGTTTTGTATAAAGTTTGATCTTTAAATCTGACCACTGAATATATTGCTTAAGACAAAAATAAACATTTTTAGTTTTGTACTAGTTTCAAACAACAAATTTTATGATTAATTATGATATTAGTGAAGATTGGACCAGTGTAGTAGCATGCTGAATGAATGAATGAATTCTGCTTCCAGGTAAGAACATCCAGAGATTGTCTCAGGTCTAAATCAGTCTTGACTTTAATTTACTAAACCTAGGTTGGTCAATCACTAGTCCGAACTAGGGTAAACCCTGGTCTACCTTAAAATTTCTTAAACCTAGGTTTTGCAATTTTTTTTTATAATAAGTCTTAGCTATTAAATTTGCTATCTGACATAATGTTTACTTGAGATGAAAATCCCTTCCTTGGTGCCTGTCACACCTTAATCAGCATAATACCTATTTGTTTTCTTAACTTTATAGCCATTTAAAAACAATTCTATAGGGTTGCAATTTTTTTTTACATTTAATCAATAATACTGATGATAATTAATTAGATGAAGAATATTTAATTTTAATTTGGATTAAGTATTTTTGTTATGTAGAATCAATAAAACTAGGTGTTCATGTTTATTCCAAAACCTATACCTAAAACAAAATAAAATACAGGATAGCATGATCCTGTGGAAAGTAGATGTATATATTTTTTTAAACATATATTTGTTTTTAATACAGTAAAATTAACACTAAATCAACTTAAAAATAATACTAACTAACAACTAGAACTAGTATAACTGTATAATATGTACACTAAATAAAAGTTATCTAAAAATAAAAAATGTCACACGTATCATTGCCTTCCGGTAGGGAGCCTAAAAGGCTGGCCGCATTGTCACGTTGGATGGCAATGCTAAAGCGTTGTGCAAAAAAATTGCCAGCCCTTTGGTCACCAGATACCTCGACCCATTGCTTATTTATGGTTTTAAATAATTTATGAGCTGAAGGGCCCCACGGACCCATAGTCTCCACCCCAAACGGCTCAAATATGTAGCCATTGCCAAGGCATGCATATTTGTGATGTTTGAGGGACTCGGCGGTGGCCGCAGCTGCGCCAGCTTTAGAACTAGTGCCATGGAGGGGGGAAGGCGCGAGTGTGTCAACACATGTGGCGTCCCACACTAATGGCCTCCCCAATCTCCAGGGCACAAGAGTCATGCCATCTGGTCTCTTGCCATCATCTCGCGCCAGGCCATTTGGTTCCAAAACAGCTGGTAGCTCGATGGTGACAAGAGCATGGTGTATAATGTTGTTCAGGTTGGCATGGCAAGCTATGCGGCCAGCGCTCCTGGAGCTTGAAAGTCCGTGGCGTCCAAACTGGTCCACAGCATCACCGCAGAGGCAATGATGCGGGACATTAGTGACGGCTCCTTTTATCTTTAGTAATAAATTATACATCTGCTAAACGTAATCTGGACACGAAATTAGAGATAAACTCATAAGACACTAACAGATAATGTAAATATGAGACATGATAAATATTACCGGAAAGCAACGATTAACGTAAACACAACATTATTACAACATATGGTGAAATCCATGAATGAAATAATGAGAAAAAAAATTAATAAAACCAGGTGTACTTACTGAAACTGCTGCTAAATGATAACAATAAAAAAATATTACTTTAAAAATCTCTGTATAAGTAAGAACTCACAGGAGTTATGAATTCGAATTTTAGGTATTAGTACCTACCTAGTACCTAGTAGAAAATAATTTGTATTCTATATGTATGGTATCGATATCGCCGGTTATAATCAATCACAGCAAATCACAGTCACACACAACCATAGATGAATTTATGTTAGAATAGTTTTTATGACAATGACAGAGACAGTTTTTTGTTTATATTATGCTAAGAGTAAGGAAGTCTATGAAGAAGCCCTTGGCCCTTGTCAACATATATGAATTTTTACTTATACAAATCATCTATATAGTATGTGGTTTCCTTAGATACAAATATCAGGCATTTATGGTACAAAGTGTGAAATATAACTTTGTCTCTTTCTTTCTTCAGTACAATTGCCTTTGACAAAAGAGACATACATATTTTAGTTTTTGCTAATTTATGGTAAAAGCTGTCAAAAGTTTAGGTACGTGCCAAACTTCTGAGGCCAAAATCCGCCATATTATGTAACGAGTTTCGTGGTAGTTGTGCTGTCAACGGGTGTTGTTTACTATTTGGAAAAGTTGAGATTTGGGACAAAAATACGCGAAAATAAAGTAATAAATACGTGGAAGTGTGAGAAAACTGTTTATCAAGTTGAATAAATGTTGTATTGTGATGTGTAGTGCAAGAAAAAAACATAAATCAACCATAATTGACTCTTCATAGGTTAGTAACCCGTTTTCTAGCAAGAAAGCTCTTTATTGATTCTGATTGAGAAGCAAAATAAAACACGATCTTAAATTTATGTATAAACTGTTGTTAACTGGTCATATTTTTGTAATACAGTCACTGTTTTCACTAATTTTGTTCCTCATTTGTTTACATACTTTGATAGGGTTGTGCATTATCTAAATAAAAAATAATATTTTTTTATAGGTTTCCGATGAATGAAGCTTTGAGGAATAAATGCTTAGAGCCTGTCCGGTTCGGAAAAATATTAATCCTCGGCAACAGGTTTGGTACATCTGCTCTTTGCATTTTGAGGAAAGCTGTTTCAATAGAACGCTTGAAGTTATGATATGAGACTTCGTGACAACTCATCGCCAACAATATTTTCATTTCCGGTAGGTTTAATGTTAACTGTATATGTATATGTCAATGAATAAATGTTTTAGGGTTCGGTACCCAAAGGGTAAAAACGGGATCCTAATGATATGGCTCTGGTGGCCGTCTGTCACCAGGCTGTATCTCATGAACCGTGATAGTTAGACAGTTGAAACTTTAACGGATCTGTTGCCGCTATAACGACAAAAACTAAACAATAGAATAAAATAATTAATTAAGGGGGCTTCCATACAGCAAGCATGATTTTTTTGCAGTTTTTATAGATAATAGTACAGAACCCTTCTTCGTGCCTGAGTCCGACTCGCACTTGGCCGGTTTATTCGTTGTTTCTGTCAGACAATACTAAAAACCGTTGGGTTATTTGGCAGGAGTAGCCGGCTCATGCATGCAAATGTACGCAAAGTTATGTGGGACAACGTATTGTCGAATTATGGATGCGATCATATCATGTCATGCATACAACAATGCACTTAATAGATTATACTTGTACATAATCCTTACTAATATTATAAATGCGAAAGTGAGTTTGTTTGTTTGTTTGTTACTCTTTCACGCCATAACTACTGAACCGATCATCATGAAATTTTGCATACAAGTTCTCCGGAGTACGGAGAAGGACATAGGCTACCTTTTATCCCGGGAAAAATTACTACTATTCCCGAGGGATCGACATTGACGCGGGCGGAGCCGCGGGCAAAAGCTAGTTTACTATAAACTAATATTATAAATGCGAAAGTGAGTTTGTTTGTTTGTTTGTTTGTTACGCTTTCACGCCGTAACTACTGAACCGATCATCATGAAATTTTGCATACAAGTTCTCTGGAGTGCGGAGAAGGACATAGGCTACCTTTTATCCCGGGAAAAAGTACTTTTCCCGAGGGATTGACATTGATGTGGGCGGAGCCGCGGGCGAAAGCTAGTTTATTATAATTGTGTTAATTATTTGCACGTTTACTTTTCAGCACCGGCTACACAAGAGAAATTTGTACTGCGTGAAACAAGCAATATCAATACTGATTTTGCTAGTACGACGTTTTATTCCTATTACCAGTATCAGATGAAGTTCAGTAAGAGGTATGTAAATAAAACATATTTTTTAAATATTTCGATAAAACAATACCTTGTGGCATTATGATCCAACAATAAAAATTATATGCATAATATAATATTTTTTAAATCTGAAATTATAATATTCATTTAAGTGTTAAGATACAGGGCGTATCCATGAACTTGACAGTAATGCGTCTTACTTATTATCTCAGCTGTGCAGTATAAGTTTCAAATCTTTTCATTGGCTGGAGCTAACTAAATACCTCCCCCCCCCCTGCCCTGAGACAGAGACAGACTTATTCTAAATTTAATAATAAAATATTATGATTTAACTAAGCATATTGAAATTTCAGGTCGTGGAATATGAAAAAAAATAAAGGCTGTAAAAGATAAACGTTTGAACCAGCGGAAGAAATTACAATTTGAAAGATATTATGTTACATATAAATATCACGGTGAAATTAAATGTAAATATCTTTCAGATAGATGGTTTTTAAACAAATTAATACTTTATAGGAATGATTAAGTAAACAAAGTTATAAAATAAATTGTCATTTTATTATCCTTTCCCAAAATGTTTTTATAAGCTCTGTCGGCTCTGTGTACAAAATAAGAGTACTGTTTAAAGTAGATCATTATATAGTATGGAAGTGACAACCCTAGGCAATGGCAGCCATTTTATGTAACGATTCTGTGATGTAGGTATACACGATTTTTTTGTAGGTATTTCCAGTCCTCTTTTTTCTTTGGTCTGAGATATTATGGCTTTCACGCGTCACGTATTTAGCCCTAAGATTTAGCTATTTAGCCAGTATAAAATCAAAGCTTCCCATGTTTTTTGTTAGTCTCGTTTATGAATGAGATAATGGTGTATTTGAGGGCTACCGTTTTTATGTTTCTAGTTGGCGCCACTGTTGAGTAAGGTTTCGAAAAAGCTTTTTATTACACGCGTGGAAACAAATTTTACTTTTCAATGATATTGTATGCCTTCGTTTCGTCTACATAAACAGTAAACTGTAATCTTGTTACGTTAAATAAACGTTTATTATATTAATGAAAAAGTGACAAAGAAATGATAATGTTGAAAATTAAAGTGCCTATGTAAGGGGTTTTGATGGCGGAAAATTGATATAGCTGGGTCACATCCGGGAAATTGTGTTTTTCCGTCTAAATCTCGGTTTTTCAGGTATTAGTCTTATTACCTAATTCATCAGTCGCGAGAAATGCACAAAAAATATTTTCTATTGTTATGCGGCCCGATCGAGCCGCTTAAGCTGTGCGTGCACTGGACCGGAATCGAAGCGGACGGAGCGGACGGATTTGTTGCTTTGTATGGATTTGTATGGCGCTGCGTGCACTGCATCGGCATTTCCGTGCCGGAGACCGGAATTTCTGCCGGTGACGTCACCGGCATCGGCAGTCGTCAGTGTTGCCGTTCATAAGAAGATCTACCCCTTATGGTAGAACTTTTTATATTGGAATATTATTATGAATAACAGAGAATGGTAGAAACCTCATTTCGTAGGAATTTGATTTAGATCATCCATAACTTTTAAATTCATTAGCTAGTCATTAATTGTAGTCTTCCTCAATTACATATGTCGTGAATGAGTAAGACGAAAATACAGAGTGATGAAAATACTGACATTAAAAACAAAGATATCAATGAACATTGGCTGCACGCACGAAAAATGTCACGTTCCAGACCAGCAACAGCAGCAGCAGCAGGAGTAGTAGTAGTATCTATCACGCATCTATCTCTCCCCGTTATCACGTAAAATTATTGGCCGTAAACTGACTTTAGAGTCAACCAATTTTCAGAGTTCCGTAGTAAATAGTGAACCCTTACAGTTTCGCCATGTCTGTCCGTCCGTCCGTCTGTCCGTCCGTGGTTTTACTCATAGACTATAAGTACTAAAAAGCTGTAATTTGGTACGGATATGTATATTAATCATGCCGAAAAAGTAGTAAAATAAAATATAAGGTTCAAGAATATAGTGAAGTTCAAAAAAATTTTTCTTCAATTACCAAAGAATCTATCTTCATCTTTTAATAAATCAGCATATAATGTAATTCTCCATAGAGGAGTCTTTTAGAGTTCATATTATGCACCCATATCTTTCTCACTCCAGCCAGAGTAATGATTACCCAGTTAGGTATAGACATCGTGATGATCTAGATCTTAGAATACTTATTTTTGTGTTTTGTTAAAGACAGACTTAAATATGACACAGACATAATAATGGGACAGGGCAGGTTGGTACAGGTTTAGGTGGTATCTTCTCTATCTCTATTATTATAAACAAAAGTCACCGCCGGTAAATAAAGCAAAGCGTTATGCTATATGTTAGTAACCACTTTATAGGATAGCGCTGTGTGGAGGGTTATACTCCGACCCCAAAAACACGTAAATTAAAAAAATTACAATATTGTAACTTTTGCTGCAAAAATGTAACATTTCAGGAAACGAAACGTAATTTATGACTCAAGGGCCCTGGCAACACTGTAAAAATGCCGGTCCGGAATCCGAATGCAGTGAACGCACCCCACCGGCATTTTGAAAATCCGGCCGCTCCGGCCGCTCCGTCCGCTCCGATTCCGGTCCAGTGCACGCACAGCTTTAGTCTTTAATTAGCATTCGGTGCACCTCACGCTATACTAGCGCCTCCAGCGGAAATACACGCGATAGCCCTCATTTGTTGATTCAATGAAGCATCTGACGACAAATCCCACGAATCCAATTGTTTAATCATTAACGATGCAGTCAAGTGGATAATCACCAGACCGCTAAGTTAATCTCACTACAGTCGCACCGTGACAGTTTTTTTAGTTATTCCACACATTATACATCGGCATCTACGCGGCATGTATAACACCAAAATGACGCCAATTTCATGTTATAAAGTCCACTAGAAGCAATATAAAACAATCCAAAACAGAACTAAATCTCCGCCAAAAGCTCTGACGCTACTGGAATAAAGAATAAGAAAAACCGGCCAAGTGCGAGTCGGACTCGTTATCTATGAAAACGGCAAAAAAATCATATCTTTTGTATGGGAGCCCCCTTTTGATATTATTTTTATTTAATTATTTATTTTTAAAGTGAATGTATAACTAAATATTCTGTGAATATTTCAAGTGTCTACCTGTTGCCGTTATCAATAACGAGCAAAAACAAGCAAAACAAATTTAAGTTTGTTCGTATGGCAGCCACCTTAAATAACTTAAAAAAAAAACCTAAAATAATTTCAACTGTCTCACTGTCACCGTTCATTAGATACAGCCTGGTGACATACGGACAGACAGACATACAGACAGACAGACAGACAGACGGACAGCGGAGTGAAATTAATAGGGTCCCGTTTTTACCCTTTGGGTACGGAACCCTAAAAATCGCTTGTCGTAAAAGCGCGGGGACCTTCGATTTAGGCGGGCGTCTGTTTTCGCGCCCTTTTTAAAATGAATTGATAAATATCAGGAGTGTAAAATATACATATGTTAGGTATATTTTTACGTTGCTTTTCTACGCTCATTCTACAGAGTTTTTCTCTCGATCTTTCTCTATTCGAGGTGTAGGTACTTCTATGACACTCGATACCACTTACTATCCGGTGTGCTCAAATCCCGGATAATTATGTAAAGTTAAGAAGTAAAGTCACATTTTTTCCTATACTACTGTTTTTTTTTTCGCTTTGACATCTTGCTATCATCAAATTTTTCTGCTGTTTTATGTAAGTTGATGTATAGTCATTATTTTTCTTCCCTGCACAATTTGTTTCTTAATATGGTTTCCGGGAAGAATATGAGTTGCGTAGGCTGCCTTTTGCGCAATTTTATTAATTTTGTATTGACGAAGTGAAAGAGGTAATCCACACAATGAAGAATGGAAAGGCAGCGGGACCCGATGGTATACCAATAGAAGTACCTATGGAAGATACTAAAGGCGGATGGATGGAAGTGGTTAGCTTTATTCTTCGATAAGTTGATGCAGGAAGAGGCGATCCCTGACGAATGGGGTGCCAGTTTTCTGGTACCCATATACAAAAATAAGGGTGATGTACAGGACTGCAACAATTATCGGGGAATAAAGCTTTTGTCACATACCATGAAGGTTTGGGAAAAAGTGGTAGAGAAAAGGTTGAGACAAGAGTGTGAAATTACGGAGAATAAGTTTGGGTTTATGCCAGGTAGAGGAACGACTGACGCCATATTTGCCATTCGCCAACTGTGCGAAAAATACCGCAATGTAAATAAAAACTTACAAATGGAAATCGACCTCGAGAAGGCGTATGACAGGATTCCAAGACAATTTCTTTGGTAGGCCTTAACAAAGAAGAAAGTGCCATATAAGTACCTGCAGCTCATACGTGCTACGTACAGTCGTTCTCGTACATCCGTCCGATCAGAGGCTGGCGTTACCGACGAGTTCGATGTGGCAGTAGGACTGCACCAGGGATCGGCATTAAGCCCGTACCTGTTTCTCCTGGTAATGGACGCCTTGACGTCGGACATACAGGACGAAGCACCCTGGTGCATCCTGTTTACAGATGACATAGTCCTCGTTGGAGAAGATGGGCCTTAGGTAGAGAGCAGACTGGTAAAATGGCAACAGAGAGTAGAAAACTTTGGTTTAAAGATCAGCAGGACCAAAACTGAACAACTGTTCCTCGATTTTGGTGGTCCATCAATGTTTGCTCCTGTTGCCTTAGATGGTGTACCCCTACCAGTATGCTCCGAATTCCGTTACCTGGGTTCTCTCGTACAGAGCGACGGAGGCATTGACCGGGACGTAAAAAGTCGTATAAATGCAGGATGGTTGAAATGGCGGCAAGTCACTGGAGTTACATGCGACGCTCGAATGCCCCTTAAGCTAAAGGGAAAGATTTACAAAGCCATAATAAGACCTGTCGTATTGTACGGTTCCGAGACTTGGCCCAACAAAGCAGCGGATGAAAGAAGGTTACACGAGGCGGAGATGCGGATGTTGAGATGGATGTGTGGTGTAACGCGAAAAGACAAGTTCAGGAATGAGTATATTAGGGGAACTGTAAAAGTGGCACCTATAACAGACAAATTAAGAAGTAACAGGTTAGGCTGGTATGGACATATTAAGAGAAGAGAGGAAAGCCATATAACCAGGCAGGTTCTGAATATGCATGTCAAAGGTCATCGAAACAGAGGGAGACCAAGGAAACGTTGGATGGATTGTGTAAAGGAGGATATGTGTAGAAAGGGAGTGACGGACGAGTTGACTGGAGATAGACAGAAATGGAATAAAACTTACATGCTGTGCCGACCCCACATAAATAGTGGGATAAGGATAAGGTAGAAGAAGAAGAGTTAATTTTGTATCGCTATAAAACAATATTTTGATAATGATGATAAAACTAGTAGGTGTTATCTACTATTACTTTATTATTGTAAAGCTGGTCGAAGCATGATTGATCGCTTACAGGAGCGCTATTTTTGAAATGATGCCGTACGTAAACGAATGATTTTTCCATACAAAAATCGCTTGAGCTCGCTCGACGAGTGTTACACTTTCGAAAATAGTACCTTAGGCGCTTTATTTAAACAAGGACTGAGCTCTCATAGTAATAATTGGAGCAGAAAGCGAAGACAAACTTCGGAATTCTATCTCGCTCTAAAGTAGGGTGGCCAACTATAGAATAGATTTCTCGGACATGAAGTACTTAGGTAGGTACAACAGAAATATATCAGGATAGAACGGCCAAGTGGGTGGTACACGCGTTTCTCAATCTTGTACGATCGTATGAGATTCGTTAAACGTTCATTCAGTCAGCGCGCACGTCCCAACTTGAACATATGCTTTATGAAGCGGTATTCAATTATAAAAACAAAAGTATGAAAGTAAATAGGTCGAAACAAGGTATTTTTTCCATAGATCACTACTTTGTTTTAACCAAAATCGTGATTTAACAACAACAAAATAAATAATATAAATGACCTATCACGATTTTCAATATAAAACGACAATACGACTAATTCACATCCAAAGAGGTTCCAAAGCTCAAAAAGAAAACGGTTATGTTATTTACCTGTGAAAGGATAATGCACAATGCAGTGCACTGTCGTTTCGATCTCTTGAAACAACAAGTTATATTATTTTACTCTTTCAGTCTGCTTAAAAAATTCGAAGGCTGCGGGATTTTTTAATAATATGGCGGCAATGTTGAGATCGTACTAGGGTTGCTAGACTAAATTTAAATTTAATACTATATTAAGATTGCTCTTTTATTATCTATAAGAGAAAATTCTAAATTAGCTGTAAACATACAGTTTAGTTAATGAAATAATTATTCCATGTAAAATAAAACAGGAATTATTTCATTATTAATTAAATTAACATTTTTATGCAATGGCAAGGGTGCGAGAGGGAAACCATCCCAAGGTATTTTCGTCTCACTTTACCCTAGATTTTTTTGCATAGCATTATGCTCTCTATTTTCTAAGCGTTAAGGGTTAATATCGTATATCAAAATCTGAAACAGTTCTATCTGGGTACTAAGGAAAACATTTACTATATAGATGATTTAAACAGATCTTTAGTCTATGCTGTCTATGGTTCGGTTGTTGTCAGTCAGTGGCACAGTGGCTGACTGAATTGACTGATACGATTGAAGTTTACAGAAATGGTTATTTTTCGCAATCGCAATTAATTTTACGAAATATCCGTATAAACATCGTAATTGTTATTTATTGAGGCATTGTCAAAACGATTCTTCTTTAAAAATGAGTTTACCATCTACGGCTAAGGAGGAGTCATTTGACGAGTTCTATACTGAGGTATGATTGAGTACAGCACAATCAACAAATACTTATTTCAATAGGTCTCCAAGTAAATTTTGTGCATAAATTCTTCTTTCTTCCAGACATCCTTTTATTTTGCATTTATTTTGTTTAGGTTAAAGAAATCGAGAAACGTGACTCTGTTTTGACGCCGAAGCAACAAATCGACAGACTTCTGCGTCCTGGATCAACTTATTTCAACTTAAACCCTTTCGAGGTCCTCCAGGTCGAACCCGAGACGACTCTCGATGAAATCAAGAAGAAATACAGGCGACTTTCTATCCTCGTCCATCCAGATAAAAATATGGTAAGATATGAAAACAATCAGTGCTATTATAGATGTGTTTACAACATTATTAAAGAATGGTTCTATACGATTCAACTTAGGTGTCTGTATTAGCGATATTCCAATATCTGTGCATTTGTTCCTTATTATTATCATGTGTTAAAATTACTTAGTTGACCGTGACGCCTACTCGAAATGATGATGATGATGATTACTTAGTGACATCAGTTTCACATTTTCAGACTTGCAATATCATGTTATTATTAATGTTGTTAGAAAATGTAATAAGTATAATAAAGATTAAGGAATTTGAACATACACAATATAATATTTGCCTGCAACATATTTAGTTTAAAAGTTAGTTCTATGAAGAGCTTCTGTGTTTAGTTTAGACGGTTATGTCCGTCAACATTTCCTTTTTATCCACAGATGGGATCCATTCCGTGAATCAACCCAACTACAAGCAGTTTAGGTAAGGAATAACCGAGGATCACCAGAAAGGCTCCAAGTAGTAATAAAAAGTTATTAAAGGAACTAAATATCTTTTTCTAGATAGGATTTTCTGTATTTTGTACAGTATTTGTTAAATCATTAAAAAGACAAAATTTTGATAAAATAAAGTAAATAAATAAATATAACTACAAAACAATGGCTAAAATTAAACTTGTATTATTTTGCACTTACTTCTACTATATTTTATTCTCGGCATCACCTGTTGTTTGACTGGTATATAAAACTTACCCATGATACAATATAACCTGCAGTGTTAAATTATATGGGTGTGAAATAATTTGAATTTTAGCCAATGTGTGATAGTATTGTGTTTTAATATTTGCTATATTCATATGATGTCAATTTCTAAATTCCAGGAAGACTCTGAACGTGCACAGCAAGCTTTTGAGATAGTCAATAGATCATGGAAAACACTAGAGAATGATGACACAAGGAAAAAATGTTTAGATATTTATCAAGAGGCAAAGGAAAGAACCGATCACATGGTAATTATCCTAACTAATTTGTGCGCTTGTAACACTCTAACTAAGAAAGAAGTCTGCGAAAGGAGAATAAAAAACGGGGATTTCCCAAAAACAATTCCCCTAGAACTGGGGACAACTTCATCTCTGAAACTGCTACTCTTTCCAATTGTCCGATGACAAAATCGGATGTGTATTCCTACTTTAATACTAATATTTTTCAAAATTTTTGTTACAATCTAAGCACTTTTGGTGATTTTCAAGTCTGAGGATACTGTCTTGTCAAGTCAAAATACAACCGTTACTCCTAGTGATTAGGCATCGGCATTGATCTAAAAAGGTTTCTGGCCTTAGTTGTGCTTTTTTCATGCATTTTAAACCTAGATTTTTATCTTTTACTACTAGTACTTGTTCTAAACTATTTCAAGCCCAAAAAATCACTATAATATAATATTAACTGATATAGTGTTAAAAAGCTTTTTAATGTTATTTAGGCTTCTAAAACGATGAACGCAAGAAAAAGTGTCTTGTTTCTTGTGCAAGCAAGCACTCGGAACAAGCTATTGAGAGGCACTATCAGCATCTATCTCTCTTCCACCGTTATCACGTAAAATTATCATCCTTCACCTTTTGACCGCGAACGTTGGATAAATCTGACATACATTTTCTATAAAAGGTTTGTCGGATAAATCCCACATACATTTTCTATGAAAAGGTTTGTAGGATAAAACGCGACATACATTTTCTATGAAACTGTTTGTCAGATTTATCCAATGTTCGCAGTCAAAGAGTTAACCGACTTTACAGACAACTAATTATTTTTCATTGCAGATAGAACAAAAGAGAAAAAAGCAGAAGAAAGAAAGTCGTCTGGCTGAGGGCATCCCAGAGGACGACCCGGTCAAGTTCAAACATGCAGTGTATGTTATGACTATGAAGGTATGACTCATTGTAAATAATTTATCTATTTACATATAGCAGTGGTTATTTAACTGTTTTCTGTCGTAGACCATTACTGGCAGGGCTTGCCCATTGTTTATTAATCACTAAGTTTATGCTCATTACCTTGATCGACTTAGGTGCACAAAGAAGGTCTAAATGTGATTTTCTTTTGTATTAGATAGTGTTTGGGGACTATAATATATGGATGGACATATCATTGGTGAACATAAATATCCAATTTCTTACTGATTTAAGATGGTTGGGAAGCATTAGGTGATACAGGTTAAAAATTTCAAATTTTGTTAAAAAAAGTTCAGGGTGATTAGTTCATTATCATCATCATCAGGTCTTTTTTAGTCTTCACTGCAGGAGCATGACCCTCTCTGTACTACCGGAGCCATACTTGGCCAGAGCAGACAGAGGATTTGGCTTACACTCTCCTCGCTGGCCAGACGGGTTGGAGAGGTCTCACTGATGTTTATGAGCATTGTTTAGCTTGTATTTCCTAAGTCGCCTCTTACGACATCCATGGGAAGACTTGGAGTGGTCCTATTCTACTCTGCCGGAAACCTCTCGGCTATGGTTGACGGTGATTAGTTGTTAAACTTCTTTATAAACACGACCGGCAGTAATGTTCTAACCAGTTTAGACCGATTTCTGTCTCAGTTCTAGGAAGCATTTGCCCAAAACTAATGAGAAAAAATGTTTTATTTTTATATTTTTAGTTGTTCGCGGACATGGAGCGAAAACGACAACACTTGGAGACTAGAGATATGGAGGAGAGGAAGAGAAAAAGAGAAGCTGAAATAGAGCAAGAGGAACAGATGTCCTTTGAGAAGGAGTGGGCCAAGAACTTTGAGGTATATTATGAAGTGCAGTGATAGGCATTGGATAGATCACTGCAGAAGTGAGACTTTGTTGAAAAAGTCTGATTACATTAATTACTCGGTTTACCCATTAGGTTAAAACATGACTTTATTGCTAACCCTCCGCTGTTCGACCGTCCGTCCGTCTGGCATAGGGTTGTATTTATTGAACCGTAATAGTTAGAGACTTATTTTTTTTCACAGAATATTTAAAAGTATAATCGCTGTAGCAACAAATAATAAATAATCAAGGATTATATTTATTATGGTTAGCTCCGTGGCGTAGTGGTTAACACGCCAGCCTGCGACACGAGGGCCCCGGGTTCGATCCCCGGTCAGGTCAAAAAATTATCTTTTTCAGATTGGCCTGGGTCTTGGATGCTTATCTATATATGTATTTGTTATAAAATATAGTATTGTTGGGTTAGTATCCCATAAAACAAGTCTCGAACTTACTTTGGGGCTAGCTCAATCTGTGTGATTTGTCCGTATATATTTATTTATTATATATAGTATATAAATAAATATATAAGGATATATCACACAAATTGAGCTAGCCCCAAATCTCATTTTTAAGGATCTAATTTAGTCATATTTATAATATTAATTAATGTGCAAAAGCTACAGACTACTAGATCGTAGACTACATCTTTTTTCCTAATCGCCGAAGTGTTCCGCGCAGCCTAATGGCTTGCGCAGTAGCGACGTTTTTCGTTCGCGCGGCACCCGCTTAATGTTTAGTAATATTAGCCAGAGTATGTATTAATAAAATATTTAAAATGTTTCAGGAATCTCGTCAAAACCGTGTCGACAGTTGGAAAACGTTCCAGTCTGGAGGCAGTAAAGAGAAGAAAAAGAAGAAAATCATGGGCTTCAAGCCACCTAAGCCCAAGCCAGAGAGCAGATAACTGCCGAGTCCTCCCTATTATATTTATGGTTAAGTGGGGAAATGTAAACGGAAGTGAATGTGGCTAGGTACATTTTATGTGAATAAAAAAAATTGAAAATGAATGGAATACTTACAATATTCATAGCCGATTCTTGATGCACTAAGCACCAATGGGGAACTTGAATGAAGAGGAAAATTCGCAAAATGTTCCCTGAAAACTGTTACAGGCACTGATTTGCTATCGAAAGATTCAGTTTGCTTAAAATTTGTCGTGGAAAATTTCCATAATATAACCTTTAAAATGTATACTAACTTGTATGATTAGGTCATTCCTATAAACGCAATATTAAATATAACTGCCAAACAAAATATCATTACATAGAAAATGCTAAAGTACTGACTTCTCCTCTGCAGTATTTGCAAAGGAAAGAAGCGAAATAGAATTACTGTAATCTTAATATCTTAAATTAAAGAGATTTGGGGTTAACAAAGTATTGTTATTCACTGCCTTTCTTGGGAGGTCTTTCTGTAGCACAATAAAAAATGTATGCGAATTGCATAATGTGGACATTATGCAATTCGCATACATTTTTTTTAGTAAGTGTAATAAAAAAAAAACTCGAGCTCCTGAGTGCTTCAGTAAGCACGTTATACCGTGGGCTCTGGCTGTCATTATGGGATGGCACTCGTCAACCCACGTAAGATGCTTTTAGGGTCTTATCACACTAGCGAGTTGAAAGCGGGGCGAGTGCGTAGCGAACTCGCTGCGAAGACATCGCGGTTGCGCAGCCAGTTCGCGTCATGCGATCCGCGTTTTGTATAATCAGTGGCAATACAAATCAGTGCTGCGAGCTCGCCAGGCACACGTTTCCAACTCGCGGCGAACTCGCTGCGCACTCGCCCCGCTTTCAACTCGCTCGCAACTCGCTAGTGTGATAAGCTCCTTAGTTAGGCAGCTTGAAAAATCTGATACTAGTGTTGGCCACTTACAGACACGAAAACCAAAGTGCAAGAAAGTTTTGACCTCTTGCACAACAAGCTCAGACAAAACGTTTGGGGCATTTAAGGGACATAAGGGGGGCATTTTAGTCTGAATATTTATATGTACAAAGCAGTGTTCAAGTATACAAAGCTGTTATGAATACTGCTCCATGTTGCGTTGTTCCTCCGTTTACAGTTACCTACTTGACGTTAGTTAAGACCTTTCGAATCTATGATAACTGTTTTCCAACGCTTCCAAAAATATATCAATGGGGCGCTTCGAAGCATATTATCAATTGAACTAGCATGAAGACTACATTTTGAAAAATGGTTATTTAAGCATTTAGCTTTATAAAAACCGTTATGGCAACTGTAAAAAGTTAAGGACGTTTAATTTCATATCGACATATTACGTTTAGTTCAAATTGGTTGAAAAAGTCAATTTCAAAAGTATGAATTTATAAAACTAAGGTAACCTTTAAAATTTATAGCAACTTGCTATGAAGCCATCTCCATAAATGCAATATTTTACATAACTGCCGAACAAAGTTCTTATATCACGCGTAATATGTGCTAAATGTATGACGTCTGGTGGTAGACGTCAGTAGCTTTTTCAAAGTGACGTTTAGGCCAAGGCCGGAAAAATTTAAACTGTCATCTTTATACTTTACCGTTTTTGCGTTATTGACCTCTCAACCATCAAGCGGCTCGATCTCGTAGAAAAACCATTGTGTCTGCGTTTCTCGCGCTTGTTGGCGAGAAACTCAGACACAATAGATTTTAGCAATTTTTTTGAGAAAAATGTTTATAAGTTCCCCATTCGCCTTTGTTTACATTTTTTCCGTTTAAAAAAGTATGAAGTGATCACAGATTTGGAAATATTCTCATTTTAGTTTTTAGGTTGGATACATTGTATACAGTAGAATGTATTCATTACAATTTGTATGAGATCCAGTCGTTGTATAATAGAGACAAGATAAATGTTACTTTAGCAGTATCCAATAGAAATACCGGCACTTTATTTCTCTAATATTTGTCATGTATGTTTTGCAACATTATTGCAAATTTAGTATGTAACGCGGCCTTCGTTTCATTTTACATTTATTTAATGTAGCATATAGTCTTTTGAAATGTTAAATTTGTTTTGGACTTAGCGTGCGTTTGTCATGAGACGCAATTTTAATTCTTAGATAAATGAAGGGATCGTTATTTCTAAAGTTAAATTCAAGTTTGTGGGGTTGCAACCCTCGTCCCACGGCCGTCTTGTAAACCTTATTTAATATATTATGGCTTTCCGCTTGTAACATTTTTATTTATGTAGAACCATTATAAGTTACTGGACAAAAGTTATAGATAATTTTATTTGCAACATTTTTTTTGTGACATCGATAATAATAGTTTGTCAGATAAACCGTAAAAACCACTTGAATCTTTTTTTTCAAAATGGCGGCCGTAGGACAAGGTTTGCAACTCCACAAACTTGGATTTAACTTTACGATAACCTCCCCTTCATATATAAAATTAAAATTGCGTCGCAACCCCAAATGGACTAATTTTAATGGACTAATAGAAATACCATTAAAAGTATACAATACACAAAAATGTCAACAGCCTACCTGCGACCATGAAAACTGCAAAGTTTTCGACACGTTAGGTAGAAAGTAATATTAATAATAGTAGTAATAAACGCGATAAACCCATATCATTGAATTAATTTAACGTTGTAAAAATAAATACCAAAAGTTGGGAACAAAGAACAACGTAAAATTAACGTGTTCGTTGTCATGCCTTTATGTACTGTAATTTCTATGAAATTTTATCGCAATAAGTATGTGTGGCATCGAACGCGCGAATTTCGATATTGTTGTAGCTGTCAACGTGACTACGGGTTTTCGTAAAAATCGTTCTCTTTCGTTTGAACTTGGTCCCATATGTGAGGATTTTAGGAATCGATTTTTTGCCCAGGTAGCAACAAACAGGCATTTTTGATAGCAGCTATCAAATTCCACCGAGTGATCATAAAAATTATGATTACATTGATTTTGATAGAGTTCTTGGCGGGAATTTCGACGGAATGCACGGTTTTTGTTTTGGATTGTTTTGCAAATTGCTTCTAGTGGACTTTATAATGTGAAATCGGTGTGCCTAATTTGTTGTTATAAATGCCCACTTTTATGAACGATTTGTGGAATAACTAAAATAAAGTGTCATGGTGCGGCTGTAGTGAGATATACATAGCGCTGGTTGAATCAACGAAGTGAATTACACCACCATTTTGTTGTTCTAACACGTAGAAAAATATGAAGGGCTAAAGGCATAGAAAGCCAAATGCCGTGAAACAAATATGAAAAAAAAAATGGATTTTGATAGCTACTGTCAAAAAAACCTCTCGACACAGTGCCCCTGGGAAAAAAGTCGATTCCGAAAACCCCGTACCAGCTAAAATATATCTATTTAGTTAACTATTCATGCCGTTAAGTTATTTAACAATAGCAGATTGTGACGCGGGGGCCTAACATAATACTTTTTGGTGAGGGCAATATTTGAATCCAGGGCGCAGTTTAGCATAATTTTATTTCTAAAGTAGACTCCTGAGTGAAGCGAGGGATACCGAGTATATTGCCCGAAGTAAAATCATTATGTTAGTCCCGAGAAGACACATTCTACTTTTCACCTCCCTCTATGAGAAAAACAATATTTGTGTTTTTATTCCTTCGTCCCTCGAGAATAAAAACGTATTTTGTACCCTGTGTACGGGCAATCGTTTTTGTTTTTTGAATAGATGAGATGAAAAAGTAGATTTTCGTCTGGCAGCCTGTTTGACATCAACCATGGGCAGATTTTCGCTGTAGAAAGTATTAACAGTGTATGGTTGAGGTTAAAAGGAGGTGGCTAAATATGAAACATTGGTCAATGAAAGCGATTTCATTGCTAGCGTTAAAGTTTTGACTGTACTTGTTGTACAACACTGCATAGCGTTGGTGATAAACCTTGTACATAATTCGATAACATACCAGCAATAACAAATATAAGTGATAAATTATTGAATATCATTAGTTCAAAGCATTGTTACTTACATGAATAGAAATATTTTGAGATTACCGGTCCACGTCCTTCATGTTCTACGAAGTCTTACTACGTCTTTGTAGTATTGATACTTGAATGTAGACAGTTTAAGGGCTCGGCCACATTAGCGATACGTGCACGTATGTAAAAAACATATTTTGTACTAGACTTTTCCGAGGAGCGAGTAACTAAACGTTTCGGAATACAATAAATTTTGTCGGTTTTCAGTAACTGAAATACAAATAAATATACAGGGTTACTTGTGAAACACTAATAACCCCGCAGGACTAGATAGTTATTATCATAAACAACAATAATAATAGTAATAAATAGTAAACTTTATTTATTTCTCCCACAAAAGTAACAAGAATACAGAGAATGGTAGGTCTGGCTGGACAAATATTCAGTATCAATTTGACACATACTAAGTATTTAAAAAAAATTGCAGCTCATAAATTACACAGTCGATTTATGGAAGACTGATGCCTAAGCTAGGCAAAGCCTGTATTTCAGGACACCAGGTCTCCACCCCAAAGAAAGTTTACATTTCACCGCAATACAATTTATAACTAACTAATATTGTAGGAATTCGAGAGACAACCGTTTTTCAACGCACCAAAAGAGAATAGAGAGGCTTAAAATTAATTTATTTCTCAGCAAGAGGTTCATAGCTTCAAGAAACATTATAATGTTTGTCACAGGTGCGTTGATTAAAGTCGTTTGACTATAATAAACTAGTTGTCTTGATAACAATAATAATTATATTTCAAGTTTTTAATGTCCTGTCGTGACATTTGTAAGTCTATGTTACATTTATAAACAAAAGGTCCAAGCGACGTTCGCGCTCGGCCCATAAGACAAATGATGACAGTTGCAGCAACTCTCCGAAGGCTTTTGCCATAGATTCTCAGGTTAGCCCTTCAGGGTATGCATGCACGTATACGCGGCCCATAAGGCAATATGAGAGTTTGCTGTCTCTCCAAGCCTTACGCATACAGGCTACGCCCAAAGCCGAAGTCCGTCCATCCTGGGTGCCCTTTGGTCATGTTGTCTGTAAAGGCTGAAGGCACTCTGATCTCGCCTGAAACGCCCGGTGAAGTAGCAAATAGCAAATTAACAAAAAACGACGTCCGCGCGCGTAGTCATTCATTGTGATGCGTGGAGAGTTGTCAACATTAAACCGAAAAATTAAATTAATATTTCTGTATGAAATAAAATCTTACGAATTATCAAATCGTAGAATAATCGTTGTTGCTTATAATTTTAGCAATCAATCATGATGTTTATCATAATCAATTATGATGTTAGAGTCCTGAGAGATTAGTGTTTGTCAAGTAACTATGTATAGGCACACATAACACAGTAAGTTTTTTTCGTAAATATATACGCGCTATAATTCGCATTAAACTTAGCCATAAGTAAATTACTGACGTCAACAATTCTCAGTTGAAAATATATGACAATTAATAAGTGTCCAAATGACCTATATTAAATACACGTTTTTGAATTTTGAATTAGAACTCGTTTTCTCGACACAGCGCGCCGCGCCGTTGCCGTTACATGTGGCCGGGCCCTAACTAGGTACCTTATAGGGTCTGAGTTTAATAGTCTAATTATACATTTAGTTCTGATTGTCAGCGAAAGTGTTTGGAATTGAAAATGTGATGTTTTATTGTTTGTGCACATATTGTTTATGAACAATTGAGAAAACCTATTTAAAGGTACTTTTGTGAACATCCGAAATGTTTGGGGGGCGTCCACAATTACGAAAGGCGACTTTGGCAAATTTGGGAAACATTATTCGACCTCCTCCCTACGCCTCAATTTCGTGAATTATATATTTGTCTCATAAAATTTTGATAAATTCAGATGAAAGTAGACTACATCCGTGGCTAATGGAATGAGGGTTTTCGAAATCGATTTTTCCCCTAGGTGGCGGCACTGTGACGAGACGTATTTTGGACAGCGGCTATCAAATTCCACCAATCAGGTTTCATCACTTTTAATTGGTGGATTTTGACAGCTGCTGTCAAACATACCTCTCGCCACAGTGCCGCCACCTGGAGAAATATCAATTCTGAAAAAAAATACGTGATCTTTTAGGCCCTTTCTCAAAGTGAAATCGGGTCAGATTCAGCTCGACCCCCTTTTTACACCTCGCGTTATTTATGGATGCCCCATAAAATTGTTTCGGCTGTCTCCTACTCGCTGACGCCTCGTATTTGATAGTTTGCACTAACATTAGTACCGTTTTAATGTGATTCTTGTTTATAACGGGTTTAGCCATGATTGCTAAAATAAAATATGCGCAAAACTGAATTGCTTTCTTTTTTGTTTACTAAAACTGTATTGTTTTGTTCTTTGCTAAAACTCTGCTTCTATAATTCGCCTGTACCAACCGTTTGATCAAGTATATAGTACCCAAGCGTTCTGTATTTATAGAATTTGTCAATAGTATATACCAATGTCAGATATTTAACTGACTTAAACACTGGCCATGTGTGACTCGCATTAACACACAACACACACACACCGAGAGTTCCGTACAACCCATATTATATTATCTCTATGGTACAACCGTACAATATTTAAAAATAAAATTCACGTTTCTTGTATGGGGACTGATGTATACGTTAGAACCTCTTCCAAGCGATCTCATATGAGGTTAGCAAAACGCTCCAACCACGAACTCCATTGTTCTTAATTATCTGTGATTTGCCGTCTTAGTTGGTCTTAGTAATAAGTAAGCAGTAACTATGAAACGAGAAAAAACGCAATGTTAGATTTTTGAGCGGTTCCTATTGAGCGCCCTTGACCACCTTAGGGATCTGACGTAGCTCAAAAGCTATAATCTAATTACAACAGTACTTCTTACCACACTAGTTGATATTAGGCAACTAGTCAGTATGTAATACCAATTCCATGCTGGTCTGAAAAGAAAAAGCTAAGTACGTAACAGATGGTTCTTTTCCAGTGCAGATCATAGAAACCAATAGAGTAAATGTGCAAAAGAATGAGATGCTGCTAGCAACACATCACACACATATTTTGATTCTCCAATGGCTGTCCTTGCCCGCCCACTATTACTGTGGCCTTTAGATCGTATGGCCCCAGCTGTTCATTTAATTACCAGTGTTACTACTAGTAAGATTTTTTGTTACACGGGCACGTAAGGGATAAAAGTATGTAGTAACCAGATTACCTAGCGATCTTTTTCTTAAACAGAAGCAAGTACAAGTCCCGACACGGTAAAATGCAACTTACTATTTGAAATAGAATACATTTAAATAGGATTTGTTTTATTAATTAAAGTTATAACTGTATTTTGCGCGCGGCTGTACTTATGCGCATCTATCCCCTAGTTCATTTTTTATTCCGCGGTAATTGATTTTACCGGTATACTAACCCCCTGCTGTCTATAACTATCTTATCCGTCTATTGATATGACCAACAGAATCATAATGATCAAGCGGTAAAGATGACGACAGCAACGTGATCCCATTGTCCCCATCATCGGTGTCTCCTTTACCGTTGTCCCCATTGCGTTAAAATTTTAAGAGGGAGATTATATTTTTCGTAGCATTTAAATAGTTATGACTTTACGTACTTACGTAGCTATATTGATGAGACTATGTCTAAGTGGGATTCAAGAAATATTCAAAACAATTTATATTGTGCTTGGATAAGTCCACATTTTTTGGCAATATGTAACTGAATAATTATTAAAATCTAAAATATGTAATGAAAACAAATTTTTTTTTTCGCCACAGGTAGGATTTGAACCTACAACCTTCGACATCTAGCCCGTCGATGCTCTCAACCACTGAGCTGCCGTAGCTTCAAATCACCGCGGCGAATTTGTTCATCACATATTATTGGTACACGCATTCGAAGCATGCGTAATCTCCATTACTACCCACTATTTAGAAGTGTGGTATCCAATTTAATACACTATGTATCTATTTTTAATGATGTTGTGTATTGTGATCGAATAAATAAATGATGATGATGATGATGATAATGAACTAAACAAAAAAAAAGAAAAAAAAAATAATTCATATCAGAAGAATTGAAAGTTGATTAAAGTGGAGAAAGAATAATTATTGTAGTTTGTGTAATGACTTTCAATTTGTTAACTTACGGGAATCTCGTCCAGTAGACCATTGAAATACATGGAACCGAATTTAAAATACTTTCACCTCTATCTCGTTAAATACTTGCGGATTTGCAATGAGACTTACCCATACACTGTACGCAGATAAAATGGACCAGCCAACGTTATAAATTTGCCTCTAGGTCTCATACTCGAGAAATTAGAACCTAAATTCACCTACTTTTGAGTTTATATTTATAACTGCTGATAGGTAAAATTTTTTTAAAAATCCATTTCGTCACTCGATTACTGTGACCTTCAGATCGTATGGCCCCAGCTGTTCATTTATATTGTGCTTGGATATGTCCAAATTGAATGAAAAGATAGTGTTTTCTCTAATAATCCTTCATATTTAACTGAGTTTTGTATTTATTTATATAACGTAGATATAGAAATATTTTAATGTCATCTGCACGCTGAGCTGTAAGCATTCAACTATAGAGCGTGTAACTTAACCAACGACATTCCCGTGAAGGGGTGACTCAGTCCGTCAAAATGAACAACGTCTCCTATGGGACCAATGTTGGGAGTTTAAAAAAAAACATTTTCATACAAGTGTTCGGCCGGCCCGGCAATTAGTAAATGTAAAAAAAAATTTAATGCCCAGCATTGGTCCCATAGGAAAGTTGTTCATTTTGACGGGCTGAGTCACCGCTTAATGGGTTGGTTATGTTACACGCTGTGCGCTATCTAGAAAGGGTAGTAGGTAGTCTTCAAAGAAACGATGTTCAACTGAAAATTAGGTAAGTTTACTAGAAACAGATTCATTCAACATTTATCATCGGCGTCGGTCACCATGTCGGTTGGCGGAGATGGCTGCGCCGGGTGCGTCCAGTTCAGGTACATGCTGTTTGTGTAAATGACCATGACCCACGAGAACAACCACCTGCAAGTCAAACGTTCGTTAGCATATTTTTTAAGACATAACTAGGACGGCAAACGAAGTCAGTCGATGGTAAAGTGATCACCGCTGCCCATAAACAACTGCAACAGCCTCCGTGGTCTACAGGTTAAGGCGTTTGCCTGTTGACCCGTGGGTCGTGGGTTCGATTCCCACCGGATGCATACTTTGTTTAGTTGTTTCCAGTTTGGTTAGGACATTGCAGGCTTGAATCACTTAATTGTCTCAGATAATAAAGATGATTTCGTGCTTCGGAAGGCACGTTAAGCCGGTGGTCCCGGCTGCCATCTGGTAGTCGTTAAAGGAACCACGTCAGAGGCCGAGAGGCGGTTCCGAAGAACTCTGACATGATTTGTCCGTATATATGGTCGCCACCCCCTCCTTGCTAGGGAAGGCTAGGAAAAGATAATCTATCAATCGCTTTTGGATTCTATTTTGCACACATATCAGATGCCATTACAACGAAATCATTACGCTGAATAGACGGTAACAAAATGTATCTAGTACCTACTTCGCCCCAGTCCTCCACTATATAGAGAAAAGACTTGTTTGTTTGCATGAATTAGACTTCCAAAGTACAGGACCGGTTTGAAAAATGATTTAACCATTAGAATCCTACATTATCCCTGACAAACAAAGGCTATAGAATTAAATATATATCTACCCGCGCGAAGTAAGGGCGGGCCGCTAGTAGGTACTTAGTAATTTGCTCACAATAAAAGCTAAAAACTTACCTATCTCAGTATTAAATATTTGACCAATCAGGCCTCGTTTATGAAGTGGCGGTACGTCATGCGACGCGTTCTGTCCAAAATCTCAGAAATATGGCAAAGTGTGGGGCCGTTTATGGAGAGGCATTTTTTGAGCGTTTGCTTGAGACACATGCCCGTGTGTGACATCGGCTTGTGATGCCGCAGTGTGTGACACCGGCTTGTGACGCTGCGTCGGTGACAGGTGCGATCAAAATAAATAATGATTAAATTGCGTCTACAGTAATACATACTCTAAGGCCATACCTGGCCACACCACTTGCGCCTCTTCTCCATTAACGAAAGTATGGAGCTTCAAACGTTTGAGATTGAAAATGCGAAGCCGCGTGCAACGCCGCGATCGCCGCAGCCTGCTAAACCGCGGGCGCACTCTCCCTCCGTAAACGCAAAACGCTATACGCGCCCTTCAACGTGCCGCCCAACGCGCCGTTATATCTCTCCGTAAACGATGCAAGGTGTTAAGTGTACGCACCAGAGGGCCCCAAGGACCAGGACCTTGTTGTAGAAGGCTTGGCAGTCGTTGTAATATGGCTCAAATGGGCCACATGGGATTGGCAGCTCATTCATATGAGCGTCGCAGTGGGCTGTGAACATAAATTGACATTTCAATCGACATATTGGAATAGAAATTCCAAGTTTGATTTTGTTGTGTTAGTAACATCTGTCATAGCTCAACGGCTGCCATCAATAATGATAACCAAAGCACTGAGGGATTTTTATGCCACTTTTTCCAAGTGTGTAGGAACATGTGTGAATAGCCAACATTGGTATCAGATTATTTAAACTGGCATATCTAACAACTGGCTAATATAAAGATGGGTTCAACGGGTTAACTTTTCAATGCACAACTCGACATCTAAAGGTTTGAAACATTATATTGAGGCTGCTATATACTATTTACTGTAGCAGTAGTAATAAGCAGCCTCAATATAAAAAAATAAACTTTAAACTGTCCTAGAGTAAAATGTCCAATAGAACATACTCTCTCTGATGCCAAAATATGTATCTATACTTATTAGGTATAATCAGTTAGATAAATGCAGTGATCTGCTTCTAATAGGCTCTTAAAGTAGGTACCTTCAAGAGCCTATAAGAAGCAGATCACTGCAGCAAAGTTTGCGCACACTACACGCATTGGTGAGAGATTGGTTGGCTATCCCTCCGGGAGTAGAGCTTTCTGGTTTCTTGCTAAGGCAGCTCAGGGGAATTTCTGTCGCCCTTCACTTCCATCTTTGCACAATCATCAGGACTCGTTGGTTCATCCCGCAAAAGAGAAGGCCGATCTCTTGGCTACTCTCTTTGCGTCGAATTCTACCCTGACGACGGAGGAGCATCGCCGCCCTTTTTACCGCGATGCGAGCACTCAATGCACGAAATTCGCAAAGTGCAGTGCGACGTACTCTGTTTACCCTCGACGTCAAGAAGTCCAGCGGGCCTGATGGCATTCCAGCAATTGTGCTCAAAATATGTGCTCCTGAGTTGGCTCCGGTATTAGCGCGCCTATTCTCGCTCTCTTATACCTATAGAAAATTTCCGTCTTCGTAGAAAGTAGCCTACGTTCATCCTATTCCTAAGAAAGGTGACCGCACAGACCCGTCTATCGGCCTATTGCGATAACCTCCCTACTCTCCAAGGTGATAAACATCCAGCTTCTTGGTTTCTAAGGAGGAAATTAACTATAGAGTAGGTATGTAATTAAATGAAACATTTTTGTTGCATTTATATTGTCTCAAGCAAAATTATCGAAATATCGTAAAGCACGAACTTTGGGTCATTTACTTAGCACAAGCTTTATGTAGATTATCGATTAAACTTACGGACATGAGTCGCATATTTCCTAGGTCCCATGGACCAAGGAGGAAATTTTTTCCGCATTTCCAACAGCTTCGCAAAGTTTTTACGAAGAGATAAAAGTCTTGATTTCATCATAGTGATCAAAGATAGTGAAGATTTTCACGGCTTTTATTGTTTCTCAAAGAGCTTCCGAATTAATTAAACCCGCAACGCAATACCGTGTTCGTAACTTTGTATTTGAATTGAATCCTTGTCCTGAGATTTGAATTCTCTTTGGCTTTGACGCTTGTCGATTGTCAAGATATTGATCTAAAATATAAAAGTAGCCAGTGCTTATGGTTACCTTCGAGCAAATAGATTAATATCATATAATAATGGATCTTTTTGTCTTGAAGACATAGAAATGGTCGACTTCAAGATGCCACTTCCTTTTTAGGGTTCCGAACAAGGAACCCTTATAGTTTCGCCATGTCTGTCCGTCTGTCCGTCCGCGGTTTTACTCAGAGACTATAAGTACTTTAGAGCTGTAATTTGGTATGGACTGTTTTTTCGACATGATTAATATACATATATTAATCATGCCCAAAATATAATACTATAAAAAAACATCTAGAAAAAATATTTTTTTTACTTATCCGTTTCGGAAATATTTGGTTTTATAATCCAAACTTTTGTTAGAGTCCAGTGTCCCCCTCTATCTACTAAATGGTTGTATATAAATACGTGAAAAAATTCACGGTAGGTAGTAGAATATATAACGAAGTTTAAAGGAGCTACGTAGAGTTTATAAATTAAAGAGTTATAGTGGACCAACTTTTAAATGTACTGGGTTAAGTAAAATTTCATACAAAATGAATTAAAAATTAGTTAAGACAGTTATTACTTACGTAAAACAACTACTGAATATAAATTTTCGAACCACGTTAAGTCAAGTGAATATGAAAAAATAGCAGTTTTAATAATAATAATACCTAAAATTATAGCAATGTTTACGTTTGACAGCGCGCGGCGCTTGGCGGAACGATAGGAGGCCGCTTGGTATTGCACTCGGGAATCAAAGTAGGTAATATATCTACGAAATCTTACCAATTGAATGAAAACTTAATAGTTAAATCTATATAGTGGTTTTACCGGAAACATTCAGTGACGGGTTATAATGTGTTGTATTTATTTTTATTTTATTTTATTTTTGTGTTTTTAATGTACTTGCATGTTTTAAGAGTAGTTATATTTGACGAATATTAAAAATATTTTTTGATATAATGGTTACTTTTTTAAACTTACGGATTTTTTGAACTGAAATCATTGGACATAGGCAAATAAGTATTTGAAGAAAAACACACTTAGGAACCGTGACAAACGTTAAAGGTAAAAAATTTAAATAAAGAAAACCATAGACAATAATCTGGTTTAAACTCAGAATAAAGACTAATAATAATAATAATAAATATAAATATATACGGACAAATCACACATATTGAGCTAGCCCCAAAGTAAGTTCGAGACTTGTGTTATGGGATACTAACTCAACGATACTATATTTTATGACAAATACATATATAGATACACATCCAAGACCCAGGCCAATCTGAAAAAGATCATTTTCCATCTTGACCTGGCCGGGGATCGAACCTGGTCACTCCGTGTTGCAGGCTGGCGTGTTGACCGCTGCGCCACGGAGCTAGTCAAATAAGGTTAAAGGTTTAAACGACAGTGTTGCTAGTGCATAAAATCTAGGTGGACTGAGGGACATTTTTAACTTGCGCATTCTTTATACAATAGTGTTTGTATTGCCTTGGAAATAACTTTTAACTTTTTCCTTCAAAATTTACCAAGATCATCTAATGTGGTAATGATGTCAGCGTTTTGGGTAAAACGCAAAGCAACGATCTGCGGTTCATTTTAGGGTTCCGTTACCCAAAGCGTAAAGGTAAATACTGAACTTTAAGTCTAAGCCTCCGCTGTGCGTCCGTTCGGCTATTTGTGACAGCCCTATTTAAATTTAATCAAAATAAATTAATAATGTTTATATTTCTCTACAAACAAAACAATATCTGTTCAATAGTTTAATTGAAGTCTATTTTACATTAAAAGATTATAATACCCAATCTTGCAGTTAAAAAAATCTAAACTAAAATTTGGTCAATAGATATAATGGCGTAATGTATTATGTAGGTACGCAATTATCGAATATTCTAGGTAATGACGTAAACATTATATCAAATGTACTGTAGTACCTCCTACTCGTATTGATTGTATATTTCATAAGGAAAATGGTTTACTTTCAGTTATGTAAACCAATATGTAACTTCATGTTACAACCTATCAAAATGATACTAAATACTGTGCTAAAAGGAAATTGTCTCGCCATGCAGGGGAAATGGCCATGAGGAATGAAAGACCTGGGCTCTGTCTTCCCCGCAAGGGAAAAGACATGTAAGCATACATCCATACAAACATATATGGAAAGTAACACTATGATTTTTATTCGACTGCCTAAGAAAGGCTTTTAAGATACCGAACTTACATGAACTCTGAATACATAGCACTCCTTGTTTGGAGTATGTATGTGAGTTTTTAGGGTTTCGTACCCAAAGGGTAAAAACGGGACCCTATTGATTTCGCTCCGCTGTCCGTCTGTCTGTCTGTCTGTCTGTCCAGGCTGTATCTCATGAACCGTGATAGTTAGACAGTTGAAATTTTCACAGATGATGTATTTCTGTTGCCGCTATAACAACAAATACTAAACAATAGAATAAAATAAATATTTAAGGGGGCTCCCATACAACAAACGTGATTTTTTTGCTTGTTTTTGCTCGATACTGATAACGGCAACAGGTAGACGCTTGAAATATTCACAGAATATTTAGTTATATATTGACTTTAGAAATAAATAATTAAATAAAAATAAATTTAATATTAAAGGGGGGCTCCCATAAAACAGACATGATTACTTTGCCGTTTTTATAGATAACGGTACGGAACCCTTCGTGCGCAAGTCCCACTCGCACTTGGCCGGTTTTTTATTTCACCATCACTTGCCACTTAAAAGACTTTCAGGCACTTTTCTACTACGTTAGGCTGTAATACTTTGTTATTGTTAATTTTCAAAAAGAGATACTTTTCGGTTGGAAGTAACTCACATTACAATGTCTGTATTTTCTACATCACGTACAAGTCCTGTGTGTAAGATAAATATTAATAATTAGAAAGAAACCTTGCTTTATCTCAAGTGACATGTCGGCTATTATTATTGGTCACAGTCGGTTTTTATATTTCTTTGAAAAAACTTATTTAATAGTATCCTGACATTTTTTGTTTGTCCAATTGAATACTTATGTTTGCATGTTGAATATCTAGAAGTGTTTTCTTTAATTTTTGTTTAAAACTGTGTCGAAAAGGGTGTAATAGATTTCCACCCTTTTCAACATGCAGTTCTACGAGGGAAATGTAAACACCCTCAAATAGTAGGATCGATCTCTTTTCGGAAAGTCTGACTGGCCTATCGATTCTCACCTAATCAGGTACTTATACATACCTACTTATAGCTCTTTTTATAACAAAGCAGCCAAGTTAACTACCTCCGACTCCCTCTTGGGACCACGCTCCAGTTTTATATGATAAGTTTATTATAAACTGATGACTTTCAGACGCTGAAACTCGTATAAAATCTTTAGAAATAGCTCTTGGTGTAATAAAAACTTCACCCACTCACTTGTAATAAAAAATCTTTACCTACGTCGCGTTAAATATTCCAAAAGTTTTATAATAAAAATGTCCCTTGAGAAACTAATGTGTTATGTTGCGGGGAAACCGTATAATGAGTTTCAGCCTAGCTGAAATTCAAGATTTACTTTTTTCGTAGGCAACGTAGTAGATCGTAGCGGTAGGAGCGGTCGTAGCAGATTGTAGAGGTCGTAGCAGATCGTAGTAGTTCGTAGAAATGGTAGGTATTGTAGTAAACGATGTCGCTTGTAAAACTTATGGACATACGACCCACCATAAAGGTACCGAGATACTAGTTACGTGCAGTCTATATAGACAGTTAGACTCTTGTCTACCCTGGACTCACTAACACATATACTAAGATGTTTTCTCTAACAAAAAATTATGCTCGGTCCCCCTAAAAATTCGCAAGTATGTCCCGACAAGTAGGCCTTAAAATGAGCATGGACAAGACGAAAATTATACCGAATGTCCACCTTCACCCACCCATTTCTATTAGGAACTATATGTTTGAAGTTGTAGATCAATTTGTCTACCTGGGTCGCGGAGCTCTTGCAGTGTCTTTTCTTAAATAACTCAGTGCCTGAAGTCCAAAGTGTTTGACCAGTGATGACTTACGAAACCGTAGTTCCTTGCTACGGGCCTCATAAGTGTGTTTAAGGCGCTCAAAGAGCTATGCACAGGGCTTTGCTCGGCATTTGCCTACGAGATCGAATCAGAAACGAGGTGATTCTTTAGCGTGACAGTGAGCGGGGCACATAACTTGTAGAACCAATGGACGATGAAGCAGTGAGTCTCGATCCCGTATCGGCATGCCGCTTGCGCAGCGTCTGCCGACCTAGTAAGTTCGCAGGAAAGTGCTGAATGCAGCCCGTTTCCTACAGTCGACTTGGAAATTCTTTGGAGAGGCCAAAGGCCATAGGTCTCTCCAAAGAATTTCCACTTTCTCCAGCAGTGGACTTCTTGTGGCTGATGATGATGCTATAATCTTTCGGAAAAACCATGGATGGCATTTTCTACTACTTTAGCGTAGTATTTTGTTACTATTAGTACTACTACTATGCAACCCAACCATTTCGATAACATGTTGAATTGAATGTCGTGTGTGTCTCGTGAGTCGAATAGTCCCAAAGTACAAGCTTTTATGAGGTTAGATCTATCTCAGGGTCTGTGTTAGTAATTTTTACCGCTCTTTACACTAGTTGGCGACACTGTTGAATAAGGTTCAAAAAGGCTTTTTACTACACGCGTAAACAAAGTTTACATTTCAATCATATTTAATACCTAGTTCTACATAAACTGTATTACCTTATTACTTTAACAAACCATAGATTTAAAAAAAATTGCGTCTAACGATCTTTGTAAACGTGTAAATATAAAAAAAAAACCGGCCAAGTGCGAGTCGGACTCGCGCACGAAGGGTTCCGTACCATTATCTATAAAATCGGCAAAAAAATCATGTCTGTTGTATTTCCCTCTAATGTATATTAATATTAATTTAATTTTTTAATATTATTTTATTTTTATTGAATTATTTATTTTGAAATCGAACATAACTAAATATTCTGTGAATATTTCAAGCGTCTACTTGTTGCCGTTATCAATATGAGCAATAACAAGCAAACAAATCACGTTTGTTGTATTGGTGCCCCTTAAATATTTATTTTATTCTAATTTTAGTATTTGTTGTTAAAGCGGCAACAGAAATACTTAATCTGTGAAAATTTCAACTGTCTAACAATCACGGTTCATGAGATACAGCCTGGTGACAGACAGACAAGCAGATAGACAAACAGACATACTAAAATTTTCTATTGGAACAAGTTACAGTAAGAGATAAAACTTGGGGATGGAAAAATGAAACATCAAAATAAATTTTGAAAACAATATCAAATTTAATACATAAATAATATTTATGTACTCCTACATACATGTTTTCGTCTATATATTTACATTGAAACACATAATTCCTCCTAATTTAATAAGGTTTTTCTTTTTCACATGTCATAATAATAAGCAACTGAAAAATCAACAATATAATGTAATTGTTACGTAATAAACAATTCTTAGTAAATAATGCAAACATAGAAAAATTTAAACATTGTACAAAATAATTTACATAGAAGTATTCTCTGCGGGTTGCGCGTACGCACCCGTTTCCTATAAATACATGATTACTAATGAAATAACCATGGCCTAATATTAAAATATATTTATCTATTACAAACTAGACACAAAGCCCATAAGCTCCAGTGTATGGGGAAATAATGCGGGGATCCAAACTCCTTCGTCGGTATAAACCATCAAAATCTTAGCTTACCATATTACAATGCAACTCATCATGCCCTACACCAGGGGCTCGTGTAATTGGTGAAAACAGGAAAATTATCTTTAAGTCCTTTATTAAGATTAATAGACATTCGTCACGTGCTAAATTTCTCACGACTGCATTGAATTGGGCCCCACCATAGTTGTATAGATAACGCCTCGAAGTTCATTACAAGCAGGTATTTTTTTCATGTTATTAAGTCCTTGACGTCTATTTAAGTATTTGAGGTTTTTTTTCAAGGACTTTCAAAGTACTACTCAACCACTAAAAAAGGTAAATCTTGAAGTTCGGCGACAGCGACAACTGTCATTTCATACAAAATGCGCAACACTTACATTTATGTAGATTAATAATTTCAAATTACTTATTTCTTCCAAGCCCTAACGACATTTACCACTGTCAAATTTTTATTTCGGCAGAAAAACAAATTGTCGCGCATCTTGTATGAAATGACAGCACCCGGTCGCGTCGCGCTCTTGTGCTGTTATTTCATACAATTGCACGACACTCAAATATGTAAAAAAATTACAAGTGATTTTTTTTTAAACTCTGACGACACTTACCGCTGCCCCTGAACTGCAAAGCGGACCTTAGGTAAACTTTATAATTCGGCGGCAAAACGAAGCGCATCTTGTACGAAATGACAGCACCCCAGTCGCGTCGCGCTCGCGTGCTGTTATTTTAAACAAATGCAGCGCCTGCCGAACTTCAACACGTACCTTATCGTTAAATAGCCATTTTAATCGCTATTTCAGTTATTTAGAAATTATTATGACAAGGATGGCAAATGGATATGGCCGTTTTGATTTGTCCTACTGGTGAAGTACGTACGTAACTGTACGTTAAAGATTTGCATTGTTGTATTTTAGTTTTGCTTGCACCTTAGTGCACACCTTAGTGCACACAGCTTCCGATCACTTATCTAACTCACAAGTGTGCCTCTGGTCATAGTTTTTGCCTCAACATTCTTATTACTCATACAACGTTTTGTTAGTAACGTAGGTACCATTTCCTGTTTGATTTACAGAATCCAAAAGTTTTAATTTGTTTATTGCCAAAAAAATGGACTTTTAATACTTTATTACTATTAAAGTGTGTTTTAATGAAATTCATTAAAGATAAAATGTAAGTTGATTATATGATTAATTTTACACATAAAAATAATCAATCTGTCTGTTGCAGCGAAAAATGGTGGCTCGCTGGAAGTTGTAATGATTTTAGGAATACAAATAGGCTTTAATATTTACCAAATTTGAATGATATTAATTATTACTCCTGATTATTCCAATCAGTCGTAGCCGTCATAATCATAGTTTACTACGAAGACCTACGTGGTGCTCCGAATTCAATATGTTTTCTTCGCACATATTATTTTTGATTTGGATTAAGAATTAGCAAACTTAAAAATACACCTCTAACACCAATTTTATAAATTTTCATAGAAGTACAGAGTTCGTTCCTAACGCTCATACTAACTACCACTACTTGTTCTAAAGCGAGCAAAACCAGGACTAAAAGCACATACACTACGCAGATTCCACCGTCACATCAATGCTAGGCCTTAATGGAACAGACTTAATTCGGTCCAAGTTTAATTGACCACATGGATTGACAATCAATACGTCACTTTGTATATTTCAATAGTTTAACAACCAGGAGATACCTATATTAACTTATTTTTAACTACAATGAGATACCTCCAAAGAGTTATAAATCTACAACACTCATATAATACAACTATCGATTTAATTTCGTTTTACACAATCGGACTTATTGATTTTACGTATGTATATTTGGCAAATGGTTACTATTATACTCCCATCACTTAGGTACAGGGCTGATGTCCGACATCTAGGGACTAATAGAATGACTTTAAGCCAATTCTCGAGAAATAAAACTATTCATTAACTATCTTAATTAATGTAATTGTGTGTTCATCACTCGCGTCCCATGTCCACAGCTTACTCATAAATATTATACAATCTAGGTACGCATCACGCTTATCGTCAAAAATAAATATATTTTTCTAATAGGTTTCCTTCGAAAACGAAGGTTACATTACAAAAATTGACAAATTACATTATAAGGGAAACTATTGGGAATTAAACTAATTGACTGAAGTACTATTAGAAAAATATAGCGTTTATTTTTGGCAGAATGTTACTTTATTTGGAATTTTGTACGTTAATTTCATTAAACTATTGAAACAAAAGTTGCAATGTGCTATAAAATAGTATCTATAGCACCACTATCAGCTACAAATATACAAAGTCAAGTATATAAGCAGAGAAGAAGAATAATCGGCTAAAACAACAAATAAAATCTTGCTGAATCAATAGAAAGTGTTTTTTTTTAAATATACATAGCATGGACGTCAAAAAATACAAGAATTGACTTATATGATAAACGTACTCAATTGAACACTTATTGGCTAAATCTATCACAAACAGTCCACTGAGGTAATTCACAGAATGAATTTTTGCTACTTTATATGGGCTAGCCCTCGACACTGCTTATCTATGAGTAAAATCTGTACTTATTAGGCAAAGTAGCTTATAAAAATTAATATCTGGGACTAGAGATCTGACTATAATGGATTTTTGTTTGTGCGTACGCTTATAAGCTGTTATATTCATACTTCTTATGGTTAACTATTACAACAATCTTTGAACAATGAGCAAACTCATCTACATTTTATCTCAAAATACGAACAGGCACAATTTATCAGAGCTTTTCATCAATTTTATTTACAATGTTTCTGCTTCTGCTTTTTATTTCTCGTCTAAAATACATCGGAAATTTTGAGCAATCGTCACCTGACAATGTACAGCTTCAAAAGAGGAGTCATAATTTCTCATACTACTTGTATGACAAAATTGACCCCACTTTTGAAGCCTGACTGTACCTATTTGGTTTTAATGGCTCGTATGGTGTTAACAGTATAACTAAACTTATTTTATCTATGGCATAGTAATAATGCATTTTCATATAACCTAGTTGGTGTATCTTTTGAGAAAAGTTTGTCCAAAAATGTTATCAGTTAAATAAATATATTCTTTGGAAACACTATAAAACAGCACAAAATGCTCGAATGTTCCTTTAAATATACATTTTCATAATCCAGATATTAATACAATATTGGCCCACATAACATTTTGCGAATGAGATTAATGTGCAAAATTGCTAACTGTATGGCATTTGTAGTCGTAAACTAGAGTAAAGAGATGGCAATGTTGTTACCTCAATGGTTCTTGTCGAACCTTCTGGTACACCGCTGCGCATTCCACGTGAAATCAGTCTGATACAGGCCCAGGCTTCATCTAAGATAACATTTAGGTACTAGTCCATATAGTTTTAGAGGGGACAGCGAGAATATGCAAATGACAAATTTACACAGCGCCGCACCGCGCCACTACATCGCGAGGTCAACATATCTTAGCCTAAAATTTCAACGTCCAAAATATCACTCAATATTCAAATCACGCACTTTTGATCGTCAATTTACTTGCCAATATCAACTGTAAGAACACTAGTATCAGCCTCGATTTTAACTGGTCTACTTGTTAGTTTCCTTATTGTGATGCTCGTTGTATTTCTTTAAAATGCCGTCACAACCTCGTGTTGGCTTGGACAGACAAATTTTAAAGCACTAAACATAGCTTAGTGCGCTCACAAGCGCTTCACATTTGATGATCTTGATAACCAGAGGCTCGCTCCAAACCGCTTTGAAATATTTCAGTAGGTATCCGCATGACCTGCAACAAAATTAATAAAATCCATTAATTAAAATATTAATTAGAAAATAGTAATCCATACTAAGATTATAAATTCGAAAGTAACTCTGTCTTCTTTCCACGCTTCAACCATTGAACCAATTTGGATAAAATTTGGTACGGAGGTAGTTTGAGGCCCGGGAAAGGACATTGGGTACCTTTCATTCCGGGATCTCTGTTCCCGAGTGATCGACATTAACGCGCGCAGCGCCGCGGGCAACATCTAGTTAGAAATATTAATAAGGATGAAAAAAGCTTTCAATTTCATAGCAGCGTAGCAGATATTATATCTCAACGTTAAAGTTACTTAGAAAACAAAAGTCTATCAGATTCATAAAACTACCAAAGAGTTCACCTAGTAGACAGTTTTTTAAGAATCTACGAGGTTGTACCGCGTTATCTAGAACCATCGTATTAAACAACCCTATTTGGTACGCAATTAAATCGCATGGCCAATAAAAACGTCATACGGATGGCATTATCATAGTAATCTCGATGTAATTCGCACGCAGCGTCTGTGGATGTGGATTATCAGCATTTCTCGTTCGGGAGACTTTCTGCTGAGTTGGTGGAGTGTAAATCGTAACCTGCCCGACATAGCGACGCCAAGTCTGCGGCCCCCGCGCCCCGCGCCTCGCAGGTGACGACCTGCTAGGGATTCGCTAATATTCTTATCGATATAATATCTATTTTTACATTGATACGATTGTGTATAAATATTTTTGTTATTTGTTTTCTCAAAAGTTGTTGATGATGAATTGAAGCTACCTTTATGAGTCCATTGATGTTTTAAAAGTTATCCTATATTTGAAGCAAACATTCAAAATATTGTTTTAATATTATTCAGCTTAATATTAATAAATAAAGTAGTTACATTCAATTAGACATAATAAGCACGTGGTGGAAAAGCTTTTAAATTTGATGTTAGTTATTAAGTAATACAACGTTTGCGTCATAGTGTTTTAATAGTTGAATTATATGATTATTTAAGACGTTACTACTAACGTGACGTATACGCTCATTAGGAAACGATCCAATATTTGTCAACAGATTGGCAAGAGGTTAATAAACTTTTGTTAGTAAACGAAAGACCTATTTGTTTGGTAAGAGAACCCCACGGAATGTGGTTTGATCCAGCTGACGAATGTTCATTAACAGTGAGTCATGAGGATTAAAAAATATTTTTCCCTAATAGTAGTTGTATGAAGATTTTCTCTTAATGTTTATATAAAAACTGTTATTAGTAGAGTGAAAATGGAATAAGATATTTTATGTATTCATTTGCATTTGTACCATTTTGCGATAGTACAAATAGGTGTTACAGATAGTTTACTTAACTTTACAAGTTACGACAGAAATAGTTCATGTTAATATTATTTACAATTATTATAGGCTCAGTTTACCACATAAGAGATACAGCAGTGATAATATATATATTATAGGAACTAGAATATTAACATTGAATTTGGTAGCATCTATTAAAACTACAAATAACTTAAGTGTTCTATCTTAAGTGGAAAAATAAAGAGGAGGCTTTTGCCCAGCAGTGGGAATATAAATAGCTAGTAAAAAAAAAAAGAAAAAAAAACTTCATCTTGAGTTGCCAATGTCAATCCTAGAAGTTTTGTATCGATGGCTTCTGTTAAGTTTTGAGTTTCACTTAATATTTTTAACTTTGTAGGTAGTTAGAAAAAAATACATATTGTTTTATCGATGTTAACAAAAAATTCTAGACTTGAGCCAATTTGTTGTTGCTTAAATTGTCTGATCAATTGCAGTTTCGTTAGTATTTGTTATTGTTATAGAAATAAAATCATCGAATAAACTACATATAAAGATTGTTATTGAGGTTATGTTATTTATGTAAAGGAAGAGTAGAGGAGAAATTCTAAGATGCTGCCTTGTGGCACTCTAGACAGAAACTATGAATCCCGTCATTTGCTGTATTTATAACCGTCAAAGTAAAAATAACCTTAATTTTGCCACTTGCTATCCAAATGTTTCTTGTGAAGGCTAAACTATCCTTGTTATCTTGGCTGGCACCGACTCCAGAAATAAATTGTAAATAGGTATGTAAGTATCGATCAATAATATCGTTGATTGAATGCTATTTTATTTCAAGAGATTAAATTATTATTTACTACTTTTTATTTTCAATTTGCACATTTTTATTCAACTCAAAGGCATATCGACATCGATAAGAGATGCGACGATATGTCACCACTACGAAACCACGATAAATCTGTCGCATATTCAGCGATGTAACGGACTTTCTCTCGTGACTCATTGCTCAGAATAAAGTGCGCTCTTAATATGTGATGTAGATAATTGGCATACTTATCCCGAAATAAGACCGAATAAAACAATGTTAAGCGGGGGAATAAATTGTGGACTCAGACTGCACAGTGTTCTGCTCAATTTAGTAAAAGGGTTGTGTAATCTTTTCAAGTTTTGGAACATCTTCAGATAGTAGATTCTATTAAAACTGATGTGGCTCTACGATAAAAGAGAACATATTCGTAGAAAATGAAACTACACATGTAACCGAAACGCTTTTGGAAAACTTTACGACTAACTATAACTTTCATAATCTATTTATAAACACGCCTTTTGGGTATCAGTTGTGTTTCAAACATTTAGTAATTTAGAAATGAATTTATTTGTAATAGGTTCTGTTACCCGTAAACTCTTTGGTTTACCAAAAAGAGCTATTCTTAAAAGTATCAACTGCTCTGCGATTGAGGAAAATCTTTCGCTAAACCATATCTCAGGTATGATGCTGTCATACTTAATTGAACAAATTTACAAACTAACACACAAATTATCTGTCCAGTTTATAATTTTTAGAAAAAACAAATTATAAAATAGTTTCTTTTTAATTCTTATTTCAGAGTGTCACAAAGTTGACCCAATAAAAATATCAATGACAAAGAATAAAAAGTCTTATATATTAGCTTCTAATAAAAGTGAATGAGGCAAAACCTAACTGAGGCAATAGACAAAAACAAAGGCACAGACAAAGGATTGAACTTGGCGACCTACTCCTCGACATTAACACATAGGTTACAGGGCTGTAAAACGGTAAGGTACATTTCACATATTGTTGGCTCGGAAAAATATTTGCGACAGGAATTTTTTCTATCCTTTTCGAGTGATATTATGGTTTGTAACACAGTGAGTCATAGGAAATATATGAGCAACTGCATATGATGATTTCAGTATTTATGAATGCGTTTAAAGTTTAAATGTTGGTAGATATGAAATATTGTGGCTTTAATTAAAATGTTGAACCGACTTCAAAAAAGAAGAGATTATCAATTCGCTTGTGTCTTTTTAATGTTTGTTTTGTTACCCAGAACTCCGCCATATATGAACCGATTTTAAAAATATTTTTTTGTTTGTCCCATTTAAATTTCATCACAATTGGTTCAGTAGTTTAATTGAAGTCGGTTTTTATATGAAAGAGATCTATCTTTTGACTAGCTCCGTGGCGCAGCGGTCAACACGCCTGCCTGCGACACGGAGTGACCGGGTTCGATCTCCGGCCAGGTCAAGATGGAAAATGATCTTTTTTAGATTGGCCTGGGTCTTGGATGTTTATTTATATATGTATTTATAAAATATATATGTAGTTATAAAATATAGTATCGTTGAGTTAGTATCCCATAACACAAGTCTTGAACTTACTTTGGGGCTAGCTCAATCTGTGTGATTTGTCCGTATATATTTATTTTATCTTCAGCATCGGCACCCGGGGACCGGGCATTATAACAGCATTCATGCTGTAAACGATTTGGCAAAAAAATTAACGGTCTGCTGCCTGCGTGACCCTTCTTTGGCCGTCTATTATTTTGTGAACTATTAATTTAAAGTTATAATAATTGATAAAGGGAATTAAATAAATAAATAATATATACGGACAAATCACAGAGATTGAGCTAGCCCCAAAGTAAGTTCGCGACTTGTGTTATGAGATACTAACTCAACGATACTATAGTTTATAACAAATACATATGTATATAGATAAACATCCAAGACCCAGGCCAATCTGAAAAAGATCATTTTTCATCTTGATCTGGCCGGGGATCGAACCCGGGCACTCTCGTGTCGCAGACTGGCGTGTTGACCGCTGCGCCACGGAGCTAGCCAAATAATTAAAGTTGTTACTTTTCATCTTCTAACTTCATCTACGAGTAGCTGTATGGTAAGTTTTATGGATTTTTTTTAGTAGCTTTTAAGCTGCTGCTTCAGAAGGCACGTTAAGCCATTGGTACCGGATGTCATCATTGATGGCAGTGTTGAGCTATGTCAAATGCCTTTAGGCACAATAAAATACTGATACCAGCGTTGGCCACTTACGTACACGAAAAAAACACGAACAAGTGCGAGTCGAACTCGCGCACGAATAATTCCGTACCATCCTTATCCTTACTAATATTATAAATGCGAAAGTGAGTTTGTTTGTTTGTTACGCTTTCACGCCGTAACTACTCATCATGAAATTTTGCATACAAGTTCCATGGAGTGCGGAGAAGGACATAGGCTACCTTTTATCCCGGGAAAAAGTACTATTCCCGAGGGATCGACATTGACGCGGGCGGAGCCGCGGGCGAAAGCTAGTTATCTATAATAAGTTTAAAATTATTAAAAATATTATTATGATATAACTAAAAATAAATGTATGGCTTTCGTAATTTTTTTTTATCTGTGCTAATAAGACGTTGCTTCGTTCCAAATTTCAAGATTCTAAGTTCACGGGAAGTACCTGTAGGTTTTGATTCCATTGTGAAACTCGATAATTTACGGCAAATACGGTTGCATTTTTTGATTGCGTTGTCTTAGAAGTTTGATTTTTTCACAGCTCCAAGGGACAGTAGACCTAATTATTTGATATGAATTGCAGTTTGATACCTCCACGCGTTTCTGAGGAAAAGGGTCTTGACAGACCGACATACAACAAAGTGGTTCTATAAGGGTTCCGCTTTTTCCTTTTGAAGTAACTTACTAACAAACTTTGAAACAAACTCCTCTCGCCTAGTATGATAAAGTACGTTTTGTGATTTTTAAATATCTAAGTGGATCAAATATATCAAATACCCAGACCAGCGTACATAGGAACGCCAAGGAATCGAGTCGGAATTACCATACCAGTGTAAAGTCCTCGAAAAAATCCAAAACTTTTCCGATTTTTTCCAGTGACAAGACAGTGTGATAATAAATCGAGTTTCGGATGTCACGGGTAATAAAGCATACTCGGTGGTTATCGAGAGATTCCGGGTAGGCGGCGATCGCGTAAATTTATTCAGACTAGGGGACGACCTCTTGGGCCGTTATTTAGGGCACACTTCCTTTATAGCCGCGATTGCCGACATTTGTAACGCTTCGAGATGCGAGCGTTTAAATGTCGCGACGATGCCTATTAATTCGGATAGAAATGCGTTTATAGCCAGACGAGAGGGAACATGGGACAATAGGCTAGTTTCCTGGGTCAAAATAATACAATTTCGAAATTATTTTTTTATTTTTAAGGTTATTATGGCATCGTCGCAACATTTAAACGCTCGGTCCACAATTGAAGAAGGAATCGGTGAACGTAAATAAAAAATAACGGGTTGCACTCCGGGAATGCTGGCAGAAGTGAAAATAAATAAATAAATATATACGGACAAATCACACAGATTGAGCTAGCCTCAAAGTAAGTTCGAGACTTGTGTTATGGGATACTAACTCAACGATACTATATTTTATGACAAATACATATATATAGATAAACATCCAAGACCCAGGCCAATCTGAAAAAGATCATTTTCCATCTTGACCTGACCGGGGATCGAACCCGGGGCCCTCGTGTCGCAGGCTTTCATGTTAACCACTGCGCCGCGGAGCTCGCCTGAAAACTCCGCGCGGTAGAAAGAAAAGGGGATATTACTTCCTTTTTTACGCCGCGCCGCCTGCGGTCGCAGTGTCCTGACATGTGTCCTGACGCGAGTTAACATTTTTTACCAATCCCCAAAAGTGCACAAAACCGCTAAAGAAGTTTTAATTTCAAAAATATACAGCCGAACATAGAACCCTCCTTTTTCGAAGTTCATTAGTCCGTCAATTAGATAATCAAAAAATATTGGACACATTTTTTTTGCAAAATAAATAATCCTTACTAATATTATAAATGCGAAAGTGAGTTTGTTTGTTTGTTATATACTACTTATTGCTTTCACGCCGTAACTACTGACCCGATCATCATAAAATTTTGCATACAAGTTCTCTGGAGTACGGAGAAGGACATAGGCTACCTTTATACTATTCTTTCCTTATTCTTCCTTACTTATAGTACTATTCCCGAGGGATCGATATTGACGCGGGCGGAGCCGCGGGCGAAAGCTAGTATCTGATAAAGATAAAGTGCGTCAAAGTTTGTTGAAAACTGTAGCAAACTATGACGTAACACGGAATTTCAAAGGGCTATATCTTTATCAACTTTTGTTTCATCGACAAAATAAAAAAATACGTATCTAATATTTGTGATCATCTGGCGGACTAATTATATTTTTTTAGGAGACTAGCCCATTCAAAATTGGTCATGCATGTCATGTCGTACTTGAAGAAATTGTGGTAGTTTTCGGTTTTAAATTGAACTCGAAGAAGAACAACGAAATAAGAACTGAGAAGTTCGACGACCCAGCGGGCGGTGGCAATTATAGCGTTTACGCATGTTAAGCAACCCCGGGTGTGGTCTCCACTATGGTGGTGACCACAAGTGCCATTAAATTCAAGCTCCTCCTATAAAAACACATAGCTTTTGCCCAGAAGTGGGACATATAAAGTTAGTAAAAAAAATACAAATTAGTTATTTTTTTTATGTCATGCCATATTGTGTGCCACAGGGAAAGTTCAGTATCACCAGTACATCACTTTTTTTTTTTTGTAAGGACTTTGTAGCTAGCTCCAAGTGAGCTTTCGTTACTTCACCGGGCGTTTGAGGCGAGGGCAGAGTGCCCTTGACCTTTATAGACAACATCAACAAAGGGCCTCCAGGAGGGACGGACCTCGGCTTAGGGCATTGCCTGTGTGCGCAAGGCTTGGAGAGACAGCAAACTCTCATATTGCCATGCAAGCATACGCGGCCCGCGTATGCGTGCATGCAAGCCTGAAGGGCCAATCTGAGAATCTATGGCAAAAGCCTTTTGAGAGCAGCATCTCTCATCTTTTGCCTTATGGGCCGAAGCCACCACCAGTACATCAAAATGATTTGGCGAATGTATAGCAACTATGGATGGGTAATGTATACACACGTGATGTGTTTCATATAGCGATAGCAATTTTATTCATAGTGTCGCTAAGTCGTTTTAATAAAGCGGGCATTTCTTTTTGCATATTTGGATCACAAATGCTGTTGCAGTATATTGAAGCTAATTAGGGTCATCTTCATCATCATCATCTTGAGGTCCTTTTAGTCTCCACTGCAGGAGCATGACCCTCATTAGGGGTACCATCATCATCATTTCGTATGGCAACTCACTGCAAGAATCCTATATATTTAATTTTAAAGTTGGAAGCCATTCCTCAGCTCCCGGAGTTAAGGAATGAAGTTCGCTCAGGCCTCCGGGGAAACGATGAAGTGGGCACTCTTCTGCAATATGCCACAAAGTTTGGTCTGCTGCCCCACACTCACACTCTGGAGAGGGCTTAAGTCCTCCAAGTTATGGAGATGGTGGTTGGACCGTCCGTATCCCGTCCGGAATCGGTTTAATTTTACCCACAGTGATCGTTGAGCATCAAGATCTGCTGGTTTCTTTTAAACTTTATATTTGATCAGTCGATGTATGTTATTATCCACTTACTATTAATTTGAGTTGCTTCGCTTAGAAGCGTGGATTGAATATCCCCCAAATAGTGCCCAAAACAGAGACCTTGTATGCATGAGGGAAGTTTCCATATAGAAGTAAGTTTATTGTTCAGTGGCCGCCACGTTGGCGGTCGGGGGTGAGGGGTGCGCGGGACGCGGCACCTGTTGCAGGGGGGCGGGGCGGCGGTCTGCGGCACGCCCAACGCCCCGCCGACACGTGCTTCGAACTTCTCAAACTTTCAGAGACTAAAAGTTTTGCTTTTGATGCAGATGATGATATAATATTTTACAAGCTTTTATTTCACATGTATGTATGTATGTATCCTGTACTAAACGATCTTTTTCAGTTTGACCTGGGTCTTGGATGTTTATCTATACCTATATAGATAAACATTCGAAATTGAATTCATAATCAAACGTTTACGGAGTGACTCAGTCCACAAATCTGAACAACTTTTATTATGGGACCAACTTCGACATCGTGAAAAAATTATCTGCTCTTTCATACAAAAGTGGAATGTCTTTCGGAGTTGGTCCCATGATGAAAGTTGTTCAGATTCGTGGTCTAAGTTACTCCTTAATCGTTTGCTAATGAATTCAATTTCACCCTGCATAAGTAGCTAATATAAAATATAGTATCGTTGAGTTACTATACTATGACACAAGTTTACAACTTACTGTGGGGCTTACTCAATTTGTGTGATATGTCCATATTTAAAAAAAAGGAAACAATTAGTGCAACTGTTTAAAACTATGATTCGGTCTTTAAATATGATCTTGTATGTTTGTTAGGGTCAAATCTTGCAACTAAATTTATAGCACTTATCCATAACCGAATGAACTTAAAATTTGTATCATTATGTAAGTCAGATAACAATGCAATATTATGGTACCATAGACTTGCTATAGGTACTTCTAAACCCCTCCTGATCAGAAAGTCTAAGTAGCAAAATGTCAAACAAAGCGAAACGTCTAATGAGCAATTTGCCTAGCTAGCTAATTACCCATGTAGCAAAACGTCTAACTATAAAGACCAAAGAAGACAAACCTATCGTGTCTGGGCTCATTAGATTTCTCTTGGCATGCACTTTAGAATATGTATCACTTATACAACGTGATTTTGAACCCCCTAGCTTTATTGAAATCCGGGAATCAGAATCCCTAATGGAACACGGAATTGCAAGAAAAAAAGGTGAAAAACGAAAAAGAAAATTAGGTTTCCCATACAAAGTCGCCGATCAGCTGGACGAATTTCTATTAAAGGTTGAATTTATTTTTTCGTTTTTTACCTTTTTTTCTTACAATTCTGTATTCCATTAGGGATTCTGATTCCCAGATTTCAATATTGCTAGGCTAGCAATATCCTATTATATTGTTTCTAAATCACACGCTAGATTTTATATTTCACACTATACTGAGTTCTACTACGAATACTTTTGTTTGATTGTTGCAATGCTTCACCATCTCCATGCTCCAGCACTGCACTTAACTAAACTAAATTAAAAGAAATAAAAAAGAATCTGTGCTATCAAGTTCTGATGTGTCAAAATTATTGTGACGGAAGTATAGACTCTTTATCTTCGTGGAATGCTTTTGTCAGTGTGGGGAGCAACCTGAGGGAGCAACGTACACAACGACTATTTATGGTAGAAAATAACGAAGGAGTTGCCTGTTGGTCAACAATCTACTGGTGTGCAGGTTGCTTCACAATTTTTTTTCATTACCAAAAATATAGATACCGAAAGCTTTCATTCATAAATTCACTTAATATTATTAATTAATAATGGAGTTCTACAGTCATGTAAAATGCTTTATCCCAAATGACTGACTGAGGTACGGATAAACGCATAGCCTAAACCGCTGATCGCAGAGACCTGAAACTTGGAAAATATATTCTTTGTATGACGTAGGCGTCTGATAAGAAACTGTAAGGAACTGAAAAAAGAGGGGCAAAGTTTGTAAGGGACACCGTGATTCCTTGGTCTCATTTTTGAATTCCACGCGGACGAAGTCGCGGGACGAAAGCTAATAAATAAAATCATTCATCACCTTTAGTTTGCTTAGCTTGGAATCACTGATATAAATTATATTCTCTTTTCATCAAGAGGTTCAAAGTGTACCGCAAGACAAGAGTTAACACACTCTCGCTATGGCACGGCGATGATAAAAAGCCACTGACAACAGTTGTTTTTGTTCTGGAAGCGGCAGATACAAGTTCAAATAAATATTGATAGACGTGTTGATGAATAAAACAACTTTTCAGCAAAAATGTTTCATAAATGTTCAAAGAAAACCACCGTTTACTTGAATCAGACTATAATACATACATAATGTCACGTCTTTGTCCCTATACGTAGTAGACAGAGCCTAAGGCCAAGGTCCAAAGGCCACGTTTAGGTGGGCGTATAGATGGAAAACGGAATCAAAATAATGATGAATTGCTATCCGCATCGCCTATTGATATGATTAGATATCGCTCATTCCTTCTACGGCCTGCGCGGGAAGAGATGCAGCTGGTACATTATACCTACGTTTTTTCTTTCAATTAATTTATTGCACATATAACACACTAGCTGCACTGTAGTTATATTATCTAGGTACAATATGAACCCTGTCGGGTTATCTCAAGAATAAAAAATGTGAAATATTATAAAATAGAGGGTATTTATCATTGATCATGGCGCGTTTTTACAATGTTGCGAAGGTAATCCTTACTTTTTTTGTCAATTTCTTGTTGTTGTCATTTATTTCTAACTTTTTACTTCCATTCAGTAATGCTGGTCTGGGAGAAAAGGAAAAACGTAGAATGTGCCAGCTGCTTCTCTTCCCGCGCAGATCGTAAAAGTCGACCGAGGAAATGGGCGAAAATCAGCGGAATCATATCAATAAGCGATGCGGCTAGTAATCCATCACTATTTTGATTTTGTTTTCCACCTACACGCCTCCAAACATGCTAAATGTGGCCATAAAGTCTTAAAGACCTAGGCTCTGTCTACCCCGCAAGGGAAAAAGACGTGATACTATGTATGTTCATTTGAGTGATTTTTTGTCGCATATATGTATTTATTAAGTAATTAATTAAGTAGGTACAATAAAGCACTTTTGCATAAGCATTCATTTACTAGAATAACCGCAAAATCAACGCGTAAAAGAAACGTCAAAACTGTATTTCTTATCGCGGGCGTACTATAGTCCGAATACGATGCTTTATTGAGAACCCTACATAAATTCAGAATTAAAATGGAGTTCATCAGTCATAATCAGCGTTCAAACTTAAAGCCCCGATATCCCTAATTTGTTCTCATCATAATCGCACATTTGGGGTCCCGCAATAAAATCATAAAATCGTTAGAGTGAGGGCGCGCGTCGACAGTTAACACGTAATCCAATTTGTCGGCGGCCGACGTCGAAGAATGCTAAAACAGCGCTCAACAAAATTACTCCTGTATATCCGACCTTCGAAGATTTTCTAGTACGGCCGAAGAATTTTAAAAGAACGAATAGATTAACTTTATAAGGGATTTAATATTAATCTGAATTTAAGATGCAAAGCTTCAAAGTTTTTCCGATACGAATGGAAGTTAGTTTTGGGAGTAGCATTGATGGCAGTTTCGCCTTTAGACCGTTTAGACATTTTTATTCGACTGTTTATAAACTTAACTTATAGTCCTATGTCCCCCTTTCTGGGGCAGAGGGCGTCCACAAAAACTCTCCATCTCCATCTGTCTTGAGCCCAGGTATTGCCGATTTTTTAAATTTCGTTGCGAACGGTACGTCGTCAGGTCTGTTTAGTGCGGCCTACTTTGCCCTTTCCTTGGGGATTCCACTCCATGGCCTTTTTAGGGGGCCTCTTCGGAGAGTGTTGCCAGTCCAATACCATTTGCGGCGTTTTATCTGTTTGAACGGAGTTTCGTGACATAGCTGTCGCAAACGGTCATTCGATATAGACTCGGACCAGCAAATGCCGAGAATCTGGCGCTGTTTATAAAGTTATCTATGATTTTAGTAAACAATCTATGAGCAGGTTAGCTCACAGTATTCGCCTTTACCGTTCAAACAGGAAATGGTAACTGAAAATTCATTAAGAAGTCATAATCATAATAGGACACAAAATTCTCATCTTTTTTTATAGCTGAAGAATAATGAGCGATAAATACTACGGAACTCTAGTTGCGTGAGCGTATCTTAAGTCACGTAGTTCAGAAATTGACGTCCCCTAAGCACAGCATAAATATGAATGCTGCTTGACATGCTGAATTACATTAAATAGCGCTCTCCGTAAACTGTCTCAGAATAATGAGTCTACACTACACGGATGCTGACTTCTTCAATTTGTTCTCAAGTAACATTAAAAAAATATTTACGATTCCTTAACTTCTAAATTAGCAATGAAGTCCAATTTTACCTGAATAAATTTGTAGCCACAAATCATACTGGTTGCGCTAGCCCCACAGTAAGTTGTGAACTTGTGTCATGGGATACTAACTTAAGGATATCTTTCTCTGACGATTTCGCTGAAATTTGGTATATTGGAGTTTTTGAGGGTAAACAATCGATCTAGATTAGTCTTATGTTTGGGAAAATGCGTGTTTTCGAGTTTTTCTTTCCACGCAGAATATGGTCGCTAATTTCGTCCTGCCGGCCACTGTCCGTCTGGCCCAGCGGGTTAAGACGCGGACGGCAAGAAACATGTGTTATGGGTTCGAATCCCGGTGACTTACTTTTGTTTATTTTTATATGTTCAAGTTTATATACCTATAATATTTAATTATTATTGTTTATAGACAAGTTTAAAAAAAATTAGTTAATGTTTGAGGTAACAATATATATTTCTCATTAGGATCACTGAAATCAAAACCTGATCTACACAGAAATCGATTGTAAATAATAATAATTGTCAGTTCACATTTTATTTTTTCAAGTTTATGAAGCTCGGTCGCGCAGGTACTTATATTTTATAATAGATACATATACGCCGTATAAATTGACCCCCAACGTTCCCTTAACAGGGTGGCTAAGCCCATCAATATAAACAACTTTTCCTATGGGAACAATGCTGAACAAAATTCGACATTCCCAACCTGGCCGGATGGCAGAACTCTTTTGTATGGAAATGACGAAATTTTGTTTTAGTTCCCCACATTGGTCCCATAAGAAAAGTTGTTCATATTGGTCTGAGTCACCCCTTTAAGGGAACGACGAGGGTACATTTACACGCTGTATAGATAAACATCCAAGACCGGTTTCCATCTTGGCCTGGCCGGGGATCGAACGCAGGGCGATTCAAAGGCACCTGTGGTACCACTGCGCCACAGAGGTCGAAAATAATGATGACGATGGAACAATTACACAAGTAGTTAAAAAAACCATGAACTCCGAGACGGACTGAGACCACTGAATAGAAACAGGTATAGGCAAGAGAGCCATATTTTCTGATCACGGGTTAAAAAAAATACTTAATTGAAGGCACTTATTTCTCAAATGTATGAACATCAATCAAATGAATACCATCTAAGTTAAAGGAAGTCTGTAACTTCCTTTTAATATTGCAATAAAAATTCAAATATCTATGTTTAATTCATCACTCATCAGAGGCCATGCGGCAAATATTTAAAGTACTTCCCTATAAGGCTACGACGAGGGATGAAGTAAAAAACGAGCAAAGGAGCTTTTTATTAAGTAAGGGGAATATAATGAATAAATTCCGCGTAAGGACCCCTCCTAACGCAATTGAAAACTTTTAACAAGTGCCGAGAAATCGTGTGTAAAGGTGGGCCCTGCCTAATTACGACGCTAGCCGCCCAGAATACGGGATGAGTCCAAGGTTGCCAGATGTAATTTATAATATTATACTCAAATACACACTATTGTGCGTACGTTCTTATTATTTTGACAGCATCGAAGACGAATACTTTAATAACCGGTAATAAGTATACTTCATTTTATATCACTTTCGGATGCGTATTACAGACCATTAATATCTTAAATATTGAAAAATATGACGGTGATGTATTTAAACAAAGAGTTAAAGATGATGCGCCATACTCTAACAAATAATAGAGCACGAATAATTATGAACAGAATGAGTGGCCTTTTTGTCAACCTGACTTTCGTTACTGAAATAATGGACCGGTAATTACAGAAAATTCAGTAAAATACTTTGGACCTGGCAACCCTACAGGAGTACAGAAATTTAAGCAACGCCCGCCGTGCTTCGGGACTCTTTATTAAAATCAGCTTGTTAATAAAATCTTTGAGTGTTGACCTACGCCACCCGAGACCAGAACTCCGCAAAAGAACCGGAATATGAAATTAATGAAGTGTGCTAATTCGCGTCAATGAGGACCGGCAGGGCCACCGTTTTTTGTTCATTAGTTGGCGTCACTGTTATGTAAGGTCACAAAGCTTTTATTACACGCGTGGAAACTAAGAATACATTTCAATCATATTTACACTATTATTAAATTTCAATTATATTTAACCTTATTACTGTAAATGATAATGTATTTTTTTAGTAAAAAAAAGTCTAAGAAATGGCTCCAATGATTTCGAATAAATTTCGAATGTACGGGGATTACGGAGGCGAACAATCAATGTAACTAATCTCATATCCGGAATTTTTTTTTTTTAATTTTTATTCTTGGTTTTCCTTGCATTTGATCATTTAGGAAATCTCACGCTACACCAGCGCTCCTAGCGAGATAGACCTTATCGAGTTTCTTAAACGTCATCCAGGTACTGATTACGAGATATTTTATTTATTAATTCTAGGGGGGTTTCAGCGCTGTTGCCCATCGAAACCGTTTTTTAAGTGAGGGTCAGGTAGGAGTTTATTAAGTTGGAAAATGGGATAAATGTATTTGGGATACTACTCACTCGGATGAACTAGGAACGAGAAGGCAGCAGCTCAATTGGTATATCTGCAACCACCGGACAGGCAGTTGAGAATGGCAACTCCTGGAGATTTGTTTGATATTTATTATTATTCTGGCTGAAGTCAGTTAGCCCATGAAACTGGCTCAAAAATAATCGTAATAAGTCCATCCGTTTAAACCATAATGTGTTACCTATAGGTATTGCGGTTTTCAAAATATTCTCACTTTTTACAAATTACAAAGTAGTCTTTACGAAAGATTAGGCATCGCGTGAAAAATCCCGAGCTGACTCACGTTCCGTTTAATTCTCAGCTCTTTACTCCCATTAACTTTCAGTGTCTAAGTTTAAAAAATTAACAAGATGTTCCGTCACCACCGTCTGCTCAAGACATTCTTTTGTAACCCTAAAAAACAAGTCATTACCGAAGCGGGTTTAATCTAGCGTTGTTCCAGTTTTTTTCGTGGTGTTCCATTATTCGAAAGCGGTGCCCGTTTACGCTAAAATGATATGATTAATTACTGGTTCGGTCCCTCATTAGCGCACAAATAGGATCATTCAGTGGTGAAATTGAATCACGATCGCTCGGCGACCGCTCAATCGAAGTCTAATTATAATTATTATTCATCGCACTACTGAATGGCTCGTATATCGTGGAAATTTTATTGCTAAGCAATGAGCGGTTTTCCTGATTCAATACCTATTAAAAATAACAATAGTCAAGATATAGAACAGTTTGATGAAGAAGTATTGTCCCTATTAACCTTGTAACAAGGAAAAGATTAAGGGTAAAAAATTTTGCGGTTTAACAAACACCAAACGCGATGGTATTCTGTGGCTGCTTCATTTAAATTAACTAAAAGTATCTAAAGTCCTTAGCAACTGCCCTGTTCATAAAGGAGACACAATTGTAAAACGATTGAAATGTTAATATTTTATAACTCATGGAACAGGGAAGTTATTAAAGCTCAAGAAATTCAACATCTCTAAATATCCTACATTTAGTTTGTAAGATTTTTGTGAAGATTACAATAACAATCTTTAACATCTCTAAATATTCTACGTTTAGTTTGTAACATTTTTGTACAGATAACAATAACAATAATGTCATTGCATTTTTGACGATCTTCAATAAAAGTTTATGATTTTACTAACTTTTTAGCGCCTTATTATATTTCGTCTGAATAGTGACGTGTATGAAAGTACTCTACAGAAAAGGCGCAAAATTATTCATAGGATAATATAATTTGCAACAGAGTTCTATGGGCGTACACCTAAGGCCTTTCTCTAGGTTCTTACATAAATAAAGAAGGCATCACGTCTCATAATCCACGTACAAAGAAACATAAACATGAGTGACGTACTTATCTTTGTAATACCTAATGTCGTAAAGCCGAATGGAGGAAATTTTTCCTTCGCGTTTTGGGTGTCGCGAAATATCATACACATAGGTCGGGATTGAGGATTCCAGCTAGTGATATTATGCCAAAGTTATTCATAAGTTGGGAGACACGGCCTATCAAGGCGAGTGACTACTTTTATATCTTTTACTGACAAATTGGGTAGGTTATTTTAATATATTAAAGTCAATTCCTGGCAATGGGTTGGACGAAGTTTTTATGATGATGAAGGTGGAAGAACAGATTGGTTTGAGAAACATAAATTTGGAAGCATTTATCCTGTACTTACGAGGGATTTACTAAAATAAAAAAAAACCGGCCACGCGCTGGGTAGTGTTTTGTAGTTGCACGTATGTATTTCGTATAAACTACACAAATATATTTGTACATAATTAAAAATAAAAAAAGGTTTTACTAAAGTAATATTTTTTCACACGTTTATGTGTGACCATAAACTAATATGTCCTTGAATATGTAGTGTTCAACCAATCAGCCTTATAATACTCATTTGATTTTTTTACGTATGCAAGCTCTCGAACTCTTGCTGAAGGTGAACTAAAATTAGCACTTTATTTTATATTAGAGGCTTAATATATCATAAACGAATTAATTAAATAATGGTGTTCAGAGACCGACAATATTTTTGAAAGACCTATCCATCGACACCCCACAGAAAGGGATGACATGAAATAAAAATATCCAAGAACTTTACATGTAGGGGAGCAATATCTTTTTAGCTCAATCGGTGTGGTTTGTCCTTATAGATATAAAAAAAGAGTTCCTTATTTACTACGATTATACCAAAAAAATTATAGATACACCAAAAGTTTTTATAGAATACGCAAGTTACCGTTATTCTAAAGCCTTGCAAGAGATAAACCTAAAGGAATAGTTGCAATCAAAAGCTACCTAGTAATAAATTAAGTTGAAGTTTGTATAAAGCTTTTCCGCAACAATATAAATCCATCTTTGTTGCAGAAAGAAGCAAAAAGACAAAGTTGTTTGAAGCGATGCTTGAGCAAACTGCAAGGTACGATGAAAGAGTCCAGTTGCGAAATATTAGCGAACGTTTAACAATACAGCAGCCATAAATCGCGGAGCATCGCGATAATCTAGCAAAAGTTGCTCAATAAGTTGGACCGTATCGCGAATGCGGGCCACCGAGTGACTGTAACGCTATTGTTTTGCGGAAGCTGGATCCCGACCTATTTGACGACTTCGAATTTCATTTCTGGTGATATCGTTGGAATCTATTGTAAGTAGGTAAACAATGCCGCAAACTTGACGTACCATTTTTTACAACATTTTTTTAACTTGCAATATGTAACTAAACTTAACTTGCAAATGTAACTAAGTTTGTTTTTTTGTTATTGACAGCCTCCGTGGTTCAGTGCGTTTGCCTGTAGACCCGGGGGTCGTGAGTTCGATTCCCACGGGAAGTATACTTTATTTAGTTGTTTCCAGTTTGGTTAGGACATTGCAGGCTTGAATCACCTGATTGTCTGATAATAAAGATGATTCCATTCTTCGGAAGGCACGTTAAGCCGTTGGTCCCGACTGCCATCTGGTAGTCGTTAAAGGAACTTCGTCAAAGGTGGTTCTGAAGAACTCTGACACCAGGATGTGCATGGTCGATTGACCGTGTCTCCTACGCGAAATGAATGATAAACTAAGTTTGTTCGGGTGGATTCTTGAAACTCAATTTTGTACCAGATATCTTCCACCAATTGAAATTTCGTAAATTTCTTTTAGTTTGAATAACAATGCATGGTAACCTGTGTGACGTCATTTTCAATCCAACATGATGGAATAATCAAAATGGCGGAATAGCTATTTGTGATGCACTTCGACAGTATGGATATCAAATCAAAGGGCACGCTGAAAATAATTTGAAACTAAAAGTGATGTACTTTTGAAAGCTTTTTTTAAAAAGTTGTTTTCTTTTAGCTTTATATTTTTAAAATAACAAACAATCAAAAAAAAAATAAAGAATAAAAATTAAATGTTATCAAGTCAAATTCCATACACCAAAGGAGGCTTATATCCAGCAGTAAGTAATAGAAAGCTGATGATGAAGTCAAATACGGATATTGAAAAATTCTAGAAATGGTTACAGGAGACCTTTGCTGAAGGGCATACTAAGCTTGTTAATTGAAACGGAGCCATCATAGGCCCATCTTCTTAAAAATTAAACAAACCTTTATTGTACACTAGCTGTTGCCCGCGGCTCCGCCCGCGTTAATGTCGTTCCCTTGGGAACAATAGAAATGATACAAATTCCATACAAACCCCTGCCCCTTTGCTTTTTCCCCTTAAGGGGGAATTTAATACATTTCACCTGCATAGATCTTTAGCCCATAAGGAGGGGATTTTGCCCATTTCACCTACACAGATATTTTTTTATTGTAAAGGAGAACTTCTTATTGTCATATTTCTAAGTAAATAAAAAAAATCCATACAAACTTTACCCCACCTATTCTACCCCTTCAAGGAGAAATTTCGACCATTTTAACTACACAGATCTTTTTAATTGTAATGTAAACATATATACTTATTTTTATGAGAAAATTTCTTTACAATCCCCCCCCCCCCCCCCCCCCCTTTATCCCTTAAGGGGGAAATTTTGTACATTTGATCTACACAGATCTTTTTTAATTGTAACCTAGAACGTATATACTTATTTTCATACCTCTAAGTCTAGAAATGGAAAAATTCCATACAAACTTTACCCCCTATTTACCCCTTCAAGGGAGAATGTTGTCTGGTTCACCTAAACAGATTGAGAATTGAGAACTTGCGTACCTACTTTCAAACTTCTAAGTCCAGAAATGAGAAAATTCCATAAAACTTCAACCCCTTTGATTTTCTAAAAATCCTTTCTTAGTGCTCATTTACATCATAAAAAGAATCCCTGTGCCAAATTTCAAGTTTTTGCGCACAGTAGTTTCGTCTGTGCGTTGATATATAAGTCAGGTTTGCCGATTTCTCGCGTAAGTGTCGATTTCTCAGGAATAGAAGAATTACCCGAAATACATTATTTTATGACTTTCAATGAAACACCTTAATATTGAATTTAAATTGAATAACTTCAAAAACGGAAAGTTTCATACTAACTTTGCATCCCCGTTATATCCTACCCCTTCCCCCCTTAAGGAATGATTTTTGAGAAAAATATTTTACTCGTGTTTCATACCTTTCAGTAAAGAACCTTCATGCTGAATTTCATTCGAATAACTTCAAAAATAACAAAATTTCATACTAATTTTGCAACCCGTTTTTCCCCCTAAGGAGATGAATTTCCAAAAATCCTTTCTTAGTGTTATCCCCTACGTTATAAAAGGAACCCCTGTGCAAAATTTCAATTTCCTAACCCTTATAGTTTAGGCCCTGCGTTGATATGTCAGTCAGTCAGTCAGCTTCTCCTTTTTTTTAGTATGGATTACTATGGATAGTATGGATAGGTATAATGCTGTCGCATAATGATGATGAATTGACTTTGGATTTTAATTTTCTTATGGCACTTATTATGTTATTTTATTTTTGCTATATGTTTGCAGGCAAACTCATGCCTTGAGTTCATTCAAATGACGATAACTTTTTTTTTAATGAACCGATTTTGATGAAACAAACTTTAAATGTTAAACTGAGTTAAAACAAAGCAATTGGTGAAAGTTTGAAGTAAATCGGTTTAGTATTTTCGGAGATAATCGTGATCATACATACAGAGAGACAGACAAGAAATTCCAAAAAATTTTTTTTGCTTTCTAATATTCTTTTTAAGTGTCCCTCTATCCATTTCAGTCAAAAATTCGAAATGTACAGACAAAATAATTTTACTGTTTTATTATATGTATAGATATAGATAATTATAACATCTATGTTCGTACGTACCTCATTTCCAACTGTTCGTCGCCGCAGGTCGAACCCCCGCCCCCTCCGGGTCCAAACTACTTGGATTACTTTACCCTATCTATATCACAAGCTTCCACCTAGCTTAGCACTAAAGCCCTACACTAACACAATTGACACTTCAACAACGATCGGTAACGGTCCACTTAACACTAAATAAAACTCTAACATTAGTTAACATGATAAATGAACAAAAATCTCGACTACAATGCTAAAGTAACAAAAATGATTATTTACAGTAGGAAAGGTGGCAGTTCCTGGAACTGATAAGTAGGTAACTAGTCCAAAGGTTTATAGGTTTGGTTCAATGGACCCAGGAGGGGGCGACAGAGTAGGGGGTTCTGGGGGCTCCCCCGCCGGAGAGCGTGGTGGGGACAGGCGGCGCGGGCGCAGCGAACTGGCTCTCCGCTAAGGCGGCCATCGTGTGTTGCTGGCTGAAGTTGAAGTCTAAGGTGCCGTCCATGCTCAGCTCGTGCTTTATAACCTATTGGAAAAATATTAGATCTTTAAAGTCATAATCATGATTATATTTTGTGCGGAAGGTGTTTAGAAGGATGTGTTTTCTTAGTTGCTTAAATCACTGAAAATCTTGACCGATGAACACAAAGTGAAATCATTACCACTCACAATGTCTGTAGGATTTTGTATCGCTACATCAAATATTGATATTTCCTCTGCTTCATTCAGAGACAAGAGAATTCGTTTCGCGAAGAGTACTGTGTTAAATAAAGGAGAGGGCAGAAATCGTACCGCATTGTATGGAATGACTCAAGATAGAAATACATTGAAAATACTTCATAAAAATAATCTAATTACTTAAAAGCAAATTGCAATACAGGATAATTAATGAAATTATTGAACCTTACATACTGTTTACTTCATCTTTGTTAATCAGTTATTTCTGTAGTCAGGGCCAGCCGATAACAAGAATAAATTAATCGTGCCTCTACAACAAACCTTCGGACAGAACGAGGCACATTTATTAATGTTATTGATTCTTTGACACCTTCTAAAAACATAAATGATAACTTATTAATTGTAAAAAGGTATCTAAATATTAATCATGTCATTGGTAGTCTTTTAATGTTATTTTCATAAAGTACTTAATTAAATATATATTTTCTACTTCTTAGTTCCAGTTTGTACACTTATGTATAGTCGGTTTTTGTGTTCTGTCCTAATTAATTTTATTTTTAAATTAATAATTAGTGTGGTAGAACAAACGAAACAAGAATAACGTTCTCATCGAGTTGGCTTGACGAAAGTTCAGCTAATGAAATCGAGGAGTAAAATTCTTATCGACAGTTTGACTTCATCGACTTGGCCTTAAAAAAATACTTATTGGCGTTGGTTATTGCATATAATAATAATCTTCTACAGTATATTTTATCAGCAGAATTCACTTTATTTTATGGAAGAGAGATTGAGATTCGAGATCGACGAGATCCATCAGATTTCCGCGATACTCAAGTTTTCTATCTTTTTTCTGTTTAAAAATGCAATAACCTACATTTAGACAGAAAATTTCATCTTCTTGAGTCACCTGAATTTGATGGTAGCTTAAACCGAACGTCACCTGCCTATCTATCTATCTTCTAATATATAAAATTCTCGTGTCACAGTTTTCGTTGCCATACTCCTCCGAAACGGCTTGACCGATTTTGATGAAATTTTTTGTGCTTATCCGGTATCTATGAGAATCGGCCAACATCTAATTATTTATATGGCAAAACAACGTTTGCCGGGTCAGCTAGTATATATATGTTTTCGCTTTTGTAGTATTTTTTCAAAAAAGCGCTTTGTAAATTTCTATTAACAATTTAAGGGACCACTTCTGAAGTATTACCTATCAAACAAAAAGTATTAATAAAATCAATTCACAATTGGCGTAACACACATACAAAAAAATACAATTGAATTGAGAACCTCCTCCGAATTTTTAAAGTCGGTTAATAAATCAAATTATAAATAAGATAAAAATAAAGATTTAAAACATTGAAAAGACCAGTCAGAGTAGTGGCTAGTCGCACCTCGTCGACATTACAGTCAAAGCTGTGCTCCAACGTCTCAATGTTGAGGTCTTCCGCCAGCCCTGTGTTCAGCGCCCCCATGATCTGCCCCATCACCGTGGTGGGGCCCATCGCTCCGGTCTGCACCATCATGCCGCCGTTCATAAGTGCCGCGTCCGATGTCGTCACCATTTGGGTCTGATTGTTTTCTGTTGACAAAACCATTTATTTAATTGTACAAAATATTGGTTAATTGTCCTCGTTGAAGAAATAGGTAAGCACAAATTTCATGATTCTGGGCAAACCCAGAATCATGAAATTTGTGCTTTTATCACGTGTAACAAAAAGAGGGTTACAATAAAAATTGTTACAATAAAAATGCCCTTTATTAGTGTTACCTCAATTTTGTAGACCCCATGATATTGAACAACTTTCTATAGGTAACATCTCAATGTTGCAAAACAAGAAATAAAAAACGATAGAAAGTTGATCAGCTCATTGCTAATGTTGAGTAAAAAGTGGATTTTTTTTGTTTGAATGATAAACAAATCCATTGGCCATCCAGCTAGCTTTGGGGACATACAACTTAAGACTTTAGAGCACGGTGGCCAAGTCAGTATATTACTTGATGTTTCTTATGATACGTTAATACAAACAATGAATCTGGAATATCGAGCACTAAAGTAACACTATAAATAAGATACTGGACATGAAACAACTTCTTGAGACAAGAAACTTGAGCTTTTGATTTCATGTTTGTAGACATAGCTTGAGGCGACCTGAACGTCTTCATTACTTATTAGAAACAGTACTTATAAGAAAACCTACTATGAACGGAAATATCGGAGTGGTATTTCTACTAACGTTATGTATGTTAAAGTTCTATAGACAACGGTAACATTGAAATAAATAGATAATCTTAGAAACGAATTAGCTTTTGAAGTAATATTTTACTACGTTTTATTATTTTATTATTTTTTACTTTTTAATAATAGTGACTACTATCGTAAGTATCTAATTATGTGTATATTGACAGTAATTTACATCTTTCGGCTGAAAGTACAAAAGTAGATCTTATTTGGTCGCGCGAAAGTGGTTCAAAATCTAAATATATAAAGACAATTTAATACACGTCCCGAAGTACGTTGAAATAGATAACTAGTGTCACCGAGAGATAGACAGGACAGGACCAATGGCTCATATAGATAAGTAAGGTCCATATCAATTAAGCGCAAATATTTTAAGGGCTGGCTCTCATAGTTCAAAGAGATGCTCTAGTAATAATTTTTTTTTGCTTTTTCATAATTTTATTATTATCGATAAATCAACTGTTTTGATTTTCGACGACAGTGACTTTGTATCGATATTAGGTATTAGAAAAAGTTGGCCGCCAAAAAAGTGTTTTATTTTTTTACACAGGATGTTTTTTCATCTGTTTTTCTAAATGTTCAAGATAAGAAATTTCGAAAACTAGCGTGTCGATTTTTTTTATTTGCTTCTAAACCCGTTTTTCTAGCTTATATACCGTCTTGGAACTGAAATATAATAGAAGGACTCTTAACAATAAAATGTGACCTGGTGGACCTGGGTTGTCTGAAAGGTGGTCTACGGACGATAATTTTACGTGATTACGGTGAGAGATAGATGCGTGATAGATACTACTGTTGCTGCTGCTGCTCCGGAACGTGACATTTTTCGTACATGCAGTCGGTGTTAATTAATTTATAATACGTTATGACGTAAAAAAATATTTATCTTTTACCAAAAGTATGTACTGTTTTTGGGCTACAATTAAGAAACCGACTATACCTATTTGCATAATATCAGCTGGGTCCGCGGGTGCGGGGGGTCTCACGAAGTGGTCCAACGCATGCTGGTGAGGGTGTGTGGGGTGCGCGGGGTGGGCTGGGTTGGAGTACATCGACGGGCAGGCGCAGCCCACGTGTAAGTGTCGGGGGCAGCTCCCGTATGTCGGGTATCGGTAGCTGTTGCCCGAAGACGATGATGACGTCGTCGGAACATACCTAGAAGACCATCATTGTTAGATTGTTTTAGTATATGAGCTGATAACCCCACACTTTCACAACGCCTGATTGTAGGGCATCGGGTCCTGAAACACTAGTAGGTGAGGGTATATCCGAGAACCGTCAGCAGAGTGATTAACACACCTGCAAGGTTAGTTTCCTCATTTCCCATGGACATCGGTAGTACTATGATAGTGCTAGAGCTAATTTACCATACCCAGCAAGTGAGTATATATTGTCATTTATATAAACAAAACATTATGAGTGGAAGCATCTATGCAATTGACTTTTATACAAAGTCTTAACTTCAAAGGGCCAGTTGACGTTTGCCTGAGTAAGTAATGGCTTGTGGGAATAATTTTTGTGCGGTACTTTGCGTCTGGAATTCCTTTTTAAGGCTTTTTCGTTGTACCTACAATACGAACAGTACCTTTGTCCCACTTATGCAGAATACCACGCCATGGTATGAACTGTTGCGGTCAGCTTTGAGTCATTATCAACACATTTTATTAGTAACTGGCACGTCTGAGTAATTATTCATATATAAATTAATAATTAATTTACTCTAGTTACCTAAAAAAGCAAAGCATTTACTATGGGACCAGGCATTTACAACTGAAATAAGTTAACTATACAAACGAAGCGGTAGGTAAGCAGCTTCATATTCTAAAGTATGCCAATCATTGGTCACAAGTCTGGCTGACAAAAGCATAAATAAAAAAGCTTACGTGTTAAGGAATGGATCGGTAGCTCCCTGCAGCTTCATGGAATCCGCGAGGGTTCCAGCTAACTGCTCGTCTTGTGCGTAGTCGATCTGGGAGAAATCGCTATTTGACGTGAAGTCCCCCCCGGCAGGAGTGTAGGCTTCCCCCCAGTCCGTTTCTTGCGCGAGCATCGACGGGATCGGGGACATTCGGCCAACAGACGACGCGTTGGAGGACGCCCTCTGACGGAAGTCCGGTGACAGCTGATAACTGTTGCTACGCAGAAGCGAACAAGCGTCAAGAAACAAATTAATACGATGGGAATTATGCAAATTAAGTCAGTCATGATCAAATTTTAAAGATATAAGATTTATTTTGAAGACTTCCGAATATTAAAATATTTAATTCATCGTTTGATCGTTTCCCAAAAATCTGAGCACTCCTTAAATCTGCTTAGCTTGCACTTCCGATTCAGTTGCATAATTCCATCGTCACTTATCAACAGGCAAATAATGAAAATCCTTGGCAGAAATGAAACTTAAAGCTAGGTCTTCTAATATTAGACTATAACGGTCTTCAACATTGAGTGTAATGGGAGGCATGCAAATCTAATGTCTATATAGAGGCCTGCTAACATATAAATTCGTATGCTAAATGAAGCGATCGCTATAACGGGTTCAATGGTCAGCGCAGATATATCTTTATTACGACAAACAATGACCAAAACGCTGTATAAGAAATGTGCAATGGGCTCGCCGACCACCATTCGTGGCCAACTGTCCGAAATAAAAGTTATACCCGTAATCCCCACACTCAGCGTATAGATACGTATTCGGCAATAAAATGTTAAATATTGGTGAAATGTCGAGATTCAGCATCCATATAACTCATCATCTAATGGTCTTGAATGATTTAAAACCTTTTATCATAAAGAACCAGACTTGCAATAACTCAATTTTATTAGTCTGGTCAACGCAGCTTTATATCCGATAGTTTTATTATGGCGTATGAATGTATCATTCACATGATTCGGAGCTCACTTTGTTTCTAGTGGTCATAAAATTTCAATATTCGGAACAACTGACGCTGTTCCGAGTATAGGAGAAATTGAGATTTTGGCAGATCTTCGTATTGCAATGCCAGGATAGGTAAGTTATTGTGCATTTAAAGTCAAATTAGTATCACTACCCAGTGCATCCGTTTCTGTTCAAATTGTTGGCTTGCTGCCATACCTTTCTTTAGGCGTACTTACATCTGTGGTTGTTATCTTAAAGGAGCTAGACTAATATAATTCTAATTATCTAACTGCTAAGATAAGCTTACGGCGGTTGTCTAAATTCTAAAGTAGTTATAAATATAGTGCGTGATCACCTGTGTAGAGGGGAGTCTGGGAATATGTCCAAGCTTTCTGAGACGGAACTACTGGGGCTCGGCGTGGCGTCCGCTGTTATACCATTCCGTAGGGCCTCCGCCTGTAGAAGTATTGGTTAATTTGTGACGCTTTTGAATGAGTTCAATTTTCTCGTAGTCATACTTAGTATTGTAATTTCATAGTCATATATGGGATTCAACAATACACAATTTATTGCTATAAACTTATATGAAATTATAACACTGATAATTCTAACTAGTAACTAGCAATACATTATTAAATTATTATTCGTACATAAACTGTTACTATATTTCTTAAATTATAATAGGTAGTCTCTTGTCTTACCGCCTTGCTATAGTAAAAATATTATTGAGAGCCGTCCGTCTATTAATGTTCCATTTGGTCATGAGCCGCAGAGAAATTTTCTGTGATCTAAAACGATTCTCTTTGAAATATGCGGGAAAATTCCCATGATTTTCAAAGTTGAAAAAAATGAGAAATTCTCGGGATAAATCTCGACCAATTCTGACCGTTCTCGAAAACTTCGAGAATGCCACAACACTTGTTTCATATAATTGAAGGAAATCCAATCTGCTTCCTTTTATCAGTATTAAAACTAGACATGAATCCATTATAGAAACACGATTTTACACACGTTTACTCAGTGTAGTAGTGGTTTGAGGGAAGCGAACTGCCGTGTCGCCAACCCTAACACTCGCCCTGATGGTATTTGTAAATATACCGAAACTGGTCGGCGATTCCAACTGAATAAATGTAAGTAAAGCCGTGTTTCTATTGCTTCCTTTTATTTTATCAACCGACATGAGCATGCAAAGAGGAGGTTATCAATTCGTAGGAATCTTTTTGTATATATATTATTACCTCATTATGACGTCATTTATGAACCGATTTGAATTTTCTATTATTATTTAAAATGATATGTTTCTCAATGGGCCCCGTAGTTCGGTTAGAGTCCAACTCATATCATCACTGGTGTGTATTATGTCTATACGTCTGTCACAGCCAATTTTCTTTTCAAATTTGCTGGACCGATTAAGTTAAAATTTAGTAGACTTATTCATTTATGTAACACAAATAGGAAAATATTGTATTAATATTAATTATTTATTGGACCATTGGTGTCACAAATAGCAACACTAAAAATTAAGTTTCCATCAAAGTGTACCATGTGATATGTCAAATGAAATGGCTATTTGCGAAGATATCTAATATATTATTTTCGTTATATTAAAAGAGATAATTGTAAAGTAATGCATCTAAATAAACGAAAATAGACTATTCCCCCTACCTTATCTTTGAGCCCTATTCGTTGAGACGATTACGGTGATAAGATTGCTCTTCACTTCAAAATTATTTATATAAAACTTATATGAAATGTATGTTAAAACTGTGGAGGTACAGTTGGTGTCCAAATCGAAAAATAACATTCAACGTACGGAACCCTCTCCACGCGAGTTCAACTCGCACTTGATCTTATGAAATATTTTCAATTATTTTCTTCACTTGATAGACATTGGTATGTGGTATGCTAATGTCTATTGTAAGAGTCATCTGGGACATGCTACCTACATCGTACGTTGACGATTATCATAAATCTATAATCTGATATATCCGAGAAATTTCCTACTTGAGTTAAAGGTCATCAATATGGGATTTAATACATAAATCAGATAACAAATAAAAAATGTAAATGTTCGTATAACCTCACCTTCTTCTTAACCCTCCCTCTTCGCTTCTCAAACTTGGACGTCTCCATGGAAGCGGCACGTCTTCGTACAGACTTGCCAGGCTTCGCGTCCGGGTTGATCATCCACCACGATGACTTGCCAGTGCCCTCATTCTGGACGCGCATGAACCGGTTGTGCAGCGACAGGTTATGCCGGATGGAGTTCTGTAAAATAACAGTTTATTAGCGTCTATAAGTACGTATATATGAGGGAACTGTACCTAATGACTATTGATAATTGCTTTGAATTTGTGCAACTTTGATTGACTGCAGTCATATAACTTAGGGACAAATTCTTGCGCAAGCTTTATTTAATGGATTTCTTGGATAAAAGAAAAGTATGTAAATTCTAAATTATGATATTGTTATAACCGATAAAGTTAGAATATATGAATTTACAAAAAGGTTTTGTTTGTTTTGTTTTTTCGTGTGTAAATGTTCCCCGTGATCGTAACTACCGGCTGATTCAACTCATCATATATATTATAAAATTTAAGTAAAGAGCAGTAAAATGTTTAATAAACAATGTTATATGTATTGTATTCATATCGCAGTGATTTGATTTCAAAGATGTTTTGTCTGCGGACACAATACGCAATTCGAATTGATTGGAAAACCCAAACACAAGCTTACCTACTCCACACGAAATGCCTGAACTAAAAACCTAGTCCTGACCTCTATATAAATGGGTTAAAACTAAGTTTATTTATCTGTGACCTAATAGACTACACCTAGTTCTAGCCCGCTACGACTAGGCGTACCCACATTTCGGCTTTTAGCCGTAACATATACAAGAATATATTTACAAATAAACTATTTTTACATAAATAAAAATAATAAGATAGAAAAATATATGTTTGTTTTAAAGTTTAATACATAAAAACATCTTTGTCAAATAAAAGTTATGGTTTGAGGCGAAAAGCTAAAAATAGCGTCACATAACGTTCACCGCAAACGGTTAACGATCCGTAGCACAGACGTTGTTGACCACAGAGTGACGTAAAAAATCTATTTTAATTTCTGCCACCGCGAAAAGTTAGTGCCATAACGTGTCCTATGATACTATCTCACCGACAATAAAACTCTCAACTTTTTCCGTCGGATAAAGCCAACCGCAGCAGAGAATGAAGTTTAGCAATAAAATACTCCATAAATAATCTCTGCGTGCCCTGAGAGATTTGCCACTTACGGTGGATATCGCTGGTTCCATGTAAATATGTGGCGTTCTGTTTTATGGCACTGAGTTTCCTACTTCGCGTTTGATTTAGATGTCCACATTGTCGGATTTTGCAAATCGTTCGTACGACCTGGTTTTATGCAAGTTTTTGCGTAAATCTTTAACGATAAGTAATTTTATTGGTGCCTGCGTGATTTGAACCTCTGCGCTATTTTTATATCCAGGAATCAGAAGCCCCTATAGAATACATAATCGAGAAAAAGATAAAAAAATAATACTGTAATGTCGATTTCCGAACAATAATTTTACGTGATAACGGTGGATGAGAGATAGATGCGTCACAAGCCGAACGCCTAGGTTGATCGTGCCCCTCTACTCTATTGCTTGTTTCGCGGTCTCGCTTGCCAATGGGACGTGCGTCAAAAACTAAAAAAATGAGTTCTGCTATTATGACAGCATCCATTTAGTTACGATTTATTCGTCGGATTCGCCGACCAGTTTCGGTCTGTTACGAAGACCATACATCGGGGCGAGTGTTAGTTATTATCTTTCAGCTATGTTGACATTATTTTCAAATGTTTATATTTTGCATCCACAATGCTATTTAGATATACTCTTTTTAAATTAGGTATTATAATATGGTGAAAAATTTTTCAAGCGGGCTGGATTTGAATCTGCGACCTTTTTCATCATATTCTATTACCTATTTTAATAAGAATGTATCAAAATAGCATTGTGAATGCAAAATATAAACACTTAAAAATATTGCATGGCTTCCTACATTTTATTTGATTTCAAATTAATTATAAAATGAGTTGAATCAAATACCCCACTTGTAAAAGTCGGGTAGTTATGTTAGGTGACGTAAGCCTTAATACGGGATATGGTGGATATGGACAATTTCGGCACCGAGGTTAGAACAGGCGGTGGCTCAGTTGGAAGATGTTGAAATTTTCTATAGTCACATATCCATTAGTTTGCATCACAAATTTATGAATCAACTAAATATCGAGTACGTTCTGAGTGGAATATTTTTAAATTAATGAACAAACAGAAGTGACTCGAATCTTCGTACGAATAATAACAGGAATAAATCAGGCCCTAATCGAGAATCTATTACACAGAAATAGTAGAAAGTGTAACTTGCAGCGCCATTTTAGGACACAGTCCGATGACTCCGGTACTTTCTAGTACCTATACGGTCTCATAGTGTGCGTCAAAAAATTCTATGATGAATATCTTGAGATTTTCACGGGCAATTTAACAGGAATGCCATCTATCACACCGGGATGCATAAATTTCGAGCGTCGTTTATGTAAATCACCCAAATTTTATGTTCGTAGGTACGCATAGTACGCGACACGTTTGTTCTTATTATACACAATCTAAGTCCTGGCGAAGAAGCCAAGAGAAAATTTTAAAACTTTGTATAATTTTTCGATAACCTCCGTATTAGATATTGACTATTATATTTAAAAAAAAGACTGCGATTCGAAATATTTTTCTGTCTTTATTATTTTATAAAGTACTAGCGACCCGCCCCGGCTTTGCACAGGTAAAATGTAGACGGGAAGTAAATTATACATAAAATCTTCCTCTTGAATCACTCTATGTATTGATGAAATTTCATTAAAATCCGTTAAGTAGTTTAAACGATCTAAGCGAACAGACAGCGAAACCGACTTCATTTTATATCTTGTAAAGATCTTCTTTACTTCTTGCTTTGTTAGATGAAGGGTGTCATTTTGCATTTATAATTACTATGTTCCCTGCAAGTATAACTTCACCGTGTGCGATACTGTATGATTCTGTTTTAGTTAACTAAGGAGAGACTCGAAAACAGCTAATAGATAACCATCTATTAGCTGTTTTCGAGTACCTATAGAGCTAACTTTAATACCTTATATAATAGAACTTGCGACACATTTCAACTTGAAACCAATATATACGAGTACGTACATCTACTGTAATTTTATGCGATGCCCCTTTTCAATGGAAAATTTTAAATATATCAATTGATCCGACTTTCAAAGTGCCCCATATGAATTTCATGCTGTGCTCAATGTTTTTATCGATTTCTAAAACGTCAATGACTTGAATCGTACATTACGTAATCTTGAATCGTAAAATGTTCGATTATGGCGTCCCATTTATTCGAATGTGTTTTTTAATTAATTTGGGAAACTCTGTAGAGATCCATCTTAAGCATATCTCATCATATCTGCGGGCTGGTGTTGATAGATGCCACTAAAATAGAGTCAAACTTCTTGCTCTAAACAAGATCTGAAGGAGGCAAACGTACGGGAAATCACGGTAGCAAATCACTGGCCATATTTAATGTGTCTAATAGCCATTTTACGACTCGATAGAAGGAGCATATTTGAAGACGAAGCGTGAAGTGAAAAGTGTCAATTCACCTCCGATTCCAAAATAAAAATCTGATCTTTGTACATAATTAAAATACTTTTATTTATCTGGGAAGTAAATACCAATTATTTGGAGAGATACCATCCTTACTAATATTATAAATGCGAAAGTGATTTTGTTTGTTTGTTTATTTATTTGTTTGTTTGTTACGCTTTCACGCCGTAACTACTGAACCGATCATCATGAAACTTTGCATACAAGTTCTCTGGAGTACGGAGAAGGACATAGGCTACCTTTTATCCCGGGAAAAAGTACCAATCCCGAGGGATCGACATTGACGCGGGCGGAGCCGTGGGCGAAAGCTAGTATTTTATAATTTTTTTAAAATATAGAATTTCCAACATTGGTAGCTCACAAGCCACAATTTATGAAATACCTACATTTATTCTATCAGAAGGTAAAACTGCATCCAATTAGTTTTACGTACGTAATATAGTACAATTGGACTGGTACATAAATCCAGTAAATGTGAACAAGTTGCACGATTTATCAAGCGTGAAAACGCACGCAACAAATGGGCTGTCGGCACTTTGATGGATTTGTCGCCAGCCGCCCTTACTACGGGCAAATATAACGATTTATAAAAAAATATTGAAAGTACACAGATTACTTAAAAAATCAATGTTTGATTCCCAGTGCGAGTAATCACTGGTATTTGCCTGCGGTTTTCAAGCTACCTAAAAAGGGTTTGCGACAGGTAGACTGGTAGCCGCAAAAACTTAGAAAAATCATATTATAAAAATATGTAACAACGTACGAAGTCACGTACGAAGTCAGCTACTGGCCGACATGTTTCCAATGTCCCGATGTCTGATGTCCCGATCCGCACTCTCGCTCCCGATCGCAGTGCGGATCGGGACATCAGACGGGCGTCTCGATCCACATTCGCCCTGAGGAAGACCTACGGATGAGGTTGAAACATGTTGGCCAGTAGCTGACTTCGTACGTGAGTAACCCATTGTTACATATTTTAATAATGCCTATATCTCACGTTAGTTTTCAAAAATATCATAATACAAATAATAACTGTCATACTAGCGGACACAGGCTCCAGCGTAGCACAGCTGCGTGTGAAAGAGGGAACCTTCAAATTACTTGCGCCTTTCGTGTGATTGGCTATTTTTATTTAAGATACATAAACCGAAATAGATGTTGAAGTAACCTTTAAAACTTTGTACATCGTAGTTATAAAAAGTTAGCGAGTAGGCCCGCTGATCAGGGAAAGAAGACACTATTTCTGAATAATATCGTATTTTCCATAACATTTGAGGATCCCGAGGATGCCAATGATAAAATTAAACGTTGGTTTCCAAGTCTACAAAACCATTATCTCAACCACAATAAGACATCAAACCTTAAATAGAAAGCTTCTGCTGTCTGTAATAAGGCCAATGACCAGATAATTATTAACTCGGCAGAATCATCGCCGTCCATCCTGGTCCAGATGGCATCTCTCGCGTGGCTGATATTCGGACCTCTATTGGAGACATAAGAAGAGGCTTTACCAAGATTTGCCCGTTACCGGTATCATCAGCTTCTGGTTGAAAGCGTGGCTTTCAACGCCCGGGGGCATGTTGAAAACTCCTTTTTGAATTTTCGCCTTATGTTTTTTCGCATCTTGTCATTGTACTTATGTCATTTCGTTGCATCATAAATTTTGTCTTTTCAATAATATATTCCTAGCTAAAACTTCTGTTTTAATTATCCCCAACGTGGATTTTCTCTACATGGTATAATTTGCCATACAGCGTGTAAATTAAGAACTGACATACCTTGGAAGGGGTAAGTAATATAACATATAAACACAAAATAAATATATATTCAGATATATTTATTTTGTGATATTATATGATATTGTATATTCAGATAATTCAGATAAGATATCAATGAAGATAAATATCGGAAAAAACTAAATTTAAAAAATATAAAATCTTTTATTATAACAATTATTCAATATAACAAATCATTTTGTATGTATCATAAATAGATTTTTTTTTATTTATTTAATACTATTTATTTTATTAGCAAATATAAATAAATAAAAAATATTTCACTCTCGAAATAAATAAATTTGAAAAAATGTGCGCGCATTTTTTATGTGTCACATTTTCTATTTTTATACTTTGACCTAATATTTACATACAATAAAACATTGCAATAAGTTCTTTTTCTACTTTCTGAGCATATTTTTTCGTTTGTTATAGTTTTTTTGTAATCCTATGAGGTGAGATTTTTTTAACTTTCCGTGTTTCACCCTTCCGACGCAAACGGCCAAAAAACGCATATACTAATTAGCTGGTATATTTTCTGTTATATGTTTGTAATAGGTGTACATTTTGATTGATATAGATTTTACTTAATATTTCTTTTAAATAGTATACTTTATGAAGGGTATACTGTTTGGCATGTATAGTGTATACTGCGGAAGTTGTATAACAGGTGATAACAATGGTTTATGCTTTTCGAATTTAAAATTTTATAAATAATATCGCTTTTAAGAATATAAACAGTAATTATTATGCTAAGTTAACATTATATCATATGAACTTAATTGAAATGAAAATATAAAAATTGTTATTATACGCACCCCCTTGGAAGGGGTGACTCCTTCAAAATGAACAACTTTTCCTATGAGACTAAGATCGAAAATCAGCATTTCCATACAAAGTATTCAGTCAGCCTAGAAAATGTGTAATTTTTTTGGGATACTAGTCCTGTGGCCCTTTCAAAGACAGTAACTACTACTTTTAGGACCCTTTTAGGTAGTTAGGGTAACGATAAAGCGGGCATTTTTTATAAATAAAAGCCTTTAAAAGAAGTTAAAAGAAAACAACATTTACATATTTTCGTAAGTGTGTTTTACTTGACTTAATATGAAATTTACATGCTGTATTTTAAAAGTGAAACTGTAACACATTAAAGCAACAACAATATAGGGTATTAGGGTGGGTAAGTGTAAGAAAATAGTATTTTTTGTATGAGAAAATTAGCAATACTTAGTACCTACCTCCTAACATCTGGCTAATTTGTCTAGCTTGCATACTATGATTCCAACTAGTAGGTAGAGAGAATCTGTATGTGGCCTTATATAAATAACCGAGGAAAAATTTATAAGTACGAGTTTTTTTTTATACCACATAGTAGGCAAACAGGCATACTGCCCATCTGATGAAAAGCGGTTTCCGTAGCCTATGGGTGCCTGCAACACCAGGGGTGCCACTCGCGCGTTGACGACCCTGAAGAAATTTTTTACGTGTTACCTATGAGCCTACTCGTATGTCTCCACGTGTAGATTTTTCAAGGTACTTGTCGTATATGTTTTGCATTCATTATTGTCTGATTTTACACAACTGGCTTGTTATAGTACCTACAATCTACAATGTCACATTTTGTTTTAATTGAATATGGTTAATAATATTTTGTAATTTTTTTAAAGAAATTAGCGAAACGTCGGATAGCCTTTAAACTTAGTACTAAATAGAAATATTTTCCAATACGTTGTATAGGAGAAACAATATTAAAAATATTCAAAGTTATATTTTATATCTTTACAAATACGAGCTATCAATGAAAAATATAAGTTAGTAACTGCCGCCGTGGTCACTGGACCACGGCGGCAGTTACTAACTTATATTTTATAACCACTGGGTTATGGCGTTTGCCTGAAGTCGTGGGTTCGATTTCCACGGAAAGCATACTTTGGTTAGTTGTTTCCCGTTTGGTTAGGACATTGCAGGCTTGATTCACCTGATTGTCTGATAATTAAGATAATTCCGTGCTTCGGAAGGCACGTTAAGCCGCTGGTCCCGGCTGCCATCTGGTCGTTATAGGAACCACGTCAGAGGTCAAGAGGCGGTTCCAAACAATTCTGACACCAGGGTGTGCATGGTGGATTGACCGTGACACCTACTCGATCTGATGATGATGATGATGATAGGTTGGAAAGGAGAGACAACATAAAAAATATTCATGTGATAGTATACTACGTCATCAAGGGCTCATTTTATTCACTTCCAAAGATTTATATCAAATTCGAGATGTCAATGAGAAACGTACGAGAAACTGAAATAGCGCATGAGGTGAATATGACAGTCGACGCCGAGTCCCTCACTTTTATGATGCAGAGTAATTGGACTTATAGGCTCAAATTTATTTGATAACATCTCCACATATCTCTTCAGCGTCTAGACTAGGTACATCTATTATAGGCACTACATTAATATTTATCTCTGATATTCTGGCCAGTATCATTTGGGGCGTATAATATATGGGAGCTATAGATAGCTGACTACTACTAAACTTAATAGAATTTTCTGGTGCCTGCGTTCACGTAGCACGTGAGTTTGTCGGGTAATTTACCTGTTTTTTGGGCGGTATATATTATGGGCTACATACAACGCCCGTATTTCTCTCCGCTTCACTGAAGATGAAACGCGTATTGTATGTCGCGTAGGTACTTTGTAAAAATAGTGAAAGACCTAGGTTACGTCTAGATGTGAACTGAACTACTTGTTATGTATGACTGGATATGTCAGTGATTATGGTAATTATACAAGAATAAGAAATGTATTATTGGGTTTGTTATTAACGCAGAACATCTCGGAAGCAGTTGAATTTAACAGAAACATTAAAACCATTATGTATTTGCAATATTTTCATTTTAAAAAAGAATCTACGTTATAATTACATATAATAATGATAAAAATATATGTTCATATTTTTACTAGGATGGGTGAACGTATGAGGCATAAAAATATCTTAGACCCATCCGTGCTTCGGAAGGCACGTTAAGCCTTTGGCTGTCATCATTGATGGCATTCGTTAGGCTTAGTGACACAAGTGTTAGCCATTTACACATACGGAAAACAAAACAAACATTAAAATACCGCGTGATTTTTTTCCTATGAATATATTATATTAAACTCCTGGAACCAGAATCACGAATAAAATACGGAATTCTATGAAAAAAAGGTAAAAAACGAAAAAAAATTTTTGCCTTTCCTTAGAAATCGGCCCAGCTGATCGGCAATTTTGTATGGTAGGTCCAATTTTATGTTTTGTGTTTTATCTTTTTTTCTTACAATTCTGTATTCAATTAGGGATTCTGATACCAGGATTTTAATATAGTTCATAGGTACAAAATCACACTGTACTTTTGGGAAAGATCAAAAATATAATGCATACCAACATATCTTGTGGTAATTACCATAAGAAGGAATTTATTAATATAGACGAGTACAAAAGTGCTTCCAGTCTCTGTACGCCCGCGAGTTATCGCCGAAAGACACGGGCCACGCAAAGCGGGGCGGCAAGACATACTTAGAATTTTGTCTACGGCAGGATCCGCGGCGCCAGAGCGACCCTTATGGGGAGAATTAACCGTCTCTCCGACAGTCCCCTTAATGCTCCACCGACTTAAATTTTGTCGAATTTCCACCGCTATTATATAGCGTTACGCAATCCGAACGAATGGCTTATGATTTCCGCAGTTTATGGCCGACGGTTGTTTTCTGAGAATTGACGAGGCGTCTGATTGGGGATGAGCGGATTTGATAGAGTGGAATGTATGACTGAGAAATACGAGTATGTCGTAATCCATGGACATATCGTTGTGAAGTACACCTTGTAGCTTTTGAATTTAGAACTGACTTATATTCGAACCTAAAGCAATAACTTTTGATAAAGATATTGCTCCCATCTAACATTGGTATATAAATGAAGCACTAGGATTACAGCAGAACAAGACAAACAAAATGACATCAATTAAGCTGGGAACTTGAAAAAAATACAACAAAGTTTTTATATAAGAGTTTCAGCCGCCCGGGCAATCTGTAAGGAAATGTATATAAAATATTTTTTCGGATTCCTGAGATATATCCAATATGAAAAGTTGTTCATGTTGATGAGCTGAGTTCTGACTCTCGATTTGGCCTCAAAGGGCCACAAGGCTAAGTCGAGAATAATTTACACCCGACTTCTTTGATAGATTATTGCCAGCTTTAAGTAATTTTTCTAAAGTTTAAGTAAGTTTGTTAGTTTACATAAACGTTAAATATTTTGATGTAGCTTCGCTTTAATAAAGGGTTTCTGTTATTTTAATGTTATCTCCGAATACATTATATAATAACGGATGTAACCAAGGGCATGTACTGGAAACGATTAAGCATTTTTGTCCAGTACAATTTTAGCCTTCATTGCTAATAATGTAACGATAAATCTTTTTAAGTATGCTTTAATTAAGACTCTATGGCCAAAATGGAAATGAAGTAATCAAAAGGAGTAGCATAAAGCTCATATTCAAGAATAATGTATTGACTCTGGCGTACCTTTGCGGAAGTCAAAGTTACGTACACTTTGATTCATGTTACTGCATTCATTGAAGCTGCATAGTACTACAGTCGATGTTGATGCAACTCAACTGTTGCAGCAACAGCGGTAAGGGTATGCACTATGCATGCATCAACTATTGGTGGTGGACATGGAGGGACTAATTGGTAACACCAGCACATAAAAAGAACAAGTATCTCCATTTTTTCTGATTGTTTTGTTTTTTTTGTATTTCGGCTCGGGGAAATTATATTCATGCTAATGTAGCGCTATCAGTAGCAATGTATATGACCTCGCGTGTGCAGGTGGAAGGACATTCAGACCATGGTACACCTTTGTCTTGCCCTGCGTGTCCCAACTTGTTTTGTTCTGCAGCGTAAGCTTAACAAAGTCCGTAAACTTCACGCCGGTTTGTATGTTTATTTTGCAAAATATTTTATGTAATACCAGAAGACGTCAGTAGATGACGTCATGGAAACATTTGACCTAGCATTTCACAAGTTCTGTGTCACGGTAGACGCATAATCCGACTCCAATGCTAGAGTCGAAGCGACTACAAATTATCGCTAATGTATTATATACATATGTACAAGGACATAATAGTATTCATAAGTTTTTAACTAGTAACACAACGGGTGTATATAAATTATACATGTATAATACAATGATACTAGCATAAAAGGTAGTACCATAAAGGCAATAAGTGATACAGGAATTTAAAATTTTACTCACGTTTTAAAATTTAAATTAAAAGGTCATGCTCGGCGCACACAAACTATGCATTGAAATAATAATATATCATGTAGGTATTAGAATATATATTTTCACGAATATAAGTAGGTATACGATTGTGTGCGAACATTGTAAGGAATAAACGAGATTTTGTCGGTTTGTTGAATAATTCAGGGTGAAATTTCAGTTATACAGTGAGCGCCCATAAGTGATAGAGATGTAAAACGTATATTTCCTGTGTTTTATGGCTAGTAAGAAAGAGAGTTAAGTGATGAATTTAAAAAGTATAACATTAAAATAAAAAGATATATATTAAAGTCTCTGTGGATTGCTTCTAACGTAATTAATTATAAATTTTCTGTCTGGAACATAGATTTAAAAAAAAAATGCAACATGGTCTGGATCACATACATTATGAATGGTGAGGTGGCATTCGACTGCATGATTTTGTATTATTATTTTTTATCGCTACTTCGTTATTTACAATCCGATTGGAAAAAAATATTTTTTCATTGGAAAGAGGATACTTTCGAATTGGTACTATTAAATTTCAATCAGAATCGGTTCAAAGTTAAGTTGAAGTCGGTTTTCACACGAACGCATAAAAATGAGTGTATATATGTACACATGAAAGTATTAATGTATTTATACATGTATGGGAATTTGTTTATTCCACCATAACTCCTAAACGCCTGAACAGATATATTTGTGTGGGGTACATTTGGAAATTTTGTCAAATGACTGTATTTGGACGGACTTTTGAAAAAAATACCATACATTACAAAAATATAAAAACGAACGGATTGATTAGTGTGTGAATTTTCATTCTGTCTGCTCTTGTTACTTGTCCTCTAATACGTTATACCTGACTCCTTAATTATGCGTAATATATGTAAAATACCTGGTGTAATGAACTGTCTTCTCATGTAGAGTATGATGGCTTACTCTATTGGAAGGAGCGGATGGATACACCGGCACGAGTTCACGGATTATTTATTGTTACACATCAAGCAGTCATAAATATTGAAGAAAGGGTGGGCTTTACAACAGCTTAGCACAAATTTAGATATTCTGCGTACTGGAATCGATAAAACTCACTTTTTTCCTTATCAAGACACTATTTTTAAAGCGCGGTGTTACGTAATTTTTAAATAATAACCATTTTTATGTTCATACTTTAAAGCTCATTCGAAGTTAGCAAAGTACAAGTTAGTTACTACGCATTAGACTAAAGTTCGACTGTACAATGTATAAACTGTGGGTAAATATTCAGTACAGCTGTTTTCAAAATATTTCTTTAGAAAAACTATCTTTTTATCTAAATGCATCACATTCAAATAATTTTGCATATAATTGAAGGGGCAATTATGTTAATTTACCTTTACCTACTACTCCATAAGATTCGACTTCGTCTTGAAAAATCAGAAGTATTTCACTGCAATAAATACTAAAACTTGGCAGTAAAATATAAAGGTAATAAAAAAATCAGGACCACTCTAGAACGCCGTTAAACGTGGAGTCAAATAATAAATAATTCAAATTAGAGAATCACGGTAACACAATAGAAATGCGATGAAGAAGGCATGGGGGCGCGTGACGAACGAAATCCAGCGAAATTTCACTGAACCCGTGACGTGTCAACCACGGCTGACAAATTTAATTATTCGACTTAGCGGAACGTTAGCAAGATGACTTTTCCTCGAGCTGATAACTAAGTAGGAATAAATTCACTTAGGTAGCTGCCGAAGCAAAGTTTAACTTAATAAAACATTGAAATTTTCGTAATTCGATTGGTCTGAGGTTGGATTCCGTAGCGACCTGATTTGAATACGTCATTACGGATTTTGGAGTACACCTGCCGAATGGCGAAACAACGTGTCGACAAACGGAGGTATTAAAATTAATTTATCGAGGGTACAATCAACGAAATCAAAGTTTTAATTGTGTAAGTGTGTTCTTGTTTGAAAATGTAAATATCAGACAGTGTTCTCATAAATATGGAACCCATTTCAAAGGATCTTTAAGTTTGTATCATTAAGAACCACCTGTAAGGTGAACCGAACGGCTAATCGGACTATTGTTGTTTCATCTGCATGAAATTGGGGCGCTACATGAAAGAGTTAGATGAGACTACGTTTTATACCTAAATGTGGAGCGTTGAACAATCCTTCAGAAAATATGAATTTTTGAAAAATCTATTCCATATACTTAAGGAAAATTAAATTATTTGAACCAATAAATAACCAAACTATATATGTACGTTAATCTAATTAAAATGTTGGACCCATCTCATTTATAATGGTAATATTACGGATTTTTAGTGGCTTACAATTTTCAAACCTATAAAGCAATTTTCAAGCCAACCTTGTACCAACATTATCACATAATGCCGCTATTCCCTTTTTCTGTTTGTATGTGATACTATCGTCTCCAGGTCACTCTTAAGTAATGCACTTGCAAAGAGCTCAGCCGGCCTATTTGCTAACTCAGTGACCAACGTTTTGATAGTCACTTCAAAATACATTGCGGGTTTCCTATGATTGGCTTTATTATTAAAGATATCTTAAGAGTCGTCAACGCATCAACAGCTCCTCTGGTGTTGCAGATGTCCATGGGCGACGGTGACCACTTTCCATCAGGTGGCTCGTCTGCTCGTTTGCCGTCGGATATACATAAAAAAAAAAAATATATATATATAAAACGTAATGAACTTTGAAATGACTATCAAAACAAGTTTTTTTACTAAGTTTTGAAGTAGGCATTTGTCTCCCATCTCACCTGATGGTAAGTGACGATGAAGACGAGGATGTTACATGCCTATCCAAGAAATCTGTTCATTAGTTTACGTCAAGGCTACATAAAGAGACTGGCTGATCTTACATTGAAATCAGATCCATAAATATTGACTTATAAATAATACTATTTCCAATTATGCAGAAAATCATCAATAAGTTTTCTGTTAATGTTATTACTATGTCTTTTCTTGTAAGCGTATTCATATAGTAATACTCTTTACAGTATGAACTCGCTCGTAAGACTAAAACAAATCAAATGAGCCCAAATACAATGGTTTAATTGATTAAACAATTCCTATGCCCACCTTCTTACTTCATCACCAGAAATAAAATTATACTCTTAATGAAAAATAAACTTCTAAAATGTTTCTAATAAACCAAGACCGTGAATCAAAAGTTAAGAGTTAACAATTGAAGATATATGAAGAGAATCTTCATCAAATTAATTTAGCACCAAGTTTGGTAACATGTTTTGAATTTTGAGTGATTGGAACCAAAGTAATTGTTATAATATTACACGTTCAAGTCACATAATAAACAAAAAGTATTTAAATATGACGTTTTGTTAATAATTTTAAAATATATTATAATAAAAAGTGCGATTCTGGGGTATTTTAATATATTATCAAAGTCGGGTTTGTTCGAACAATTATAATAAAACTTGAGAACGGGTGAACAGATTTTTATAATCTTTGATTTGTCGGTTTTATTATAACCCCGAATAGCAGAAAACTATATACGATAAAAGAAAATATAGCGAATCGAAGTTCGCTGGGCCGATAGTGTTTTTAGATAGATTAATATATAGGGACAAATCACGCAGACTGAGCTAGCCCCATAGTAAGTTGTGAACTTTTGTCATAGAATACTTAACAATACTATATTTTTTAATAGATACTTATAAATAAACATCTAAGACCTAGCCCAATCTGAAAAATATCGTTTTCGATCATGCATGACGTACCGGCCCATTTGCAAACTCAGTGTACAACAGTTTGATAGTCACTCCAAAATACATTGCGACTTTCGTATGTTTGACTAATTTTATTTATGATATATAAAACGTAACGTATTTTGAAGTGACAATTAAAACGTGGTACACTAAGTTAGCAAATTAGCTGGTTGGTTAGAAAACGAACCTGCTATTTAAAGGTACTTGCGGTACAATACCACTGAGCCACAGAGGTCTTCAATAGTAAATCAGGTTCTCAGAAATGGCACAAGTTCTCTGGAGTATGGAGAAGGACATAGGCTACCTTTTATCTCGGAAAATACTATTCCCGAGGGATCGACATTGACGCGGGCGAAAGCTAGTATTATATAATATTATATAAGTTAAGTTTGCTCTGGCCAAGTATGGCAGTAGTACAGAGAGGGTCGTGCTCCTGTAGTGGAGTCTAAAAAAGACCTGATGATGATGATGATATAAGTTAGGATGATGATGGTAAGCGGTCTTGTCTGACTAATATTTTCACAGTTGCATCCTCAGCTGTGACGCGCCAGAGACCGGGGTCCGCTATGATTTGGCATAGTTCATTCGGCTACCGTTTTTGAGACCATTTGAATGTAGTGAATGATAACGAAATATATCCTAAAAGTCCACACATTTATAAGTTGTATATGTTAATTAATCATGCTAAATGTCTCGGCCATAAGCCTAAGGTGAAAATTGCAAAGCTAAAATGAATACCTTTAACATTTGGAAAATCCAATGAGGCCTTACCGGGCTTGCTTATTATAAATAAATGAAATTAATGTCACATTCCGTGTGCAAGCGAGAGTGCCCAACAAGCGATAGAGAGGCACGATCGGCCTAAGCGTTCGGCTTGTGACACATCTATCTTTCTTTCATCGTTATCACGTAAAATTATCGTCCGTAAACAGAGTTTACAGACAATATTTTTTAAGCAAATTCTCGGTTTCTAACGCATCAAAAATTAAGTAAAAAGACTATAAAAACATAAACGAATTATTGAAACTACTCTCACTTCGAATCAGGTAGGCGCTAAGGAAGTATAAAATTTTGTCGCTTGTCCTTTGTTTTACTGGCAACACAAGTTGTTCGGTTAAATGAGACGCAATTTTTTTAATCTATGTGTTAAATACTAACATTACCAGATAGACAGTTAAAGAGCATACTAATTGTAAATGCATATTCATCACAAAATATGTTTATTTTACTTACATTTTAAGAAACATGCATTTCAAATTGTAGATGCATGTTCATCATAAAATGTTTTCAGTAGGTATTTATTTCAGTAGAATTCGACTAAAATAAGTTAACTATTGTCATAGAGTGTAAAATATCATTATCTTTTAAACTTTATGACAAAAATTATTTTACTGTAATGACAGTTAATGCATGTTCATCATAAACTACATAGCGAGTAAATGTACACAAATAGATTTAAAAAAAAAACGGGTATCTCAGCCCAACAATAAGAAACTTATAAGAACTTCTGGAAGGTAAAGCCAAAATGGCTTCTAAAAACTTGGGGTGCGCAATAGAGTGAGGCAGTACTTCACTCCGGTCCGGATCATAGATTGTTATAAAATGTCCGGCCCAACATGGAATACTGCTCGCATATCTGGTCAGATGCACCTCAATACCAACTCCTTCCTCTTGATTCCATCCAACGCCGGGCAATTCGTATTATCGACGATCTCACACACACAGACGATTTAGACATCCTCAGGCTCCGGAGAGACGTTGGCTCTCTTTGTGTATTTTATCGTCTATACTATGGGGAGTGTTTTGAAGAACTTTTTGAATTGGTGCCACCGTCACCTTCCTACCACAGCACCGCCCATCACAGGAGTAAAGTCTAATCCAATATCCTTGACACTTGGGTCTCCAAAAATGACAGAGCGTCACGTGGTTTTTTCCCTCGTAAATACGACTGTGGAATGGGCTCCCATCCCGAGGTATTCCCTGCGACTATGACATGGGGTCCTTCAAAAGGCGTGTTTACTTATAGAAATCCTAAGAGTTGGCAACGCATCAACAGCCCTCAACAGTGACCACTTTCTATCAGGTGGCTCGTCTGTTCGTTTGCCGTCAAACACACATAAAAATACCCGAGTGGCTGTGTTGCTATGGAAATGGCAAATGTTTTGTTCTAATTTCCCAGCATTGGTTCCATAGGAAAAGTTGTTCATTTTGACGGGCACGGGAGTCACCCCTTCAAGGGATCATCGTTGGTTAAGTTACACGCTGTATGTTATATCTAAAAACATTTAACATCGAAAAGTTTGTAAATTTTACGTCTAGAACAATAATTCGCACATTTTTTTTATAAAAATATTAAGACTTTTCAATTTTTACATAAACGCCTGATAGTATTGCTCCTTGCGCAGACAGAATGCGACATTCTTGGTTCGCGCGGCACACTATAAAAACAAAAAAATAACACCTTTGACGGTTAACTCATGAACTTCAAATACAAACTCAAACAATATATATACATTGATATAGAGGTAAGCTCTAATCAGCCGTCATCCTCTCCTTCATAAAAGGTTAAGTAGCGGATATTTCCCACTACGTAATTACCCAGAGATAATTTCAACCATTCAGTTGATAACCCAGGATTCTAGGTCTAAAGATCAATGCAGATCTGGAACATTTTATTAAGGACGCCAGTGATTACGTAGGTATTATCAGTGTTTACTGATTGTAAAGGTTTGTTTGATAACTGAGGTTTATGAGATTCATTTCTTGTTTATTGTTGGTTTATAAAATTATAGCTGTTTTATAAATCGTAGCCTATGTTACTTGCTGATAATGTAGCTTTCTATATATGTGTAAGAACTCGGTTTAGTCGTTTTTAAGTTTATACATTATTTAAAACAAACATACACAATTTTTTTTCTTTTTTATGATATAACTATAAATTAAATACTTACACGCCTTGCCTTGTAATTAAAGATGATTGCAAATTATTTCAATGTATGCATATGACAGTGTTGGCCACTAACAAAAATAAAATCTTTGTCCCTTGATAGGTACAGACAGGTACCAAGATACCACATACTCTGATATATATTATGGAGATACTTGACCAGGCCCTCTACTTATATCTTGCATTTTCTCTTAAACTGCAAATAATATCAACATAAGTTGAAGATATAGGCAGAGGGTCTAAGCATGTATCTCGGTACCCGAATGTATACAGAGTACACGTAAGATCTAAAGACCTAGTTTAGCGTTTTGGGAGAAAACGGCTGCTGGTGATGAGTTGTAGTCTATTCGCCTCTCTTCAGATTTATTACCGATTATTTAGATCGATTTTATGACCACTTTCCATCAGGTGGCTTGTCTGCTCGTTTGCCGTCAAACAAACATAAAAAAAATGTATGTAATAGTTGAAGTAGGTCTGCTTGATTTACACTGAGGTATAAATCCAGCTTCATTACTTATCAATCTGGCCTCGTTCATGTCCAATCGTGCCGATATCAGTTTATAATTAGGTACAATGAGTTAATGCTGTAATTGTATAGGCGAGCGCCGCAAAATAAATTGATCTCGAATAATATTTAATGGTACAACTTTCTGAACACAACAAATTATAGATGTTTCTATTTCACGGAGCAAGCCAGTTTTTATATCGAGTCATCAAGATGGCGTACAGATCGAAACGTAAATTAGAAAAAGTTATGGGCACATCTAAATTTTAGAGATTTTCACCAAACACGTCTCTCTCACGGACGGGAGATAAAAATAGGTATATTTGTTTCACGATGAAAAAACTTGGCATTTATATGTCTTGAAAACGAAGGGGGATAAGCCCTTTGCTATGAATTAAAACACGACCATCACAACCGGGAGCTCCTGCCAAAAATTCGCAGATTGACGCTTTTTCTTTAATTTCACAGGCGCGTAACTAATTGGTGCAAGCCATAAAAAATAAATAAATTCATGCAACAAGCTTGTTGGGATCAGGAACTTGGCGTCTGCCCAGATCTAAATCCGACGATCATCGCTCTTGACCCCACCTAAGATCTTTCTCAGTGTGTAATTTGAAGAGATTCAGAAAAGTATGAAAGTCGTTATATCATTGTTTCAAAATGTTGTGGGCGCAAGGCTCACTTATTCTAGGCATTTTGTGTTACATTTCATCCGAAAACAATCACGCGTACTACTGCACTAGGTATATGACAAAGTTATAGATGATTGTAGATAAGTTAGAAACTGTTACAAATATACGAAAGTTTGCAAATGTTTATTTCTAAAAACAAGTATCACGGATGTTACAAAGCAAGTACGAAAAGCTATTATTTTACACAAAACATCTTACAATGCAACCCTACTTTAAAAGAAGTGCATCAAAACGCAACGTCTCAAATAATCTCCTAAAGAGAATCTCTTTCAGTTGAACGAACGAGGAATGACTATATAAAATTTCTCGAAACCCATTGTCAGCGAATGACGGTGGAAGATTAAAACATTTCGTTCTCCGAGTATAATAACTATCGAAGCCTAAGTGATCCCGAGAAATTCTTTAAAATATCGAGGGGAACCTATTTTCTCGCGAAACGCAAACACCTTTTCAATCCTTCAATGGGCCTAACGATGGGCGGTGGGAAGCGTGAAATACCAACTAGCTGCGGCACTTTCTTAATGGTATTGTAAGACAGAAAAAATACCAGGATCGCGGTACAATGGTGCAAAGAAAAAGATTAATCGTTCGGCAGACGCACTCGTGGCATCAGTGCTTCGGAAAAATTAATCATTTTAACGCGTCATTGTCGCTCCTTGCGACCCACGCGTGAAAAACTTTTTCCGCTAATTAAATTAGAATTAGGGAACCGTTTGACAGATTACGTTCCAATTTTTCACTCAGAGATTTTTCGACGTAAAGACGAATTTTTACAACTGCCATAAAATCCGTCTTCTTGATTAATAGCCGGATCGCTCGCAAGTAGAGAATTTTATTCCATTACCTATGGAAGACGTAGAAAGAAGAATTACATAAAGCTTTCAGGGAGTGTGATGTGATCTCGGCCGTCGTTTCCATAAACTTAACGGCAAAGTATCACCGAACTTACATATCGCTGTTATAACAACCTAACTTGGCATATTTGTTACTCCCTCAGTCAACATATTCGCGTCGAATGACCGCCAATTTATGTGGAAACTTCACCGGTTAGGGTATGACCTATCTACGGTAATAAAACTTTTCACTCGTCAAGCTATCTGTTTCGAGGGGAATATCTTAAGTAAATATGGTAGGTTAAGTTTTCGCGGGAAAACTTTATGATTCCTGCGCGCCATGTGTCAATTGCAGGATTGAAATACCGGGTGTATGGTGTCGCTGACGCCAGCGTTTCCGCGTCGCGACGAATGCATCGAGACGAGCACATACAAATTTGTGTGCGAGCGCTTGTATTTTAGAGAGCAAATGGACGGTACGTTTGGTTAGTGTTATCAGCGTATCTGCGCCGAAATCGGGCACCTTGACAGATAACTATCTGTGATAATCGGTTGTTAACCCGCGTTTTAAATTGACGTTGTCGTAACGGCATTTTTTTTGTATTTTTGTTATGGTTTTTTTTTTTTTTATTTAGCCATCAAACTTTATTCAAAAGCTTATTTTTGCCAGCGTCTAGTTATTCTTTATTCTTGTGTATCAACGAAATGATGGTGTAATTCATTTCGCTGATTCTATGGCGTCCTTGGCGAAAATTTCCACTGGTTTGATCATAAACGACGGGGCAAGGCGAGCAAACACCAGCCCGCTAAGTAAATCTCACTACAGCCGCACCATAATACTTTATTTTAGTTATTCTACACATTGTTCATTAACTTGGATATCTACAACACCAAATTACACCGATTTCACATTATAAACTCTACTAAAAACAATTTGCAAAACAATCCGAAACAAAAACCGTGCAGTCCGTCGAAATTCCCGCCTTTCTTATGGCTGTTAAATTTAAAAAAAAAAAATTTTTTCAATTTAATTTATCAATTGGCTTTATTTTAGCGTTCCATTTTAAATTAATGTTGATTTATAATAAATTTTTGGTACATTAAAACGTGAAATATAACAATTTTCCTGGAATAATCAAATACCGTACTGGAATTGCTTAGATGATTATAGAGCACAATATACCCAAACCCTAAACTCATTTCATGTCAATAAAAATAACTTCTAATATTCGTAAGGGTACAGGCGAGGCGGTATAATTGTGTCAATTTCGCCAGCAATTCGCTAAGTGGAATATTGACTGATCCTGCTGGCGCCTTGCGAGGCACGACTACCTCGCTTAATGTATGGAGATGTATGGCCACATTCATTACACGCACCTTGCTAATAAACTCTATTGAGAGTTGAGACAAAATTGATGCATGGTGGATTGATTGATATTGACGCAAGTGCCGATTTCACATTATAGGGAGTGAACTTCTATACGTTATATTCCTTCTATACGTAACAATAGCTAATTCCCCTGACTTCGTCAGCGTAATGATGCTAATGTGCTATTCTGACGTGTCAGCTATAACATTAGCGAGTTTTATTAAATCCGTCCAGCGTTTTTGAGTGTAGGAGTAAAAAGTCAAATTCTAATCCTCTTGCTCAATTATTGCATAAAGAATACTTTAACCACTTGTCTTTCGAAGCGCAGATCTGCCCAGAAATGGATCGTTTATTATTTGTTTTCTGGTATTCCGGTATACAAAAGATAATATAATATTTAATAAACATATATTTTATAAATACATAATTACATTTCAGCAACGTTACCAATTTCTTCTTAAGTATACCATAAACGTTTTTTTAGACCTTTTACTTATTTATAAGGAAAACGAGGTAAATGAGTGTAACCTGATCATCATCAAAATTTAAGAGCAACGCTCTTGTCGGTGGAGCTCCCTCCATCTTGGTCTATTCTCTGCAAGTCTTTTCACATCCTGGTACGAAACACTTTTCACTTTTTCCTTTATCTGTTTAAAATAGCTGTGCCTGGGCTTTCCTCTCCCTCTCCTTCCCTCTATTTTACCTTCTATAATAGTTTTCATAAACTTATCGTGTCGCAACAAGTGTCCTATCATATTACCTCTTCGATTTTCTATCGCAGTTAAAATAGACCTTTTTTCTCCTACTCTATTTAAAACTTCTTCGTTAGTTATCCTATCTATCCAGCTAATTTTCTCCATTCTACTCCAACACCACATTTCAAACGCTTCCAACTTTTTCCTTTCCTTCTGTGTTAAGGTCCACGTCTCGCAGCTGTAAAGAGCAATGCTCCAGATGTACACCTTGATAAGCCGTTTTCGCGTATTTTTTGAAATATGTGATGTTAGTAGATGTTTTTTGCTATTAAATGCGGTTTTTGCCATTGCTATTCTTGCTACTATATCTTGGGTACACCTGGACTCGCTTGTGATAATACTCCCTAGGTATTTAAAGGTATTGACTTGTTCTAGTTTGATGTTATTGATTTTAATAGTGTTATTGATTTTCTTTATTTTCTTTTTCTTTATATCATTGTCTTTTGATGCCAGCATAATTTTAGTTTTTTTACAATTAATTTTGAGGTTGTATGTATTAAAAATTTGGTCCATTGTTTGTAGTAGGTTTTCTAACTGTATTGAATCTTCGGCTATAGCTGCAATATCATCCGCGAATCGTATAAAGTGAATAATTTCTCCATTTATTTTCACACCGCCCTTGTTTTCTTCAGTTATCTTTCTAATAGCACCTTCTATGAATATATTAAATATCAGCGGTGAGAGTGGACATCCCTGTCTAACCCCTTTGTTGATCTTTGCATTTTCTGTTTCTTCGCCTATTTCTACTATCATTTCTTGATGTTTATACAATTGATAAATAATTCTCCTATCCCTGTAATCCAATCCTGCGTCTTTTAATATCCCCATCATACTTTTCCAGTCCACATTGTCGAAGGCCTTTTCTAAATCGATGAAAGCTATGCAAGTATCCAAACCTAGTTCCATTCTTCTATCAATTATAATTCTTAGCGCTAAAATTGCTTCTCTTGTGCCTTTATTTTGTCGAAAGCCGTATTGGTCTGGCCCTAATATTGTTTCCGCTATGGGTCTTAATCTATTCTGGATTATTTTAATTAATATTTTCCTGATATCATTTCCAAATTACCATAGAGAACATAGAAAGTTCTTATGTTAAAGTTATAAGTAGTTTTCCAATTTATTGTTAACTATATGGCACACTAGCTGCTGCCCGCGGCTCTGCCCGCGTTAGTACAACGCCCGCTTTCGAACAGTAGAATTTCCCGGAATGAAAGGTACCCTATGTTCTTCCCGGTCCTCAAACTACCTCCATACACAGACAGCCGACAGACAGAGTTAATTTCGCATTTATAATATTAGTATAGAACTATGGATTCAGTGCTCTGAGCAGGCCTTTGCGTAGAAACTGTAAAATTAGGTAACACATGAGCGGTGAATGTGTTACACTTTAAAGTGCAAATTTGCTACTTACTAAAGCATACATCAGTTGAGAGTTAGGTTCATAATGAGACACCATGAACCCCTACGGTGTTGAGCGTTTCTCCGGGATTTTTTATAAGTTTAATATATGCATAAGTGTATCCGGTGATTGCTGTTAATGACTATGATATATTCCATAGTCTGGCATTAATCGGAAATATAAAGTGTTTTTGTGAACTCTGTGATATTCATCATCATTTCGTGTAGGTGTTGTGGACAATCAACCATGCACACCCTGGTGTTGGAGTTCTTCGGAACCGCCTCTGCTATATTAGTACTGTATATGTATAACACATTGATTTCTATGATATATACAATATATATTTATGTCACCGTGTAACGTACGTTTCATGACAGCGAAAAAGGGATTTCTTTCAGCAGCCTGTATTAAGGCCGAGGCCTATCTTATTCAAAGGAGTACTACACACAGCCTATAAATAGGAGGAAAACCGTACCAGGGATGATTTCCGGGCGACTCGCTCGTACGGAAGCTTATAACGTCGTTAGAGAACTAGTTTCCGCAGACGGGACTGCGGACTGCCGGCGCGTCACAGACTTACTAAGCTTTTATAGTTTGAAAAAAAAAGAAGGAATGATAAACTCTTTTTTTATATTTTTAAATGAATGAGAATTTCTTATTACTAGAACATTTAAAGTGAAGGTAAGATACGGCGATAAATGAGTTTTTAGAAGAACTTTCACTATCGTTCATTTATTAAAAATACTAATATTATAAATACGAAAGTAACTGTCTGTCTGTCGTCTTCTTTTAACGCTTCAACCATTGAACCATTTGGGGTGAAATTTGGTATGGAGGTAGGCTGAGGCCCGGGGAAGGTACTTTAATTCCGGGAAATTTTGCTGCTCTTGAGGTATCGACAGTAACGCGGACGGAGCTGCGGGCAAAAGCTACAGCTTTTGTCAGCGGCTCTGTCCACGTCCGTATTTACTCACTTTGATTTATTATTAACTATAGTTTAAAATAAATATACTTAGATTTATTTTCAACTATAGTTAAAAATGAAGAAAAACAAAAGGGGAGGCTTTTGGCAAGCAGTGAGATCTAAATAGCTAATAAAAAAAAAGTTTAAAAATGAATCATATTGAGTAAATAAGTGACTATATGATAATAAAATAAATCTTTCTTAATAGCTAAGTGAAAGATGAAGTAATAATAAATGACACATCCTGTCTCCCAAAAATACATTTCATTGATAACAGTAACATTGCGAGTTTACGACCAATTTGTACTACTTTATTTACGGACATCATTGCAGCGATAAAACTGAACGTTGAGTGATTGAATGAATGAAGACAATGAACGGATCCTAACCATTCAATACATATTTGCACATGTTGAAAATGTGCGACCGTGTCGTAGGTAGGCGTCCGCGCGACGCGTCGCAGGTACGTCGGTGGCGCCACATGGGCTTCTGCCAGATTAATGGATCATTGCCCCCCCCCCCCTCCCTCCCCCACCCAGATGCGAAACTACTGTTCGACGACATCGCTCCTTCCTTCGCGAGATATATGGCCTTCGTATCCTCACTTAACAGTTTAACACTCCGAAAATGAACATTCAGTATTCGGAAAGTTCAGGAGGCCATGGCCAAAGAAGTTGCAGCTAACTTAAAATATTAATAGGGTCCCGTTTTTACTCTTTGGGTACGGAATAACGGAACCCTAAAAATGGTACAAAAATGATTATTTTATTTTAAACTTACTATTGTCAAATAATTAGTTTATATTATACATAATATCAAACAAAGTGTTAAAACTAAGCCGAACGCTTAAGCCGAACGTGCTTTTCTATAGCTTGTTTCGCGTTTTCGCTTGCACACAGAACAGAACGGGACACTTTTTCGTGCGTGCAGACGGCGTTCTTCGATTTATAAGACGCTATCACTTCAAAAAACTTACAGCCAAAATGTTAAATAAATACAACGTTTAAATACTTATTAATAAATATGCATAAAAGAATATTTTAAACCTTGGTTTAAATGTTACTACTTATACCTACAGATAAGTTAGGCGGATGCAAATTTCACTAAAACATGCATGGTACTGACCCACTGATCATAACCACCGACCTTCAGTCTCGACAAGCGAACTTACATTTATGCTCGATAAAACACTTCGAAACGTCTCGTCGTAAATCACGGAGACATCGAAAGTTAGCCGTCAAGCACTTAAACTTTAACAGACAATAATAACTGCGATGAAAAAAGGAGATACGGCCTTCGCTGGTCGGGAATAAAAAGTAATGTGGCAATAGTGGTGTTCAGAAAGGGCTAAGTTGGTGAGTGGGTAAGTTTTGAGGGATGTCGTAATGAGGCGCGGGGGACAATCGATAAATTTGAATGTTCCTTGGCGCCGCCCCGCAACTTGCAACTTTTTTCGGTAGCGGGGGGACTGGGCGCCAATGCGACGCCAGTAGCGTAAGCTGAGCTTTCCTCTGATAAAGCTACGCGATGAACGCTGCGAAATAAGGATGACACGCTGCGTCGTAAAAAAATAGATTATTATCAGTATTGTAGAATTTGAGGTTTGGTCAGTCTTCGCCATAAAAACTACACTATAAGGTATTTTTTTTAATTTTTAATTAATAAATATCTTATGAATATTCATAAATGTTACATAAAAATACAGATCTTAGTCCATAAACAGCCTTTTGGCATAAATATTTATAGTTATTATTTAAAATTTATACATATATTTTTATACGTTAAACATCTTCCAGAAACTCTTTGACATTGTAGAATGCTTTTTCTACCAACATTTCAAACAACTTTTGTTTTTAAACTATTTACGGTCTCACTTTCTATTACATTTTGGCAGTTTACCATAAATTACGGGTGCCATGCAAAAACTACCTTATTTATATAATTAGTTTTATTATGCTCGTGTTAAGCTATGTTGACTTTATTAGTGTAATTAAGATTCTAGTTAGAGGAAGGAAATGAGATAAGATAAACCGATTGCAAGACGGAAAGTAACCGTCTGAAACTAATAATATTTACAGTGAATGAGATAATTATTCATATTCAATTAAAGATAAATTGAAACAACACATGTGTATTATTTTGTGTTATGTAATATTTCAATTTATCATGACTGATACCTAGAAAGGGGGTCGGATACGAGTATTTCTTAGCATGTCATGCTATTTGGGTTTGTATCAGTAACCTAAATATTATAAAAAAAATATATCTAACGAAATTTTAGCGCTTCGCCCAATGATGGAGTGATGTCTTTGCGCAGGGTTGTCAATGGAGATTGTTAGACGTAGATGCAGCTTGAGAAAACGAATTAGTAGTTGGGGTGGTACATTCGCGTTTTTATTTCTACGTTTTATAGTTCAGAAAATCAGAACATTGCGCTTAAAACCCTTAAAGTAACAAAAACCAGTAAAAGCTTTTTAAAGTGATAACTTTTTAGACGTGTTCGGAGGTTTTTTTTTTTGAGATAGAAAAAAAAAAATATTGAACTCGCGACACCGTTACTGTTACCATAACCGACACCTATTACACTAGTAGTCTGTAGGCACTGAAGGGAGTGCTAGTTTTTTTAATACACGTATGAACTTAAATGTAACGTTTTAGTTTATGCGAAGACTGTAAAAAAATAAAAGAGTAAATCGTCAATAAAACCACAAAAAGTTCCAAACCCACATTCATGCCTTTATGACGCCTTACAATAAAAATAACGGTAGTTCTTTGCTTCATTCAAATACATGTAAAATCATATTTGTGTTTTATTTTCCGTGAGTTACAGCCCTATAAACAAGCAGGTAGGCGAACGCGGAAGTGATAATCTTAAAAGTTAGATTGACATAGTTCTGTCGCATAAAGCTAGCGAACTTACAATGTCAGCCCATGAATATACGCACTGATTTATTGCGGCTGGCACTCTTTCAAACTGGTTATTGGGACGATACGTAAAATCCGAATAGCGAAACTTTTTACGGCTTAGATACCTTAAGATCTTAAAAATTCGGCGGATTTTCTTAGAATGTAGGAATTCCCGCTTTAGTGAGTTCGCTTGCGAATATCTTTTCCTATCTTTCGTGTATCTAGAACTCATTTAAAAGAAGTTTATGATCAGCGAGTGTTTTAATTTAAAAGACGACATGTCTACGAAAGTTTTTAGATGTTCCATTTATTTATATGTTGTTCCTACTTACATCTATTTAATGTAATGTGTATAGATTGATTCTTTCTTTAGGGTTGATGGTAAGACATCGATTAGCGGTCAATCTGGTTTTTTATTTCAAATTTTTGTTACAATAAAAAATTAAGATGAAACAATTAATTTTAATTTGGCACTATAAGAAACGAATTTCTGATTTTGCCCAGGTCAGAGTTTATTACTAAAGTTACAACTTTCAGCATATGACACACTAGCAGAAAATACAATCAAGTAAATTAGAAACGTCAAAGAAAAGCCATTCATGTGCTAAGCAAGAAAATACTATTCGGCAAAGACGTCATCGATTTAATTTAAGATAGACCAATTACATCAGCGTAGGTGAAACAAGGGTAAAGTTCTGTATCTAGAAAAGAGATAGCAAACTTAGCACTTACAATAAATTAGAAGTTCCCTTCGAAGAGAATGGATTAAAACTAGTTCGAGAAGTGCGGCCCTGGAGCTTGGAAACTTTCAATTTTTATGACAAATTCAATTAGACTGAGATTTATGCGTCTCTATCCATCGGTAAAAGTATCCTATGGGTGCGAGAGAGATAAATATACTGTGGGTGAAGGCTTTTGATAGCTAAGTTTTGGGTGTAATTTGTAAATGCATTTTATGGAAGTCGCATTAGTGACTTACTTATGTAATTTCTATCAAAGGTAATGGGTTAAGAAATGTAACTATGATAGTAGGCTGTGCTGTCCATGTATTCTCCTGAAGTAAACAAAAATAAGAGAATTTTCTGTACTATAAATTTCATAAAAGTGACAAGACAAAGAAAATCTTGTATTGCCAATACAATACAAATGCTCCGGAGAATACCAATACAAGATTTTCTTAAACAATATGTCACATAATATAAAGTATGATTTCACTATTACTTTTAAAGATACTCTCTCCCGTCGTTGTACAGTCAATACAAAGGTCAAATTGTTATGCTTGCTGAGTGGTCCAGTGTACAAAGTCGCCGACTTAGCAATCCGCGAGTGCCGCTTTAAATCCCGAAGTTGTCCGAGGCTCACGACTCACGCCACCAAATCCCATTACCGATAGAGATCTCGCGACATCGGTGGACAATAAAATGGTTCCATCATATCTGAAACTTTGCCCCATAATGAAGCGTATGGGGCGAATGGTTTACGACAGTCGTCGGCGAATCTTTATTGGTAGCGGACCAATTTAGATAAAAGGAAAGAGCTTCGCCCTGAAACACCAGAGATAGCAGTCTTAACTATCGCCAAGTTAGCGGTACTTAATCCGGTCGGTTCGCGAATAAATCAACAGTCGAAAGCGATAAATTTGGGTCGCCCACCGTAATAGGTGAAAACTATTAGGTCCAAGGGTAATTTAGGTGCTGCCCAGAAAAAAAATTTGAAGCCGGCAAGGCGCCAGCAAGAGTTTGAAAGTTTGTAACTAGGGTAATATTTAGGGATATTCTTCATAATTCATTTATGTACGTTTCTTGTGGAATGAGTAAGTTCTACTCGTATGATAAATATTGAATAACTGTACGTAGACTAAAAAAATATTACGATAAATATAAATGACCTCTATTGGGTTTTGCTTAAAATATTGAAAAATAAAGTCTTATACGTAGGTATAAGACTAAACTAACTAAGGTATAAGACCCGTAAGGAATGTGTAGATACAAACATATTATCGCGTCTTTATTCCTTACGGGGTAGACAGAGCCTGAGGCCGTAAAACCCTAAAGGCCACGTTTAGCCTGTCGGTGGTGCATAAACCTGAAAAATGTAGTCTAAGTGAGCCGCTAGCCGCATTGCTTAGATTTGCGCCCATTCCCTCGATCGGCTTTTACGATCAGCACAGGAAGAGAAGCAGCTGGTACATTCTGCGTTTTTTTTCTTTTCACCTAGACCAGCATGGAAGAAAAAGTTGTAAATATGTTTAAGCCTAAATATTTTTTTACAGATTTTAGGTTTTTTTTTATTACTGATATATACCACTTTTGTAGTATCCTAAACGAAGCTAAACAATTGGTATTTTAGACTTGAATCCTGTTAAAAAAGTGTCTAGGCAACGTATTAAATAAAAGAAGTACTCAGTGTACTCACCCGTTGGTTATCATTCGGGTGAGTTTGACCCGTTAAACCAACGTTATTCAGACTCATCAAATAACCCAACCATATGAGATTCATTTCTTTAATTTATAGATAGAAGATAAAAAAAGCAATCTGAGTAGTTTGCGGCGCTACCTGCAATTAAATTATCAATAAACTAAATAAATCAATTTTGAAATAAAGCAGGAAGGACAGTTAAATACCTAGCAATGGAAGATTTTATGGAACCGCTCAATACTGAGAACGGAATGGAAACTAGTAATAGGAATTGGTAAAACTGAAAAAAAAACTTATAGTGAGGTTAAAACGATCGCAATCTAATGAATGCGAATTCATCACGTTATTGTGTCATTGTCCTTTAGTTAAATTATTGTGTCATTATAAATAGTTAATTTATATATAAAATAATTTCTTTCATCATCATCATACACTATATACAATGTGCCTGTGGTTTCCGGCCTAGAATAGAACCACTCCGTCTTTTCCCGTGAAGGTCGTAAGAGGCGACTAAGGGATAGAGCACTAAGAACTTGTGCAAAAACAGCATTCCCAAAGAAGGTTGACGCAGGTGGCGGCCGGTTGTAAAGTGTTCTCGCACAACAGCATTCCCAAGGAGGGTTGGCGTCAGGACGGCGGCCGGGCGTAAAATATTTAGCCAAAACTATAATTCACAGCATGGATAGTTCAGTGCAAAATGGAAAGGTTGACGTGCTGTGCCGACCAGAGTGTATCTCTCTTCCTCTTCCTCTTAATCCTTCTCCCACTATTACGTGGGTTCGGCACACCACGCCAATCTCTTCCATTTTGCTCTGAACTATCCATGCTGTGAATTAAAGTTTTGGCTGAATATTTTATAAAATTAAATATATTAATTGAATTACCATCTAGGTGATTAACTTAATACGTATAGATTGACTGATAGGTATTTTCGTCGTAAGGGAATTGAGATGACCACCTACGATGTCGTTTTACTTTTCGAATTACACTACGTCCAATCACCTTGACCTCACATTCTTTTGCATGGCTACATCGCACGTTTTGAAAGGGGTCAGATTGTAATGGGCAGTCCCGTCTCCCGATTCATATCGTAATGTATGTACGTTAAGGTTTACAGCCACGGAAGAGCAAGCTACGTATATGGATGGATTTACATTTTGCTGTCCCATAGTTTTTATGACTAAATTGAATGTCACAAAAATATATTTGTAAGTTACAGATGAAATGATACTCACAAATGATAATATTTGATCTGATCTGGTTTGGATTGGTGGGAGTTAGTCATCTTTTTCGGAAAATATATTTGTAGAAAAAGTGTTATGAAAAATAATACATACATACATAGTATCACGTCTTTTTCCCTTGCGGGGTAAACAGAGCGTAGGTCTATGAGACTATGACCACTTTTAGCATGTTGGAGGGAGTGTAGATGGAAAACGGAATCAACATAGTGATGGGTTGCTAGCCGCATTGCCTATGGACATGATTTCGTAAAATTTTACCTATTCCCTCAATTGGAGAAGCAGCTGGTACATTCTACGTGTTTTCTTTTCTTCCAGACCAGCATGGAAGAGAAAAATATAAAAATAACTACAAAGTATTGATGGGCAAGGTTATTATCGTCCACTATGCTTTAAGAAAAACATATTTTTCTAATACATTCCTAGCAATAATAATAGAGCAAAATTCTACCGTGCACTACAAAATTAAGCCGTGTGGTTTCCGGCAGAGTAGATTAGGACCACTCCTAGTCTTCCCATGGAGGTCGTAAGAGGCGACTTAGGAAATACAAGCTAAACAAAGCTCATAAACAAACATCAATGAGACCTCTCCAACCCGTCTGGCCAGCGAGGAGAGTGAAGGCCAAATTCTCTGTCTGCTCTGGCCAAGTATGGCTCCGGTAGTACAGAGAGGGTCAGAGAGGGCCATGCTCCTGCAGTGGAGACTAAAAAGACCTGATGATGATGATGAAAATTCTACCACCTTTTATTGTCTACCGTGTTCAGTCTTTTATAGAGAGTTGACTGTAAAGTTCAATTTTACTAAAATTTTCAAGATCCTCTTGAGAAATGACTTACTATTATAAATAGAAACTGTCAAATGCATTCCGAGCATCGCGAGTATTGGTGTGCAAGGCTATCATCGACGTCCGTGCTGAGTGCTGTTCATTCCTTCGTCGGGCGTCGACTAGGGCAGGCGTCTCACACAAGCTTTTCAAGGTTTTTTACGTTTTCGTAAAAAGATTTTGTAAAATTAAGAAATCCATCTCTTTATTGTATGGATAAAAAGGTAATCGATGTCTGTGCTGTTCATACTTTCGCCTGGTGTCTATACGAGCGGGCGTCTCACTTGCACAATTTTTCTAAGAATTTTCTAAGCGACCTCGTAAAAAGATCTTGTAAAATTAAGAAAAGCATCGCTAAGCATTGGATAGCAAGGCTATTGACGTCTGTGCTGTTCATTCCTTCGTCGGGCGTCGACACGAGCGGGCGTCTTGCACAACTTTCCGAAGAATTCTCCGCCGAAACTTTAACACTTCGACAGTTAGCTCCAAAACGCTATCGCAATGATGAATTTTAGGTACATTTAACTTTTGAAGTGATCACATAAAGTGATGGATGTTGCTGTGAATGAAAAATTAGATAAATACTAAGCCTGAACTCGTTTTTACATTACTGGTTTGTATTTTAATTCAAAATCTCAAAACAAAATAATTTTTAAAATGCGCAATCAATATCTTAATTTAAGAAACGCATTGCTCAACAGTATATTTCTAGGTTACTTACAAATAAATTGGAGATGCATGTAACTGTTTAAGCACTACATTTTTATATTTCAAGCTTCAATGAACTTCAAACCCATACAAAAAGATAAGACATATTTCCAAAACGTATTACGTCATCTTGTTCGACAAGTGCTTTAAAGAAAAGATTTTTCGTCGGAAGAAACAAAGTAATCCGCAGAGATCTTAAAGTGGACTTAGCCAAATCGGCGTCTCCCTTTCTTAGCTTGTTATCTCATATCCTAAAAGTTTAAAACGCAGGAGCCATCGAAACGGGAACTTATTAACTCGATGCGATCGCCTCGTGGAAACAACTCCGCGATAAAATGTTACAGGAAGGAAAAGTTTCGCGGACTGCAAAAAGAATTGAAGTTTAAAAAGAGGACGCTAAATGTGAGCCGTACTTAGCGAGCGAAGTTACGTTCACGGCAGACGGGAGACGTGTATGTCAGCACTGCAATGAGACCGGTATGAAAATCGGGTTGGAATAAATTGACTGAAATAAATTAAGTATTATTGTGGTAACCTCTGAACACTTATTTCACTGTTTTCTACCTAAAGGTTGGTTGGAAGATATTTCGTCATGCGATAAGCCCGCTTTTGCACCTTATGTCATACCCAATTCTTATAATGTTGCTGCTTTTATCATTCATTCATTCGCTTATATGGGTATGTATTTGAGATTAGACATATTTCCAGAATTATGTTGAAGTCTATAAAGCTAAATACTCAGAAAACATAGATTTCTTTAAAACTTTGTACTCATAACAATGGCAAAGTTCAAGCTCAAAATCGGAATTATTTAGTGCCCGAAACTTTGAAAATGCATTTGATGTAGGAAGTAAACATAACAAGGTTCCTATTTCTTATGCAGCTGTAAATATTGAATGTCTAATTAGTAATTTTTTATTGAATCAACCATCATATAATTTTAAACAACTGTAAGTTATAATATAGACACGCATTCCAGATTTTATTTTGTATCATTTACATCACATTACTAATTTTCCATGATGTGAAAAGGTTGCTGATTTATTCCAAGCTTAAAACTTTTTAATTATAGTGCCTCAAGGCTGGTCATGGGTTAAATGTTAATAATGATAAATAGTCCAGATCCTTAAGTTAAGTGCGTGTTCGACTCATTTAAACTAAAAGACGATATTTTATAATTAAACACATTTCCAATTTTCAGTGACTGGAATCGAAGTTGTAAAGTTAAAGAACTGACGTAGTCGCAACGACGTTACAGGATTGCTATTCGAAAGTTTACACAATCACTGCGTTTCAGATCAGATTCGTACCTGCTCATAACAAGTTCTGAACTCAGCAAAATATGGCGACTCTTTTACTGCGCTTAGTCCGATGTGTAAATTTTTATGTCCGCGCCGAATTTTATACGAATATATTGTCCCGTATGAAAGTTGCAGTTTTATTTGGACTAAAATGCAGGATTTGTTAGTAGCTGTTCCGATTAGCATTAAATCTTTGAGGCTTCGCGTAACTGAATAAGAAGGAAGTTATGTATTTTCTGTTTTTATATCTAAGTAAGTTAAATAAAACGGAAGAAAAATTTATGACTTATACGAAATAAGTATTATTACGTTTTATTTAAAATATATTTCGTATAAAATATATATTATTCTTATGTTTCATGTCATTTAACGTATTTGCTATCATTTTGTGAGATATCGTATGGTGTAATGAGTTACTTAGAGCGTAGAGGATAAATAAATACCACGAGTAAATATTAGTATTTGGGCAACTTAGTAAAGAGTAATAGTAGTAGTCATAAATTTGAAACAGAGATTTGGTAACTAAAAATAACTTTTTAGCACTTATAATAATTTTAAGCACTCGGATTCTATTTTTGAGCTTTTTGACTTTGTGCGTTCTAAAAATGAATTCAAAATATATACATTTTACATAAAAGCATTATTCTTGTAGTTCTTAAATTTTAAATCTTTATTACGGTCTTCTCCGTGTTGGTTTGAGTGAAAATACGTAGAATTTACCAGCTGCTTCTGTTCCCGCGTGGACCGTAGAAGCCGGAGAACATGGGCGAAATTCTAAGAAATTACCCTTATGGGCGATTCGGCTATACCTATCACTATTTTAATTCCGTTTAACACGTGTTCGCTTATTATGGCCTTTTAATTTTATGGCGTCAGACTCTGTCCTCCCTGTAAGGGATAAAGATGTGATGTATATGTATATACATATTAACACGCCTCTTTCCCATGGATAAGCAGAGACCATGGACTTCCACTTGCTAAGATTCTTACAAACCGATTTCGCTTCACTTACCTACATGACCTACACCTGTCACTCTTTTCATGATTTCGGGTACTCCTTATTTCTCCTTTTGCAAAAACGTTTGCAACATTTGGTAAAATGTGATGAACTTAATTCTAATCGTAACTAATAAATAATGTGAAAGTGAGTTTGTTTGTTTGTTACGCCTTCACGCACTATCTACTAAACAGATCATCATGAAATTTTGCATACCTGTTGTCTCGGGTACGGAAAGCACATAGTGCACATTTTATCCCGGGCGGGTACTGTTCCCGAGGGATCGACATTGACGCGAACGGAACCGCAGGTGAAAGCTAGTAACACATACACACGTATTATTAAGGTGACCTCAATCCTGCTGTACGCGGTACTGCTACAGATATACTATAACGTAGTGAATTCTCGTTACAGCTCGTTAAAGTGGCGCCTTATTTTTTAACAACCTGTTTTAGAGTCGTAAAAATTATTGCTCTGGTCTGCATCAATGATACTAACTTCCCCCGGTGAAAACCCGCTTTTGATTTTTTTTATATTACGTTGTGATTAAGCTTATAAAAAAGATATGTATATTGCAAATAGCAGGTGTTAGCAAAAACCTGTGTACGCCATTTATTGACATATCCGTGGCGCAGTGGTTACCACACCAGCCTGCGACACGGAGTGCCCGGGTTCGATCCCCGGCCAGGTCAAGATGGAAAATGATCTTTTTCAGATTGGCCTGGGTCTTGAATGTTTATCTATATATGTATTTGTTACAAAATATAGTATCGTTGAGTTAGTATCCCATAACACAAGTGTCGAACTTACCTTGGGGCTGGCTCAATCTGTGTGATTTGTCCGTATATATTTATATTTATTTATTTATTTATTGACAGTTTTGAGCCAATTAATAAATATTAACGTTTTTGGCTGCAATTTCATTTATTGAGTGGAGATGGGAATTTTGGTACACTAAAATCGGCCGATACTTTTTCTATGGGACCAATGCTGAGAACTCGGAAAAAATACCGTAATTTAAATACAAAAGTGTTCGGCCGATCCTTTCAAATCGGCAATTTTATGAAAATGGCGATATTTTTTAAGTTCCCAGCATAGGTATAGTATTATGTGGTTTATTTTCACGGGTTGATTTGATTGTTTGAAGAACAACGATGTTAACTCTAATATCCTGTTTAGATTATACTTATTACAATAGTTGTATATATTCACTCATAAATAGAAAGAAAGAGAAACCTTATATTAAAAAAAAATTACAATCCACTTCGTAGCAATTCACACAAATTGACAGAAGTTTTATGGATAGCTTTCTATGAGACAAAAAATAGTTTCATTGGAAAAAGACGTGATAGTATGTAAATGTATGTATGTCCAAAAGCTTCAAACTACTAGCGTTTCAGAACCGACTGCAGGGAATATATGTTAAACTTGTAACAACCAATTTCAATTTCTTGTCAGCAATTTGCTAAAGGTTTCTTTTAAATTTACATTAGCAGTCAGTAATTACTGACCATTTGCATAGACGATGACCGCTGCCCTCCGGCGATCAGTCTTTAGTTTCTAAGTGACGTCACCTAAATGATTTTAGTGAAACTACATTTTTAATAAACTTTAATTCTTTCGCTTGTAATAAGTATGCTGCTACGAATAAGTAGTACTGCTGTTTTCTTACTAATATTATTGTGTATGTTTGTTAAGTTTTGACGCTTGACATAATTAAGCTATGAAAAAATATTTAGAAAAAAAAAGTGATGGGTTCCTAGCCGCATCGCCTATCAAAATACTTTCATTAGCGCGTCTTTGAATTTTAGCCGCCTATAGGCTATTAGAGGCCATCTGGGAAGAGTATATTTACTAAGTATATAGTACATTTACTTTTTTTGACTCCCATACCAACATGGAAGAGTTTGTCTGTTTAAATTATTGAATTCTCGTGGCATGCAAATCGCTGGCTGACTTGCGCATTGCATGTTGCATGAGCATGCATTATTTATCAGCGGGCAGTTAATTGCGCAGATTATACCCACATTTGCGGTAGTTTCAATTCAATAAAGAATCATGCAAAATTCTTGTTACGGCCATTCTAAATTTTTAAATCTTGGTCAGTTTTTTTTTAACATTGCTAATACAAAAGCAAAGGTATTCAACAAAATATATAGGTATGTTTTTCGTGTACTTCCCGTGGGACAGATGTACGAACTTTTTGTGAGAAAGCATATCAAAATATTAGAGGATTTCATATTGATTTATTCACTGAAATATGCACATACTCTAGTAAATCAATAATTTCGGGTAACTAGCTATCGGTCATACAGATTCCGTTCTTAAGCAGCAAACCTTATAAGTATTTTTTACACCCGTTTATTACATTATGTTTACCTAATATTTCGTAAAACTTTACAGTTTTCATGTTTGCACATATACTAATACTTAAATTGATGTCAGGATCCTAACGTGGATGTAACGGCTAACCATCTATTGAAATTAGCATGTGTTTTAAAATTTCAATAGCCCTTTATTTCAGGTCAGGTAGGTAGCTGGCTGTAACTACTTTCCGTATAACTAAAATATTCAACTGGCACGATGTTGTGCATTATAGTTGAAAATATAACCGGGAACACGATAGATAGGGAGGATATGTCTAAATACCACAGGCCAGGTGTAAGTCAGACTCATTCACGAAGGTTTTGTACCACGTCGAAAAGCATGCTGCCTGATAAAGGTGATGACAGAATGTTAGGGAGAAACCCTCAATTCATCAATACAGCCTGGTTTGAGGGATAATCCCTCAAACCAGGCTGTATTGATGAATTGAGGGACAGCGGTGATTTCCCTAAAATTCTGTAGTGTTTATTTCCTCCTTTTAAAATAATGTAAACAGTATTTATAGAGTGACTGGCACGCGACTGCGCGTGGGCAAGTAAATCGACCACTTTCCTTCCCACCATTATTATGTTCATTCTACTTTATCATGTACTCTACCAAAATAACGTTTCTCTATCCAGGTATACGCTTAGTAAAGTAGGAATACTCTATAGGGACAGACTGAAAGTTTTTGGTTCCTCTCTCTAATAGTATGGGACGCCTGTGTAATGTTAATATTACACGTACAGTCACGAGCACTGGTATATAACCAATTTTATTCCATTTTAAACCTTATCACATTGACTTAAGAATCGATTTGCATACATATATGACTACATCTGAATCGGAAACTCGTACGAGTAGTATAAACGGTAGCAATCGGCGTCTGAATCCGGATTGATACAAAACGAACGACCTTGACTCTCACAGCGCGGCACAAAAAAATGCCTCGAGAACGTAGCATACCTAAATGAAACGTATCGAGTTGCGAGGCGCTAAAGTCTTGCCAATTTTCAACTCATCTTGATTCATCTATAAATAGAAGTATTGTTTAATAAACATAAGACACCCAAAATAATTATTATAGAAGTTAGATAGAAGACAGTTTAGATCGTTCTTGCTTACACATAGAAAGAAAAAGCAAACCGATGGAGAATTTCGATAGTGTATATGTTTGGATAGATCATCACACATTTTGTTGTTCCTAATACCTGTAAGGCCGAGGTTTTTCCTATAATCTCCTTATATACAACTATTGTGTCACATAACAATAGAACTGAAGGGCAAAGTTGTTGCGTAAATCTCTAGGTTTGTATTTTTTATATTTCTAGATGCGCTTCTACAGTTTTTAATGCTGGATAAGTACTTACAACATACATAATTTCACGTCATTTTCCCTTGCATTGTAGATAGAGCCCAGGTCTATACAAGCTAAAGGCCTCATTTAGCACGTTGGGTGTTGCATTTAGAATATGTAGTCATCCTTGTGAACCAGTATTATAACTAGATTTTAATTAATATACAATCACACATAAATGTGTATTGACGATATAAAATTATGAAAACATCGGTCGAGGCGATGTTACACGAACTTTAAATATTAGGCAGGTACAGGCTTAATTTTTTATTTGCGTAGATTTCACATTAAAACCAGTGATTTTGATTCGTTTTGTTGGGAGCCGGGACCTTCAATCGTAGTTTTGGTCAATGCCCTGAAGATTAACCTAACGCTCCAAGGTTGCTGAGGTGACATTGCACCCAGTATTGCGCAGGCGTCGCACATAGATAGGTACATTGTAGTAATACAGCACATGTGTGTGTGTATCATTTTGCACTTGATTGATGCACGCTGGACTAACGCACACAGATAAGCATTATTTGCACGTGGTTGGACATGTTTTGGAGTTCAATAATGTATGAGCCACGAGCGTAAGCAGGCAACACTGTAATTATCTTTCTTAGAAATTATTATATTATTTATGAGAGTAGGGTTATGTTTCCATAAGCTTTATTTCAACCTTCATACAATAAATCGTCAAATCGTCAACGCGGGAACAGGAAAAAGGTAAATAGACTGTAACTCAACCTTGTCCATAGTCCGCTTTATAAATAAAACTTAATAACGATGGCTCCGAACGAATTATTAAAACCTACAGTCACGAAGTAGGTAGGTATGTTCGTTTAGTTAACTAAATGGTGTTTAACCCGGAAAAACATGGCTGTGAATTCAAATGTTTTTTTTTACGGGGTGACATTTTATAAAGTAATTATCTATTGATAAATAAATATAGCACACACCACACAGATTGCTAGCCCTACTCCACGTTGTGAACTTGTGTCAAGAGATAATAGCCCTATATTTTATACCTAATAGATACATCATAGAATCTGAAAAAGATCGTTCTTAATCGTGACCTGGGAATCGAAACCTGCGATTTAAGGGCACTTGCTTTACCACTGAGACAAAGAGATTGTCATCTTTATTTATTTTGTTTGGACCAATGGACCCACAAACAATTTCTGCTTTTAACTGTTTTTATGAACTGACACTGAGAGTGGTGATATAAGATTTTAATAAATCAACTACGCATTGACGGTATCTTTCATGATTTAATGAGCTAAGATGACACATCATTCAGAGCTCAATACACCCGTGCATCAATTATTACTAGCGGCCCACCCCGGCTTCCCACGGGTAGATATAGGTATTTTATTCTATAGCCTACTAGCGACCCGGACTCCGGCTTTGCACGGGTGCAATATACATATAAGCCATCCTCTTGAATCGCTCTGTCTATTAAAAAAACGCATTAAATTTAGTTTTGTAGTTTTAAATATCTAAGCATACATTTCCTATATATGTTTAGATCTTTAAAACTACATATTCTCTTTGAGACAGACAGTGGGAAGCGGGTTTGTTTTATACAATGTAGTGATGGTGATGTTCATCAGGGATAATGTAGGATTTCAATGGTGAGAGATTTTTTTTCAAAAGGGTTTGGAATTTTCGAAACCCATTCAATTTAAACCAATAAACTATCAAATCTTTCCTCTTTATAATATTAGTGAAGAAGTGTAGATATTGTTGCCAGACAAAGACTTTACCCTAATGATATAAATCAAGAAGAAAAGGCATATCAGTCATATCGAAAGCCATTAAAATGAGTGAAAACTTTAATACCTACGTAGTAAAATATCGCCCTAAATGTGCAAAATAGAACACAAATGAAGCAGAAAGACATTCCGGTGGATCAAACAATAACTTCCATACAAAAGTGAGGAAGTATTATGTAAATGTGACATTACGACATGTATTATATCGAACTACGACGCCCATTAAATTCTCCATGTAGGCACAAGAGTAAATCAGCAAAGTGCGAGTGGGTTTTGCTAAAAAAGGGTCCCGAATACAACTTAGAGAAAACGTTTCTTATAGTGCGAATTGGCACAGTTTTAACGTTACGAAACGATTCAAAAGAATCTGAAATTGCTCTGAAAGATGGACGGACATGCGAGTGACAATGAGGATCCGTAAAGTTTTTAGTTGAGAATGCAGGATTATAGAGCTAAGAAATCCATAAAATACAGTGCAAAAATTATTGTTCTGCGATAAAAATTGACGAAGTTATGACCAAATTACTAGCAAAATTCACTGACCGGCCGGCGCGGTGGCTGTGACGTCACTGTGACGGACGCCGCTAGTTGCCCGTTGGCAGTGACAAGGCGCGCAGTGTTTTCGTGACAACTGCGACTTTAAAACAAATTATTTATGTCTAAATTATCTTTTTAACTATGTACAAATATTGTATAGTGCCGCACTATATAAACACTTCTTTTAAAACGCCAGAAAAACTATCTTTTAACGTGCCGAAAGACACAAAACTTCTGGAAAAATTAATAATTTTTCACGAAGTTTTGTGTTAATTTTATATCATCTCTTTTTACAAAGGAATACAATTTAAAATTATATTCCGTTGTAAACAGGGATGATTATAAGACTCCACCCTCTACCCCGGCTAGTAGACAATGTTGTGAATATCATTTCGATGTAAGTACCTACATAACTATTCTTACCTTTTATTAAGTTGATATGGAAATAAGTTAGTACCTATGTATTCTCTTTTTATAAGGCGGATGTATTAATAAAAACATACCTACTTATTTCTTTCTAGTTTGGTGGACAAACCTACTTACCTTCCAATACTTCCGTTTCCATTTCTATGTAATATTCCAAGGTCAAAACAATGACACAGGGACGTACTGGAGTAAAAAGCAAATAGTGAATGATATAATATGTATCTGCCCCAGCTATGCCTGATTGTTGTAAGCAAATAAGTTAATACAGGATGTAAGGGTGAACACCGTTGTACCTAAAACCATTAAATCAGCCCGTCTAATGAACAACGCATGGGACCCAGGATTGGACTAGAAAACAATATCGACATTTTCATACAAAAATGTGAGGCCGATTAAAATATGGTATTATTTTATATTTATAAATTTCAGGTGCAAAAGACATGAAAAATTACGTTAAGTTTAACTGAAGAAGTGAGTTTTGCCTCATTAGTTTGAATGTCAAAAGCTTTCAAAAAAACCGGCGAAGTGCGAGTCGGCCTTGCGCACGTATAAGTTTGAAGTTATTATAAATATCTTTATTATATGATGTAACTAAAAATGTATACATTTCGCAATTTTTTCATTATCTGTGTTATAAGACATTGCTTCGTACCAAAATCTAAGATTCTGATTTCACGGGAAGTACCCTGAAGTTTTGATACCCTTGCGAATGTCGAAAGATTATTAAAATATTTTTCTTTTATGATGTAGCTTAAAATGTATGTTTTTAGCAATTTTTCCATTATCTGTGCTAAAAGACGTTGCTTCGTACCAAATTTTAAGATTCTGAGTTCATGGGAAGTTCCCTGGTAGGTAATGATTCCCTTGCTCGAAAAAACATGAAAATTTACGGCACAACCAGCTGTATCTTTAGATTGCGTCGGCTTCGAAAATTTGCGGCATAAACTGAATATTTGATATGAATTTCAGCTTGATACCTCTACGCTCCAACGTTCCTGAGAAAAAGGATCTTGACAGACAGACAGACGGATAACCAAGTGATGAAATGGAACCCTTATAGGGTTCCGTTTTTCCCTTTTGAGGTACGGAACCCTAAAAATTATAGACCTGATTTTAAGAAAAGATAAGAAATAGAACAGTTTTAATGAGTTTTAAGTACGGACAGTTCCAACCCAAAACCTACAGCAGAAGAAGTTTTGCAAACAAAAACGATCGCTGATTTATGCGATAAGAGTTCTCGTTGAAAGAAGCATATGGAAGTTGAAAGACTATAAAATGATCGGACCTCATGCATATGTCCATATTTCATACTTTTTTTTTGATAATATTGTAACAATAGCATGTGATTTAGTTAATTTACAAGATTGTCTATATAGCAATCAAGAGTAAAAATAATAATTCTTTCTTTGCTTTGTTTTCTTTATTAGTCCCCCTGCCCCATAATAAGTACGTTTTATACGGAAATATTATAAAAATTGCACTCTAACAAGACTTTATTTCAATAAATTGTTAAATATAGCGACAAACCGCGTCGTCGTCGCTCAGTCGAATGATCGCTCTATGAGTGCCGACTGCCGACCGCGCTCGGTCCGTCACAGTGACGTCACACGCACCGGCGTGCAATGCCTTTTCGCGGCAGGAACGGCATCGTAAGTAATGGTCCGATTTGGATAATTCAAAAAGATATATCATTGTAATGTCATGAAGAATAATGTGGATATTAGTCCTATTGAATTTGCTACAACTTTACTGATCCTCATTGCATTGGTAATCGACATTAGCGACAGAACCCTAAAATGGAAGATTAGTTGAATAGTGCCAATTTCAAACATATCTTCTTTTTATAATTACCATATTCATCTATGCGCACCATCTTGCAAAACAAGCTTTGGTCATAATTATGTGTGTAAACGGAACTTCATAATCAGGTCTTTTTAGTCTCCACTGCAGGAGCATGCAGTGGAGGCTACCCTCTCTGTACTACCAGAGCCATACTTGGCCAGAGCACACTGAGGATATTGCCTACACTCTCCTCGCTGGCCAGATGGGTTGATGAGGTTTCCTTGATGTTTAGCTTTATTTAGCTTGTATTTCCTAAGTCGCCTCCTACGACATCCATGGGAAGACTTGGAGTGGTCCTATTTTACTCTGCCGAAAACCACACGGCCAGTGAACGGAACTTAGCACGTACTTTTCCATTATATGATTCGTTGAGTTTCAATGGAGTTACAACAATCGTGGATTTATTTTATTAACTAGCTGAATCGACAGGCGTCTTAACTATAAATAGACGCCAACTTCCAAAGAACTGGCAATACGCTGCTATGGTATATATATATATATATATATATATGTATATATATAGTTTTTTCTAATTTTTTTTAATTCTCCGCGCAACTTTCTTAATATTTACTTTTTCTCTCTCTCTTGAAAAACTTCTCCTGACCTGAGAACCCTTCTCCTGAGAAAAACAGACACGACAAAAAAAAAAGAATTAGCCAAAATGGGTCCAGCCGTTAACATGTGATGCCGTGACCAAGGGAAACAAGGAAAAATTTTTATAATGTGTATAAAACGTGTGTTTAAAAAATAATAAGCTTTCCGATTAACGGTCTGTCTACCATGTATGAAATAAAGACGTAAGTAATACTTAAAGCGAACAATGGCGCCCATAACATTCTTCATGTAAATATAGGCGTAAGAAAAAATGGGAGAATAAATTGAAGAGATGGCATAATGCGACGCAAACGTGTTTTAGTGATAAACTATCCCAGTTCTATCCCGGCGAGATCAGCGCGCGATTGTAAAAATCCCGGGAACATCAAGGGATTCATTTTATAGCTTCAACTGCATAATGTTAGTAGCTAATGTTTTACGCTATGGGTTTGGATGTGTGGTGACGGATGTGTATGAAAAATCTTAAGATAACGTCTAATTCAACGACACAATTTGTCTAAATTTAAAATGCTCTATAAACACATAAATTAAAAATAAGTTCAAAAACTAAAACCCGTCTACAAAAAACATGGCCTTAAAAGTAAGAAACGATAAATGTATTTTATTCATAGGGCTTCACAGTGTTTTTTACAGGATTGATGTGGTCGTATGCCACTTACCCTAACAAAACAATACTTAATTATTGTTAATCTCTATAACAAAGTGGCATACGAGTACGGCAATCCTTTAAGTAACACTGTTAAGCCCTATGAATAAAATACATTTCTTGTTTCATACTTTTAAGGTCGTGTTTTTACTAGTCGGGTTTTAGTTTTTGAACTTATTTTTTATTGTGTCTGAATTGAAAAAGGTTTATAAACATATACATAAAGAGATGGGTAGGTGATTTTAACCAGTTTGAGAAGGATTTAAAGAATATATCAAAAGACAGGAATTTATGGAAACCACATGGACAGGCCTTTGCCTAGCACTTGTACACAAATGACTAAAAAAAACATATAGGTACAAAGTATTCAACTTAGATAAATATGATAAACATATCAATCAACATTTCACAAAATACTTTTTAGCACAAAAAAGATTCTTGGAGGATTTTGAAAAAAAATATAGAGAAGTTACCATCGAGAGGATTTAAAGTTCAAACAGAAAAAAATATATACTTTATGAGCACGTCATGTATTCAACAAGGCTTTGTAATGTCCATATATAAAAATATTATAATCCTATCCTTCCTGACTATACTATATATGCGAAAGTAAGTTACCTTTTGGATAGGCATGTAACATCCTCGCCTTCATCGTCACTTACCATGAAATGAGATGGAAAAAAAATGCCTACTTCAATACTTAAATAATAAAAGTTTGCTTGTTCGTTTTGTTGTTTGTTGCGCTTACACGCTTTATCTAACAAACCGATCATCACAAAATTTTGTATTTGCTACCTTTCATCCCAATTCTGTCCTATTTACGAGGGAATTGCATGAAAAGCTAGTGATTCTTAAAATGTAGCTTCATTTAATACCCGGTAAATGGGCACTTACAGACACAATCTTTTTTCACCACAATAAAGTCAGCGTCTTCCTCGTTCTATAAATAGCAATGAGTTCTGTTACATAACTTTAATTGTAATATATAACGACTTACCGGCTTCCAAGCCCTTTAGTACTGGTCCACCTTGGAAGTTCAGTTTCTTACCTACCTCAAAGTTTCCGCGTCCACGCATTCATTGCTTAGGGAACCATTTTTTTGGGCGGATTTTAATTTTAAGGTTAAAATTTACATAGCAAAAAATATGTAACATAACAATTTATTCAAGGCAAAGTACTCGTAGTCGATTTTGAGGAACATATTACGCTTACTACTACTTAAAACATTTAAGTACACAAATTATGAGTAATTATGTCCCGCAAAACGTAGATTTTAGTAAAAATTCTTATTTTGCGTTAAACTGAAAGTACGGTAGCTTAAACAATTATTTAGTATCTACTTAGTAATTTAGATAGAAAATATAACACAATGTAATAGTTAGAAAACTAGCTCACTTCAATCGTAGTCTGTCCCGGCCAATTTTCTATTATTTTTTTGTTGCACATTTTTTTTTATGTCTGACTAGCTGTTGCCCGCGGCTCCGCCCGCGTTAGTGTCGATCACTCGGGAACAGTAGAATTTCCCGGAATCAAACATACTCTATGTCCTTCCCCGGGCCTCACACCTCCATACCAAATTTAGCGTAAATAACGACAGATAGAATTACTTTCGCATTTATAATATTAGTATTAGTATGGAAGTAGATATGGATATTATTTATACTTCAAAGTCCAGAAATGAGAAAATTTCCATAAAACCTTTACCCTCCCATTTTACCCCTTTAGGAGTGAATTCAGTCCATTTCCCCCACATATATCTTTTTTAATTGTAATCGAGAACTTACATACCTATTTATTTTCATACTTCATAGTCCAGAAATGAGAAAATTTCCAAACAAACTTTACCCCCCTTCTGGGGGATTTTTTTCCAGTTGACCTACACAGATATTTTTCAATTGTAATCGTGAATTTATTTACCTATTTTAATACTTCTAAGTCTAGAAATGAGTAAATTCCTATACAATCTTTAACCCGCTATTTTACCCCTACAGGGGAAAATATCGTCCATTTTACCTACACAGATATTTTTAATTGTAGCCTATTATCATACGTTTAAATCCAGAAATGAGAAAATTTCCATACAAAGTTTATACCACCCATGCATCCCCATTTTACAATTTCATCTACCTACACACATCTTTTTTAATTTTAATCTAGAACTTATATACCTACTTTTATAGTTGTTAGTCCAGAAATGAGAAAATTCTATATAAATTTTACCCCTTTAGAAGTTAAATTTCTTAAAAATACTTACTTAGCGCTCACTCACATCATTAAAAGAACCCCTGTACCAAATTTCAAGTTTCTAGGCGCAGCAGTTTTGATTGCGTTGATATATAAGTCAGGTTTGCCGTTTGCCCGCCGTTAAAGGGGTGACTCAGGTCATCAATATGAACAACTTTTTCGATGGGACCAATGCCGGGAACTAAAAAAAAAATTCATAATTTCCATACAAAAGAGTCCCGCCGCCCGGCCAGTTTGTATGGGAATGTCGAATTTTATTTTGAGTTCCCACCATTGTTCCCGTAGGAAAAGTTGTTCATTTTGATGGCATGAGTCACCCCTTAAAGGGTCCAAAACGATAAAAAATTCACCGTGTATATTTGCAGGCAAACTAATGACTGAAAACTTGAGTTCATTCAAATGACGATAACTTTTTTTTAATGAACCGATTTTGATGAAACAAACTTTAAATGTTTTGCTGGGTTAAAACAAAGCAATTGGTGAAAGTTCGAAGTCAATCGGTTCAGTATTTTCGGAGATAATCGTGATCATACATACAGACAGACAGACAGACAGACAGACAGACAGACAGACAGACAAGAAATTCGAAAAAAAATTTTTTGCTTTCTATTATTCTTTTTAAGTGTCCCTCTATCCATTTCAGTCAAAAATTCTAAATGTACAGACAAAATATTTTTACTGTTTTATTATATGTATAGAATAGATGTCGACCCGAATAGCAGAATGGTTATTCTGCTATTGGGGTCGACATCAAAGCCAATAAATCAAACATTATAAAAATCGGTTAACCTATTCTTAAGTTATATGTGTTCGAACAAACCCAACTTTGTTTTATATATATATATATAAATAATATATACTAGCGACCCGCCCGCAGCTTCGCACGGGCGCAATTTAGATACTATTATGGGGCATTAAATTATACATATAAACCTGCCCCTTGTTCACTATCTATTAAAAAAGCGCATTAAATTCCGTTGCGTAGTTTTAAAAATCTAAGCATACATAGGGACAGACAGACAGCTGTGATATCACTACACAGTATAAAACATATAGATCTATATAAATTGTGTACTGCTGTTTATGTCGCTTTTTCGGTGATATAACTTTGGCGAAAATTAACTAATATATAATAAAGTATTTCTAGTTGGTTGATAACATTCCATATTACATGATTATAAAGGCGTGCAATATGGAAAATTACAATGTCTCGGTCGGATGCTTATTATAAATTATCGAAATTTTACGCTTTTTAGGGTTCCGTACCTCAAAAGGAAAAAACGGAACCGTTATAGGATCACTCGGTTGTCCGTCTGTCTGTCTGTCTATCAAAACCCTTTACTCAGGAATGCGTAGAGGTATCAAGCTGAAATTCATATCAAAAACTCAGGTCTACTGTCCCTTGGAGTTGTGAAAAAAATAAAACTTCTAAGCCAACGCAATCCAAAGATACAGCTGGCAAATTTTCGTGTTTTGTCGGCATTCGCAAGGTAATCAAAACCTACAGAGTACTTCCCATTAACTCAGAATCTTAAAATTTAGTACGAAGCAACGTCTTACAGCACAGATAAAGGAAAAATTGCGAAAAGTAAATATACATTTTTAGTTACATCATTAAAAATATTTTTAATAATTTTTCAAGGCCCGTAAGCGAATCAAAACGTATAGGGTACTTCACGTGAACTCAGAATCTTGAAATTTGGTACGAATCAACATCTTACAGCACAGGTAAAGGAAATATAGCGAAGAGCATTAATTTTAAGTAACATCACACAATAAAAATATTTTTTAATAATTTAAAACTTATTATAAATAATGTACGGAACCCTTCGAGCGCGAGTTCGACTCGCATTGTGCTGGTTTTTTATTTATAACCGAATTCTCCGTTTATATTTTATCAAAGGTTAAAGTTAAAATCTCACTCGATTGATCGGCCGTGATCGTGAAATTAGATATATAATTTTGGAGACTTAGCTACTCTCAAGCTTAACGGGGAGCAGGATGGCCTAGTGGTCGAGAATATTAATAGCGCAAGTGGTACAATCAATTTTCGAGCGTTTCCCTGCTTAGGAAGGCACGTTGAGCCATTGGTCGGTTGTCATCATTGATGATAGTCGTTAAGCTATGTCAGATGCCTTTAGGCGAGTTGAAAAATCTGATACCAGTGTTAGCCACTTACACACACGAAAAATAAACAAACAAGCTTAACCCCAAGATGTAGTATTAAATACTCTCATAATTTAACACGAGATATACCGATTGGCTATAAGACGGACCGACGATTTAATCGGATTTCGCGAGCGTCCGCACCCTATTATTCTCCGGACGAGTCTTCCGGAAAAACGGATATAATTTTTACCGGCCTTACTTTTTTCTCGTACCGCATTCAGGCAAATTGAATTTTTTGCTATGCCTCAGTGGGCTAATTCGAGTAATGCATTTAGCCGATGCATGCCAGTATGTGGATTAGTGCTGCGTTCATTTCGCTTCCGGAAATTGATGTCTTAATTTTGAGATTATCTTATTTTGTGTATTTTATCGTAAGTCCAAAATAGTGTGAGATTTCTGTAGTAAGTAAGTTTCTTCATATAATAGAATAGAATAAGAATTAAATTCTTTATTTATCTCTTTAATATTTAATCTCTATTATATAGTTTTAGGCCAAATCCTCTGTCTCCTCTGGCCAAGTATGGCTCCGGTAGTACAGCGAGGGTCATGCTCCTGTAGTGGAGACTAAAAAGACCTGATGATGATGATTATATAGTTTTATATGTTATTACATACACTCATAGCATGGGCATTATTATATCATTTGTTGCAATATTTTACTAATAACCGGCAAATAATGTCCTACATTCAATAGTCAAAATAGGCATAGATTAAAAAACTACGCACATGTATGTAAAAAAGGTATCGTCAAGACATGAAAAAACTATTAACCTCTTATTTTAATACCATTACATTTAAAGATAAAGTTTTTACAATTACGAGAGTAAATTATTCATAAAGTTACCTAATACAAATTACAATACAGTTATTTCTGACACTTAATATTTTCTATCTAAAATCATCGGTTTTTAATGCAATTTGTATTAATTTTAATCAAATATAATAGTTGTGGGAAAAATATGTTCTATTTTATCAAAAAACCTAAATATCTTAAATATTTAGGATTGTTTATATAAATATAAATAAATAAATATATACGGACAAATCACACAGATTGAGCTAGCCCCAAGGTAAGTTCGAGACTTGTGTTATGGGATACTAACTCAACGATACTATATTTTATAACAAATACTTAAATAGATAAACATCCAAGACCCAGGCCAATCTGAAAAAGATCATTTTTCATCTTGATCTGGCCGGGGATTGAACCCGGGCACTCCGTGTCGCAGGCTGGCGTGTTAACCACTGCGCCACGGAGCTGTCATTAATATAAAAGCATATATTTTATTTTTATTTACAAACTAAGGGCCAATCGCTCACAATTAGATTTAGCTAGCTCCGCAGTACGTTGTGAAGTCGTACCGTGAGATACTAACTTAACGACATACTTAGTATATTTTATAATGAATAGATAAACATAGATCAATCTGAATAAAACTAGGTATTGTATTTGTAGTATTGTATGTGTAGACAAACGTTTAAATAGAATGTAGATTTTATGTATCTTTAGGCATGAGTATCAATGTGCTGTTATGGTAGGTCTCCAATACACGAGATTGTGACCCACTTTGAATTCCATTTCACCGGCCTCGTGAGGTGGCGTAATCAATGATGATAAAGAAAGCATTAATGAAAGAGCATATATTTCAACGTAATAAGGTACAGTCTCGAGCGGTAAGGACGATGAACACGGTAATGGATTCGGAAAGACATTAAGGTGTAAATAACATTAAGTGTGTGTAATTAGAGATAATTACTTTTTATATGTTAAATTAACAAACGACATAATCAGTAAAAAACATATTTTCCGAGTTTTCCACCTATCTATAAACTACCTTTACTTTTCATTGGATTTCCAGTTCTACACTAAACCTTAATTCAAATGTATTCTGGTATCAATATATATACAATTTTTTAGCATTATTGGTACAGTCTTTTTATAAATATATATTAAAAATCTTTTTCTGCTTTCTAATCTGATATTCCTAATTTCTTCAGTATTTCTTTCCACTTACCAAAATCACACGCCAAAACGTAACGTCCAAAGAATTGAAATTACCTGAAACAAGAAAGTTTTTATTACAATAGGTAGGTGGCGCACAATAAATTCCAAAGGAGACTTTAAAGTTTCAATCAGGTCACTCTTGGACAATAGCCAAGAGACGGTTGCAGACGTTTTCACAAGTTTTGCATAAAAGTTACTTGGAAACGCATCTGATGAATAAACCACGGGAGTTTGGGATTTTTTTGAACTGAAATTTATTGGTGCAATGTATATTTATAGATTGGAAGTGGAAACCATTGAAACCACGCCAACGTCTGCCAAGTTGGTAACTGCATTTCGAACGCACAAAATGTGGTATTGAAAAACTTTTATCTTTATTGGATTAACTTTCGCTTGTGATGTCCTAGAGGTTTAGATCGCATTGGACCTTCTTACAAAATAATCAGAAGCGGACACATCATTAAGATTTTTAATGGTGAAATGCCTTGTTCGCAAAATCATTATTCTACAGGGTATCAATATATTGATCAATGCGTAGTATTCTTATTTGATTAGCTAACAATATTCTTTTCAAAATCAAAACTTTGCTTGTCCAAAATATATAGAATGGTTGATTTTGCGTCTTTACGAATTTCAGATTCAGTACTTTAGGCACTTTGTCTAATAAATCCTTTTCAGAGTTTGAGATTGTTGAAAAGTGTGTTTTTGGAGAAGATCTATCACAATGAGGTGTGTTGCCTTATTCGTTCGAGATTGCGATTTCAGTTTTCGATCAATTACATCAAATCGATACACCAATTGTTTCAAGTTGTATCTAATCTTGTAAGCATTAATAGACAGCAGTTAAGAAGTATCTAGTTTGAAATCAAACGATTTAAAATATATTTTTAATTTATCGTTGGTATAATCAGGAAATTATATCAAATATTACATACAAAGATTGAGATGTCAAGTATGCCTATGTATAAACTGAAATGTATATATTATAATTATTACAATATCTGTAAAAAAATGTAGTGTAGTATTATTTGTCCATATACAGCATGATTTTAAACCTTTGCGCTATATTTAAATCTCGGAATCAGAACCTAAGGATTTTTTCCTTATTAACCGACTTCAAAATTAGGAGGAGGTTATCAATTCGGTTGTTTTTTTATGATTTTTACCTCAGAACTCCGTCATTAACCGATTTAAAAATCTCTTTGTAATTTTGTTTGAAATGGTATGCTTTAATTTTGTTCGATTTGAATTTCGTTGCAATCGGTTCAGTAGTTAGTTTGAAGTCGTTTTTTATATGGGAAATTACATTACCTTTTTTTTTTAAATTTGAATTTAATTAGGGATTCTGATCTTTAGAAAGGGTTAGACCTTCTTCGTTAAACTTTGGGGAAATAAGATGACCTGTTCACCGCTGCTGAGTACTATTTAAATTAAACTACCTTATCGTTACAAGAGGATTGGATCTCTTTTCTCTTCTCCTCTGCGTAAAAGAAAAATGGGATAAAATCTTTTCTCTTCTCCTCCGCGTAAAAGAAAAATGGGACCTGAAGCCAGGCTTGACAACTCAATAGATTTTACAAACTCCGTCGCTAAGGTCCGAAAACTACTTAATTCTTAAGTTTTTAAACGTACTTTTAACGGCTTAACATAAAGGACATTAAAATCAGTCATTCTAGTATTGCATGAAGTGTAAACGAATTGTCCGAATCAAAAAAAGATTTTACAATTAATTTACTTCTTATTAGGTTAACTCTATATATATATATATATATATATATGATTGAAACAATTGTAAAACGATCTACCCGGTCTATTTTATTTGTAAATAATATTAATTTTCGTTTATTTTTAGTTGTAGCATTAGTTACGTTATTTTAAATTTAAATTGTATATATATTTGAATAATAGAGATGGTATTAACAATTGTTGAAAAATCAAATAAATAAAATAAAACGAAAAACAAAAAGTATTCGCGAAATAGAAGTTACTAAAGTATATAAATTTGAAGTACTTATGTATGATACTGGCACATGAATAATTAAAATAAATCATCGTGTATTTAGTAAACACCAGATTCAATTTAATTTTTTCCGTTGTTTGAGTTTTTCTATTTTGGCGGTACTTAAGTGAAGTCCATAGAAGATTTTTTCTTTGCTCCCAGATCAGCATGGAATCCGAATCAGAATCATTTTCGTGGTTGCACCTTAGCATTATAATAAGTTTATTGCTATGGTGCAACCACGAAAATGATAAGCTTATTATCCACCCTGTAGAATGATTTAGCAACATTTCACGCTACCCAGTACCTACCTCAGTTATGTATACTTTTTGCGAGTCGTTTATTTTTTGTTTTAGGCGACCCTTACTTGCATTGCAGGACACAGAATAGTCCTTTTGTATCACAGAAAACAAATGGCACAATATATAATATAGTATTCATGACATTTCTTTTATCCGAACCTATATCGCAAATAGGGCATGTACATTATAATGTGCATCCACGGATTAGTGGTACAATAATTATATGTTTAAATTATATATGCTGATAGGATTCCACACGGAAGTCATTAACGTTTGGTGACCTTCGCACGCGCGGGACCGCACTGCTGCCGCGACCTATTTCCCTGATGACGTCATCACATACCTTACTCACGTAATCGAATACTCTGGATGTTATAATAAATTCCTAATATACTTATAAGTATCTATTTGATTTTATGTTCTGCAATTGAACAGGTAACCTGAAGCCAGGCTATAATTAAATGCTAGAAGACCTATCTGAATCTAAATCAACTCACGGCTAACGTTGCTTATTAATGATATACGAACGAAGCCATAGATATCGAGAATAATATAGCTAGACAGAGGTAGAAAACTTGACTCTATGTTCATTTTTGTACACTCCTTGCATTAAAATTTTTAAAAGTTACACAATTTAAAACTTAACAAATTATAACCAAGTGGACGACCCAAAATAGATGTACTTTTGAGGAATATGATAAATAAAATACGAATGGCAGAAGAATGTGACCAAGATGCAGTTAGTAAAAAATTGTAAAAACATTAGTTACAAACACCAGTTAGTCGTGATCAGATACGCGCTTCTGTTACATGTGTCGGAGTATTAGCTATCGATTGTTACGTAAACCAATTGGTTTGGTAGTAAGTAAGTGATTATATTTGTTATCTAAAAAAAGGCGCGAAGCTTCCACCGCGGCAGTGGCAAGGCCGTGGAACACGTGGCCGCGGCCGGCGCCTGTTGCTATATGCCCCCCACTGCCTCTCCCCCCACTCAGTGCGACGTTGCCGTTCCGGGCATTAGCTTGCTAGGCACATGATTTGGATGTCTTTAATTTCAACTACAGTCACAGCCAATTGTATGACGCCCTTAAAATCTGTTAAAAACTACTCGGCGTGATTTGTATATAAATACTGTACTCTTATATTTTGTAGGGTAGCACTTGTTCGGGAGCAAAATAATGTGATTGTTTATATTTTCTCTAAAATCCTTAACATATTATACAAGTAAACCAGATCTTTATTTTAGATGGTACCAATTATATTGTACATAGTATTTAGATTGTTATATAAGGTTGTTTAGTCATATTGTTTATCGTGTTATCAAAAGTTGATGCAGATTAGGTTTTACAGTAATATTAATATATTTTTTAAAGTAATTATTACCCTATATTTTAATTGGTTCCGCTCCGCCTACAATCGAAGCGTGCTTCGTCCATCAGGAATAGGTAATTTTATGTAACATGAAAAAAATGCTATCGCGACGCAGATATAGCCTAGCGTGGAAGTAGACATAGCCTGTAGTTTTATGGTAAACTAGCTTTCGCCCGCGGCTCCACTCACGTTAATGATGATCCCGCGGGAACAGAATTTCCGGGAAGAAAGGTAGCCTATGGTGGGCCAAAGCGACCACAATATGGGTCCCACAAAATCGCAATCGAAAGCGTGGAAGGCCGAGAAAGAGATGGGAAGACGAACTGCAATCCTATCGGAAAGACTGGACTTTAGTAGCCCTCCGTACTGGACGTAGTAGACCGTAATAGTTGGAATGATGAAAGGGAGTCCTTTGCCCTGCAGTGGGATAGTATAGGCTAGAAATAAAAAAAAATAGATATATAATGTGTTAATACAAATAATAATTTATCTGTGTGCAAAATTTCGGCAAAATCCGTTCAGCCGTTTGATCGTGAAAGAGTAACAAACATCCATCCATACATACACAAGCTTTCGCGTTTATAATATTAGTAAGGATAAAGAATTTATTATTATTATAGATAGCTTTCATATTTTTTTATTTGGATTTTTAAATAATATGATTCAAAGAAACATGTAACGCAAATACGCAACAGATAAACACAATCGTAGGTATTACCCCACATATAAAAACATGGGACTTAATTCATAATCAGATCAAGAGATAAAACGTATAATTATAATGAACAACTATTATAATGACTGTACATATTGACACCGGTATTTCCATTGAAAAGCCATAATTGTAATATTTTACATACATTTGTTGTAAGTGACGGCGCTAACTGCAAAATTATTGCCCTGAAAGCCTTGAATTTATTCTACAGTAAGATATAGATTCTACATTGAACGATATAAGGAAATTATTTTAAACTTACCTCGAACTTTGAACCACGTCACATAATTAATGTAAAAACTAACGACCACGTCTAGCTAGAAAATATTTAAATTTGAATATCACAATAGAATAACATCATTTTGAACTAAACGAATAGTAATAGCAATAAAGTTTAAAATGCGTTATCAAAGTTTTATTTTGTTTGGTCTTTCTTTTTAATTATATTTATTCAATTCCATTCTTTTTATAAAAAATTGGATATATGATATGTATCTCTTTTTTTTAATCTTTACTATGGCAAACGTTTATTTCTGTCAATTTTAAACCTAGGTCATTACAAGTCAAAATACAAAAATAAAAATAATACAACACATTATACGCTATAACCCGTCACTGAATGTTTCCGCAAAGGTGCCCAGAACACTAGCCGAGTTACCGCGTCCATTCTGTAATAAAAATTAAGGTTCTTTTATACCACTTAGTCAAGTCCTCTGGCTGCTCTGGCCAAGTATGGCCCTAGTAGTACAGAGAGGGTCGTGCTCCTGTAGTGGAGACTAAAAAGGACCTGATGATGATGATGATGATGATACCACTTAGTAGGCAAACAGGCATACAGCCCAACTGATGGAAATCGGTTATTATATTGCAAACTTTTCGTTTCAGATTACTGATATGCTATCTATCGTAGCATTAGAAGTAGCCATCACTTTATCTTTGCTCTTGAACGTTGGGGACATAATATCTCAGTGATAACCGATTTTACAACTGTGTCAAAATTGGTCCGAATGAATACATATGTATACATGCATCGTGTTTTATATTTGTGTATGTGAGATACGGCGTAGAGATCATAAAATAATAATAATTACAGTAGGTAGCATCAGAATAAACTCTCAATCGTTTCCGTATGGCTTGAAGTAGTTGTTTAGAGAAATAATATTATAATTTTTGACGGAAATTTGTTTGGACACCGATGTCCCAATTTACTTATATAACCCTATATTCTTCACCTTGATTGTCGATATTGAAGTGCAAATGCATTTATGCATTTACACTTAAATATCGGGGCATTCGGTTGCGAACTTGTTGATTTTATATTGATTTTGTAGGTACAATAGTTCTTAGACCACATCACCATTCATCATCATTACAGCCGTAAAAAAGTCCACAACTGGACAAAGGCCTCGCCAAAATATACTTCGTTCCATGGGAGGATATTGCCATACGTACTCACCACGCTTGGCAGGCGGGTTGGCGAGCTCAGTTTGTTTGGCTTCTTGTGCTTCTGACGCTGATGAGGTCATATTATTGTATAAAAGATTATTTATTCGATAAAAATGCTTGGATATAATTTAAATGTATATTTTAATGTAAGTACTTTAATTTAATTATTGTAAAATATATTGTTATGTCCGAGCCCTTCAGGCACATAGAGACCAAGACTGGACTGAGTTTCTTTCGGCGTATTCTTCTCAGCAGTGGTCATTTCGAAACGCTAGTAGTTTTTCGATTTTACAAACATAAAAGAAAGAAAAATAAACAACAGAAACATATGACGTTCAAAAAGCGATACATGTATCCTACTTTGAATAAAAATTATTCATTTTCATTTTTCATTTAATGGAAAACAATATTTTTCAGATTGGCCTGGGTCTTGGATGTTTATCTATATAGATAAACATCCAGGAATAACTAACTCAACATTACTATACTATTATAAAATATGGTAATGTTGAGTTAGTTATCCCAAGACACAAGATCACAACTTGTGTGGGGCCAGCTCAATCTGTGCGATTTGTCGGACTAACAATAGCAATTATTATCACAGAGATTTAGATAGTTATTTCATGTTCGTCCGTAAATTGTTGACGGCAATTAAAGCAAGACGGCAAGATACGTCGATCGGAATGACTTTTAGGCTTATTCGTAGCTTTTAGGAAAAAAGACTAAGTACTACCAGCGTTAAGTTTTTCTTAATTTATTTTATGCAGTTTTACGTATTGACCAAAACATTAAACAAAAATATAGCATGTGTGCAGATATGTATGTGTGTATCCACGTCCGTAGGTTAGTAACCATAGGTAGGCAGCCTTCGGAGAAATTCTATGGGCTCATTATTAAATTAATACGATTGAATCGATCGAAGCACTACTAAACCTTGTGGAATATTAACTTATTGTTTTGTTCTCGAATATTATGGTTTATAATCTACAGAAGGTTACATAATGCTAAAATGACCTAGGATAAGTTTAATTCCACTCCTTCAAAGGCAGTATTACCATATCTCAGGATTTGTCCTAAGATTTTAAGATTTTTGGACTCTTCTCAGGATTGCGGCCGGATTTTGCAAATTTTAGGAAATCTTAGATTTTTTTCGAATTTACTATAAAATACAGCACATTTTAAACTGAAGAAAAGCAAAATAGAACAACGAACTTAAAGTTGACAAAACCTTTTGTAATTAATTTTGGTATAGTAATTGTAAAAATAAAATCAACACATAATTATCGAATTACTTTCGAAATTGTTAAATATATACGTTTATAAGAAAATTCTCAAACTGCAACAAAATCTTTGGATTTTTCAATGTAAGTCGTGCCTTTTTTCCTGACTTTGATTTTTTCATCTGGTAACCATCAAAGGGATCGTAAAATAATGTTGGCCCATTTGGTACCAATATGGCTGAGCATGCCCTTTAAGGCGAGGCCTCAAATGTTTGGTACCTTCGCTCGGCAAAGGACTGATTAAGTGCGCGCAAGGGATAGCGCTTGGCGGTTTAGCCCGTGAATGATGAGATAGGAGATAGTCTGGAGTCGCTCAAAGGAAAAAACGTAAGCGCCAAATTCGTTATTTCTATTTTATATAAAATCAGACCGGTTAATTGTATTTTCATATTTACATTTTGATGAATTACTAATAACCTATCTTTTAGTCTAAAAATCATTATTTTATTCGTCGCATTTGAGCTACAATAACAAAAACTCTGCGAACGAAGACCATTTTTCAAAAAATATTTCTATCGAGAAAATTTTATCATAACGTGTTTTCATCTTCAATTTTTGGAGATGAAATAGTCAAAAATCATATTACTTAGATTTGAAACTCCTAATTTAAATATTTTGCGAGATAAATAAGGTTCAGAACGACCTTATTTACAGTGGTGTCACCTTAAATATTATTTTTAATTACTGAAACACTGTACATTCAAGATTTTTCATAACCGCTACGAGGAAAATGGTGGTAATTAAATAATTTTCGCCACCACCAACTAACTATCGACAGCGCAGCGTAGCAGTTAATGTGGTTTGACAGGTGTCAACAGTCTCCGTCTGGACGTTCCGCCATATTGGACATAGTCGAAGAGACTCCTGGGCCCTGTGATAAGGCAGGACCGGTTTCTTATGTCCGAAGCAATTTACTCCGCTACATTTGTCTATGATTTTAGTGAACTATAATATTTGGCAGAAATGTTTAATACTTACTTAATAGGTATAGGCAGTTGTTTCTAAAATATAGTAACATGTTACCGCATAATATATTTCAGTTCAGTTCATTATTTATTTTATATTAGCTGTTAATAAAATTTATTGACTAATCACATCTTCCATGCTGGTCTGGGAGAAAAGAAAAAACGTAGAATGTACCATCTGCTTCTCTTCCGCGCAGATCGTAACAGCCGATCGAGTTAATGGGCGAAAATCTGAATTGTTAGTAGGCGATGTGGCTAGCAACCCATCACTATTTTGATTCCGTTGTCCACCTTACGCCCACCAACATGCTAAACGCGGCTATAAGGTCTTACATACCTGGGCTCTGTCTACCCTGAGCGACAAAGACATGATATGTATGTATGTAGTGACTCCTGAATACAGGATGTGCATTTACATACATAATACAGGACAATCTAGAAGGCTCTTTGAAAATTCTTGATTGACTAATCAGGAATTGTTATCATGGTTGTAATATTTTGTTGTATAACTTTTTTTTTGTTGTATAAATTTAGCTATGCTATGCGTTAGAATTCGTAACTGGTCTACTATAGTTAGTACTAAATCGAGTAAATCTAATCTACTACAGTAGGAGAGCTGGTACCAATTTTTGGGTAGGTATTTGAGGGTGGTTAAAAACTTGTCGCATAAATAACACATACCCTCATCCATAAATTTCGGGATTATTTAGCCCCGCTATTCACCAGCCAGGTCTGCAGTTCCATGTTAGGGTATAATAGGAGAGGTATGTGACAAGTTTTCAGGTTGCCTCAAATACTAAATCTACTACCTCGGACTACTAAATCAAGTAAACTACTACTGTTAACTACTACTAATGTTAACACAAATAATATGGCAGAACAATAATATAAAATCATAAAACTTGCCATTCAGGAAAGTTAATACGAGTACTTCGTCGACACAATAGTGACCAATTACCTCAATAAACGACATTGATTAAGGTTCAGTATCGGCCGATAATATCGTCTTGATAGTGGACAATCACGCGATATCAACATCACTATTCAAACTCGCATTTGATAAAACTGTCACAATTTCAAGTGAATGACAAGTATATTTTTGAAAAATTGTATATGAATAGCTTGATGACAAGGCGTTATTAACGCTCACGCATGTTAAGTAACCCCGGGCGTGAATCCCGCTGGGATGGGATCTCAAACTCTTCTGTGCTTCTGACGGTACGTTAAGCCGTTGATCGCGGCTGTTATCATTAGAAGGCAGTCGTTATTGTATGTCTTAGACACACGAAAGGCAAGTTAGTTATTTATTTTATTTCAAAAGGTACCTAAATCGATTTTTCATGATTTCGTGTTATGAATGTGTGATGATTGAAGGTTGCTGCTGAATTTCACCCGACTGACCCACCCAGAAGGAGAGTGTTTTTCGTACGTATGTATATATGTAAGTACGTCTGTTCCATTGTACACTCCTGGACCCTAAACGGCTTGACTGATTTTGAAGTGTAAGGTGTCATATGATATGTATTCTTCCCTGGAGTGTCATGGGCCATGTGACCTCAGTAATATATTAAAATGGCGAACGTAAACTGGCAAAAGCTTGTAAAGAGTTGTTCCTGTAGCCCCATGGCTTGACCAATTATGAATAATGAGGCCTCATTAGATTTGCATTCTTCCCAAGAGTCTTATGAGCAATGTGACGTCAGCTAAAACATCAATTTTACGGACATAAATGAAACAATCTATAAATAGCAAATTGATAAACTTAGTTCCCAATTAGCAAAACAGATGGCGCTAGGTCAATGGTCAGTCGGGTTGTTAAGATTTTTAAAATAAATTACTTGTTATGCTTTATAACTGGAATTTAATGAAAGGGTTTTCTGAAATAAGTGGCAGCAGCATTAGAGACATCGGGTCCAGTAAGCTGTGATTGACAATGTGTCAGTTATTCATCATCATCATCATCATCGTTACAGCTGGACAAGGACCTCTCTCATGGATTGGGCTAAAATCTGGGGAATCATGTCATTAGGCGATGCGACTAGCAACCCATTACTATTTAGATTCCGTTTTCCATCTACACGCCCTCTAACATTCTAAATGTGGCCATAAGGTCTTATAGACCTATGCTTTGTCTACCCCGCAAGGGAAAAAGACTTGGACTATGTATGTATGTACATGTTATTCTTATTTCTAGTCAAAAAGTTTAAGTGGACAAAAAATAAAGGTATTGGTTCTATCCTACGCAAATCATTTCTTCCACCAAACAAGCCGATTCACGGAAAAAATGGCGCAGTTATATCGCTAATATGATTAGAGTGTTATAAATGTTTACAAACAGCTAGCTAACTTTGGGCGACCCTCCGCAATACCAAGAAGTCAGTCCACGTGGGCGAGCCGATACATAGAGCTAAAAGGATTGCCTAAATATTGCGTTGTTTTGTTTTGAATCGATAGCTCCTAGGAAGTTATAGATTGAGATACCGATGGCCATTAAACAGAAATAATATATATATAGAGTGATATATATTTCGTTAAATATGTATGAAGGTAAAATTTATTAATTCAAGGAACGTGATTCCAGTTAGAAATCGCTCTCATAACAATTTCAATCTGCGTTGTATTTTTACCAAGCCAGTATTCTGAAAGAAATTCAAGACCCAATATTTCATTTATATTAAGCATTTCCCCATAGACAGTTTATTTACAATTTATAAGTGAAAAAAGCCTTATAACTTCCTGAACTGCTCCAAATAACTTGAGGCGTCATACCGTGATTCCGTCGCCATGACAACGCCGCACAGCCGCGGCGCCTCTGGGCCGCCCGTCACGCCACCTTCTACGATCCAAATTACGTTAAAGAAAATTATCAAATACTGCGTACTGAGACGCAATATTTATTTTAAATCTATGCTGCGTACCATTCTACGTACCGTTGTTACCGTTCATTACTCGATTGAGTAGCTTAGATGAACGGTAGCTTCAGTTCTGATTAATGATTGTTTCGTTTTGATGCTGTATGCTTTTGATGGCTTCCGTGGCGTAGTTTACGCCAGCCTGGTGCTACACAAGGGGCATTGGGTTCAATTCCCGACGCGGGAAAATACTTTTACTCCATTTTAACAGGTATTTGTCCGCGGTTCTTGAGCTATCCATGTAGGGTTAGCCCAGCCTTTAAGCCAAGTCGACATTACAGCATGAATGCTGTCATAATGTTTATGGTAGATTTGCTACACCAAGACCTGCCGGCTTATTTGTTAACTTATTGTACAACGTTTTAATAGTCACTTCAAAATACATTTCGCCTTTCGTAGAATAGACTATTTTTATTTAAGATATATAAAACGTAATGTATTTTGAAATGACCATCAAAACGTTATTACTTCCCCGCGCTTTAAAAATAGTATTGTAAAGAAGAGTAAAGCTAGTTTTATTAGATCTAATCAGAAATTGAAAATTCGTGCTAGGCTATTGTAAAGCTCCCCCAATAATATTGTTCGAACCACTGTTATTGGTGATGTAAAGTCTACATTTATAAGAGTTGTCGACTCGATGATTTTTAAAGTATCATATAAGGATTAAAATGATTGTGAATATTCTTATCTACCCGCATGATTAACAAGATTCAACTGAAAGATAGAAGGTAACTTGTTAATTCTTTCTTTATAATTAAAGCGAGTACTAGACTCGATTTCGGTAACGTTATCGTTCGTAAAGTGCGAAGTCACGGCCACATCATTCAGTGTCATTAGTGTTACGTCTTTCGGTACTCTGTTATCGTGCATAAACATAATTTTATATATACTAATATTATTAAAATAAATTATTTCTTATTTGTTTCTTATTACTTTAAAAACAGAAATACTAACTACTGCAACGATTTAAAAATTTAAAAAAGACCGTCTAAGTGCTAGTCAGACTTGCGCACGAAAGGTTTCGTCCTATTATCTATAATAAGTTAAATATTATTAAAAATATTTTATACTATAGGTATAAATCTAAAAATGTGTCCCTATAAGTTAAATATATACCATCGCGTACTTTTTTGTAGATCATTATAAGTTGTACAATACTGTACTACATTATTTTGATCTATATCATAAGGTTCAGCCAGCGTTTGCAAAGTAAGCGCAAAAAACGTGTATTTACGACATCACATTAGAAACATCTAAAATTATCAGTGTTTATCTACTTTATTATCATGTATCTTTAAAAGAAAACGCATAAAATCTGTTGCGTAGTTTTTAATATCTAACCATACATAGGACAGACAGACAACGGAAAGCGACTTTGTTTTATACTATGTACTGATTTACCCAATGCAATTTTAATTCTCAGCCAATAATGCTCGCTAATTTGCACCCTTCCACTGAATGAATTTCTATCACGACATTCTGGCCTCAGATGAACGCAGGTCCCGGTCGTTCCCGCGTGAATACGTGTCTTAATTCCACGTTTTGGCTTCATCCGAATAGATCAGCTTAATTACGCGCCGTTTACGCATCGCTGCGTAATCGTCACGTGGTCCGTAATTGCTACGATTTTGGAATAGATTTGCTGACAATGAAAATAAAAATTGTAAATGATTTTTTTTTCCAAAGCTACATTTTTACGATGTATTGGGATTATTCCGTATCCATCCCACGTATTCTCATCCCACGTGTTTCAAAATTCTTTACTCATTCCAAATTTTAATTCCTCACTCATCCTTTCTTTTCTCATCCCATTGATATTTTTACTTTATTTCATAGATATATATGACTTTTCTTTTTCTGGGATTTTTCTGACTATTGCTTTGGGAAAATGAAGGGGAAAATTCCTGGAGAAAATGAATCTTACAGATGGACAAGTATACAGACAGATAACCACTAGTTCTATAAGGTTTTCTGTTTCCCTTTTAGACTCAAAATCTTTAAATATTCGCTGTAAGTTTCTGTGAATTATTTTCTCAAGATCGTCGTAGAAATAGAACAAGATCTAGTAAGTGAATTATAGAAGTTGTTCTATATAAGGCTTGCAGACTGCCTCTGTTTCAGATTCACATCATAATTTTACTACACGTTTAGCCTATGGTCTTATCTTTTGCATATCTTGATTGATAGGCAGAGAAAGTCTTGACGTAGCATTGTATAGATTTTAAAAGACACTAATATGAATTTCGAAAAGGTATTTATATCAAAATCATATTTATTCCAACAATAAATAACTTTCGTATCTAATCAACCAATTTTTACATCAATTGGAATCCACGCGAAGAAATATCAATTCCGTTTTTCGTTTCCATTATATCTGAAGTCATTGTTACGACCTAAACATGTTTCAAGGCCGTTTTTGTATGTAAATATTTTTATTTTTCCATGACGTATCAACCGATTTTTCCTCAACTTTTTATTCTCGGTGAAGTGTGCTAGCTAACATTAGTGTAATATTTTCAAAACTAATAATTACGTAATCGTAACAAATACCAGATTGTGATTACCGCTGAAGCAATTGATAAACAGATTTTCCGAAAGACAAAGAATTCCCATTAATTTTGTCCTAGAAGGTCATGAAAAACAATGCCTAGTAACGGTTGTAGTGGAAAATTACTGAGTAGCTAGTTTTCGCGCGCGTTCGGTAGTACGCCGGGTGGCGCATGCGTATAGCGTCACTTGTTGCGTCCACGTGGCGAGGCTGTGGAGGCAATACACCACACAGGGGTGTGGGAAAAAGGGCGCGACAAACACCTGACCCGTCAACTCGACAATTTTAACGACAAGATTTAACGTTCCGCTTTGTGATTGTAACTACGTCAAAATTTCAAGAGCTTTTGAAGGTTTTGTAACTGGCGTAGTGTGGTTTGAAGCACTTGTCTAAATAAAAACCATCATCTTAAGTTCGTAACTTTTACAGAGCTGGGATGACAGAACTGCGCTAGGATTTTTGTGCATTAGTTTATTAATTTCTCAAAAGTTGTCTATACATTTTGACGGCCGCTGATGATAATTTTCTTCGTAGAACCAGTAGTTATAATGGTGTAATTGACACATTCTTGAAGACGACTCATCCATAGGACCCATCGGAAAAGTAACAAGGATTCAAGGGTTTCTTAAGTCTGTGTGTAGACCACTACAGATGTATACTTTATTATGGGATGCATTTTTCCCTTTTGTCTTAACCTAGCTTGGAGATAAGCGAACCACTAGTGACAAGGTTGCATTCGTCACAAAGTCGGCGCCCGCGCAACTCGCTTGCGATGCAGGTCACTGACCTCTCCTTGTGAGTGCGTCAGCTAGCTCTTTATAAAGAGCAAAGCGAGAAAATAAACGCGATAACCGCATCTGCACTACACTGTGAGTAGACGGTGAACGAACCATGTTAAATAGGTCGTAAACCGGTCATGTAAGTATTACATCGCAAGGGTACCGTGACATGGCAGGGTTAATTGGAGGTGCTCGAAGATGACTAAACAATCTTTGCTACCTCGCAGTTTCAGTTTTATACATAAAAGTGATAAGGATCTATGTTGTTAGTCTCCAACACTTTTTCAGTTTCAAATAAGATTCTCTTTTCTATAAATATTTTTTTTCTATAATTATAATCATTATTGTACTTTCTTTTTCTCTGTGATTATAAAAAGAATACCTGCAAATTGTCATTTGATTATGGTAACATAATGACATTGGAGATAGATAGATAACTTCACCTATAAAAACAAATATAGAGTTAGATGTACACTCACGTAGGACTATCTGTCTCATCTGAGCGTTTATCCGATTGCATCCTCAGCCGAGGTGTTTCGGAGCCCGGGGTCCACTTTCTGGCTTTTACTTCTCGACTTAACATGGTAGTCAGCATACTCCGATATTCTCACGGAGGTATAAGGAAATTACGTAACTGTAATTGAATCTCTTGAAGGCTAGCATATAAGTCGAAAAATCTATTCCAAACCTCTAAACTCGTTTGAATCTCATAAGTAAGGCAATAAAACTGTAGTTTTATATGGCCCTGCGAGCGTGCAAGGCTCGCCACAAATGTATGTAATGTAATAGACGTGCAAACGTGCAATGTCAGTAAAATGTCACAGTTTACGATTGAATGCTCTTGCGCAGAGTTCACGGACGCTCGTTACGTGGGATGCTAATTTTAAACTATTTTAAACATTTTTGAACGGTTTTTATTCATTATGAAATTAAAATGTATTGGATGGAAATATACTATAACTTTGTGTACTAAGAACTCCTAAATAAACTTTAAAGAAAGGATTCATAGATTCATAAAGTATATTGTATAAGTAAGTATATGTCCTATGGGTCTCAAAGACCTGGGCTCTGTCTATCCCGCAAGGGAAAAAGACGCGATAGTATGTATGTATGTATAAAGTATATTAATTGAAAATTTTCATAGTTATTATCTGAGTTAGGTATATAATAGTTATAAAATAAAACATTATTAAATTACAGTGGATGACGGATTCTGGTATTTTTGATACAATCATTTTCATTGATGTAATGCCCGTATCGGTCTAAATTCAAAGTGGCAAAATATTTAGAGAATACATTATTGGCAGCACAATATGTTGTGACGTTTCGGCTTTGATAAAATTCAAGGATAAGATTTCTTGTTTTGTAACATTCGATGAAATGTCCTTGACTGTTACAAAGTCAAGATCCTGATAGGATTTAAAATATATTTGCTGTCGTAAGTTAAAAAAAAAGAATATCTTTGTGGCAAGGATAAACGGTAAATAAAATAGTCATCACTGTTAGAATAGTTCCAAGAATATTATATTCTACTAGCTGTCGCCCGCTGTTCCGGTCACGTTAGTGTCCATCCCGCGGGAACTTACTTGTTTCCGATATGAAAGGAAGCCTATGTAATCCAGGTAATAACCTATCTGTGTGCAAACTTTCGTCAAGATCCGTTCAGCCGTTTTGGCGTGAAAGAGTAATAAACATCCATACGTCTTTACATACTCAAAAACTTTCGCGTTTATAATATTAGTAAGGAAGGAAGTAAGGATTTGTTTTTCTTATTCAGTGATTACTTGACTACTATTTACATGTAATATTTATTTCGTCTGTCATGTCTGTAGATAATGAATAGATATTTTTCCAATAGTACTAACTGTGTATTTTTTTTTATTTTACAGGAAACAATGTTTTCTGTATGATCAAAAGTTAACGTAACTGATTGTACCACAGAGTTAATGATATGTATTGTATGAGTACACATATCGTAACTTGTATGTATGACGTACAAATGTTAATAGCATTATACAAATTTTAAAGTTTTCTGATGCAATTGTAAAAGATATTGCATGCATGATCCTGTTTCTCCTTGATCGAGTTAATGCAGTTATTTGTGACGGAGAAAGTAATCTAGATTACATTGAATCGCTGAATTAGTGTTCCGCTTCTGTGCAATTAAAAATGCAATAAAATTTCTGATATGGGCAGATTTTTAAGACAAAAATGTGGACTTATTTGATGGTGCGCTTATTGATCCTACTTCAAGCTGTAAAAGATGTTAGCGACAATTAATCAAATGGTTAAACGTGCTTTTTGAAAAAAGAGTTGTATGTAGTAGAGTTTATGATTTTTGCCATCTTTCTCACAACGGCTTTAAAGTGTTTTTGACCGACTTCAAAAAAGGAGAAGGTTATTAATGAAAAAAATATATTGCAGAGTTCCACAGCCAACCATTTGCCCTGCCCCTACCCAAATACCATTCTCTCTCGTCATGCAAACTTTGTGTTTTACCAGTCACGGAAACGGAACGCGCCCGGGTGACATGTCAAAATCATCTGTTCCGTAATTTAAATAATTTTTGTGTATTATTTGTGAACAATTGTATGTAAAACTAAATTAATTACGTAAAATAAGGCAATAGTTATATGGAAGCAACAAGTTATCGTGAAATAGTAACGTGAATCAACGTTAAAAACTAGAAGATCGGCGCCGGCGGTTGGATTTGTTCAGCTGTCAAACCAAACAAAGGAAATTCGTGGATCATCATCAATTTAAACCGGGAGAGTATATTGTTTCATAATTTCATGATAGGCAGTGTATCTTCAAAAACAATAATCAGTATAAACTTAATTTTAAAGTAGCAATAGCAGTGAACTATATTTTGCCTACGAAGCTCAGTTTGAATCTCGCACCGTTTACCTAGTGCAATCGGTGATGACGACCTAAAACTACAGCTATAGGCTTATATATTCAGTAACAAATAATACTTTATACACTGCAACGCAAAATCTGCTGTATCCCTTTTGTTTCTTTTATGGCAGATTGTGAAATGTAAACTACCTACTTACTTCAAAAAAAAAAAATATAAATTGGTGAAGTTAACTTTTAACTTTTGCATAATTTTTTATATATTTTGATATACAATAAAACTCTAATTTCTACTTACTGACCCCTTTAATATAACATAAAACTCACTCTGTTTTTGAGGTCTCGCTAAGCTTGTGAAAACTGAGTTGATGACTATAAAACAATAGTTATAGCAAGAATACAGCTAATTTATTTCATTTATGCTTTAAATATCTATGTAGTTATTCTCAATAATATAATAAAATTGTCTTATTAAGTACAAAAAATTGCCCTCCGAGTTCTTAAAGTATAGTTTACCTTTACTTACATAATTAAATATATTTTCAGTTACTGACCACCTCATTCACTATGATGACACGGAAGGCCACTATCAAAGACCTAACCATGAAGCTGAGGCAAGCCCTGTTTGACCTTAAAGCGTGTCGTGAGGATAAGGCACAACTGTTACTGGAACGGGAGGAATCTGAAGAAGAATTTCAGAAAATAAATGATCGCCATAGTCAATTAAAAAATGAATGTATAAGTCTTCACAATAACAGTACAGAATTGTTGGAAGAAAACCTTAGGTTGAAAGAATGCTTAGAGCAAGCTAACGAGTGCCGTATGGTACATGAACGGGCCCTATGTCGCATAAATGAGTTAGAACAAAGCTTATACGATGCACAAAAATCTGCATTAGAGATACAAGATCAAAAAGATGCCGAAATATGTAACAAAACGCTTCATTTGTACAGCGAACTCATGGAGTGTGGCTCGGGACCGGTCATGGAAATACCTGCGAGTACTCCGCAGTCACAGTATTTTATTTTAAATAGTCATAATAAAATTAAAAAGTATGTAAAAATTAATAGAATAATAAAACGCACTAAGAAAGTATTATCTAAACAAAAAAAAATTAAATCTTTAGCGCAGTTAAGTAGGGAAAAACTGTGTTTGTCTAAGGAACTTAGATCATGTGAAGATGACCTATATATGGCTAGCCGTATATATGACACCGAGATTCATGAGTTGCAGTCACAGGTCTCGGAATTGCAACAGTCCTTAAATAATTTATCAAAAATGTATGAATTGTCCCAAAAAGATATAAGTAAATATATTTTAGAGGCCAAAGAATTTGTGGCTGAAGCTCACTATAATAAAGAGCGGTATGATGCTCTCTTACAAAAACAGCAGTGCTATAGTACTCCTGAAACGGCAATTACAATGTCACCTGTAATAGCCATTGTTCCCGAGTCTAGAGAATGTGATACTGGTAAATGTAACTTAGAAACAAGGATAGGTACGATAGAAAATAGTTTTAATAAAAAAAGGTTTTGTAACAAATTATTTATATACTCTGATAAATTAGGTCAAGGTCTTAGTAGCATAATTTTGAGTCACCTCAACCATAACTGTTCTGTCTACAACACATGTACACCCGGCGCTTCTTATTTAGACCTGGTAAACAGTATTACTTGTGACAGTCTTGATGAAAACTGTACAATATTAATATTATGTGGTGACAGTTCCTCTGTATCAAAAAGGAATATTAAACAAAGTATGGACAAATTAATTAATATAAATGAAAGAACACAATGTAAATTTATGATATGTGCCTTTCCGTATTCGGAATCTTTAGATAGGAAAAGCAACGAGCACATACACAATTTAAATGTACATATGTACAACATGACGTATCGTCATGGCGATTTTATTTTTTATTTAGATATAAATAAGTTTATAAGTAGATTTAAGTTGACTAACGATACTATGTATCTTCCTTTTAATTTTAAAAGACAAATAGCTACAGTAGTAGCTTTTAATTTACAAACTTCTGTTGTATGTAGTACAACTGCAAATAATTTTAAATTTGACACAGGTATTGCAACTAATGATATACCTAAAATACAAAATCCTCAGTCTGATTTAAACTAATTAATAAGACAACAGTCGAGGCTAAAGAATTAAATATTTTTCATCAGAATGTCCAAGGCATGACTAGCAAATTGTTAGAATTAGAGTTGTTTATATAAACAGTAAAGATTTGCATGTAGTTTGTGTGACTGAACATTTTATGCATTCGCACCAGCAACAGTTTAATGTAGAAAATTATTTATTGACAAGCTCTTACACCCGAGAGACTAAAGAGAAAGGCGGTAGCTTAATTCTAACTCGAAGTGACGTAAAATGTAAAGAACGTAAGGATATTGTTAGTCTTTCGGTAGATTGTAATGTTGAGCTGTCATGTATCGAACTAGGGAATTATATTATAGTATGTGTATACAGACCCCCAAGATCAGATTATAATACTTTAGAATCAGTTATTGAAGATGTCTTGAGAAAATTATATTGTTGTCGCAAAAATATTATAGTGTGCGGTGACTTTAATGTTGATTTGTTAGTTACAACAACTGAAAGTGTTCGATTTTTAAATGTCTTTAAATCATTTGATTTGGTTAATTTGTTTTTGGAACCAACTAGAGTTACTGAAGATTCTGCAACGTGCATAGATAATGTTTTCTGCAATTGCACTGCTGTTGACAAATATATAACTAAAAATCTAACCTCGGATCACTACGGTCAGTTTGTAAAACTTATAAATGATGTAGAAGTAGACTTACCAAAAGTAACCTTTAGATCTATAACCAAAGCTAAAATAAATGAATTTAAGAAAAAAATATCTGAAAAAATGCCCCTAATTGAAGAAACTAGAGATGATCCGGATGCTCTATATAATAAAATGTTTGGTATTATTGAATCGGAATTCAACAATACATTCAAAATTAAAAAATGTACTAAACGCATCGGTAAAAAATTTAGTGAATGGGTTACAACTGGTATTTACGTTAGTAGAAACAGGTTATACGAATTATTAGCTATGAAAGCTTACAATAAAAATACTGAATTTATTATTTCAACATGTAACACCTCAAATAATCATTGATACATTTAAGAGTTTGAACAATAAGAAAACTGGAGATTTGTGGGATATCTCTGTAGCTGTCATTAGTAACATCATTGAAGTAATTGCACCATATTTAGCTTCTATATTTAATAAGTGTGTAGATACTGGGACATTTCCTGACTTGATGAAGTTAAGTAAAGTCATTCCTTTGTACAAATCTGGCGATAAAAATGATCCCACTAATTACCGTCCCATTTCTAATCTGCCAGCTCTTAGTAAAATATTTGAAAAAATGATTTTTAATCAGTTATTAGCTTTTTTTAACATAAATAGCCTTTTCCATCGTGAACAGTATGGATTTACAAAGGGTCGGTCAACTACAGACGCGGGTGTAGCTCTGTTGAAATACATATATGATGCTTGGGAGGGAAAACAAAATGCTATTGGTGTTTTTTGTGATCTTTCCAAAGCCTTTGATTGCGTAGACCACAATACCCTTCTCTCCAAGCTGGAGCACTATGGAATAAAAGGTAAATCTCGCGATTTACTTGAATCTTATTTAAGTGGCCGAACTCAAAAAGTTAGTTTAGATAGGGTACAATCCTCCGGATCATCGGTTAAGATGGGCGTACCCCAGGGCTCTATCCTAGGGCCTCTGTTATTCCTCATTTACATCAATGACCTACCTTACTGTGTCAATACATGTAAGGCTGTACTATTTGCCGATGACACTTCTCTTGTCTTCAAAATTGATAGACAAACTAATTCTTTTGACGTGGTTAATAGTACTTTAGCTCAAGTGTTGGATTGGTTCACAGCGAACAATCTATTGTTGAACGCTAAGAAAACGAAATGTATTAAATTTTGCTTACCAAATGTTACAAAAATTCCAACACAAATAGTAATGGATAATGAACCACTAGATTTAACTGATAAAACAACATTTCTTGGAATAACTCTTGATGCCGGGCTTCAATGGGGTGCCCATATTACTACGTAAGCGGGTAAACTTAGTTCTGCAGCTTATGCTGTCAGGAGAATTAGACAACTGACTGATGTTGATACTGCGCGTTTGGTATATTTCAGTTACTTTCATAGTGTTATGTCTTATGCGATTTTACTATGGGGTAACGCTGCAGAAGTAAACACCATATTTGTCCTGCAGAAGCGCGCTATTAGATCTATATATAAACTTGGTGCTAGAGAATCTCTTAGAGAATTGTTTAAAGATATAAATATTTTAACTTTACCTTCTCAGTACATATTTGCGAATATTATGTTTGTGCGCTATAATCTTGATTTATATAAGAAAAATAGTGATATCCATGACCGAAACACGAGAAATAAAAATAAATTAGCTACACCAGTATTGCGATTGCAGAAAACTATGAATTCATTTTTGGGTTTAGGAGTACGCTTCTATAATAAAATTCCTGCAGAAATATTAGGTCTGCCTTTACTTAAGTTCAAAACGATTGTAAAAAACCAGTTAATAAAAAAGGCTTATTACTGCATTGATGATTATATTACTGATAAAAATGCGTGGAAATTTATATAAATTTATTTAATGTTAACAATTATTAAATGTTAAAATTAATCTATAGTATGAAAAATTGTATTTAATGTTAACAATGTATTCAGAGCCCTTCAGGCACGTAGGGACCAAGGCTGGATTGAGTTTCTTTCGGCGTATTCTTCTTACCAGTGGTCGTTCCGAAACGCTAGTAGTATTTCAATTTTGCATATATAAAAAAATATATAAGAAATAAAAATATGACGTTCAAAAAGAGATACATGTATCCAATTTTGAATAAAAATCTTTGACTTTTGACTTTTTTTTTTTCAAATCATCTGGGGCCAATATCTATTCTATACATATAATAAAACAGTAAAAATATTTTGTCTGTACATTTAGAATTTTTGACTGAAATGGATAGAGGGACACTTAAAAAATTATAACAGAAAGCAAAAAAATTTTTTTCGAATTTCGTGTCTTTCTGTCTGTCTGTATGTATGATCACGATTTTCTCCGAAAATACTGAACCGATTTACTTCAAACTTTCACCAATTGGTTTGTTTTAAACAGCAAAACATTTAAAGTTTGTTTCATCAAAATCGGTTCATTAAAAAAAAGTTATTGTCATTTGAATGAACTCAAGGCATGAGTTTACCTGCAGACATATAATAACAAAAATAAAATAATATAATAAGTGACATAAGAAAATTAAAACCCAAAGTCAATTCATCATCGACAGCTCCGTGGCGCAGCGGTCCACACGCCAGCCTGTGACACGGAGTGCCCGGGTTCGATCCCCGGCCAGGTCAAGATGGAAATGATCTATTTCAGATTGGCATGGGTCTTGGATGTTTATCTATTTATGTATTTATTATAAAATATAGTATCGTTGAGTTAGTATTCCATAACACAAGTCTCTAACCCACCTTGGGGCTAGCTCAATCTGTGTGATTTGTCCCTATATATTTATTTATTTATTTATTTATCATCATTATACGACAGCATTATACCTATCTATACTATCCATAGTAATCCATACTAAAAAAAAGGAGAAGCTGACTGACTGATATATCAACGCAGGGCCTAAACTATAAGGGTTAGGAACTTGAAATTTTGCGCAGGGGTTCCTTTTATAACGTAGGGGAGCACTAAGAAAGGATTTTTGGAAATTCATCTCCTAAGGGGGTAAAACGGGTTGCAAAGTTAGTATGAAACTTTGTCGTTTTTGAAGTTATTCGAATGAAATTAAGCATCAAGGTTCTTTACTGAAAGGTATGAAACACGAGTAAAATATTTTACACAAAAATCATCCCTTAAGGGGGTAAAATAAGGGTGCAAAGTAAGCATGAAACTTTGCCATTTTTGAAGTTAGTAGAATGAAATTTAGCATGGAGGTTCTTTACTGAAAGGCATGAAACACGAGTCACGAGTAAAATATTTTTCTCAAAAATCATCCTTTAAGGGGGTATAACGGGGATGCAAAGTTACTATGAAACTTTCCGTTTTTGAAGTTATTCAATTGAAATTCAATATTAAGGTGTTTCATTGAAAGTCATGAACTAATGTATTCCGGGTAATTCTACTGTTCCTGAGAAATCGACACTTACGCGGGCGGAGCCGCGGGCCAAAGGCAAACCTGACTTATATATCAACGCATCAACGCACAGCCGAAACTACTGTGCCCAGAAACTTGAAATTTGGCACAGGGATTCTTTTTATGATGTAAATGAGCAGTAAAAAAGGATTTTTAGAAAATCAAAGGGGGTGAAGTTTTATGGAATTTTCTCATTTCTGGACTTAGAAGTTTAAAAGTTTGGTACACAAGTTCTCAATTAAAATTAAAAAAGATTTGTTTAGGTGAACCAGACCACATTCTCCCTTGAAGGGGTAAAAAGTTTGTATGGAATTTTTCCATTTCTAGACTTAGAATATAAAAATAGGTATGTAATTTCTCGATTACAATTAAAAAGATCTGTGTAGGTGAAATGTATAAATCCGCTCCTTAAGGGGCAACATGAGGGGGAGGGGCGTATTGACATTTTCTCATTTCTGGACGTTCTGGATTACAATTAAAAAGATGTATGTAGGTAAAACCGACGAAATTTTCGCCTGAAGGGATAAAATAGCGGAGTAAAGGTAGTATGGTTTTTTTTTCATATCTAGACTTAGAAGTATGAAAATAAGTATGTACATTCTAGATTACAATTCAAAAAGATCTGTGTAGGTGAAATGTACAAAATTCCCCCCTTAAGGGATAAAGGGGGGGGGGATTGTATGGAAATTTTCTCATTTCTGGACATAGAAGTATAAAAATAAGTATATATGTTTACATTACAATTAAAAAGATCTGTGTAGTTAAAATGGACGAAATTTCCCCTTGAAGGGGTAAAATAGGTGGGGTAAAGTTTGTATGGATTTTTTTTATTTACTTAGATATATGTCAATTAGAAGTTCTCCATTTCAATAAAAAAATTAAGGGCTAAGGATCTATGCAGATGAAATGTATTAAATTCCCCCTTAAGGGGAAAATGCAGAGGGGGAGGGATTTGTATGGAATTTTTATCATTTCTACAGTTCCCAAGAAAACGACATTAACGCGGGCGGAGCCGGCCGCGGGCAACAGCTAGTTTAGAAAATAATTTCGTAGTCCGTCTGTTTGTCAAGACGAGATCCCTTTTCTTAGGATCGTCTGGAGGTAACAGGTTTATGTTTCTGTTATTTCTTAATCTTTCGCGCTTCAAACACATTATTATGTTGTAAGTATACTTAGTTGCACTTTGATTTATTTATTTTTGTTTACATTTTAGTTACATCCATCGTGATCGAACGAGACTGGAGTATTCATAACAGACCTAATATTTATGAAAAATATATTAAATAGAAATCTGTCACCGAAATATACCTGCCACAAATTTGTGTTTAGCAAAATAACTTTTACAGCGATTTGATTTAGGTTTTCTAATTATAAATAAACTGTTTAAGTGAATTTAACCAATAAATTCTAATTTTAATTAGGTCTCGTGACCAAATACGGAGGGTCCGTATTTGGTCAAGAGACCTAATTAATTTTTTCATGTCAAACCCTTTTCATGTCAATAAATACTACTAAATATTCCAATATTAACAATAATGTGTCAACTTACATACTTCTTGTCAAGGCCATACAATTACCAATTTACGAAGGTTTAAACACCGTAAGGCCAACCAGATCTGCAAGATAATTCAAGAATTCATATAGGTACGAAATAGTAATGAGATTTGCAGTTGTATGACATAAATGAGTCTTAAAGGAATATTATAATTTTTATAGTTCTCAGAAAAACCTGAGAATCAGAGTATATTTTTTACGATCAAAGCATTTTTGATAGAATTTAGTGTTTATCCACTAAATTCTATCAATAATCCTTTGATCGTAAAAAAAATTACTCTGATTCTCATTTCTTATCTAACAAGTTTAAGATGTTGTATTCTAAAATAGTTATTATTTGGATATACCTATCAGGTTTTCAGTTTTCTTTATAGTTTAGGTTTGATGTGAAATAATTGGTATTGGAGGAACGCCGCATCACGATCAGAGTGGAAGTCCCATCAAGAGTTAGTGTTGCATATGTTCAGCAGTGGACGCAAATATGATGAGAAGAGAAGAGAGGGATGGATGATAAAGAAAACAGTTTATACTGTCATAGTAGAAATGATACCAGTGTCACAGAATTAATATAAGTACTAACGCCAGACGCCAGTGTATTGAGAATGACTGCCATTTATAAACATTCTCAAACTAGGAATTACACAATCATTATGATAATGTATGTGCTATAACAGTCTTTATATCTTACTGCAATGAAAAAAAAGAAGTTAATAGTGGTGGATATAATTTGATTGCCGTTAACGATACGCTGTGGCCAACAATTGACTGAATGGAATGCCTATTAGCAAAATGAATGGTTCGTTAAGTGTCAGCAGGGTTCTAATTATTATATTTGTCATTTCCCCGGCAAATTATCTGAAAATACTTGATAATAATGAATATTTGTTCCTCTAAAAATATAGCTGAAACGGTTTACCAGCCATTTCGAATTATCATCATACATTACTTATATAATATATATAGTAAATAATATATATTATTTACTATTATATAGCCGATACCTAATGTTTCCACCACCACGGCAAGTTCAGATATATATGGTAGTGACGTTCACACCTATAACCTTAGATCGTCTCAGTCCATAATACTAAATGACGCTCGGTTGATAACATCATTGGGGTCATTTACCCTTTAAAACCCAATGTTCACGGTTTTTTATTTCGCAGATACATCTTCATCTTCTCGGGTCGTGTTGTGTGTATATCTTTTTTAGGTTCTGTACTCAAAGGGTAAAAACGTGACCATATTAATACGGATCCACTGTCTGTCCGTCTGTCTGTCATCAGGGTTTATCTCATGAACCGTGATATTTAGACAGGTGAAATTTTCACAGATGATGTATTTTTCTTGATGATTTAACAACAAATATTAAAAAATAGAATTCTCGTTTTTGCTCGATATTGACGGCAACAGATAATTGCCTGAAATATTCATAAAATATATTATGACTAATATTATTCACTTAAAAAATAAATAAAGCAATATATTTTTGGGAGGCTCCTATACAACAGGCATGATTTTTTTGCCGTTTTTATAGGCAATGGTATGTAATATGCATACGTCGTGCACGAGTTCTAATCGCACTTGCCGGTATTTTTTATATTATCATAGACTAGATTATATTAACAGTAATAATAGATTACCTATATTTTTTATTGCAGTGAAATGTTTATCTAAGAAAAAAAAAATAGATATTTAATCTATCTTACATAAACATATTTAACGGTACGTGTTATTTGTCTTATCATTCGAGTCCGTTTTCGCAGATGTTTGTTTTATGTTATTGTTTATAATGTGGTTTTCCGCACTTAAGTCTAAAACAACGCGAGTTTAATTGCGTGTTAATTTAATAAATTATATATCATTTTGATAAATTGAAGGTATAAATCTACGCAAGCACCTGTCTAATAGCAATGTATTGTACCCTATTATGTAAGCAATAACGGGATAGTCACAATCTCAGACAAATTGCTTTACACACTTTACAAAGATATCAGAGAATTGATCAATCTAGAATCGAAATTGCGAAAGTTTGCTGGATTATAAATATAAACCTTTTTTTACATGTGGAAAATGCATTATGCTTAGATACTAATCTGCTACGGGGGTATAGAACAGTTATGCGGGACGAGCACTTGTTAAAATGCAACATGATTGCCCTCTCCAAGCCATATTACCGGAATGGTGGGCACGGTGTAGCTACCACCACTCTTCCACCACAGTATAAATATGAACGTAGCACTTCTCCTCTGGTTCTCCTTCAAAGACTGAGAACATCAAAGATTTCTTAGTTTTAGGGGTTATTCTTAGTGTATTAGTGGCCAACATTTGTGTCAGGTTTTTTTAATTGCCTTAAGGCATGCGATACCGCTTAACAATCGCCGTCTATTGACATTAAAAATGGCGGCCAAGACCATTGATTTAAACTGCCGTCCGAAGCTCACCTTCCGGAGAATAACGAAAAGTATTATCAATTATTTCTCCTACGCGTTAAAAGAACACTCGGGGTAAGACCAAAAAAATAGCGCTGATTTATATGCAGTTTTTTTCTGATTTAGCGACTTGTTTAGTTTTATAACATCTGCAGCCTTCGCCTTGCCGATCTTCGTGTGTCTGCGTAATTTAATGGAGATCATTATTAATGCTTAGTTTTATTCTGACTTTACAAGATAAAAATAAAACACATATTGGCGTATCTTGAGCTTGAAAATCTATATTCAAATAATATAATGGAAAAATTTTACAAAGTGAAATACAAGATTTGTGTTTGTTTATCAGTAAAAATTGATGAATTTATAGATGATAATCAATTTAGAATCAAAAGCTATTATAGTTTATAAGTTTATTTAACTCGAGATCTTAACGTCTCATTCATAACAAAGATTTAATTAGCTATATGTTTATACAATTTTCCTGAAGAAACAGCAATTATACATAGTATATGTACGTCTAGCTTGATATGACATTTAACGCACATTTCCAGTAAATATATATCCTTATTCTATTATCAATCTATTAGCGTCAATTTATAAGACCTCATTGCGTTACTACTCAATTATTACAACGCAAGATATGTGACGCCGGCAATCCATTCAAACACTTGTATGATCGACGGGACGTTCTTGTTCGAAAACGGGACACATCTTTTTACAAGCTTTAATTAAGTTTCACCTGCCTCGATATTGTCCGTAATCTTGTAAGTTAATTTTGATCCACTTCACGGTTACCAATTGAGTTGAAATTTTGTATGCATGTGTAAATCATATGATAATACAATATTATGGAATCGTTGCGCTGGCCGGAAGGTGGCCATAGAAACGTAACTGCACAAAATTGTAGAAATTTACGTGTTTTAAAATCACTAGTGTTATGCGCTGAATTAATTAAATACATTAAAGTATTTGTATAATTTAGATCGATCCTTACACAAGATCGTCCCCTTGTAGGAATTTGAAACAGATACATATGAAATTTAAAAAAGTTATATAAATGTCGTTTTGGGCAGCCTAATGAGAATAATACTTGCGCAGTTGCGACGTTTTTCGATTGCGCAGCACCTGATTGGGTGGCATGCTATTCCAATGAGACCTATCCATAAATTTTGCTCAAACCAAAATAGTTTCGTAGAGTTTCGCGCCTAGACGAACCCGTGCTCGTAGCTAGCTACTACAGGGTCTACGCCGTGCTACGAAGTGCAAGCGCAGGCGCCATGCTTTTTCAGGTTTAAATTATTAATATGGATGTTGAATGGGCAAAATTATTATTAGGCAACCAAATTGCTATAAGAACAGGCATAAAACAAAACTTAATAGTTGATGGAGAGGAAACTTAATACTATTTCTTCCCTTTTTTTATCTGTTAGCGTAGCTACTTCAGTTCAGCGACTTCGTTAAATGTAACCTTTGCATTCTAAGACTGTGTAATACTTCAGTAACGATGAAACTATGAAACTGCATAGGGATTTTACAAGAAAAAAAAATTGTGTTAAACGTTTTGTCTTTTGAAATTATTAATATACAATATGATTTTAAACCATATTGAAATCCTGGAATCAGAATCAATAGGAATACAAAATTGCAAAAAAAAAGGCAAATAGCGAAAAAAAAAATTACCAACTTTTTTACAAACTTTAAGCTTTTTTTCTTGCTATTCTATATTTCATCAGGGATTCTAATTTCAGGAGTTCAATATAGTTCAGACGGTTAAAATCACGCGGTATGTGTTTCATGTAGAAGCATCAACAAAAGGAGCGAAATTGATGCCTAGGTATTTATTATTCCTACAAACATCTGAATCACGTGCAAATGAGTGAGCGTTTACCGCAATGTGTAAATCATTCAACATATTTGCTTGCCCATCAAACCAAAAAAAAAATGGTATCTTGGATTTACAGGGCAATAGTTGGCAAATATTAAAACGCATATCTATCGAATCACAAATCCAAGTCTATTATAAAAGTATGCGTTTGTTTCGTACTCTTTAAATATACGTCGAGTCAACGCCAATATAAGATATAAATAAACAGCTTCTACGTTTGTATACATAATATCACATTGTCGCCACTATAGTCGACACATGACGCGCTTTCAAGGCCGGCTGCCTTTCGACTCGCAGCAAATTAACATAATATACTACGTTAATGTATAACAAATTATACGTAGATAACTGCGGAATGTGAACGATTTTCCTCTACTGCAGCTATGGTCGCCATTAATCGTTACTATGAATTGTACACGTGTCTTGTCTCAATTAGACGTGACAGAAGATAATTATATTGCTCTTAGGGCTTGCACACATTACAAGAGCCGAATTTGAAACGGCGGGATCCAAAATTCTTGTGGAAATGTAGTTTCGTGTAATAAACGCCCATGTTTATAACAATATGTGGAGTAACGCTCAGCTCTTTATTTATTAAATAAAGTAACTATGGGCTATGGAGACAGATTAGATCGTAGTCGTACTAATGACAATTTTTGAGCAGCATAGTTTTATTTCATTTATTGTCGGTAATCGTAACAAATACCAAATACCCTTAATAAGAAAATTCAGTCCAAACCTAGAAGTAATCTTCCCAACTCTAATTCTCATATCAATTATGTCCTTCTATTACCGGACCGCTTAAACATCCAAAAATTACTAAAACTCTACCATAAAACACTTTTTACTTGTCTAAGTCGTACTATGTAATACTCTGACGGAATAGCCGTCAGCACACCAGACACCCTTGAAAAATTATTATTTTTAAGGTCAAAACACAAATGAAAAGGATTTAGATCAACCCAAAGATAGCAATAAAAATAAAAATCTCATTAGTGACATTGACGTGAAAATGGTATTAATCAACAAAAATTACAGGAGTTCTTCAAAACCGTGGTCTCTGTCACACGAAAAATTAAAGATAAGGCCATTAGGCCTTTTCAATAGCTAAGAAGAAGAAGCGATAGTAGGGTATTAGATTATACTCAAGAAATATACAAAAAAGTTAGTAAAAAATATAGATTAGAACACTCATGCAGGCCGTCTAAATCCTGCCTCAGTTCTGCAAGCTGCCTGTCTGCAATGTTCTACACAAATGGAGTATTATAATTAACCTTTACTGCCCGAGGGTTCAAATACAATGAGACTATTTAGAAACTAGGCACATTTAACAATTTACATTGCATATAATATCCTATCGAATAACTATTGATGATCATTTTTTTCCTTTTTTTTTTTAATAATTAATTTAAAACTATTACATACATACACAATAATAAATGCTAATACTACTTAACATTTTTATATAAATCTTATAAAAACAATAAACTTAAAGGTAAAAATTAAATTCTTGATTATGTATTTTTTTTTATAAAAATAATAATCAGGATCTTGGAAAAGGCTTCAACGATTTCCATTAAATTTTGTGTGTAGTAGCTTGTTGGAGTAAAAATCGATCTAACTAGGTCCCATTCCTAGGGAACTTCCTGATCACCCAGGTACCAGGTACCATTATATTATGTACACATGAGTAAAATAATATGATAACGCCCAAACTTTATCAGTGAAGAGTAACTCCAAACATAGTGGCCATAGGTCATATGCTAATATAATCTCGTGACTCTATTATCAGCAGTTATCGAGTTATACCATGTTTTTAGTTGTTGAGAAAAATCTTTTTCTCAAACATGCTCGGAAATGTAGGCATTATTGTAGCAAAAGAAGACACAAAGTTTGTAATTCTTGGCTGGTGCATTACTTTACCGGCCTAGGCCAGGAAAGTAAGTATGAAAATTCATTCCTGGCCGCTGCTTAAATCTTTTTAATTCATCTATGTAACTGATACCATGTACATAACTTTGTCATACAGCCCATTGCTACTACATTATAAAAAATGCATTTATCGAGATTATAAGTATATGAATATGACAATAATTTAATTAAAATGTTGATATAAAATCACACATGCTTAATTTTCGTTGCGAAAGAAAATAATAATATATATGGTATTAATTTTTTGTATAATATATGACTGGGCTGTATGTGCTATGTTTCCTTAGCACTAATTGATAATTGAAAATTAAAAAAGAAAATAACGCGGGAATGTACTTTGAAAACTCTACTCGTCCTGCAATCCCTTACTTCCCGGCCTCTGCAGTAATGTACTATAAATAATCGTAAATATAGCATAATATATAGTCTATATAAAAAGTACAAGTGGTAAAAAAGCCATTAGGAAAAAAATAAAACAATAAAAAAAATATTGACATTGCATTTATATTATTATTATTTAACATTTAATTGTTTTTGACATGAATTGTAGTTTAAATGTTTTATTATTACCTAGATTAGTTTTATTATTTTGTGTTTATTTAATAATATATTGTTGTAGTGCCCTTGCAGGGTTGCATGCTGTCCCTCAACGATTTATAGTCTTTTTGTGAACTTTTACCACACATGGAAACAATAAACGAATTGAATTGAATTGAAACTTCGAAGTTAGGAAACACCTAATATTAGATGATGATTTTAAGATTTTTTTATTACGTGTACAGAACTTTACTATTTTTTTTATATGTGTAAGAATATACGTATACTGGTAGAGGACTAAAATTCCACTTGTCTACAAGTTTGAAAGTACTAAATATTCTTCAGGCAATTTATTTAGACTCAACTTTTCAATAAAAGGGTTCCGTACCTTAACAGGTAAAAAGGATCACTCGGTTGTCCGTTTGTCTGTCAAAACCATTTTTCTCAGGAAGGCGTGGAAGTGTTATATAACATGTTAAAATCTACAGTCCCTTGTAGCTGTGAAAAAATATAATTTCTAGGTAATTGAGATTTGAGGATATGACCGATAATAAAAAATGTAGCTTTCGCGGTCACAATCACTAACTAACATTATTATGTTAGGAACTTGCTGCGATTATTTTTGAATTATTCACGGTAAGTCCCGTAGTAATAATAATAGCCGATTATGTTGTAAATGTTGTCAATTTATTCAAAATCGCATGAAGATCAAAACTTTGATTCTGGTGTGATTTTGAAGTTTTGATACTTGCCGCAGATCTAAGATCATAAAATTTTGTATCGAAATTTGGAGCAAAATCGAAAGACGTAAATTTGTAGTTAGGGCTAAAAGAATATTTTTTTGTATGGAATCCTCGGTGCGCGAGTCTAACTCCCACGGCCGGGTTTTTTGCTTACTACGAGTTGCAAAAAACAAAAGGTGGGTTAAAAAGACATCCAAATGTTAAAATGTATGTATCTTAAAATGTATGTGTCTTATAACGAACTTATAGCTGTGTGGTTTCCGGCAGAGTAGAATAGGACCACTCCTAGTCTTCCCATGTAGGTCGTGCGACTTAGGAAATACAAGCTAAACAAAGCTTATAAACATCAATAAGACCTCTCCAACCCGTCTGGCCAGCGAGGAGAGTGAAGGTCAAATCCTCTGTCTGCTCTGGCCAAGTATGGCTCCAGTACATAGGGTCATCTTCCTGCAGTGGAGACTAAAAAGACCTGATGATGATGATAACGAACGATTTCAAGTTACCACCAGGTCGATGTGAGAATGAAATACTTTAAAATATTTAAATTAAATCACTTAATACGGTTTTATCGCGTTTATTACATTATTTACACTTAACGTATCAAAAACTTTGCAGTTTTCATGGTCGCAGTTCTAAGTTGACATTAGTCAATAGGTACTAATATAGACAAATGTGTAACAATCGCGAACACATTAAAAACTTAGAAATCATTGATACTTTAAGAGGGTATTATTATAGTATCCTACAACCTGACACTTTTTAAATGGTTTCTGATTCCTCCGTGTGGATTCCGTCGTAAAACTTAAACTAAACAAATCGTGGTCGTTTATATGGTGAAGATAAAATCACAGGTCACCTTGTCATGTGAGTCAATATCGAACACGAATGACAGCTCGGGTGTTATTATTGGGGACAGAAAAAATGAAAGATTGAATTGGTGTGTGTATTTAATTCCCATGTAGGTGGCTAAGTGTATATATGTAGTTAAATAACCCTTCTTTAACATAGCGCCTTTTTTATGACATTTCTATTATTTACTTAAGTGGAATTAACATGTTTTATAAAACAACGGGTTTTTGACGTGATAATGTCTTATAAATTGATGAACGCCGGCTACACGTTCTGTGTGCAAGCGAGAGCGCGGAACAAGCAATAGAGAAGCACGATCGGCCTAAGCGTTCGGCTTGTGACGCATCTATTTCTCTTCCATCGTTATCAAGTAAAACTATAGTCCGTAAACCGTCTTTACAAACAACCAATTTTTCAATGACATTTCGTTTATTTACCTAATAGGTATTTGCATGTTTTGTAAAACAACGGATTTTTTAAATTATGTTCTATATCTACACTAAAGGGGACAAAATCCAAAACATAAAGAGAATATAAAAAAGCGCCAAGTGCGAGTCGGACTCGCCCATGAAGGGTTCCGTAGCAGCAGGTAACATAATATAAAAGTTCTTGTTATATTTGTATTGATTTGATGAAAGGTAAATTGCGGATTACAATTTATGACGTACTAATTAAAAACTACTTACTTAATAGATCTCGTTCAAACCAAATATTCGGTGGAAGTTTGCATGGTAATGTACATCATATTTATTTTCCGGCTGCCATCTGGTAGTCGTTAAAGGAACTACGTCAGAGGCCGAGAAGCGGTTCCGTAAAACTCTTACACCAGGGTGTGCATGGTTGTGTGTCACCTACCGTGTCACCTACACGAAATGATTATGATGATTATATTGACAAAAAAAATGATATTAGAAACCTCAATATAATTTTTGAAGACCTACCCATAGATAACAGGGATGGGTTTGATGAAATTTTTTTTTTAATTTTTTGTGAAAATCTTAATGTGGTTCACAGAATCCATCTACTTATCAAATTTCTACAGTACAGTTCTTATAGTTTCGGAAAAAAGTGGCTGTAATATAGGGACGGGCAGACAGATAGTCATGACGAATCCATAAGGGTTCCGTTTCTTAGAATTTGGTTAGGGAACTCTAAAAAGTCTTGTTATGCTACCAATTTTTTTTTTCTTTGTAATTTGTTTTAATGTGATACACAACGTATATTAAAAAAGCGGTAAAATATGTAAACATTTGAAGAGTTTATCGATAAAAGTCTGGCTGTTTATTCTAAGAAATGAGCATGATTTGTTTAGGAAATCGATTAACAAAACATCGCAAAGGGTCGATGGAATGCCATAGCTACGACTGTAGGCGTGCGGCCTTCGGCAGTACATACGTATGCAATTGACAACCTCGCTAAATGGTAGACGGACGAAGTTCAATGTTTATAACGTTCAGGTGCCCCACCTTAAAAGGGCCTCAGAGTTATATTCAGATTTAGCAAATTATGAAATAGACATAACTAGAAGGAAAATATTTTTTTAAATGTTATTTATATTGTCCCACTTCTGGTGTTGGGAAAACATCTCTCTCGTCCTTACACTATATCCAACTATAAAAAAAAACTATTGACAAAATATGCGGTTTGATAAGGCCATACGTACAATTAATCTGTTAAAATGAGTTTTCTTATATAAAATTTTAAAATATAAAATCAGTTGTAGAATCAAAACTCAATTGATTACGTAATTGGGCACCAAACGCAAATTCGCGACGCAAAACCTCCGCAATTTGCAACATGGACGCCAATGGGTCACACACAATTATTATTAGTTTCAATAATGAGACGCAGTAGAACAGGATTGGCGACGGCGCAGGGCGCGGCTGGTGGAGGCACGAACGTGTGACGTGGCGTGACGTCGTGTGACGTGACTGCACATGTCAGCGTAAACAATTTGTTGTTTGTAAACATCTAACGTAAACACAACCACGCTGTCAATGGTTCTCGGAACTGTGTCTAGTCTAGTGCGAATTCAATAGATACGAAAATGAACTTGTTGTTATCAAAGCCATCAACACAAATATCGCCATAATTGAGACGTTTTCCTTATGTGCCTACTTATTAATCGATAGAAAGGTTTCGGTTATTTCTAATTTTAGGCATATTATGTTCAAGATGTTTGCGTTAAATATATGATTTGCTCTTTCCCCTTAGAGATCATGATTACAAGCCACCGAAAATATGCAGGCGATATGCTCAAAGGCCCTCATTTTACGTTTTACTTAGATATTAAACTAAGAAGTTTAATAGAAACATTTCTCGCGTTTCTATTGTAATCTTATTTAGTTATATCAGTAACACATTTAATGAATGTATGGTTCAATCGATTACTTACCTAAATATTTGTAGTACAAGTAGTATAACTAATTGCGTTGCAAAAATGAATTCTATAATTAACATTAATTAATAGAGGTTTTATTCTTAAAAACTAAGGACTATTATTACCAAAACATAATGTAAGTGTTTATAGGAAATGTATCTAGATTTGTGTACAATTGTGAAAGTATATAACTACCTCTATATTCCTTTACTAATTCTATTTGCTCAAATTGCCGAACCGATAACTTAAATTAGTCATACTTGACACTCGTATTACAAAAACGACACTCAATTTCAAACCCCATTATTTAAAATCGCATTACTTTACCACATTATGGATTATATTCATAGATATCAGAATATTACTAGGTACTATAATAATTCTATCAGTTTATATTCTTAGCAGAAAATAACTCTGATGGCCAAGAAAATGAGTTCGTCTTTTAAAATGTTTATGATGCTAGTCTAGTCTAGATACCCATACAATACAGAAAGGAGAGAATTTTGTTTTGTAAAATAGTAATCTCACAGATCACTTAAATGGCTGCATACCTATAGTCTAAGCCAAACAGAAACTAAAAAAATGCGTGTCTAAAAATATGACACCAACATAAGTTATAATGGTGCGCAATTACATTATAATATAATACATTAAAATAATAAGTTTTGTATTCTATAGGTAAGCCTTAGAGTTGTTCGTTTAATACAGATTGTCCCGATCAGTACATGTCACATTGTCTTCACGGATATAAACGCCATGGAAAAAAACCATAGCGGACCGTTACCTTTATGGCCGCCATCAAATTTCTACATTCTTTTGCACGTCAATTCGTAGCATATACCTGCGAGCATAGTTTTAGACCGTTGCGCCTTTAGTGAGCTTGATTTAAAGGCTACATTTGAATGAATTGAAATATCTATTAGTGGAGTTGAGTGACCGTGAAGTGCTAATTTGACAGTATGAGACCTTTTGCCAAGAATTTCAGTTGCGAGGATATTGAGCGTGAAAATGTTTACTTATAGGATTTTTATTCGAAACGGACTTAAAGTTTTAAAACTAAATATTATCTCTGATATTATCATATAAACAGATTTGACATAACAAAAGAAGTAGTGTACCTAGAAAATTATAAAGAGGTTGGGATGATCAGAATGTTCTGTAAGTACTAGTACTTATTCTCTGGTTCTGCTGATATTATAAAACAAATCATGCCCAACTTAATGTAATCTTTTGATCTAATTATCTAAATGATCTTGTATTATTAGAAAATCAACGATACCATATTGACTGGAAAATGTCGATCCTTGAATGATGTTATCTCTCACCTGAGCAGCTTCGGAGCCTAGGATCGACTTATGTTAAATAATGAATTTAACTTAATTTATAATGCAGGAGATAAATCAAACTTTCTACGGCTGAACCTTCCGGCAATATTTTAATCTCGAAATCAGGATCGCTAGAAAAACAGAAAATCATTTTTAAAAAATTGGGACTCCTATTCAAATTCAGTGATCAGCAGCAGATTCTCGTTTGAACAACATCGTTTTGAACTTTGGGAGAGTGGTGTTTCGGAAATTGAGTGTGTTTTGGCAATCCTTTCCTCGACAACTAGCTGCATCCACCGGGCCAGGATCTACTCCAAATCTAAGCAGGATTCTGGTAAGCTGATTTCATATTTATCGACATCCAGCCCACAATTTCGGGTTCAAATCATCCCATTCAAATCGGCATTTACTTTTAGATGACCCTTTGTGTTGTGTAGCTTGATTCATAACCTAATTCACCAAAAACGCATTTTGCTACATATTTTTGGAGCTAAGTCTCAATTCTGTATTTTGATTTTTATTTCCAGCAGGTTTAAAACCAATCAGCCTGTATATTCAGTTGATTTGATTTTAAAGTCAATGGCACAACGCGCAACTACCTATAACAACTTAATTTCTCATGAATACTATCTCGTAATTGTTTTTTTATTACTACAATTATGGAATGTCCATCGCGTCTGGCATTAGTAAATTATCGTGTTCAATCGATCAACTTTCACTGGAGAATACGAGATGGCTACCGGATTGATGCGACCCCGAAACTTTAAGATCGCGGCTCGAAATAGAAATTGGCTCCTCGTAAATCTTAGCGTTGATTTTGTATAAAAGATTGGTGAAGATAGGTATGTCTTCACAAATCTTAACATTTTAGCTCGATACCTAGAGATAATATCTGGGTATTTGGATATGATTTGTAATGTTAAAACTAAGTGCCTGAATACCTCAAAAATATTATCGGTATCTAATTAGGTTGATTTAAACTAAACATAAATTACTTAATGATTTAATAACGATAACATTTGATATAAATAATAATGGAGGTGGCTTAAAGCAAGTTTTTCTAAAGTAGTTTTATTATTTTTGCTGATATTTTAATTTCCAGAGATTTAATGATTCAAAACGTTTATGAAATTAATTAAACTTAATTTAAGAGTTCTATTTTAGGCGATTTAGCAATAATTAAGTACCTAACGTATCTTAATTATTTTTAACAAAGGAAGTATTAGAAAATCTACATATTTATCTTATGAAGAAAACTCTAGTAGGATTTGACAATATCAAATTATTTTCGTACCATACGTAATTAACTTCTATTGAAAATAAATATTAAACATGGTGATATGCTATATATAACTTGGTATCTAGATCTTTTTACTCTCACAACCCGCCAGGTCCCCTAGGGGGTACCTGTGGACGTAGGCGAAGCGGTAGACCACAGACACGATAGCGGGATGACATCGACAAGTTATTGGGAAATTGGCAGCAGGCTGCATTAGATAGGGGTCAGTGGGAAAAGAAAGGCGAAACCATTGCCCAGCAGACATAAAAAAAATTTTTTGATAGGGAAAATATAACGAACTATTTTTTGAAGGAATATAAATATATCTACACCAAATACAAGTAAATTTCTCGTTTATTGTTTGATTACCTGAGCATAATTTTCAAGATCTTGGTTAATGATTGTTAGTCGTAAATTTTACAAAACATCGAATGTAAGGTTTTTTAATATTTATAATTTCCTTGGTAGTAGGTTCTGCTTTTAATGTATCCGGTTGCATCCAGCCAGTCATTATGAAGGCTTTGACGCATTGGCAACTGGTATTGCTTATATTTATTACAGTTTATAAGTTACCTCTGTTTTTATGTTTATTTATTCGCTACAACATACTATATGCAAATTTAGATCGATGTTGCACGCATGACACAAAGTAATTTAATATCTTAGCTTAACCCGGAAACATACAATGGTTTCCAATCCAATTATTTCGCCGTTATCTGGTACGAAGACAAATTAGAAATGTAAATAATGTTTAAAAACTGGGCAAGAGTGAGTTGGGTTCTTACACAAAGGGATTTGGATTCTTACTTTTTTACTCTTAAGAACGTATTATATTTAACCTAAAACACAAAAAAACATGTAGAAAAGGAATATAATAGTGTAGAGTTGCTAGCCGCATCACCTTTGAATATAATTTCTAAGATTTGAGCTCCTTGCCTCGGCCGGCTTCTACGGTCAGAGTGGGAAGAGAGGCAGCTAGTATACTCTACGTTTTTCTCTTCTCCCAGGTTTTTTCTTTTTCGAACTCAACAGCAGCAGAACGAGATTTTATAATATTCCCGCAGTTTCAATCCTAAGGGCAACTTAATAAATCAGACACTTTACAATATGCTCTTTATAAGCTAAGGCGTAATTATAATTAGCATAATCATTACTTCGCTTCGACCGGTTATGATAATGTCGCTGATCGCATTGTAGCCGATACGTACGGTCGCGTCGATAAGTGGCTAATTTTAGAAATCTAATATTACATAACTCTTGCCATTATATAAAGTGATCAGATCCTGTAATAATCCACTTTTTGACACATCCTAGTCCTATATGAATAATCATTGTTTCATGACGACAAGCCTTGTTATTTTAGTTAATAGATTTTTTAGGGAAGGCAGACTTGAGTGAAAACCTTACGTATAGATGTGTTGTTGTGACTTAGCATTTATGAAAATATCAATCACTTTTGAATCCAATTTTAGCCTTCCGCTATCTCAGGCTTATGGATGTTTAACGGTTTAGGTCATATGTATATTCGACTGTGATGAAATAAAATAACCCCTTCTCCTAACTCAAATAACATAAGGAGATTTTCAAGAAAACTTAAAAACAAAGCTGCGCTATAAAAAATATAGCTCTTGTTACCCAGAAATAAGGATTCTAACAATACGTACGTCCAAATTCGGGTGGACTATAGATTCTCATTTATATATCTACTTAGATACTTGAACTCGAAAATCAATACACTACTTTTTTGGGAAGTCGTGTAAAAATTTTTTACACATTTTCTTTTTTTAAACAGTAAAGTTCAAATTTATATTTTTAAAGTAATAAGATAATTTGCAAAGCATTCCAAAACTTCTGATATGACTATATATTATCTGAAATATGAACTACAAGGTGTGAAGCATGTCAGACTCATCAAAACCCGATGAATTATCCGCACGTCTGTACCTGAAGTACGCAAAAGGTCATCAAGTGGGCAGCAAGACGTCTCGCGGTCGGAAATCGACGATCTTCATATTCATAATTCGATGATTAACGCGATTAATAAAACTCTTCTGTCTAATTGAGGTCGCGGCCCTTCAATTATAACCATCATTATTATAACTACTCTTATTTGTAATAGATATAAGGTTCAATTTGGCCCGGTCGAGGCGCTATCTTGTATCACGTCTTTATGTATTAGGAAAAGTTTAATTGACTAGTCCCCGTATAATAGATCCGACTTCTAATATTATGCGATAGACATTTTTTAAGGTTACTTATACTTAGAGCCGATTTCCAAAGGATTAAAAAACAGAGGAATAACAGAATAAAATATATAAAAAAAATTAAAAAATAAATACTGTTGGTTTTTTATAAGCATTCTTAAATACATCAACGCATTGAAAATTAATTCAAATGCACTTTAATAAATAATATTTTTCACATCGTTTTAGGGTTCCTTACCCAAAAGGTAAAAACGGGATTGCTAATTGCCTTCGTTGTTTATCCGTCCGTCACAGTTCTGGTGCATGCGAGAAACGTGTTTTTTATAGTTAAATATTGTGGTATGGAACCTTTCGTGTGATTTCGCCTCACATTATGCTATTATCTTTATGTACAGTACATAGCATACGCATTGTATGTTTTTCAAAACATACTACCTATGCATGCAAATTACCTTCGTTCGACATTCCCTCGAAAGGGTGACTAAGCTCGCCAAATTCATAAATTTTTCCGATGGGACCAACGGTGGGAACTCTAACACATTTCCATACAAGTTTTTGGCCGGTCAACTAATGAATGTAAATGTCGAAAATTTCTAGTAATAGGTATTAATATTCTCTTTTAATAGCTAAAGTTATTAATTTTGATGGACTGAGATATCCCTTCGAGGGAATCTGAGTGGTTAATTTACACGCTGTGTTAGCTACATTCAAACTGGATTTTTTTACATTGTATAAAAACTAACCATGGCGCCAAATAGCATGAAATTAATGTATAAACAAAAATGACAGCCTCCGTGGTCCAGTGGTTAAGGCGTTTGCCTGTTCACCCGGGAGTCGTGGGTTCGATTCCCACCGGAAGCATACTTTGTTTAGTTGTTTTCAGTTTGGTTAGGACATTGCAGGCTTGAATCACCTGATTGTCTGATAATAGAGATGATTCCGTGCTTCGGAAGGCACGTTAAGCCGGTGGTCCCGGGTGCCATCTGGTAGTCGTTAAAGGAACCACGTCAGAGGCCGAGAGGCGGTTCCAAAGACCTCTGACACTAGGGTGTGCATGGTCGATTGACCGTGACACCTACTCGAAATGATGATGATGATGAAAAATTACTACTCATACGAATTCAGCTTCAGCATCCGAGTTACTGACGTCAAAATTAAAAAGAAAAACTGGTTATCGAGTAGGAAACCGAGAGCAGCCTGGAGACTAGTTCGCGTAGTTTAGCTCCGAACCGGTTTGATGCGTCCGAGTGGAATTTTTTGCTGCGAGATATTTCATTACCTCCGCTTTTTACTTTTGATGGCACACCGTATTAACCGAGTGAAACGTATTTACGCCTATTTTCATTTTTGAATTAAAGATACATATAATACTTTCAATAAAGTTTATTGATCCTGTTTCTTTATCCTTGTTTTATGATTATTTTATTGAATACTAGCGAACCGCTCCAGCTTCGCATGGGTGCGATAAATCATAGATATAAATAAACCTTCCTCTTAATTTCTCTCAATCTATTAAAAAATCCGCATCAAAATCCGTTGCGTAGTTTTAAAGATCTAAGTATACATAGGAACAGGCAGCGGGAAGTGTCTATTTTATACTATATAGTGATTAATTTGCATGACATTAAACATTTTATCAACTAGTAGCTCTGGGAACTGTAGATCTCAAGAGTCTTATTACTAATTACGGGTATACCGGGATTTTGAAAAATTTCCATAATCTGTATCGATAAAAATATTGTATGTAATTTTCGAAACTTTTCTTAATTCAGGAGAATCGGTTGAAAAATGCGAACTGTAGAGACATACAAAATTTTTTGCCCAAACTGAAGAGAAGCTTCGTTCACCCTTTGCGCTCGCTTGGGTAAAAATATCATCGAATTCCATCTCGACTTCAACTGTACGTAGCTCTTTTTTAGGTTACTTTTGCTGTTTCGAAATTTTGAACTTTACTTAAAATGTCTTATATCGAAACTTGTTCAGGCCTGAACCAACCCTTATTATACATTTGAGATAGATTAAATTAGGCTATTTTTGCTAAACCCTTACACGTTTAGATACCTAATGTCTATAGTTTGATATTAAATTTACTTTTTTGATGCGCAGATATGTCGTTGAGAAAGTCCATCAGTTTCAATTTAATTAAAATTTCAATTCACTTTAATAACAAGTAAAAAAATATAGCTCGACGTGATGGATCATAGACGCTAACTCGCGTGACACTCGCTCGAGGAAATCGCCAAATTCCGTAATAAGAAATTTTATATTTCCGCTATAAGCAGTTTGGGGCACAACACCGACTTGGGCGATCGCGCGAGTCATTTCACTAAATCCAATACATTTTTTATTCATGAAACGATTGGCGTTTGTATGTTAATTCACAGCGTAGGTCCCGGCTTGAACGGATGAAATATTGAATTATTGCCGAAAGTCGGGGATATATCGGAGGTCTGGCCGATATTAATCCATCGCTGCCCGGGGCTGGCAAGAATTCAAATAAATCCGCCTTGTGACAAACAAGACGTATAAATCAATCAAAGCAAGGTGGCACTGCAGCCTATTGCAGTCGCGACGACGCCTCCCCTCCACTTCTTTGGTGTATCAAAGGGAAATTGTATCGGAAAATTTATTGCCAAGGTTAACTAAACTCGTTAAGAGTTTTCAGGTGGAAATTTTATTTATAAGTTTTGATTTATGATTCGTTGTCGGCAACGAAGTTGGTAAATTAAAATCACGGTGCCTATAATGGTGTATATATCGTTTTGAATCCATGCTAGATTTCAAAAAGTTAATATGTTTTGTACCTACCTGCTTCTTCGTTATAATTAAACTAAATAAATAAATATATACGGGCAAATCACACAGATTGAGCTATCCCCAAAGTAAGTTCGAGACTTGTGTTATGGGATACTAACTCAACGATACTATATTTATAACAAATACATGTATAGATAAACATCCAAGACCCTGGCCAATCTGAAAAAGATCATTTTTCATCTTGACCTGGCCAGGGATCGAACCCGGTCACTCCGTGTCGCAGGTGTGCGTACGTAGCGTGTTGACCGCTGCGCCACGGAGCTAGTCTTAATAAAATTAAACTGTAGTCAATATAGGGATGTATTAAATTATTGGGTCTTTACCTATGAAGTCGTCATTTATATCTATTGAGATATTAGAGTAAATTAAATTTTTCGTACCCACGTTTTTGATATCACTTCGGGTTCGATAAATTCAACTAAAGTAAAAACTTGCATGTATTTATAAGTAAGCTTGATTTACGTATTATAAAATTTACAAAAAGTTAGAAAAAGAATAGAAATATGACAACATTTTTGATCGAAAAGGAGATCTGAAACGAGTTCCATGAGCATTTTACAACAAAAAATGTAATGCATGCAGGATGTTAATAATATAGTCACGTTCAAGTTTTAAAAATAAATATGTACCTAACTGAAAATCTAATAAAATAGCAAGGGGAAAAAATGTTAACTTCTTAGATCACTGTGGTTCATCTTGTAAAGTACGGCAGCTAGTGTGCCCTAGTGTACATATTTGTGAATCAATATTGACTACCTACCTAGATATATTTATAGCCACGTGGAATTAATGAGCTCATTGAAATGTGTCAAAGGATATCAGACGACTTATTTCCTCCAATCACCGTACTTAGTACATCAAAATTCAAACACGATTGGCCTAAATTAGTAAGCTATCTTAAATTAAATAGAGGCAAAAACTTTCCCGAGACCCGAGTCAATTTAGTTTGATATCGTCCAAATAAACGATACCAAGGCCAGTTGCTATCCAGAACTGACGTTTCTACTACTAAATTGTTACGATGCACGCTGTATCTTTAGTATTGCTTTCATGCCATTCATACCATACATTGCTGGTTTAAATCTGCTGCGAAAATTATTATAATGTACGCGCGAAGCAATATAGATAACGCAAAGAAAACTTATAACTTTACGATAAATGTGATAACACAAATCACTGGTGCACGTCACCCGTTGCTGTGTGACTGATAAGATACGAGGTACTTGGTTACTCGTTCGGATTTATTCGGAATTATTATTTTCTATTGACAGTCTAATTAATATGAGTGTTTAATTAGGAATTCAAGATATATCTTTTTACGATCTGCTTTACCCCGTGACTTTACCAGGATCTAACTACAGTATCGAATATCTTAATAAGGCAAACGAAAAAAGAGTACCTAACTGTGGCCCCCAACTGGTCAAAAACTGTATAAGAGAATGCCTATATAACCATTTTGACTGGAAAAGAAGAAGTACCTAAATATATTTTCATTGATACATTTTTTTTGAAAGTAGTTATTTTTTATCGATTACATAATTTAAATGTAAATATATTCAACTAAACTGTTACAAAATCCCGCGCGTGCTGGCGATAAGATTTTTGAACGACAAAGATTACGATAAAAGCTACCTATCTAAAGCCAGAACAGATTCTGGCAATTCGGAAGTCAGGATATGCGTGGGCAGGGAAAGAAAAATAAATTTGGTTGTAAAAAAAACTCCAATGCTGGACAAGGGCCTCTTCCAAGGATTACTCGTTCCATTGGAGGATATTTCCGTACTCACCACGCTTAGCAGGCGGATTGGCGATCGCAGTTTATTTGGCTTCTTTGCTTCCAACGCTACTGAACTTTATACAGCAATATAATTATGTTTTTTATCATACGTAAAAATTAGCCATAATACGATTTTAAGCATTCATCTTCTATAGATACATATAATAAAACAGTAAAAATATTTTGTCTGTACATTTCGAATTTTTGACTGAAATGGATAAAGGGACGCTTAAAAAGAATAACAGAAAACAAAAAAATATTTTTTAAAAAATTTTTATCTGTCTGTCTGTCTGTTTGTATATATGATCACGTTTATCTCCGAAAATACTGAACCGATTTACTTCAAACTTTCACCAATTGCTTTGTTTTAACTCAGCAAAACATCTAAAGTTTGTTTCATCAAAATAGGTTCATTAAAAAAAAGGTTATCGTCATTTGAATGAACTCAAAGCATTAGTTTGCCTGCAAATATACACGGTGAATTTTTTATCGTTTTGGACCCTTAAAGGGGTGACTCAGACCATCAAAATGAACAACTTTTCCTACGAAAACAATCCTGAGAAATCAAAAAAAATTCGACATTCCCATACAATCTGGCCGGGCGGCGGGACTCTTTTTTATGGAAATGACGAATTTTTTTATGAGTTCCCAGCATTGGTCCCATAGAAAAAGTTGTTCATATTGATGACCTGAGTCACCCCTTTAAGGGTCCAAACTGTTCCTGAGGGATGGACACTAACGGCGGCGTCGTAGCCGCGGGCAAACGGCAAACCAACCGAAACTGCTGCGCCTAGAAACTTGAAATTTGGTACAGGGGTTCTTTTAATGATGTGAGTGAGCGCTAAGAAAGGATTTTTAAGAAATTTAACTTCTAAAGGGGTAAAATTTTCTCATTTTTGGTCTTAGAAGTATGAAAGTAGGTTCTCGATTAAAATTAAAAAAGATGTGTGTGGGTAGATGAAATTTGCAAAATTCCCCCCCCCCCCCCCCCCTTAAGGGTAAAATGGGGGTGAGTGGGTGGTATAAACTTTGTATCGAAATTTTCTTATTTCTGGACTTAGACGTATGAATTTAAGTATATAAGTTCTAGGTTACTATTAAAAATATCTGTGTAGGTAAAATGGACGATATTTTCCCCTGAAGGGGTAAAATAGCGGGGTAAAGATTGTATAGGAATTTTACTTATTTCTAGACTTAGAAGTATGAAAATAGGTAAATAAATTCACGATTACAACTGAAAAAGATCTGTGTAGGTCAACTGGAAAAAAAATCCCCAGAAGGGGGGTAAAGTTTGGTTGGAAATTGGAAATTTTCTCATTTCTGGACTATGAAGTATGAAAATAAATAGGTATATTCTCGAATACAATTAAAAAAGATATATGGGGGTAAAATACTGTAACTAATATTATATGTTATATTATATGTTATATATATGTTAAATGGACAAAATTCACCCCTAAAGGGGTAAAATGGGAGGGTAAAGGTTTTATGGAAATTTTCTCATTTCTGGACTTAGAAGTATAAATAATATCCATACTTCTATACTAATACTAATATTATAAATTCGAAAGTAACTCTGTCTGTCGTTTTTTTACGCTTCAACCATTGAACTGATTTGGATGAAATTTGGTATGGAGGTGTGAGGCCCAAGGAAGGACATAGGGTATGTTTGATTCCGGGAAATTCTACTTCCCGAGGGATTAATTGTTCCCGAGGGATCGACACTAACGCGGGCGGAGCCGCGGGCAACAGCTAGTCAATAATAATATTATCACTACGGGAGTTACCGCGACTATTTTCAAGATTTGTCAGATATTTTGGCAACATTGCACACAAATCTCTAAAAATAATCGCCGTGAGTCCCGTAGTAAAAACATAATGCCAGGCCGGAACTAAAAAGTAACTTTGCACTCGTAATATGATCTTTTGTTTGGTCTGTTTTCTTCTCAGAAACCATAACTGGCTGGAACTGCCTTACTACGGTAGTATATTATGCCACGTGTGTTGTTTTCACACGTATACACTACTATTGTACAGTAAGGTTGATTACATGCGTTTGACCAGCGCCGGCCACACGCGCACACTAGATACTCGTAGTAGGTGCGTTTTATAGTCATGCAGTTCAAAGGGCCGTTCGTGAGACGCGCGCCGTCGGCTAGCACTGTCGCAGCGCGCGCTCAATAATAAATTTTCAATGTTTTAGGACGTTGCTGTTGCACTCTTATCCATAGAAAATAAACAGCTAATCCTGTTATTATATTTCTCACAATGATGACGACTATACACAGCTGTACATTGCAACGAAATGCGCGATACTAAAACTCGTTCCAGAGTGCACGCCGGTCACGCGTGCTGTTGAAATGAGCAGGTCGACGGCGCCGTTCGCCGGCGTCACTCTGAAATTAGCCTTACACCATTAAGCAGTCCACCGAGCATGCTTTATTGACCTGTTTATGAAGGCGCGATGAGACGCAGTATTTTAATAGGACACCCACCATGGGAATTTGGTGTGGACCGAATTTCTATTACTCTTTGTTCACTTCCAGGAAAACTATGATTAAAAAATTCATATGAGTCAATATATTTTCTTAAATAGAATAATTTTTGTTTGCAAAAGCCATCCGTTTTTTATATTTGTATAAACAAAATACATAATTGCTACCATATTTCACCCATTAAAGTTCCACAAAAGTCAAAAATTATTCAACTATTAAAGTTGTGATGCAAATCGAAATATCCATAATAGTGTATTGACGTGTTAGTTATTAGAGGTAGATATTTCACTTCCCTACCTAAGATGATTCTGAACTCCATATCTTATTGACGGAATCGGATCCCTAATAGTATTAACATCCGCAAGAAAAACAGGTACTTACCAAATTATGAAAAAAAAATTAGACTTCCCAAAAATTTGACCACCTGATTGGGGAATTAGTATGCGATGCGGTCCATTTTTGAAGTCCTCTAATAACTAACACATCAACACTATAATATGGATATATGTCGCTTATAATATAACCGTATCTATTGGTTCACAGACAAATGCGTCATCACATTCACCCCGTTTGAATTACGCAAATTCAACACACACGCGTACATAAATGTTTTTATTTGTGTTAGTTGTACTAACAAATACAACTTCACGTTGTTTTCAAACAACAACAAAGTTTTGTAATAGCACTTTAGGTAGGTGTAGACACGTATAATGATTAAAGACATACAAAATATGCAAGTGTACCACATTTATAAAATATCTAATAAAGATCTTCAAAAGAATGAAAGAGACAAGGATAGTTATAAAATATTCTCAAACAAGTTTTTTTGCAAAATAATCATTTTTGTGACAAGCTTTTGTTATAAACAAATCCACACTGTTAAGTGCTTTTCAAGACAAATTAAAAGAACAAAAACACAATTGGTGTACGATGTTTACTTTAAGAGTTCCTATGGCCACCTTTCGACTCCATCATCAGACCAGCGCAACGATTCCATAATATTGTGTTGCAAACTTTTAGCTCAATTGGTAACCGGGAATTGCATCAAATGTAACTCGCAAGATTTGCTTACAGACATTGGAAATGCGAGACAGATGAAATTAAGGCACCAAACACACGACCAGCAGTTTTCTGTCGATCAGTCAACTTTAAGCTGTCGACCGATGCAACTGCTGCTGTTGAAAAAGCAAACTGCAGCTGACAACACTGTTCGGCAGCAGAATTTGACATGTCGACCGATGTAGCCCACCAATGACTGCAAAAATGCTGCTGCCGAACAGTGCCGACAGCATTACTTTGCTGTCGACCAGTCAACTGCAGGCTCTCGACAGCTGCCTTTGGCTTTTTCGACAGCTGCATTTATATCTGTCGACAGCTTAAAGTCGACTGATCGACAGCAAAGCGCTGCTCGTATTTTTGGTGCCTTAATAAAAGCTTGTAAAATTCAGTAAGCCCTTAGTAGTTTGCTAATATTAATTACATTCAAAGTACATATTTCAAAAATTATAGGTTATGTTTTATCAGCTACGGATTAAGGCCCTATAAGTATTATATTGTCGTTGGCCTTACTTACAAAGACGCAAGTTTCTGGAGATGAGGCTATCAATACAATGCCACCAGAGCGAGTCGTTTCTAAGACTCGTATTATACATAGTAAGATAGAGAAATACGATATTTGTAACTAAACGTACGTTGTCGTTAAATATTCGACAAAAAAGTTAAAACAATTATGTCTCTGGAAGACAACTGTAATAAACGAATATCTAAGAGGAAACAAGTAATGAAAAAGGCAATTTTTCAGAAAAAAAAATATGAAGAACACACTCTCTAACAATGTTTTAATTTCCTTATGGCTTCCTAGAATAAGCAACGAATACTCTAGACTCTAAAGAATTGGTGCTCGTAGGCATTGTTTGCCATTAAATAATTTTTTCCTTGCACTTAGTAAGTACCTATATAAAGTTTGTATGAATGGGCGTCATATGTTTTGTTATCGTGTTGAACCACTGAGCAAATACTGCTGTTATCTGTAAGTAACATGGCGACCGTGTAAATCAATGTAACCTCAATTACTTTATTAAGAAAGGTTGGAAATTTCCAATGATTAATTAACTACGATATCTTTGTGACGATTTATGATCGAGCTCTTTTTGTTTATTCTTTTTTAAGCTAGATTTTAAATATAATCGATGACCTATGTGGCTCAGTGGTACAGCAAGTGCTTTTGAATCGCAGGGTCCTGGGTTCGATCCCCGGTCAGGTCAATATAGAAAACGATATTTTTCAGATTGTCCAAGGTCTTGGATGTTTATCTATATATGTATCTATTGCAGAACATAGTGTCGTTGAGTTAGAATCCCACGACACAAGTTCACAAATTAATGTGGGGCTAGCTCAATCTGTATGATTAAAAAGAAAAATCAAAATTTTCAGCTTTGTTATAGTATAAGTAACTTTTGCAAAGTTTGCAAAAGTTGCTCATGTTGTGTTTTGAATAATAAAACTAAAATTATTGCTTTGTTCATATGAAAATTTTACCCATTTCTAATATTTTTGACGAAATTTCAGCTGATAGTAAGCTACGTTAAGTAATTTTATTGTCTGGCTCAGTTTTCGCGAAACTTTTAAGGCAAGACTCCTCACTTTATTAACCAGGTAGTTTGCCCCAAATTAAATCTTGAATTCTTGACTAAAAATGAGCTCGGCAGTAAATAGTAGGTGCTAGCCGGATGATATCGTATATAAAATGTAATCGCTTCTAGCACAAATATTTATTTCTAGTATTTTCTTTTTTATATGATAGGAACTCATCAGAACAAGGATTCTTGAGATGTTGCAGGCGGGTAACGGTTCGGACTAACGGTAGCCTTCATTTACTATTCAGAAACCACCGCGCATCGAAACGAATGCGAATTTTGTTCCAACAAATGTGTAAACTATGTTACTTCACTGATTCTGATTCTGATAGGAGTAACACGAGGACAAGTGGTGAATAATCACAGATAAGCAGAAGATCTTTACAGCATAGTGTATTTGCGTATTTTTATTTATATAAATATATACGGACAAATCACACAGATTAAGCTAGCCCCAAAGTAAGTTCGAGACTTGTGTTATGGGATACTAACTCAACGATACTATATTTTATAACAAATACATATATAGAACATCCAAGACCCAGGTCAATCTGAAAAAGATCATTTTCCATCTTGACCTGGCCGGGGATCGAACCCGGTCACTCTCGTGTCGCAGGCTGGCGTGTTGACCGCTGCGCCACGGAGCTAGTCAACTTATATTTTTTATTTTTTTATTTTCGTTATTTCAACAATTACTCATATGACTTTAACATAAATATGCGACTGGTCGAGGTATCTGGTGACCAAAAGGCTGGCAATTTTTTTGCACAACACAGCATTGCCATCCGACGGCGGCCAGCCTTTTAGGCACCCTACCACAAGGCAATGATCTGCGTGACATTTATGATTTATAGATCACTTTTATTTAATGTTTATATTATACAGTTATACTTAGTTCTAGTTATTAGTTAGTATTATTTTTTAAGTTCATTTGGTGTTAATTTTATATGACTTTTAAATGGTGAGTTTAGTTTTCTAAGGAGCACTGTAAGTAAAGTAACAGAATAATCGTTTGGTATATTTAGGTATCTCTAAAGAAAACAGAAGAAGACCAACGTTGTCATTGAGTAATTGAGAAATAACGATGAGGAGTTAAGGGTTCAATCATTACATTATCCATCGAATCATCATTAATCATTATTGTCGCATTTGAAATAGCCTACAGCTAAAAATAAAGATGTATTTCTTCGTAAGCAAGCAAGCTCGCTTTGACTAATGTATAAATTTATTATCCTTGATAAACCTATAAGCGATTTTTTAATTAGATTTCTCTAATAATCCATGATCATTAAGAGATTTCAATATTTTTGATTGCTTTAATATTTTTGATAATTTTATCACTTTTATTACAGCCACCGGCAACCTCACCAAACCACGTTATGTAAACGAGTCTGTTTCTAGTTAAGAAGCCCAGCGTGAATTAATTGTTGATGAGAAAGTAAAATTGGACAAGCAAAAAAAAAAGGACTGCGAAAATAACCGAACCTATCTACCTACGTACGTGCCCACTCTCTTTTGACGAATACCCAGAAATCATTACGAAGAAAACATGATTTTCGTTCAAAGCGCGGAAAAATAAACAAGACATTAATAGATAATATTAAAAAGCTGGTGTAAACAATTTACGATTCATTCACTTTACATGTACTTGAAAATCATCTTTCTTATTTGAAATCCGCTCGCGTCAGGTAGGTATGAATGCGACGAACTGTTTCAACAGTTTGCTAATTAACCAAGCTCACAATGAAATTCCACGCAGTTAATCGATCTGAGACTCTATTTACTAAACACTATATTTTATTATCGATTGGAACTACACTATTGAATGGGCATTGTATGCGTAAACTGTAATCAATGCCATGGGTACGCATACGAAGGTCACCGAGTTCGTGGCAATACTCAAATCTTCTCTTAGCTTACAGACTGCGATAGATAACTAAAAACCCGAAATAAAATTATACAAAAATAATCATTATTTGCATCGACTATGGAGGCGTGTCAACGTCATGTGACCTCGCGATTGATATAAATTTAGAATAATTGCGTACGTGAGTTCCATTGACGGCTTATTAAAAATATTCCTAATATTGAACCTTGTAAGGCGGCAATGTATTGTGCCTATAGGCGTATTATCGCACAAAGCGTTGGGGTTCGAGTATGTAATAGTGTTTTTATTATCATTTATATCGGTCGTGTCAGAGCTCGGATTGAGATAGCAAATGCCACTGCGCAGTACTTACATTCTCATACGACCGAAATGCGTAGCGTTTCTCAGAAAGATGTTGGTAGGCGTCAAAAATCTGACTAGCCCTGTTTATTTAAAATATTCTTTTAGAAAGCGGATTTGGTGTATTTTTATACAACGGAATATTACGTATTTTTACTATTTGATATTGTGATTGGTAATTGAGAAATAGTAAACAATGGGACGTACAATATACTAAGAGAAAGGTAGTCTTATTATTACTTAACTAAATTATTTACCTATTCAAATATTATAAAGATGATTAAGGATTTTCAAAACAAAATACATCATAACTGTACATACTACTACGTATTTCACAAATAATAATGCTAAACGATTCGAGGAAACTCTTAAAATAATTGTGAGCGTCATCACAATACACTAGAGCGTGCTGAGCGGAAGGAAAACATTGGTTAATCATTATCACGGTAACTAGTTACCTTTAATTACAACACAAAATAACTAACGAACCGTACAAACAGCGTGATTTTGCACCTCTGAGCTATATTGAAATCCTGGAATGAAATCAAAATCCCTAATGAAATACAACAGAATGGAAAAAAATATATAAATCTTAACTCTATTAGGGATTCTGATTGTGAGATATTAATACATAGCTTAGAGGTTCAAAATCACGCTGTATATCTTATGAAACCAAATTGATACGATTGCGACCAATGGCCATGTTTGAAACACGGCCATTGGTCGCAATTGGATTATATTCTTACCTTTAATATAGGTAAAATCACAGAACAACAAAGACATGTCTTTATTGTTTTGTGGGTAAAATCATAACAATTGGAATTCCTTCTGTTTTGACAAATGGTAACCGTCACTGTTTATTCTCTGTCCTACACTGGGTTTATAAATAATCTTCAAACATTTAAAGACAATTTAAACCCCATATTTTTATTAACCTCAAATCGGAGTCTGATAATTCATCTCTGAAAACCGAAAAATCCTAAATAAGTCATAATCATTATGACAATGCCCAATTGCCCACTATACAAAATAAAAAGTTAAACTAATCTTATCGCAACAATATTACGCACTTTGTTAATATTTCAGTGGAGTAGTTATCTACTTATAATAATCTTATATATAAAAAAGCGACTTTAATCAAACTACTGAACCGATTGTGATTAAATTTATCGAATTTATTTCTATCCTTTTCTAGCTATCCCTCAGCCACCTAGAGGCCAGATCTGGCCGCATAACAATTAAAAGTCCACTGTGTCTTCGATTGACGGGTTAAAAATCTTTCAAAGGGCAGCAGCGTCGGAAGTACAAGAAGCCAAAGAAATTGCACTCGTCAACTCGCCTGCTAAGCGTGGTAAGTATGGAAATATCTTTTAATGGAACAAAGAATCCTTGGGAGAGACTTGTCCGACAGTGAACTTTTTACAGCTAAAATGATGATGATAAATGATGAAACATTAAAAAAAATTAAAAACATACAACTAAATTGATAACCTCCTCCTTTTTTTGAAGTCGATTAAAATCGCTTTGAAACGATATGAGTAGAAAAGTATTCAGTTAAGTAGTATTCGATTTTAGGTTGCTTTTAGGATATGATAGCAAAATTATCTCGCTCTAAGAACTTACACATCATTTTTCTGTACAGTATCATGGTGGCATCATATTTGACGTATTCAGGTATTCAGGACATTTCATATAAACTAGAGTTGTGCTGCTACTATACACAGAGGGCGAACGTACTACATTCATTCTAGAACCAACAGTAAAAGCATTTTCGATGGGACCAATTACTCAGATTATTATTATTTATCTATTTTTCGGCTTGAACACATACTAAATAGTCTAGTTAACTAGCAGTGGATCTACTGCCATCTAACGATGGCTTTTGGAACTAAACTTGCCAACGCCTTTTTCAGAGCGCGTGTCACTGGATGAAATATATTTTCCTGTAGAATCATAATATCTGTGAAAGTATACAGAAAAAAGGTTGATGTCAACCAAGAAGCTGGTCATGACTTTGCTACATAATTTTACAGCATGATGTAATTACATAGCATAACGGATTAGTAAATAACCGGAAACAGCTTGGACGAGAGTTGAGATACACTCCTGTAACTTATGTGTACATATGTATTAGACATTATAGAATTAAATATTTAAAAGATTTAACGAGGGACCTTATATAACTAGTGTAGTAAATTTGTAAAGGTACAAACAAGTAGCGTAAATGAACAGAAATTTTGTATAGGACATTATTTAAACTGTGATATTACTAAGTGCGTGTGCGCTGTATTCAATGACAGCGATGCTACTATTTCTCACTGAAGTCCAATGGACTAAAGCCAAGTGAATCACCTGAGGCATGCCCATAAATATAAATGACATATAAAAGATCTTCACGACTTCAGTCCTCAGAAAAATATAGATAAATAGAAAAATGGGAAAATTGTAAAAATAAAAAGTTTTTATCAAAAACTTGAAAACGAATACTAAAAATCATGTTTACAAGTTTAAATCCACCAACCTTAACATGAACATGGCACGTGAATCCTGAAAAAACTGTTTTACTTAATACCTACATGGCTTTTCTATTGTCCTGTCACAGATGAAATTAACATAAGGTCAAGGGTGACTGCGGCAGTAAATATTGATAAAAAAATGCTAATGCCATAAATATTATATCATGTTATTGTAGAGGCGAAACAACGGTTCCCATACAAAACTGAGGTTGCCTCCGTGAACGAGCTCGGATGAAATTATCTATACATATAATAAAACAGTAAAAATATTTTGTCTGTACATTTAGAATTTTTGACTGAAATGGATAGAGGGACACTTAAAAAGAATAAAAGAAAGCAAAAAAAATTTTTTGGAATTTTTTGTCATTCTGTCTGTCTGTCTGTCTGTCTGTCTGTCTGTCTGTCTGTCTGTATGTATGATCACGATTATCTCCGAAAATACTGAACCGATTTACTTCAAACTTTCACCAATTGCTTTATTTTAACTCAGCAAAACATCTAAAGTTTGTTTCATCAAAATCGGTTCATTAAAAAAAAAGTTATCGTCATTTGAATGAACTCAAAGCATTAGTTTGCCTGCAAATATACAAGGTGAATTTTTTATCGTTTTGGACCCATAAAGAAGACTCAGACCATCAAAATGAACAACTTTTCCTACGGGAACAAAGCTGGGAACTCAAAAAAAAATTCGCCATGCCCATACAAACTGGCCGGGCGGCGGGACTCTTTTTTATGAAAATGACGAATTTTTTTTTTGAGTTCCCAGCATTCGTCCAATAGAAATGTTGTTCATATGGATGACCTGAGTCACCCCTTAAAGGGTTCAAACTGTTCCTGAGGGATGGACAATAACGGCGGCGTCGTAGCCGCGGGCAAACGGCAAACCAACCGAAACTGCTGCGCCTAGATACTTGAAATTTGGTACAGGGGTTCTTTTAGAAATTCTTTTAGAATTTCTTAAAAATCCTTTCTTAAGGTACGGGGGGTACCTTAAGAAAGGATTTTTAAGAAATTTAACTTCTAAAGGGGTAAAATTTATATGGAATTTTCTCATTTTTGGACTTAGAAGTATGAAAGTAGGTATATAAGTTCTCGATTAAAATTAAAAAAGATGTGTGTGGGTAGATGAAATTTGCAAAATCCCCCCCATTAAGGGGTAAAGTGGTTCATAAACTTTGTATCGAAATTTTCTCATTTCTGGACTTAGACGTATGAATTTAAGTATATAAGTTCTAGGTTACTATTAAAAATATCTGTGTAGGTAAAATGGACGATATTTTCCCCTGAAGGGGTAAAATAGCGGGGTAAAGATTGTATAGGAATTTACATATTTCTAGACTTAGTAGTCTGAAAATAGGTAAATAAATTATAACAATTGAAAAAGATCTGTGTAGGTCAACTGGAAAAAAATCCCCCAGAAGGGGGGTAAATTTTGTTTGGAAATTTTCTCATTTCTGGACTATGAAGTATGAAAATAAATAGGTATGTTCTCGATTACAATTAAAAAATATATATGTGGGTGAAATGGACAAAATTCACCCCTAAAGGGGTAAAATGGGAGGGTAAAGGTTTTATGGAAATTTTCTCATTTCTGGACTTAGAATTTTTTAGAATACTAATATTATAAATGCGAAAGAAACTCTGTCTGTCGTTTTTTTACGCTTCAACCATTGAACTGATTTGGATGAAATTTAATATGGAGGTGTGAGGCCCGAGGAAGGACATAGGGTATGTTTGATTCCGGGAAATTCTACTTCCCGAGGGATTAATTTTTCCCGAGGGATCGACACTAACGCGGGCGGAGCCGCGGGCAACAGCTAGTTAGATATAAAATTAAAAAATTAAACAGTTATTCGGTCACAGGACTAATTAATATACCACTACCAAAAATGTACCCTTTTCTAGCATGGATCTGATCGTCCAGAAGAATATTTTGAATATAAAGTTTCACGACCCGTTCTCCCTGGTGTATTATATATTAATGTGTAACGGTATATGTATAAAAAATATAAAATGCGATAAAAACTTTACCAACGGCTTATCACAAAGTTAAAAAAAAAACTTAACATAATCTTACCTTCCATCCAGCCGACGAGTTGCTATCTCCCTTATCCTTAAAATATGGCACATTCTGGACCATCCACTCGTAGATCTGCGACAACGTGAGCCTGTTGTCCTGCGCCGACGTGATGGCTTGAGTGATGAGATCTGCATACGAGAGGTTTCCCCATGCGTTTCGGCGGGAGGAGTTTTTCTTTGCCGTCACTGCAGACGATGGCAGGGGTGGGGCACCTACAATATAAATAATAAATAAAAAATTCGAAGGTAAAAGGGGCAAATATCTCTTATTATTATCTACCGTAAGTGTACATAGTAATACTTTTGGTAAATATAGTGATATAACTTTTAGCCGTGTGGTTTCCGGCAGAGTAGAATAGGACCACTGTAGGTCTTTCCATGGAGGTCGTAAGAGGCGACTTGGGAAATACAAGCTAAACAAAGCTCATAAACATCAATGAGAACTCTCCCGTCTGGCCAGCGAGGATGGTGTAGGCCAAATCCTCTGTCTGCTTTGGCCAAGTATGGCTCCGGTAGTACAGAGAGGGTCATGCTCCTGCAGTGGAGACTAAAAAGACCTGATGATGATATAACTTTTATAATTTTACTAGCTGACCCGACAGACGTTGTTATGTCTTAATTATAATAGACGCCAACTGTCAAACGGCTGGCAATACGATGCCAAGGATACATTTTAAAAGGCAATAAGGTTGTTAAGTTTTCTTGTTTTTTATTTTCGCGCAACTTTCTTTTCTCCTGAGAAAAACAAACACGACAATAAAATATTTTAAGGATAAGAAAAGATAGATATTATAAATAGGTAGTATAAATATCTGGGCTCCGACGCAATACACCTAGTCGAGTTAGACAATACAAGGTGTCATCGAGATGGGTCAGTAAGGTTTTTTAAACTTTACTGTTCCCGAAGGAAATGCATAAACGCGAGCTGAGCCGCGAGCGAAAACTAGACTCCTATCAATAAAATGACTGCCCTAGTTCGATGAGACATTCTGTATAATACTGACATTGAAGAGTATGTTATTTATCTTGTGGATTTTTTTATTGTAATTGCTTCGATTTTTTTATATCTATTTGTTTAAATGTTATATTGTTAACTACGAACGAGAAGATTTCATAGTATGCGCTTAAGCTAATGTTTCCAACATATGTAAATCTGGTAATTATTATCAATATATAGTTGTATTTTTAAACAATTTACATTTATAACATTTTTGTAAATTACATAAAAAACCTGTTTTTAATTTGTAATTTATTAATTATTGTAGTGATATTATGGTATATATAGGATACCATCAAACTTTTGGAATCAAAGTTTACATAAGACTCAGAAGTTTCAGACCGACTTCTTAGATTGGCTATGAAATAAAAATCAGAGAAATTGCCATAATTAACTTTTTTCCACAATAGTAGGAAAAAGGAAAATTATTTGCTTCCTTAATAACATATTAAAAGGGAATCGATTCGATGAATTTTCAAATTGTAAAGACATACTTACTTTATTATTTCATTTAGAAGTAAATGGAAATGAAATTCTTATTTTGGCAGCGAATTTGTGCTTTTGTAATTATTTATACATTGAGTTAATAAAATTTTGTTCTCGGAACGGCTTAAATATTTTTTTTTATTAGTTATTTTATTGGTATCTTTACTTATTTAAAGATATTGTTATTTATGTACCTACATGCTGACAAAACTATGTGCTATCTCGTTATTATTGTGTGTAGGTATGCACCACAACAATAATTTTGTGATGGAATACCTTACATTTGGCGTTTTTTTTGTACTATTTATGAGTGTTAAGCGCATATACCTTAAACGGTAATTGATCGAGATAACAGCTCACAATGCGTTGTGGTCACTGTTGAACATCCATATCGCCAAAATGTGGTTATGTGGCATGATAGCAGGACACGAATTTCAGTGTGTCGTTTGGTGATTGTCACAATCATAACACGTCGTGAGCGTTTTCATAAGTAAGAGTTATGGCACTGATGGCACAAATTTTAACAGTGACCATAACGCGTTATGAGCTGTTTTTTCGCTCAATGAGCGCTCTATAACGTTGCGGTCTGTGAGCGTATCGTATATTATAAATACGTATAAACCATATCTTTATCCCTTACTTCGTAGACTAAACTCTGTTATTAGGTTAATAGTGTGGTCTCGTGCTTTTGCAGATGCTGATAAATTATTCTAGAAGAGCGACGCAAAGCTACCGGCGGCAGTTATAAAAGATCTAGACAAAAATTGCTTTACTATATCTTTTTAAATTTTCCGTATAAATATAAAAAATAGTGTGATAAATATTGTAGACTAGCTCTCACCCGCGGATCCGACCGCGTCAATGTCGATCTCTCGGGAACAGTACTTATTCCTGGGATAAAATGTAAACTATGTCCTTTAACGTACCCCAGATAACGAGTATGCAAAATTTCATGACGATCGGTTTTTAGGCTTTCGCATTTATAATATAAGTTAGGATGTTTCTACAGACCGTTGTATGTAACCGCATAGCCTGTTCAATTCGTATCTAATAATAACCCTGATAGATTGGTTGAGCTATTGATTGAACAAATGATTTCCTTTCATAAATTTTCCACTCGATTATTAATTTACATACATACACGCACATATGTGTCACGTCTATTTTCCTTTGCGGGTAGAGAGAGCACTGGGCCTATAAGACCTAAAGGCGGTTCGCCGCATCGCCTATTCCTCAAATTTCCGCCATCGGCTTTTACGATCTCCACGGGAAGAGAAGCAGCTGGCACATTCGACGTTTTTTTTTATTTTTTCCTAAAGCAGCATGAGATTTATGTATTAATTAACAGCTGTTTATAAACGTTTGACTATTATTCAATTTTAATACAACTAACTAATATGATGTAAAAGGTAGATAATTAAATAATTTATGATGATGTGATTTCTAATATTCTTTCATTTTTTAGGCTACAGCTTCATAGTTATTTCTAAAGATATCTGAGCACAATTTTTTACAAAATCTGTTGATGTCCCACAAAACAATATACAATAAATATAATTCAATAGCAAGGTTTTAATGTGTTACCATGTTCATACAAACACATTTTTTCTACTTTAGCTTCTGAAACTTTATGAAGGTTAAGAAATGCGATAATAGTAAAGTTTGAAATAATGAATATTAGACATTAGTCTAATTATTAGCGTATTAACGCAGAAAACGTAATATCCATGAGTGCATATTGCTATGTAAGCTGTTCTAAGTGTTCGACACAAAAACACAGTTATCGTAAATGATAATCAGGGGTCTAATTTCATCCGTAAGCGTTGATTTACAGGCTTGAATAACGGAAATACGTAGGTGGATACCTTGTTACCTACTCAATGCTTGTTTCATTAAATCGTGATGATACTATGAGCACTGCCCTTTTTTTGACTTTATAAAATTATTATTGAAAATATCTTCATTTTCGTAACTTACAAAATGGATTTTTGAACCTTAAAAATTTTAAATTTTAAGTGAACTTTCCATACATTAGTAAACTTGAATTGAATTTTCTTTAATTGATCATACCTACTTAATTCTGTAACTAAGTTTATATTTAATAAATCATCAACCATATTTATTTTATTGATATTGTGTAACATTAGGTCGGACTGTTCAAGGGCATATGTAATCTAATATACCTATTTAATTTAAATTTGATTTTCCTTTGAATATTGTTGAGCAAAAGATCTTACAAAAAAATCAAGCTCGTGTATCATTTATTACAATGTCAAAATTGGTAACATTTCCTTTTTTCTTTTAGGCCATGGTGCGTTTCCAGACATAAAAGTATTCTTATATCTTTTATAATAACTCTTTGGTACTTACACTTTCCAAAAGTGACAAACAAACATACTATAAAACATGTTCAGAAATTTCTATGGTAAGATGTATTAATAGTTCTAATAACATACGTATTCTTCACAAGAATACGTAAATATGCCAGGACATCTTGCGATTGCGATATCTTTTATAATCTGTTACCTACGACTGTTTTAAATCTTTAAACAGGAATAATTAAACTTTATTACCTACTTTTAATGTCGATTATATCTTATATTTGAGGACTATTGTAAAAAAAAAGTTAAGATCGCCTAAGAAGGTGGGCGTCAGTAGGGGCTAATAAAGAAAAATAAAATGGCCTCATTCTTCTTTAGAAAAAAATCTAGTTAAATTGTTAAAATAATAATTGTACTTTCTATTTAAATTCATGCATTTTTTAACTTGTTAATACAGTTTCTAAATATTTGGGATGATAATATAAGAAACAATAAAAAAAAAAATTTTTCTTTATATTATCATCTCGTCCCACCAGTCACAAAACTGATAGGGTTTGTCTATTAGTCACAATTTCAATTATTTTACTTTCTCTGTAATTGCAATATTATTTTCGTTATTTTAAGTAACACCTGATAGAGCTCCCTGCTGTTAAGTTGGTTTGGTGTCAACTGATCTACAACTAAATCAATATTTTTCATCTCATCTATTCAAAAAACAAAGGACGGTTGTCTGTATACAGGAGTCTAAACTACTTTTTTATTCCAGAGGGACATTTTTTTTATTCCTTTTTAAAAAATTTTTTAGTCCTGTGGGAATGAAAACGCAATTTTTTTCTCATAGGAGATGAAAAGCAGAATGTGTCTTCTCAGGGCTAACATAATACCTTTACTTTGGGCAACACACTCTGAATCCCTCGCTTTACGAGTCTACTAATATATTTCTTCGTTCCGCTCAGGATTCAAAATATTGCCATTACCAAAAAGTATTAAGTTAGGTCCTTGCGTCATACATAATCTACTATTATAATTCACAATACAATTCTTTTTATACTAATTAAATATAAGTTTGATTTAGGCATTTGTCTCCCATCTCACCTGATGGTAAGTGACGATTAAGACGAGGATATCACATGCCTATCCAAGAGATACCCATTTATTCTACTTTTGAAGGTCCCGGGACTGTACTTGTCTGGGAATATAGACGCAGGCAGTTCATTCCACGCCTTAGCTACTCGAACCAAAAAGGAAGTTTTAAATCGTTTAGTTCGACTCTTTGATATTTCAACGACATAAGGGTGAAATTTCTGTTTGCGTCTCGTAGTCCGATTGAGCAATTAGCTCAATGAGGGCTCTGCAATTTTTTTAGTCGCGTGAGGAATGAAACCACAAATATTGTTTTACTAATTATAGGGAGATGAAAAGTAGAATGTGTCTTCTCGGGACTAACATAATACTATTACTTCGGGAACATACTCTAAATTCTATGATAGACTCCTTCGGTTCGTTCTGGATTCAAAATATTGCCGTCATCAAAAAGTATTATGATAGGCCCTTGTGTCACAATCTACTATATTTATAGAAAGAATAAGTCATACAGCTTTTATAAATAGACTTGGCTTTAATTAAAATATTATTTTACTGTTAAAAGAATTTAAACAGTCTATTTACAGATCAAAGTAAGTCAAATTTTGGAGTAACAAGCATGTCCCACCAGTCACACACAATGAAATGACCCGTATACAAGTAGGTAGGTGGGCACCGTACACAAGTGTCAGACAACATGCCACTGTATGGCAGGGTTAATTTAATGCAATCCACAAAATTAGTATACAATATATCAGCTGGTCGAAAAATTTTGGTAGGGTTGGTATAACTAGGAAATATTGTGTCATCGTAATTGTGCGACAACTAAGATAATGTTACTTCAACTAAGACTTGTAATGGAAGTTTCATCTCATCATCATCATCATCATTGTATTTGATTGTATCCTTTAATGTATTAATTCCTTAAAGATGTATTAGTTCAGCAACATTTTCCCAGTCAGTGTTTTCTGATTGCTTTTCAGAGCCAGATAAATTCAGAAGCGTTGTTTGTTCGTTTTCGCGTAGGCATTCGCGTTCACTATCGCTTACCCACTTGTAAACAAGTGTTAGTTTGCATTACGATGTTTACTTTTTTTTGCCTTTTTAAGATAATCGTGACTTAAGCTTTATATCGCGCATAGGTATGTTGGTGGGAGTTTTATGCATACGAGCGACCTAAATGTCATGCGTTTCGTTCAACAGTGTACCTACTCGTTCTTGTAGACTAGATATATTTACCGGCCAGATTCTGGTTGGAATTCTTCTTAGAGCCCGTATCGTCAGAGGGGTCCACATAGTTGTCTGGCCTCGGCAGAGGCCACGTGTTTGAGCGCGCTCGAGTTTGTGGCTCAAATCCTGCCTCCACCAATTCTCCTAGGGGTTCTAATTCTGCCATTGTGCCCTCTATGTCTGCCAGCCCTGTCTGTGAAGACCACGGGCTTTGGTAACTTCCTGCCTGGCCCGGTAGAGACATCTCGCCGTCTCGATTTCGACCAGTGGAATTTTTTGGAAGGTGTGTCGGTGCAAGCGCTCACCGGCGCGTGCCGACACCGGCCGTTAACATCTCAGCGTGTTCTCCTTTCGGATTTTAACTGACTTCTTTCTATTTCCAGAATATCGTCGGACCTGAGCCCTGATCCGAAGAGGTTATCTGTCTTCTCCTTATCGGCTATGTTATTCGAAGCCAATAACATGTGGCGTCTCGCTGTTCATAAACAGCGATGTGCGCGGAGAGCTTCAGCCGTCGGACCGCTCCCGAGAGGCGATTTTCGCTAAATATAAGCGCAGGCGAGGCGGGGGCGGGGCGCGACCACGTGAGCGACTACGCGCCGATTTTCCAATTCATCACTGGCGGGCTAGAGGCGCGATAACCTTGTAACGTGGCTAGAATCGGTTCGAAACACCAAATTTTGTCTCTTACTATCGTCACTGGTGTTGACAGTCCCGATGATATTACCACTGCGCAAATTCGGCTGTTCTTTTAGTAGTTTAGCTCCACTTCAAACTTTTCCACACTGATAAGAGTTATCACTGGGTCTGTTTTGGGATAGTACGTAAATTATTCGCTTTTCTAGAACACACTGAATGTAGCTCACACGAAGTTCGCTAGCAAAAGTCCACGCGGTTGCGACTGTAACTACTGCGTAATAAGCTGAGTGTGGCGCGTAGCGCGGCGATTCGTCCTCGGCCGCGAGCGGGCGCACGTACACTGAACCGATGCGATCGCGAGGCGCGAGACGCGTCGCTCGGCGCTCGTGCGAATTCCGCTCGGCGGGCGCCGCGCTGGCCGCGGAGGCGGCGCGGCGGCCGGGAGGGAGGCGGAGGGCGCTGATAGACAAGTGGCGTCGTGTGACCGCGCGGTCGCCTCGCCATCTCGGCCGCACTCGCCGACGCCGCACGCCAAGCGCTAGGTTTACGCTCAGCGCTCACTCACTTTTAGATTGAAATTCTTCTCATAGTTATCGGAGCGTGTAGGCCTCACCGCGTCCTTGAGCTTGGCACGCAGGTTGTAGTGAGTTCGTATCGAACTTGGTCGTAGCATCTGCTTTTTCCTTAAATTTTTTTTACGATAGTGTCCACCCCTAAATGTCTATAAGATTCAACCGCCAACGTAATAATTAATTTATTATATACCAGCTTTTGCTCGCAGCTTCGCCCGCGTCAACGTCGATCCCTCGGGAACTTTTTCCCGGGATAAAATGTACCCTATGGCCTTCTCCGTACCCCAGATAACGTGTATGCAAAATTTCATGATGATCGGTTCAGTAGTTACAACGTGAAAGCGTAACAAACAAACAACAAACAAACTCACTTTCACATTTATAATATTAGTTAGGATTATTATTGCCTTAGAATGGTACTGACTTAATGCGTTTTCCAAGGATTGCTTATAAAATATTATACGTAATAAATAATATGTATACTAAATAATTGGCCAAGTGTAGTATAATTTCATATTTTTTTAAAAGAAAATATAAATAAGTAAAATAGCACTTATTAATATTTTCTTTTAAAAAAATATTAAATTATACTACACTTCATCAAGATCTTCACTACCATATAGGTACCTAGGTACCTAATTACGAACGTGACGCGACTTTCGAGTGCGTTCGTTGATGTCTTTTGATTTAAAGGACAAAATGCGTAAAAAATATCATTATTCTAAGAAGAAATTAGGAGGCCATTCCTAATTTCTTTTATTAAAATTTATTTTAAATAATATACGGAGTTGAAGGTAATGCGTAAATAACTTCGATCCTGATAGACAGGGGCTTACGAACGAATTCCTTTTTAGTATTCCATACACAAAGGGTGCTAACGGGACCCTATTATTAAGCCTTCACTGTTTGCCAAGCCGTTCGTCCGTATTAGGACTGTTTTTGAATAATTCAGCTGATACCTCAATTAATTAATTTGTAACCGTATTATGTAAACAATGTTCACAGAAAGTGTTTTATTGCCGCTATAAAAAGTAAATATTATGACCAAATGTATAACAATAAATACATCAACAAGCGTATAAGGGTTATACCCCTTCTCAAAATGGAGTTTGATTAAGGTACCAAAATTTTATTTTCCAAGCTCGTTAGATAAGTACGTTCCTAATTTTATTACAATCATTTTATAACTATAAAATAAAAACAATGTTTCCAATTAACCGTTACATAAATATGTAAAATTCTAAGAAATTAAAATATTGTATTTTATATTTTTGTCAAAATTAAAGATATTTTACAGATTATTTCTCACATCTAATCAATATTCGATATATATAGGTCTATAAACCCTTCATAAAGACCGGGTATAGTTCGTAGCGTTTTCGTAGACCCAGCTACGAAAAAGTAAAAATATCCTCCTAGTGAATTAATAAATTTATGACTTTATATGGATGTAAAGGCCGATGGGGCAGAAGGCTTTTCGAATACCGACTACGTACTGGCAAGCGCAGCGTCGGACATCCACCGACCAGATGGTCGGATGACCTGACTAAGGTCGCAGGAAGACGCCGGATGCAGGCCGCTTCCAACCGGTCTTGGAAATCCTTGGGGGAGGTCTATGTCCAGCAATGGTCGGTTCTGAAACGCTAGTAGTTTGTAGCTTTTGAACAATAATTAATAATTTGAATATAATATCATGATAATTATTTTAAAAAAGTGCCTGAAAAGGCCTATTTTCTGAATAAATCTTTGTATCTTTGAGTGGACTTCTTGCGGCTGATATGATGATGATGGATGTAAAGATGTTTGTTACTTCTCACAAAAACTCCTGGATAGATTTTGAAAAAGCTTTACAATGATAAAGCTGACTCATCAGAATAACACATTGAGTGGCGGATGAAGACGCAGGGAAAGTCTAAAAGAATCAGTTGTCTGTAAAGTCGGTTTACGGACGATAATTTTACGAGATATCTGTGGAAGAGGGATAGACGCGTCACAAGCCGAACGCTTCCGATAGATGCGTTACAAGCCGGGCGCTTATGCTGATTGTGCCTCTCTATCACTTGTTCCGCGCTCTCGCTTGCACGCGGACCGTGACACTTTTTCGTGCATGCAATTATATTTATAAGACGTTATCACGTCATAAATAAAACCATTATGTGTCATAATAACGTATAGTTAAAGTTATGTTTTCTTTTGAGGTACTGTATACTTTAAAATTTTAGAAATACACATTACAAAAGCCCCTTTCACGATCTATTCGCATAAGGTCGTAGACTTTTCTTAGAATCAGCTACGAAAGTAATTGCGTTTCTAAATATTAAAATGTTATTTGTATCCTAATTAATATTACTTAAAAAACGATTTGATTATATGCTTGTGTTTTTTGTGCTATCTAAACTAAAAAAATTACTCAACCCCTACAGTCTACATTATTAAGCGAGTAAAAAGTAGATTATTGTTATACTTTTTATACCCTAGAAGCTGAGGATGAGTTAGAATCTTTTTGTAGATCCTACTACAAGACTCTAATGGTTTGTTCTAAGTAAATAAGGGGTGAATAATAACGTGAGGTTGTTTTTGGTGGAGTAAACGTTGGCAGATAAATAAAGTTTATTTTGGTTCAAAACCAATAAAAAACTAATATACCCTTGTTACATATATTTTAAATTTACAACGTATTTATTTTTTCGTTTTTGTGATGTTTATAAATGTAAAGAAATGTGTTATTAATAATTCAATCTTCATCATTTTGAGTAGGTGTCACGGTCAATCGATCATGCACACCCTGGTGTCAGAGTTCTCCGGAACCGCCTCTCGGCCTCCGACGTGGTTCCTTTAACGACTTGGTAGTCGTTAAAGGCCATCTGGTGATGGCAGCCGGGACCACCGGCTTAACGTGCCTTCCGAAGCATGGAATCATCTTTATTATCAGACAATCAGGTGATTCAAGCCTGCAATGTCCTAACCAAACTGGAAACAACTAAACAAAGTATGCTTCCGGTGGGAATCGAACCCACGACCCCCGGGTCAACAGGCAAACGCCTTAACCACTGGACCACGGAGGCTGTTAATATTATTCAATTACAAATATATTAAATAACTAGCTGTACTCGCGTTTCCGTTCGCGTACATTACGATTTCTGAACTAATAAAAAAGTTAAGTAGCCTATCCAGTGTCATGTACGTCTAAATGTTTATCTACCAAGATTCATAAAATTCAGTTAGATCTTTTAAGAGTTATAGAGAACACCCAAGATTGCAGATGGAACACAAATACACACAATACATTAAAAAATCTAAAATCGTGAATTTAATTTGAGTTTTATGTATAGAGCTTATAAACGCAATATCTCTGAAAACAAAGTAAATTACTGCATGACCAACCCTTACAGATTATTAGTATTGATTGATTGATTGATGATGATGATGTATTTTAAAATAATCTTTGTGTTCTCAGGTAAGCACTAAAACGATAATGTATTTTGACTATATATCATTTCTGTATGATGTTGACATAAGACCAAGGCTTTGGATCAAGGTATAGAATATAGTACTTATGTTTAATTTTGTTGTTGCGCAATCTGAAATAGAACAAAGAACAATAAAGGTTTCCAGGAAGACTATAGGAATCGATGGACGTCGATGACACTTGTGTATGTAAAACTTGTGAAAGATTTAATTGTTGTTTTGTTTGTTTGTTTGCAGTGAATAGGCTCCGAAACTACGGTACCGATTTAAAAATATTTCACCATTAGAATGCTACATTATCCTTTAAGAACAATGGCTATACAATATTTTCAAAAAGTACGTAGGATGCCGTGTAAAAACTTCGATAATGTCACCCAAGGTGTGAAAAAAATATAAATACTACCTGTGCAAAGCCAGGGCGGGCCGCTAGTATATCGTATTTTCGTAGGCCTTGCTACGAAAACGCAATAGTAGTTTTTACAAATGAAATGAACGATTTGGAACCAAGACTTAAAAAAATTAAAAACATGTGTTCTTTATCTATCGACGATGTACATAGTTGTTATCTAATAAATAAATAATAATAAATAATAAATATATACGGACAAATCACACAGATTGAGCTAGCCCCAAAGTAAGTTCGAGACTTGTGTTATGGGATACTATCTCAACGATACTATATTTTATAACAAATACATATATATATATAAACATCCAAGACCCAGTAATATGGTAACATATACAATGGGAGTCAACTTAAACTACGCCAAATAGGCACGATTATATATTTATAAAATGCACGTCACGTTTTAAATTATTACTGTGGTTCAATATGTAATGTATTTCAATCGACAAAATTAGATTGAATATTTGCTTAACTTATAAAATAAAATTGTGAATAACCTACATGGAACTTTACTAATTTGCTGATACTTAATCCGAACAAATAAAATCTTTTCCTAAGCAACTTGCTTATGAAAAAAAAAAATATTTTTCAAAGAAAAAGAAACAAAAAAAAATGCCATAAATTCAATGATCAAGCAAAGACTCAATGAAACCGCATTAAATCCCTATCTATTCAGGCATTTAGAAGTTTGATGGAACAAATAACTCACATACCTAAATACATTAACTGAAAACATAATACTACCTTTTGTAGGCAGTTGTGTAATAAAAAAGGAGTTTCGCCCAAGAGATTTCACCGAAGAAACTCACCAGTAATTACTCCCACTGATTTGTATCAGGTGCAAATGGTGTCTGTAATTGATTCGAGGGAGCCTTACCACGATTAAAACATCCAAATGGACATTAGGTAAGATTTACACAGAACACGTGCTCGGTTCACTGAGGGAGGGTATTATTTACTGATCAGCCAATGTGTGTGACCCTTGGTTAAGTATAAGTTATACTTCTTACTCGTATTTTTATATACCAATAAGGTTTAGCAAAACATGTATGAAGTATAGAAAAAATATAAGAGCAAATATAAAAAACCGGTCCTTCTGAAGAATCAATTTACTGTGAAGAAATTTTTGATACATTTGTTCAGTACCTTGGACTAATATCCTCGTGATATTTGTATCTAATGTTTAAGAATTAATATTTGAGTTAATTCAATATTTAATTATACATATAACAGCTGGCTCTTAAACGACCGATTCTATCACGCAGTAGGTATGTGAACATAATTAGGTATTTTTTTTCTAGAAAACGTGTGTGTTTGTGTGTGTGTGTGTGTGTGTGTGTGTGTGTGTGTGTGTGTGTGTGTATGTGTGTGCCTTAATGCACGACTGAACAATGCACTTATGCAAGTTTCTTCACCATTGTTTTACTTTTTCGGAATCAGGTGATGTTTAAAAAAATAACCTTATCAAACTAAGGTTGCTGCAATGGAAAAAATACTGTGCACAAGAGAGGTTGCTATTTATTTCAAAATCTTTTAAATTAAAACCCTAACAACGTGTATCAGTTGGTTGGCTCGTGTTAAATAAGATAATATAGCACTTCGCGTTAATAATAATCATAAACGGGATTGGAAACTTATATACACGGTGAAATTTTGATCGCTTGGTACCCTTAAAGGGATGATTTAGCCTGTTGATATAAACAACTTTTCCTATGGGACCAATGCCGGGAACTCAAAAATTTTTTTTGACGTTCCCACACAAGTTGACCGGGCGGCCGAATTTTTTTTTTAAGAACTGCCCTTTTTTGTTGAGTTCCCAGCATTGGTCCCATAGGAAAAGTTGGCCATATCGATGGGCTGAATCACCCCTTTAAGGGTTCAGAATGATCAAAATTTCACCGAGTATATGCTACGAGTATTTCATGGTTGCAGCTCCATTGTATCCATCAAGCTCCATTGGATCCATCAAGGTACATTCTCTTCCATGCTGGTCTGGGAGAAAAGCAAAAAACGTAGAATGCTTCTCTTCCCGCGCAGATCGTAAAATCCGATCGTGGTAATGGGCGAAAATCAGGAATCATGTTAATAGACGATGCGGCTAGCAAGCCATCACTATTTTGATTCCGTTTTCCACCAGCACGCCCACTAACATAACCAGCCGGCCTATTTGCTAACTCAGTGTACAACGTTTTGATATTAATTTCAAAGGTCAATACGTTTTATATATCTTTAACAAAAATAGTCAATCATAGGAAACCCGCAATGTATTTTGAAGTGACTATCAAAACGTCGATCACTGAGTTAGCAAATAGGCCGGCAGGTCTTAAAAAGACCTGGTTTCTGTCTACCCCGCAATGGAAAAAGACGTGATAGTATGTATACCTATATCAAGATGCATTCAGAGTCCAGAGGGAAAACAGGATAAGGATATTTTTCAAAATGATTCATTGATTGATTCGACCTCGCTGATCCGGATTTTTCTAAGAAAATAAGAAGGAAATCATACTAGTCCAGGAAAATTCAATATGCGGTTTTTTTTTCTGTGTAAATACTATGATTTCACAGTACAAGAAATAATACAATCTTGTTAATTTATAGCCTTTATTACCATTTTGATTACGATTCACTATCTGTATCTCACTGTGTTGATTCTTGGGTATGTTGTGCACTTAGTTACTTAGCGTACAAGTATACGTACGAGTACATATGCAGGAAATCCCGTAAGAGAATACTCATCTATCCGGATCATTCTCACAAGTTTCATCGGCAAATAGTTCCATGGAACTAGTGAGATTTTTTGTCAGTAGTTCCATTGATATTGTCATTCTCGCTAGTTACATCGGCAAATAGTTCCATGGAACTAGTGAGATTTATTTGTTAGTAATTCCATTAACATTGTCATTCTTGCTAGTTCCATCGGCAAATACAAATCGACCAAATTTCAGATTTTTTTTAGGATTATTATCAATATTTTTAAAATGTTTGCATTCAAAATGCAAAATGTTTCCCTATCTTTTATTTTCTCGTTAGTCTTAACGATATTATAAAACAATCGAATAAAAAAATCAAACAAACAAACCCACTTTTGAATTTATAAGTGAGAATTATGTACCTCCTTCTGACACAGTCGGATAAAAACTTCATAGAAAAGTTACAACCTTTCCAGCAACTTTCCAGTTATACTGTAGTGACCTCTAATGGAAAATTGTTGCAACTTTTACGTTGTCATGTTACACATTTTTGTCCACAACAGCTGTACTTCTACTTGGTTTCTAGTTCTGGGAAATTCCAATAGATGGCGTTACCAAACGCATTTGTTTCTTAACATAAACAGGCAGAGATGGCGCTGTCAGCACGAGATGTCGAGGTGGATCCTTCAAAGATCTGTGCATGGCTTCCAGCCCTCCGTGCGAAATGTGAAATCGGGTAAAACTACCCCGGATGCGGTTCAGTCGGTTCGGGACACCCAGCGTGCGAACTACCGCTATACCTTCATTACATCCCGCCTTTATTGAAAAAGGTTTAGACCCTGATTACTGGAAGATAACGGTAATACTCTATCCATCTGAGGGAAATGTTTTTTTAAGGAAAATTTGTTCCGTGTTGCGAACTCTTTTCGTGGTAATTCGCTGTGGAAAAAACTTTTAAACTAAATAAACGGGAAGGATTTCCGGCGTCGCTAGTGGGATATAATGATCGGTAAGTTTAGAATATTCATATTTTAACTCGTTGATAAATATTTATATTATGATTCTATTTTTTCGGTATATAATTTAATTTACTATGAAATAAATTATCTGCGGCAATTGAGTTTAATTGTAAATTAATTATGTTACTTTTATGTTTCAAACAAAGGATTTTATGCGCATCATAAAACTTTTTCTTGGAAATTGTATTATGCATGCACTTTTAATTCATTTGAAGTACAGGTAATTTTGATCAAATTTATGTTACTTTTTGTGCTACGAGTATATGTATAGACACTTTATGATACAAAACCACGTCTTTATTCCTTACTAAGTAGACAGTGACTTGGTATAAGATGTAAAACGACGTTGAGCGAAATTCAATTGTAGTCGCAGATTGGGTGCGTACCCCGAAATAGTAATAAAAGACAACGAACCTTTGATATTAATAATAAAAGTTTACACGATCTTTATTGGGATTTCGGTAAGGGCTACACTAAATTAAATTGGGAGTCGGAGAGTATGTTATACTTCCCTTTTCCTTACCCCTTTTTGGACTTTTCTTTTTTGGTAAATAATTGACCGTAATAAATAGTTTCTGTTTTCCCAATCAATCAGAGATTTCAGATTCCTTCCCATTTCAGACACATAGATTTAAATGGTCTCTCAAAAACATATGTAACTATATACATATTGATGATAATGATTCTCTACAACCTATTAATGCTTGTTACAAAAGCCAATGTCTAAAAAAAAGGAATAAATCGTTTTACCTCTCTGGTAAAACTTGATAATTTTGGGTACCTACTGCACTATTGATAAAAAAAAGGATGGAATGATGGTGTGTGCCTACCTATTATATTGTTCGTAACTATTTTGGTTAGTACGTGGGCAGATGAAATCCGTTGTGTTCTTTGATGAAAGATTAGATCCAAGAACCAAACCGCTTCCGATTTTGTGTGTGTATGCAAAGGGAAAAGATAAGGAAATAATTAAGTATTTTTTTTTATTTTAACAATTTTTTGGGTAACCCTTTCAAAAGAGCAAACAATTTTTATTTTTATTATTTTTGATTTTGAATAACAACCAATTTAAGAAAAAGTAATAATATTCTTGTAAAAGCATAAGGTTTTGGAGGGATATTATATTAATTGCCTTCCTGGAAGAATGCTCTACATGTAAATGAAACCCTTATCAAAATCGACCCAAAAGTTTCAATGATCATAATGACAGAGTTTTATATTAGTAGTGATATGATTATATCAAGCTGCACATGGGAAAATAAATATATCAGTTAGGGGAATACCGTACGGCTAATCCATTCATTAATAAAAACCCATAATGAATTAGTCGTATGTTCTTACTCGTACTCCTTACACTAAAACATTTTTCAGGCAGATGGTACACTAAAACATTTTTCTGCCTGAAAAAATGTTATTTATTGTCAGATTAGCAATTGAGCGATGATCGCTAAACCATGGAGCTAAACAGCCAAGGAGTGAACCAGGGGTTCCGGGTTGAAACTTTTCGTGGCCCTACTCATATTTCTTGTAGTACAATCATACTCATGTATAGTAATTTTTCATTAACCATAACTTACTTTTTGTGAAGGAAACATGCACATTTTTATTATTATAGTGCAAGGAGATTATAGTGATTATTCACAGTACGTCAAATGGGCAAAGCAATAGCAAACTACTCAATTATTCCTTTGGGTTTTCTCCATTTTTACTCCAAAAGAGCAACTTTATTTGTCACACACCTATGTGTTACGACACACTACAAATAGATTACAATATGTTGAGCAAAACGGTGTCAGAGGCGCAACAAAAACAGACGGCAGACAGCACCAGAACCAAACTTAGGTTGCCCCCTGTGTTTTGGAGGGCTGCCGTACGTCAGACCCACTACTCCTCATAACCGTTACATATTTGTACGCCGGTAAGGTACCTTAGCGAGCCTTACTCATAAGTATTATCACATTAACAGGGCAGTACTCCTTGACACGGCGCGCATTTTCAGGTGGTTCCTTTCTCTGTAGCCTTAACTGCCGGTAGGAGACCTGCCCCGCTGCTGGCAGCCTTCTAGGATTAGGATTTTATAAAAGTTGTATTTTTTTGTATGATATTTAGTTAGGTATATGTTACATTTTATTTAAGTTTTATAAATACATCATTCTAAGATACAAATCAAATAAACAGATTAGTAAATATAGTTTAAAAAACTAAAATACACGCTTTTACCAAATTATTGCGTTGTCATCGGTCCTTGATAAGTCTACATAATTATAATTTAATCTGACTGTTAATCGAGTTCAAAGTAGTCGGTTACAAACAAACAAATTACAAACAAGCGAACATACAGGTGATGCTAATAAAATCTGAGAGATCAGATATTTTTTTATTTTGAACATTTTAAGGATGCTACAATTAGGTAGGTTAATATCAGAATCTGCGAAGGCGGCGCAACAAGTTGCCTCGAAAGTTCTCGGCTATACCTTGTAACGACCCTTGACCCGAAAGGGTGATATTACAACATGCCTCTGTGATCCTGTCTATAGCATTATTACCCCGATCTAGTATATTTCAACGCAGATGTCTATGCGTATATACCTACTCACATTACAGATCGTGACATTTACATGATAACAATTTAATAGTAAAACAGCACATTTTACACATAAAAATATCAGTTTAACTTAAATATAGAAAAAATCTTCCAAAGCTTCACATCGAGGCAACGTTCCCAGAATACTGGCAGTGTTTCCTCGTTGAATTGTAAGACTTATCCGCTGATCAAAATAACTGCCAGCTCTTAGGTCTCTCGTTACCTCGATGAGACGCGCTGTGATGTCCTTTAAAAATATTTTTGCCCAAGGGCTCATCGTTGCCACCGCTAAAGGTAAGAAAATATGATTGGCTGCCAGGCCCATGTATTTGCGTTAACCTTCTTGGTTTGTCTTGTGGAATGTTCATATGAAGTGGATTATGGAAATTAAGCAAACAAGCAACTTATGCATCTAGAATTAGCAATATCATATGTGACAATTAACACGTTTCATATAATATGTCTAGAGTTGAGTGGAATATCGTCATCAGGGTGTTGTTACCAATTAAATTGTTTTAAATAATCATTCTTAAATATTTTTTAAAGGTTGTGAAGGCCAATAAGGAGGTAATTGTTTACTCATATCCTTTCCTGACTTAAAAGGTATCTATAATAATATTTGTACGTATGATTGTATATTTGTCTGTTTGTATATATTTAAATATGAATAGTACCTACTCGTATTAGCAAGCATGTTGCCGACATATGTCAGCTGCCTGCAATTTATCATTGTCAAGTTAACAGTCCGAAATCTGTAACGAAATAGGCTGCATATTTTTTCTAGTTAAACATATATAGCCGTCTTATGTACTCCACATATGTATGTGAAGTCATATTATGTAATAGGGATGATTTTTAAATCTTCGACATCTATTTCTTAAATAAGCTTTCGCCCGCATGTCCGCTCGCGTGTACGTATATGTCCCGTCGAAAAGTATACTATGTCCTTTTAAGGGCCTTAAGGTGTCTCCATACAAATTTCATCTAACGTGACAGTAACATTCGTTTTCATAATGTTAATAAATACTTATAAGTCATCATCATCATTACAGCCGTAAGAAGTACACTGCTAGACAAAGACCTCTCACAAGATTCTTCGTTCCGTGGAGGATATAGCCATACTCACCAAGTTTGTCTTGTGTTTCCTACGCTGCTGGCCATCCGCAGAATATTTAAGATGGGAAACGATAAGAATTTGTTGGATTTAGGAAGGAAATAAAGGGGCCGGGATACAACTCACTCGGGTGAATGGGGAGAAGCAATTAGCAACTCAGTCAGGCGGGCTTATCCGATGAGATCCAATGCAATACCTACAACCATCGGCCAATCATTTTAGGATGACACCCCTGACCTATTTTTAAAATGTACGAAAGTATTTCAAATGTATTCCTTACTTTAAAAATTTCCGCCTTACTATATAAACGGGATAACAATTACAAATTAAGTTTCTCAGATGAAAGTAATGATCGATATACATAAACTGTTCATTGGTATCAAAAGATACTGTCAGTGCCACACGCGAGAGTGCGGGGTGGGAGAGGGTTGTAGGGAGAGATAAAAGGTTCCCGAGGGTTCGAGGTGACGACGGAAAGAACGCCTGATATCTCCCGATAATAGTACCTACATTCTATAGGGTCTATAGGATTTAACTATCATATTAACCTCAATGGGACAGTTTTGTAATTAAGGTATTTTTAAGCTGCAGTTTTTGAGTTTTTATTTATTTTCACCTGTCTCGATGTTTGTCTATAATCCCAGGCCAGCAACCCCCCTGTTAGACCGTGGTGTTTCAGTTGTCCATCGGCAGTGTTGATCACTTCCCATCAGGTCACGCTTGCTCGGTTGCCGTCCTATATCATAAAAAATAGATTGTGACCGCACTAACACATTTTTGACTTAGTTGCTCAAATTCTACATTTGTAAAGCAAGTAGATTTATTGATGGTTCGGTACAAGGGGTCGAAAAGTTTCTGAAGTTTAAAATACTTAAAAACACTACTTAATTACACAAAACGTTGTCCTACAAAATTAAAAAATAAATATCAATTTGGAAGATTAAAGGGGACCTTCTCACGTGTAGTCTTCATTCGGGGTCGACCAAATGATATTGAAATCTCATAGCATTCAAAGGATTCTAACGAGATTTCCGCATCACCGACATATTTCGGTGCCACGAGATATTGGATATCAATGCTTTTGAGAAATCCTTACTGGTCTCGCCGGCTTTCAACAGGTGTGCCCTTTGGCTGCCTATTTTTATACGTCTTTCCCTTTTTGTGTTAACACGCCTGAGGACACGACACATGCTGGGCACACAATCAATATGTACATATATGTTTTATACGTTCTTCTGATAGGAGCGTAATGATCACGCTTATCCTTTATAAAGTAGAGAGAAAAAGAGGTCCGCATAGTGAACTACTTTTTACGAGCTTTATTTTTATATATAGATAGGTCATAAGCCAGAAATCTGACTGTATGGAACCAATCTAACCATGTGGTAGCTACTGTTATAGCATGCGATTGGTTTCTACAATGGTACAGACGGAGCAGATAAATATAACCCCCCTAAAATAGGCTCGTTTCCTTAAAAAAAAAAATTAAATAATTAGTATGTCTTATAGATTATCTAAAAGTATAAGATACGTTTTTTTTTCTTTTTTCAGTCAAACAATAGATGATAAAGATAAAGCGCATCAAAGTTCAGGAGTGGAGCCTCATGACGCAACAGACCGGTAAAAAGTGACGTCACGTGGAACTTCAACGTGTTATATCTTTATCATTTTTTGTTTGATGGACAAAGGAATAAATACGTGTCCAATATTTTTCAATATTCGCCGTCTCTGACGCCCAAAGTGGAACTATTAAAAGCATAACGTTACGTTCGTGGTCCCAAATTTTTTGTATGAGTAGGCAGTTTAATACGTGCGAATTATATTGTCTTTGACCAAACCCTGATAATTACTTTGTTACTGTGTTACTTTGAGATAAAATTTTGCATACACATTAAAATCTGATGACAGTCCAATAAAATGACGTCAACGAGCTTGCCTAATAATGGAGATTACTTAATGCTGAAGCTGGGTTCTTAAACTCCAGTACGACATCGCAAAAAGTATGAAAAGTTTATACGAAAGAAAAAAATAGAATATAATTTAAGTAGGTTGGTACAGACAGTGGCTTGTTTATAAAGGGTTGTTTGTTTTAGAAGATTATCCCTGCGCTCCATTCAAATTCGGGTCCCTTTTTTACACGCTCATAAGGCGACTAGCAAACAAGACCCAAATAAATTATACATTTAGGATTTATACCTGATAATAATATTATTTATTCAGTCATTACAGCTTTACTACTATAAGATTGAAAGTTAAGTTCTGAGAGTTACTTTTATTAACAACTAGCTTTTGATCACGGATCCGCTTGCGATTATGTCAACCCTCGGGAACAGTAGAATTTTCCGGAATTAAAGGCACCTTATGTTCTTTAACCAATGGTTCTGTTTTCAATGGTTGAAGCGTGACAAGAAGACAGAGTTACTTTTACGCATTTATATCACTATGATAAATTTAAATTTGTATAACCTTACTTAATTTCACCAATTCCCGGAAGATTGAAAAATACCTTATTTACAGCAAAATTCAAAATATACTCAATGTTTCAACTTATAATAATTATACTTTTGGCCAAAGAAATCGTATAGGAACTTGATTTCAGTTCTATAAATAATAATGTATTACAGTAGATACAATTTTGATTAAAAATGCTCTATCGTTGTGAAATCCAAGGATAGATAGGACGAAAATAATTAGCTTAATAGAACATAACACACATATTTTTCTTCTAAATACCTGCAATATTATTCGATCCTTACAATTAGGGACAAATTAAAAATAAATACAGAATTTGTTCAGGACAATGGTCCAATTTTAACTAGTTGTACAAATTTTGCGTAATCAATCCGGGGAGGGCCAAAGAGCGTTTCAGACAAACATTTCACCATATATAAAAAAATGGCGTCTCCATTTCACCTTACGCGGTTATACAATACAATACAAAATAATAATAAGTTAGTTACATAATTTATTGTATTACTATGCGCGTATTTGAAATAAATAATGCGAATTTATGAAAATCAATATTTTTAACAAAGTAATATAAAAAAGGCCATTTTTTCTTGAGCTGAGAAAATTTCTTGATATATTTGCATTTTTTAATGTAAACTGACATATTCAAAACCCAAAATTATCTAAAAGAGTCAGAAAAGTGTCCAGTACTATTTAAAAAAAAAGTAACATTTTTATTACGATCGATGTGGTAATTGCAGCCGTCGAAGATTTGCCTTGCAATACCTTAAATTTAAGATAACTGCAACTATTTTACAAGCTTTTCTTTTAGTTTACCTGTCCCGATGTTTATCTGTAATCAAATGTTGCAACTTAAATTTGATCCTCTTCCCGGTTCATCATCATCATCAATAGATCTTTTAAGTCTCCACTGCAGGAGCATGACCCTCACTGTACTACCGGAGCCATACTTGGCCAGAGCAGACAGAGACTACACTCTCCTCGCTGGCCAGACGGGTTGGAGAGGTCTCATTGATGTTTACTTCCCGGTTACCAAATGAATAAACAAAATCGGATGACAATACAATATAATGGAATTGTTGCGCTGCGCTGATATGATGTTTAAGTTTTTTGATTTATCTTGGAAAGCACAGTGTAGATTCGTTTATAATAAAAGATTGTCACAAAAATTAAATTTTTGCCAAAAAACTTCTTTCATAGCAATTCTGCTTCACAATGAACAATATTTATTGTAAACAAGCAATTAATAACACAGAAGCAATTTTGGAATTTTCCAATCTAGCTCCAATATAATAGGACGCCAATTTCAACAAAGCGGCAGGCTGTTGCGACAGTTCCTCGATGAGCAATTACTGGGCCGACACCTCACGCGTTTACCGAGTTTACAGGATGATAGGAAAACTTTGGAATACAAAACATAACAGCATCTATCTACTTGTAATATACATTTCACTAACGCCTCCGTCGTTTAATGCGTTTATGAGGTTATAGCATAATAGGAGAGCTTTTGCAACTGATGTTAAGTAAATCGTATAATGGTATTATAATAATATCACAGTTATGGTATCTATCCCATTACAAATGATTATTGTAAGCGACATAAAGAGTATTGTACTACATGCAATAGAGTTAAATGAAGTAATGAATTTATCTTGGTAAAAGCGCCAGTAAGTTTGTTTTGTATGAAATACTAGGAACAACAAAAAAATAAAAAATTATTTTTCTCGAAACAAACATACGTGTGTGTTTACACAGTCCTTACGCGAACTTCTAAATGTAATAGGATGTACAACATATATTAATAAAATAATATACAATATACGTATTGACATTTATTTCACTGAATTTTGACTTATAACATTTTACATATTACGTGTATAAGTAAGTCAATATAGCCGTGTGGTTTCCGGCAGAGTAGAATAGGACCACTCCTAGTCTTCCCATGGAAGGTGTAAGAGGTGACTTAGGAAATACAAGCTAAACAAAGCTCATAAACATCAATGTGACCTCTCCAACCCGTCTGGCCAGCGAGGAGAGTGCAGGCCAAATCCTCTGTCTGCTCTGGCCAAGTATGGTATATCCGGTAGTACAGAGGGGGTCATGCTCCTGCAGTGGACACAAAAAAAAAACCTGATGATGATAATATAACATTTTATGATACAAACATACATACATACTATCACGTCTATTCTTCTTGCGGGGTAGACTGTGCCCAGGTACTTTAGTATGTTGGTGGGCATTAGATGGAAAACGGAATCAAAGTAGTGATGGGTTCCTAGCCACATCGCCTACTAATATGATTCCTGATTTTCGCAAATCTATTAGATTGACTCTTATAAGTAGTCTATGTACGACTGAAGGTCGCAGGTTTAAATCCCGCCCGCTTGGAAATTTTTCACCATATTTTATTTCTTTTTTTTTTTTTTTTTTTTTTCCTTTATTTGGGTCTACAGACAGTATCACACTTAATGTTAGGTAACAAATTTACATAAAGAAATAAATAAATGTGAAACCAACGACGTGAACCACAGCTTACAAACAGAGTTATGTTGAGAGAAAACATTATACTAGTAACTTTACAATATTGTTCTATGTGAAAGAAATAATAATAATTTGTGTGCAAGTTAAAGTTAAAGAGCCAAAACCAACAATCGAGTCAACTAAATTTATAATAAGAATTATGTATCGATATCAATTTCTTTGATCTTATCACTAACTAACCTTTTATAGGCACCAATTCGTGTTGAAAATAAATCTATCGAATTAAAATACTTGTTATGTATATTGAACAAACGGCACATAGGCGCACGCTTGCCTGCATTAGTGCGGGATATTTTAGATGTAAATAAAGGAAGAGAACGACAGGCTCGCACGCGTGGCCTAGTAGGCACGCGAAGACATATGCTGTTTGTTATATCTACACAATCATACTTATTGTTACATATATCATGGAGTAATATTATTTGTAATAAAATTCGTCTAAATTTAAGAGAAGGCAATTTGTATGTTTTTAACAATCTTTCATGGGGAAGAATACATCGATAACATTTATAATGAATGCAGCGTAGAAACTTCTTCTGGACTCTTTCAATTGCGTCGGAGTACTTATTATAAAACGGATCCCATATGCAAACGGCATATTCTAATTGAGATCGGATTAACGATTTATATAAATGGAGATATGTAGATGGGCGTCTAAAATCATTACTGGAGCGGACCACAAAACCAAACATTTTGAAAGCTTTACTACAAATCGTGTCTATATGTGTATCTAGTGTTAGTTTACTATCAAGAATAACTCCAAGGTCCCTAATATGTTGAACTCTGTTAAGTACAGTGTTTAACAAGGAGTAATTAAATTTGCTAATTTTCTTTTTCTTAGTAAAAGTAATAGATTTGCATTTATCTATGTTAAGATTAAGTTTGTTAAAATTGCAATATTCAGCAAATCTATTTAGATCTTTTTGAAACAGATGATGATCTAAGGGATTATTAATTTTACGATAAATTTTTAAGTCATCTGCATAACATAAAAATTTACTATGATGAAAACAGTCCCTGATGTCGTTTATAAAAAGGATAAACAATAATGGGCCGAGAATAGAGCCCTGTGGCACGCCAGATGTTACCTTGACCATATCAGATTCGTGACCGTTAATGACAACTTTTTGTGTACGATTTGTCACATATGACTTGAACCACCTCCACAGGTTGCCACGTATCCCATTGTAGGCTAACTTATCTAGTAATATTTTGTGATCAACGGTGTCAAAGGCTTTAGAAAAATCTGTGTACACACTATCTGTTTGCTCATTTTCATCCGTATTGTAAAAAAGTTCAGTAGTATATGTTAAAAGATTTGTTATAGTGGACCGCCCGCGAACAAAACCATGTTGTTGTGGTATTATAGCACTGTGAAGAAGAGGATATAGTTGATCACGTATAAGCCTTTCGAGAATTTTAACGAGGACGTTTAGTATGGAGACGGGTCGGAAATTTTCTACGTTGGATTTTGTACCTCCTTTGTGAATAGGAGTGATCCTTGCCGTTTTCCATAATGAAGGACACACACCCTCCTGCAAACACTTGTTAAAAATTATATGTAATGGTTTACAAATAGTCTGAGATGTATTCTTAAAGAAAATAGGCGGAATGTTATCTACGCCAGACCCCTTATTTAAATCTAGATTTTTTAGTTGTTTAATCAAATCCTCAACTGGAATAAAAATGACATTAATATTGTTTGAAGTCGTCGACCTTAAGTCTAGTTCTAAAATTTCGTCTATACTATAAGTATCTGTTAAGTTACTGGGTTGAAACACAGATTTGAAATAAGTGGAAAATAAATTACAAATACTATCTAAATTATCGGCTTGATTGTCTTTAAAATATATGCTACTAGGAATATCCGTCTGTTTTTTTTTGTTTTTAAGATATGTCCAAAAGTATTTCGCATTATCTTTGATACTATCTTCAACTCTATTTATATAATTGTTATAAGCTATTCGTGATTCAGTTTTAAATCTTTCCCTGTACATGGAAAACATCATATAATCTGATTGGTTTCTGTATTTCTTCCATTTTAACCATGCTTTACTTTTATTTTTAAAAATATGTATAAGAGCGGGTGTAAACCAAACTGGGAAATGAGAGTTATTGATTTTTTTCACACGTATACGATTGCGTATAATCTCATATATTTTTTCGTAAAAAATATCAACACATATTTCGGCTGAATTGATAAAAAAGAGCGTATCCCAATCAATGTTCAAAATATCTGAATTAACAATATCATAATCCGCCTCTTTAAAACAAAACCTGCTACGATTTTTGCGTGGTATACACTCACTTGGACTACTCGTATGAGAAATTAAAATATAAAAGGAAGGGTGTTTAACGTCAATGGGTACCAAAGGTACAGGTGCAGAATACGCTTTACTGTTAATTATATTGGTAATACATAGGTCCAATAACCTGTCCATGCTGTTTTTGAATGTATTTAGTTGTAAATAATTATGTGAGTTTAAAAAGTCAGATAAATAAAAATTTGGTAGTGTCATGTTACCTGATGGCAAAGGTGTTATCTGAGTGCCGCTCACACACCATTCAAATGAAGGTAAGTTAAAATCTCCGATTAAAAGAAAATTATTAGTATTGGTTATTTGTAGATAATCGCGAATAAAATTAAAATAGTAATTGTAAAACTCATTATTCACACTAGGTGGTATGTAAACGGCACTCAGAACAAATTGGAATCCACCAACTTCTAACTGCAGGAATACATGGTCAATTATAGGGGGAAGGGAGTGGGGGGTGGTCAACAAGGTCACGGCAGCACCTAGCGTAGCACGGAGTGACCTATTCACAGCTATCAACACACCGCCGCCATCTTTCTTTCCTGTAGCCGATCTGTTGCGATCGCTACGAAATATTTGATAGCGGGAGTCAAAAACTTCATTATTATTTATACTAGAATCGAACCAAGTCTCCGATAATACTATGATGTCGTAATCGTGTGCTAATATATTCATAAAAAGTGTATTAAGCTTAGTTCGCAGTCCGCCACAGTTCTGATAATAAATAGAAAATGTGCATTGTTTTTTATCGAATTATATAATAATCTCTAAACAGTATTACACCTAATGTATTTATGCACAACGCCAGATACCCATCTGTAAATGAAGTAATATAAGTAATGTAAATATGAAAGGTTGTTCTGTAGAATATTGTTTCCGTAAAACAGTAGTTCACCGATAACAAGACACCGTCACAATAAAATAAAAAGTATAAAGGTACGGTTTCATAACACATCGCGATAGATGGCAAACAAGGTGTAAAATTAATAAAGGTGAATATCATTGTTGTATGATAGATTCCATGATTGTTACTTCTTATTATTATATACTTATTACTTACAAATATACAAGTTATAGTTATAGATAGTTTAACTTCTGTGTCGTATTTAGTCACATGTACATTTATTAATACGCATATGCATAACACTATTTCAGCCTTACTATTAGCACTGCTATGAATTTCCTTTAATCCAAATATATTCGAATAATGTGTTAATATACATTGATTCATGTTTTTCATGTGCAACCTAGTAATTAAATTAAATAGTATATATTCACAGTGTGTAACGGAAATACAGGTTAACTGCCAGAATATTGTTTTCGACATCCAAAATTTACAACACAAATATCTGTGCCTTCTTTCAATAACAGTTTCTACGATTATTCGAGATTTACTTATTCTAAATATTATGATAACTAGTATAATATTACTGTAGACACTACAATAACACAATAACATAAGGTTGGATTTAATATTTGTGTTATTGTAAGATATTATAATGAAACTAGACAGCATCTGTTTTTCTGCCTGATAGAGAAAAAACACATAGAATTGAAAAACTAGACTATTATTTAATATTATGAATGTCTTGTTCCGTACGGATAGCCAGCACTGGGGTTGTGTCGGACTTACGAACGAGAACGACGCCATGTCTAATCCAGGCATATTTGTACTCATATTTTTTAGCTCTGTCCCGGCACTCGCGAAACAATTTTTTGTTTTGAAGAGTTAGATGTTCGTTTATGTACACTTTTTGTGGTGTTCCAGTTGAGACGCCCAGCTGCTCCGCCTTAAGCCCTTTGTAAGCGCGTGTTGCTGCTAAAACATTGTCACGTAGCACCCTGGTGGTAAATTTAATGATCACATTTTTTGGACGAGTATCATTTTTATTCGCATGAGGCACTCTGTGAATTGCCACTATATCAGAGGGGAGGATTGGCTGCTTTATAGCCACCCCCAAATTGGTAGCAATTGTTATTAAGTTTTCATTACGCCTGTCGGGTAAATTGACGATTTCTACGTTGCATTCACGAGATTGTTGTTCCATCGAAGCTAATCTAGATTCTATCCTTGTAACATACTCGGGGGTGATAGAAGATTTAGACATTTTATTTTCGATCTCCGTTATAATTGATTGTTCTTAATTTAATAAAAGTATATCGAAATAGCATTGTGAATGCAAAATATGTATAAACACTTAAAAATATTGCATGGCTTCCTACATATTAGTTAATTTCAAATTCATTTTAAAATGAGTTGAATCAAATACCTCACTTGTAAAAGTCGGGTAGTTGTGTTAGGTGACGTAAGCCTTTATACGTAAAGGGGAATGGGATATGGTGGAGAATTTCGGCGCCGAGGTTAAAACAGGCGGTGGCTCAGTTGGAAGAGCGTAAGTCGTACATAGACTTAAGGTCGCAGGTTCAAATCCCACCCGCTTGGAATTTTTTCACCATATTTTATTTCTTAATTTAATAAGAGTATATCAAAATAGCATTGTGTTTGCTTTTGACTTTTACGATCGTAAGCAGCTAGGATAATCTTTTGTTTTAATTAGCTCCCAGGCCAGCGAAAAACATATATATATCACATATGTAATACATACATACGTACTTACGAGACACGCTTTCATCCCTTTCACGGTGGACGATGTGCGCAGGGAGGCAATAGGTCACTTATTTAGTCAAAGATCTTTGACTGAATAATCATAATAATAATGTTATTAATAACTAACTACTACAAGTAACCGTATGGTAAGTATAAGCCCTATGATTTTATATCACTTTAATAGGTCTCATTTATCTCCATGCCAAAATTCATCAAAACTGGTTCAGTCGTGTATCCGGGACATCTGTTAAAGCCCGAGTTACTTTCGCAATTATACCTCCATTAGGAATAAAGAAAGATCGTCTGTCTTTATTATTAAGCTCTCCTCTCTCGGGGCTACTGGAAGAAATTCCTTAGGAATAAGTGGTACTCGGTCAGATTTTTTGGATATATATAACATCATTTACGCTAAGAAAGTGTTTCTGTTTGTACACAGGGTGATTTTTAATTATGTTTTGTCAAAATATCTAATACTAGCGTGTCGTATTTTTTTAATTTTCTAATTCATTTTTTTAACCTGTCTCCAGTGATTAAGGCGTTTACCTGTTGACCCGGAGGTCTTGGGTTCGATTCCCACGGCATACTTTGTTTAGTTGTTTCCAGTTTAGTTAGGACATCGCAGACTTGATTCACCCTTGATTGTCTGATAATAAAGATGATTCCGTGCTTTGGAAGGCACGTTAAGCCGTTGGTCCCGACTGCCATCTGGTAGTCGTTAAAGGAACCACGTCAGAGGCCGCGAGGCGGTTCCGAAGAACTCTGACACCAGGGTGTGCATGGTCGATTGACCGTATCACCTACACGAAATGATGATGATGATGAAGATGCTTCTAAACAATTTTCCTATCGAAAGGGTGCCAGCCCTTAAAATATTAGCGCTTAGTTTAAATTTCTTGGCTTACATTCGGGATTATACTCTGGGGTAATATACAGAAATGAACAAACTGTTTATCCACCAAAAGAAACCTGTAAACCGCAGTATAAACATTTAAAAAATACTAACATTGCCCTGTGTGTATATTCACGAGGCCTGCAAATTCGTAAGAAAATATCCACAGTTGATGTGAAAAATATGACTTACCGCGACGCTACCGAACTAAAAAGAAAAATAAATTAATTATGCCTGCCTCCAAGTTAGAAATTTTCAGTTTTGGACCAATCGCAATAACGACAAAAATACATAATGCTCTTCCTGATTATATAGAAGTGGAAGAAACATATACCATGTTTTTAGGTAAACTAAAAATATCACTTTTAGAAAATGTTACTACACGTTAGACGAGTTCTTCAATGACAAATAAAAAACACTTGACGTAAGCAACCCCCTTTTGACATTTTCATTTATTTTAATTTAGATTTTAGTAGGTAGGAAATTTATTAAACCATTGACATGTAATAAACATGTCATTTTAAAGAACTAAAAAACTAAATTAATTTATGATATTCATTTAACATCTAATTAAGATTTAAGTATAAATAATGACAATATTCGCAATCTTGACCTTTATCTATATTAAGTTATTATAACTTTTTGCATAAAGACTTCTGTTTGATACAAGACGTAATAAATAATCCGCATGCCGTTCCATAACTATTTTGCGATGTTGATGATACAGGGTTCATGTTGTACCTACAATTTAGAAAGCGACTAGTAAATTAAAGTGTATTTTACCTGTACAATGTGAAAGAACAATAAATGAATTGAATTGAATTGAAATGTGTAACCGGTCGAAATGAATAACTTTTCCTATGAGACCAACACTGGAAATGTTGTTATTTTTTAGTCCCCAGCATTAGTCCCATAAGAAAAGTCGTTCAGTTTAACGGACTAATTTGATGGTTTGAAGGACTACGGGGATTACCCTAACATCGTGTGTATGAGGAAACCTATTTTTTTTTGTGTATTTGTAATTAAAAAATCCGATATCGTGTCTAACACCAGTTAAATGACATCATCATCAGTGTTGTGTTTTTGTCACAGAATAAGTAATAGATAGAGTGCAAAAACTTGTCTAATGAAAACCAAAAAAGAGGGTAAAATGCTTTGGTTACCCTTGACAGCTCAACATGGGTAAGTAATATAACATATAAATATAAAATATAAATATATATACGGACAAATCACACAGATTGAGCTAGCCCCAAAGTAAGTTCGAGACTTGTGTTATGGGATACTAACTCAACGATACTATATTTTATAACAAATACATATATAGATATACATCCAAGACCCAGGCCAATCTGAAAAAGATCATTTTCCATCTTGACCTGGCCGGGGATTGAACCCGATCACTCCGTGTCGCAGGCTGGCGTGTAGACCGCTGCGCCACGGAGCTAGTCTATATAAACACAAAATATATATAATTTAAGATAAATATCAATGAAACATATAATTTTGGTCAGTATAATTATCAAGTAATAAAAAAATCGAAATAAATAAGTTTAAAAAGACTAAAATCTTTAATTATAACACTCATTCAACATATCAAACCTTTATTATACCATTTTATTTAAAAATCGATTAGTTGTTACGTATAATAAACTTTATATATACATATTAGTACGGATAATAATCATTGGTTATACGAATTAATTGGTAGAAGATTCTCAATACATACCTAATAATTAAAATTTAAAAAAAAACCGAACTCAATTTTATTTTACGAGTTTCTTCCATATCTCCACAGTTCTTTATTATATCTTCACCAAATAAAAATGGGACCAACTTGGTAAAAAAGGCTTTTAAATAAAACAGAAATATCAAAATCGGTTCACAATTGGCGAAGATATCGTGTAACAAACATACATAAAAAAAAGAAACATACAGTCGAATTGATAACCTCCTCCTTTTTTGAAGCCGGTTAGTAAATTATCTTATTTCTTTTTATAGAACGCTTAGCCAAAAATTAATAGCCACCTGACGATCTCGTAAACGCAAAAAAATATTAATAAAACAAGAAAAAAGATAACAATATATTAAAACGAAAATCTGAATATTACGAGTGTGAATTTCTTCGAGCTATAGTCTAAAATTAAAAAAAAATAAGGAAGATAGGTATACTAATAAAATACTTAGGAAAATTGTATCACAATTTTTTTTTTATTTATTTCTAACTTAGTCCTAATATTTACAATAAAATATTGAAAAATTATATTTCTACTTTGAAAAGAAAATTGTGAAACATACAAAATGCGCGCGCATTTTGTATGTATCACAATTTTTTTTATTTATTTCATACTTTGTCCTAATATTTACATGCAATAAAATATAGTAATAAGTTCTTTTATTTGTTATAGTTTTTTTTTTGTAATCCTATGAAGTTAATGACTTCTTGTATTACTTTCCGTTTGCTTTACGAAGAAAATCAATTACCTATTATAAGTTATTTGATAATCTGATTGAATGATGCACCTTTTGCTATGAACTTGCGTGAATTTGAATTATTTCGTAGATATTACTGAAATAAATCAAATTCGCAAAATAGACATAGGTCTATACTAATTAGCTGGTATATTTTCTCTGTTATATATTTTTAATACGCATACATTTTGATTTCTATAGATTTTGATACATATTTATTTTAAATACTATCCTTTTTGAATGGTATACATTTTGGCATGTATACTGCACAAGTTGTATAATAGGTGATATTTAGTATTCATAAACGTTATAAAAAATGGGTTTATGCCTTTCGAATTGAAAATTTTATGAATATTATAGCTTTTAAGAATATAATCAGTAATGATTATGTCAAGTTAACATTATATCTTTTGAACTTTATTGAAATGAAAATATATAATTTGTTATTATATCAATCAATACGCACCCGCTCAACATACTCCACTGCAGCTTCTCAGTCAGTCTGTGATTTGTAATTGCATTTAGTCCCATACGATAATAGTGATTATCGTAACAAATAAACGACTAAATGCCCTGGATATCGCCTGACGGTAGAACAAAAAACCAAATTGACTTTATTATGACCAACAGAAATCATCAACAGTCATCAAAAGACTAAATTTTAACACCAGTCATAGACTTATTAGAGCTGAACTGAAAACAAAACAATCAAAGAAACCTAGACCGAGACAAGACCCAGCAAACACGAAACTCAACAATCAGCAACTAGAACAACTAACAATCACCCTAAGAGATAAACTTGCAGACTTCAAACTCAACACCACATAATTGGGAACCCAAGAAAAATACAACTACTTAGAAGACATTATCAAAACTCAGACAAAAGCTATAGCAAACACCAAAAATTGTAAAGAAAACTATCTATCAACAGCAACTGTAAAACTACTGGAGGAAAGAAGCGATCTTCTCAGCACAAGAAATAGCCAAAATAGAAGAAAGGAACTAGCCAAAATCAGCAAGGAAATCAAAGAAAACATTAGGAAGGATAGGAAACAATGGAGAATGAAAACGATAGAAAACTACATACTTAGAACGGGAAGAACCAAAAAAGCGCTCAAGGAGTTGACAAAAACACAAAACTGGATTGTTAAAATGAAGGACGATCAAAGGAAATGGAAACATCATAGAACATATATATTGGAAACAGCTACTTCATATTACAAGAAACTCTACACATGCAACACTACGCAAGATGAAATAGATTTAGTGGAATTGTCACATATTCCAAGTATCCTCCAAACCGAAGTCAGAAAAGCTATTGAGACCCTAAAAGAAGAAAAAGCAACCGGACCCGATGGCGTAATGAAATTTTAAGACATAGCAAGGAAATCCTGATACCAGTCTTCACAGATATCTTCAATGACATAATAAGCACAGAAACCATTCCCCAACAATGGACTAAGTCAAACATCATGCTATTGTATAAGAAAGGGGATAAATACGACATTAGCAATTATCGCCCCATCAGTCTTATGTCCAACGTATATAAGATTTTCGCCAAGATCATGTTAAAAAAGATTGAAAAAACCCTAAATGAACACCAACCGATCGAACAAGCAGGATTCCGCAAAGACTTTTCGGTAATCGACCACACCCACGTAGTGCGTCAAGTTTTAGAAAAATATAATGAATACCAGCTTACATATTACATCGCATTTATTGACTATAGTAAAGCATTTGATTCTCTACTACATGAAAGAATATGGGAGGCACTACTAGAACAAGGTATTGAACAGAAATATATCAGACTAATAAGAAACATATGCAGACACAATACAGCAAGAATTAAACTCGAAAAGAAAAGCGCTGATTTCAAAGCCTATCCCCGAAACTATTTTCCGCAGTTCTGGAATCAATATTCAGAAGACTTAATTGGGAACATCTAGGAATTAAAGTAGACGGCGCGTTTCTGTCCCATCTGAGATTTGCAGACGATATAGTGCTACTGGCAAAAACATCGGATGACTTAAACACCATGATAAAAGACCTTGCGACAGAAAGTAAGAGAGTTGGGCTGACACTGAATCCGGAGAAAACTAAAGTGATGACAAATGGAAACCGACAAATCATAAAAGTAGGGAACTCGATAATTGACTATACTGATCCGCACGGTCCGCGGGGTGTGCACCCGCGCACCCCGCGGACCGTGCGGTTGTGTTTGAAATAGCTCTGTAGTGTTTTACTCCAAATAATAGTAAAAACTGCAATATCCAGTGAAAAATCGATATATACACAAAGATATTTAATTAGTGCGTCGAACATTTCTACAATTTTGCAGCTTAATATCGACAAAGAAGCGTAAACATAAAAACTAAATGTACATTTTTGAAATAACTCGTTGGAGTGTGCAGTGTTGTGGCGACCGGTCAGCTGTGTGTGACTCATACCGAACATTGTACCTACGTCTGTCTCGCACTGAACTTTACCGATTGAACCCACGACTAAATTCGCAGCGATATTTAAGTGGGGCTTGGTCCAGCGTATTGGGCATGCGCTTCATTGGCTTATGAGCACTTTGAGTATGAGATGAGATACCGGTTCGAATCACCAGCGCTACACCAAAAAAATTTTTTTTTTTTTTTTTGTTTCGGAACAATGTTTTTAAATTCCGAATAGAATAATATTTTTATTTTCTACGCTGGCCGATGGTATTCCTAAAGTTAAAGATCAAATTCGAGAAGAGAAATGCCGAGGTTCAAGAAAGAGGACACACAAGAGGCGCCATCTATGTACAACACCTATACTAAATTGTGATCGATAATAAGCAATCGAGTCTACGAGCTGCTCAATTATACCATCCTCGCATTGCCGCCTAGCCTACTTGAGATGCAAAAATACAGAGGGCGCGACTGGAACATCTCAATCGAACTATCACGTAGTTTATTTGTTTGTATTTTATTGACTATTTAAATTATGTGAATCAGTTATTTTTAAATCTTTATTTTATGTGATTTTTATTAATGTTATTAAATTTTTTGCAATTACTTACATAATTTTGTATATAATAGTGTTAATAATTGTTTATTTTTGACGTAAATTAGTAAGTTAAATGACTGCATGGTTTATTTTATTTTTATGACAGTTATTTATTTTTATTTTTATTGTGTTTATAGGTAGGTATAATATTTTAGTATTGATTTGTATATTAGTCATCTGACATTATTTTGTAAAATTTTATAATAATTTAAAAATATGAGTCAAGGGACATGTCCTCTCTGCCCGGGTACTTCGCGTCAATTCATAGTTCCCAGGGGTTTGGCCGTACACATGAGTCGAATGCACAAGCATGATAGACAAAGTACTATTTCAGCGCCGCCATCACTAACAGCGCCGTTACCGCAAACTGTGCGGACTGGTTTTCACGGTCACAATAAGATGGACAACTTATCTTCCCTGAAAGCCGGCGTACGAGTCCTGAAGCACATACCAAAAGGAGCGAGATCCTTGGCGGCTGGTAAGTTGACTTTATTGATTGAAGACAGTTTGCGAGAAAATAGTACGGACGCGTGGTTTGCCCTTTTAACGTTTGCGTTTGCTGCGTTTAGAGTGCCTAATCGGGAAGGAAATTGTTCACTAACGTCAAAAGTGAAAGAAAATATTAACAGCAACACAAATGCTATTGACGTTATTAATAACAATTTGGAAAATAAATATTCTTTAAATAAATTAATAGAATCGAAGGTCCACGATGGTGATCTCAGGGGTGCAGTTCGCCTACTATTGTCAGATTCTTCCATTGCACCGCAAAATGGCGATACATTTATTTCTTTAAGAAATAAACACCCAGCTCCATCTCGCGCTATGTGTTTACCAGCAGAACCGGACCGAACTAATGTGTTTGTTACCGTTACTTCGGCAGAAGTTGCCGCAGCATTGAAGTCATTTCCGACTGGGTCCGCATCCGGTTTAGATGGCCTTCGCCTGGATCATTTAAAAGAGCTCATTTCAGTTTCGGCGGGCGACAACGGGGTCCGTTTGTTAAAAGCTTTAACAAACCTATGCAATTTTCTATTGAAAGGTCTACTGAATCCTGAAGTATGTCCGTTCTTATACGGGGCCTCTCTTTGTGCTCTGACTAAAAAAGAGGGCGGTGTGAGACCAATCGCGATAGGCAGCACTTTGAGGCGTTTGGTTTCTAAGCTTGGATGTGGTGCAGTGAGGAACAAGGCTGCGGTTTATTTACAACCACACCAATTAGGCTTTGGAACTGCAGGGGGTTGTGAAGCTGCCATTCACGCCACTAGGTATTTTGCTATAAAATATAAAAATACGGATAACGTAATAGTGAAGATCGATTTGGAAAACGCGTTTAATACTGTGGAGAGGGACATAATTTTAAAGGAGGCGTTAGAAAATATTCCCGAGTTGTATCCCTATCTCTATCAGTGTTACGCGTTTTCAAGTAACCTTTATTTTGGTGGCGCTGTAATTGCATCCCAAGTTGGCGCACAGCAGGGAGATCCTCTGGGTCCTCTCATTTTCAGCTTGACCATACAAAAAGTGATCAGTGAGTTGAATGCACCCTTGAACGTATGGTACTTAGATGATGGGACCTTGGGGGGACCTCCTGATGTATTAGCAGCTGATTTGCAAAGTTTATCGTTAAAGTTTGCCCCCCTCGGTTTAAAGATAAACACAGGCAAATGTGAATTACACTTATGTAGTGATGCTCATGCTTCTGTTGCACAATTTGAGACCTTGATGCCTGGGATGAAGCTTATGGATGAGACTAATTTTGCACTCCTGGGAGCTCCTGTTTTTGAAAAAGCTATTCCCGGCTGCATTAGCGCCAAGTTGTCTTCTTATACGATCGTACAGGATCGTCTTAAGGGTCTTTCTTCACATGTAGCTTTAGTACTCTTACGTAATTGTCTGGCAGTACCTCGCATGACGTATCTTATGAGGACAAGTCCATTATGGTTATATCCACGGGAAATAAATCTAATAGACGAGGCGGTTAAGTCAATATTGGAATGCACACTCAATGTAAATTTTAACGAAAGTCAGTGGATTGAAGCTTCTTTACCGATACGTCATGGGGGCCTTGGCATTCGCCGTCTGTCGGAAGTAGCTCTACCAGCCTTTTTGTCTTCCTCACACGGGGCGGTCGATTTAGTCGCTAAAGTACTTTCATTAGATGGCGACGGATTGATTTTGCCTCGTGTGAGTGAATCTGTGAAAGAATGGATATCGAGGTGCTCAAACGCGACAGTGCCGGATAAGCCACATTTACAGAAAGCTTGGGACGAGGAGAGAACACGAGTCCTTCGGATTGACTTAGAGAATAAGGCTGCAGATGTTGATCTAGCACGTTTAAAAGCCAATGCTGAACCGGAGTCTGGAGCGTGGTTGCATGCAGTACCCTCTCCAAGCATGGGGACGCTGCTGGATAACGACTCCCTTAGGATTGCCGTAGCTCTGAGACTGGGATGTTCAGTGTGTGAGCCTCATCGGTGTGTTTGTGGCAAAATGGTGGAAGAAAATGCGCATCACGCTATGGATTGTTTCCGAAGTGCGGGTCGTCTGTCGCGTCATAATTCTATTAACGACATTATACGTAGAGCGCTTATTTCGGCAAATACTCCGTGCCAATTAGAGCCTTTCTTAGGTCTTTCGCGGACCGATGGGAAGCGTCCCGATGGACTCACATTAATACCATGGCAGAGAGGACGCAGTTTGTTGTGGGATGCAACCTGTGTGAGTACTTACGCGGCGTCCTATCTCAATAGTACAATGCGTGCGTCCGGAGCTGCTGCTCGGGCGGCGGCAGCACAAAAAATCACTAAATATGCTATTCTAGCATCTAATTATGATTTTATCCCAGTTGCCGTTGAAACAGCTGGTACTTGGTGTTCAGAGGCCAAGGAATTTGTAAAAGAAATAGGACGCCGCTTGAGAGACCGAGGGTTTGACCATCGCTCCGGATGGTACCTGGTCCAAAGGATATCCATTGCTATTCAACGAGGAAACGCGGCTAGTGTGATGGGTACCTTTGAGCCGGGTATGGTCCGGGGTGGTATTTTTGAGTGACTATAGAATATTTATTTTATTTCTTGTAATGTATTTTCAAGATATTGTCAATTTTTGTGAAATGTTGATTAAGCAATTAAAGTGAATTATACTATACTGATGAGTACATCTATCTGGGACAACTTATTACTCAAAAAGAACCTATGCGAAAAGAAGTGGAGAGAAAAATTGCAAATAGCTGGAAGAGATACTGGAGCTTGAGAGAAGCCATGAAAGACAAAAAGCTTCATCCTTATCCTTACTAATATTATAAATGCGAAAGTGAGTTTGTTTGTTTGTTTGTTTATTTGTTTGTTTGTTTGTTTGTAACGCTTTCACGCCGTAACTACTGAACCGATTATCATGAAATTTTGCATACAAGTTCTCTGGAGTACGGAGAAGGACATAGGCTACCTTTTATCCCGGGAAAAAGTACTATTCCCGAGGGATCGACATTGACGCGGACGGAGCCGCGGGCGAAAGCTAGTATAAACATAAAAAGTAAATTGTTCAACACCTGCATACTACCTGTTCTTACGTATGGCTGCCAATCATGGGCTTTAAATCAAGAGATTTTAACCAAACTAGCAACTTGCCAATATGCAATGGAAAGAAGCATGCTAAATGTCAAAAAATCGGACAGATGGAAAAACCTGGCCTTTAGAAACAAAACAAAAACTACAGATGTAACAACGAAAATCAAAAGACTTAAATGGAGATGGGCTGGCCACGTTATAAGAGGACACGACAAATGGAGCAAAAGAGTGATACGATGGTACCCCAGAGATGGTAAAAGGAAGAGAGGTAGACCGCACAAAAGAAGGGATGATGACATCAGACAAGTTGCAGGAGTCATGTGGAACAGAGTAGCACAAGAAAGGAAAGAATGGAAAAGGTTGGAGGAGGCCTTTGCCGACTGGCAAACAGATCTAGGAAAGATAACAAAACAGCAGATATTAGTATAAATAGTTTAAAAGTCCAGTGTTAGTTTTTTAAGTTTAAATTATTGTAAAGAGATCTGAATAAAAGGCTATATTATTATTATTATTATTATTATTAGATAATAGTGATTGTGACCGCTAAAGCATATCATGAAACCAAAATGATCCAAAATGTTATTGAAAATATGTGACAGTTAATGACTTGGTTAATAAGTGTCCAAATGACCTATGTCAAATAAACATTTTGAATTTGTTATTTTAAAGATTTTTAAGGTTAAGAGTATATACAAGTTTATAAAATTATACATTTTATGAAACCCCCACACAAGTATCCCTCTGTCTCGAACACACCTAAGAACCATCGTTAGAAAAACCGTATCAGTTCACCTCACCCGTTTAAGAGCTATAGTGACACAGATACACGCATGTTGGTCAAACTTATTACACACCTCTTTGCGTTGGGAGTTAAAAAATAAATACAATACAAACTGTTGCTTAGGTACGATTTGGACAAAATACTTGTGTTTGTCATGTTAACGTAGACAAACGCGGGCTGTTGCTGTTACCCAACGCTCTAACTTAAATTGCCAACTTTATTATACTTTAATGGCGAAACCATCCGACTGTCGGGTTCCGTGTACATACTTTACCATTTTACGGGCACGATTTGCAGGGATTTGTTCTTATAGTTTGAAAGCGTGTTATTTTTTACACTACTGCCCAAAAGTAGTGTGTTGTTTTTAGTTAAGTTCATGTGCATATATTAATTCTTATAACTCTAATAACGAAGATACTTGCCCGGAAAAATTCGCGGGCGACTGAACAATTTTGTATATAAATATCGAATTGAGTTCCTAGCGTTCGTCCCGTAGGAAAGTTATTCATATTGACGGGCTAAGACGCCCCTTTTCACAGAATGTCGAGGATAAATTTAGTCGCTGTATAATCGGCAATCCCGATGAAAAAGCACGTATGTGACCAATTAACCTTCATATTCTGCATGGCACAAGTAAAATAAATCTCCTAAACAATAAGTCGACAACCCATAAAAATATTTAGTGCGGTTACTCTGTGTACCTTCACTTTAATATGCTTTGTGCGAGGGACAGACGACATACGTGAAATTGTTTACCCTTATGGTACTGTAAGACGCACGACTGAAATTGTTGGCACGGAGCACATAATTTGGACGAAGTTACGACGTAACAACAATTATAAGTGTTTGTTTATGTTGGTCAGAGTTGGAACGCTTTGCCTTAACATACTTGCTTTTTGTCGCGTTAACGTTTTAAGGTGAAAAATATCTTAAGGGTCCGTACTACTTCACACTGCTTTGCATGATAGACTGTAATATCAATAATAATTAAATACTCTAGTTGAAATAAAAATGCAGCAAAGTTCAGGACTAACTCTGGTAACTATATGACTCAAAAACACGATTGCGTTAAATTTTCTCGATAGAAAAAAAATGCAAAGTTGCCTCCAAATCACGTCTAATTTACTCGGTATACAGCATTATTCACAAAATATATTAAAATTAACCATGACACTTTTGATTAGTATTGCATTACAGATAAGGCAGCCATCATATGTTTTTCTTTTTCGAATAACCCTTGAATATTCCTAAAAATAGAAAATATCCAAAGTAGCCAACGCGTTTAGACCATCCGCGTTTGTACCGCCACACCGCCTGGCCTATGGCGGGCTCTTAAGACATATCGCTAAGAAAATATGACTAAATGAAGTAAGTAATCTACTTTAAAGGTATTTTTTTGTAAAACAAGCATTAAGTCTTGTAATTAATGTGCTTACTACAAATTGTTTTAAATTTTTCGTCTCTAAACATTTAACAAAAAGTGAAAAGAAAGGCAGCATGGGTAGAGCAGCATTGTACATTTTAATATTTATTTTAGCAGAACTATTAAAATCAATTATGTCTCAAAATTTTAGTAGTAAATAAATGCCGCAGAAGTTAACGCCGGCAAATTGGTGCGCTAAAATGTACTCGTACATCTCTCATATCCAGCTGTTAATTTTTAATAAACTAGCACTGCACACCTACTGTTTGACTTTGTAGCGCGTTTTGTACTCGTACTTTATCAAACTAATTACAGTAAGGCGATTCGCACACCGTACCGCCTCACGCAACGTAGCGCGGGAGTGCGTGTTCTCACGTTGCTTTTAAGTATCTCTCTTCTCTCTCTAAAAAAACAGTGTTACAGATCACGCGCCTAAATGCAGAGAAACACGCATTTCCGCGCGTGGGTGCGGGGCAAAACGTATGGTATGGCACACCGACTTCTGCATTATGTGCGTGATTTTGACAGAACTAGACGTGAAGCCAACATTTCGTAATAAATCTCGATATCGATCTATTTGTATTCTTTGCAGTATATAGAGATAGAGTACAGAAAATTAAGCATTCTGAATGAGTTCTGCATTAATAACAATTTCGATATAGAAAACCATGCTTTGCACCGTACTATCACCACCGTAAGCTGCTGTGAGAGCCGCTGCATACTATACTGCAGCCCCGTACCTTTTTTGCGAAGAAATCTGCATGATGATGCAAATCTTTTAGTTAGTTGTGGTAGAGCCACGCTACGGACAAAAGTAATTTTTGCTAATAGCATGAATGGGCCGGCTCGTCCGGGGAAGTACCACACTCTCACAGAAAATCGACGTTTGTGTAGAAGCTTAACCGCTTCTATGCTTCGTTTAGTAAGTGAGAGAGCCGGGGGCCCGTCCTTCCCCCATTTACTTCCCCCAACTCTTTCAAAGACCGGTATCGCTCCTGTTACACCTTGGCGTTGCAGTTGTCCATGGGCAGCGCTGATCGCTTACAATCAGGTGTTTCGCTTGCTTGTTTGCTGTCTATGACATAAAAAAAAATGATCTGAACTCCCGCAACGACGCACGTAGCTCCTTCGCTACGAACCCCGCAGCGTGGAACGGGGCAGTGTGGGGATCGCCTAAACGACTAATACATAAACTAACGATCTCTGAAGTTCCGACGTACTGAACTACATTTTAAAGTTGCCTCTTAATAAAAGTGTCTTAAAATAGTATTTTTCAGCTACAAAAACATCCATTTCATGCAAGTTCTCCATTCACAAAGTTCAATATGCAAAAAATAAAAATAAAAAAAAAACATGGTCAGGATTCTAAGTGTTATTTTTAATAAATGTAGGACATAATATGTAAGTCTTGGTTGAACAATTTTCTTGAATATTCGTATGTGTATTGAAGGCTGCATCCTGATAAGAGTGAATTTAATAAAATAACGTCATAAATATTCTTATTTTATTTTAATTTTTGTTTATTTTTGGTATAAGTACTTGTTTTTTTAAATTCCAATTTCCTCTTTTCCAAATCCTTTTGGTGTCGAACTCTGGAAAGCCCCAAATAAAAGATTTATTGCACTCGTGACACAGTTTTCGGCAAAAAATTGAGCGCGATTTTGGGACACGACAATATTTTTTAAATATTTTCTTTTTTAAAGCTGGCTGCATTCATGAACAGTGTTTTCTGCATAAAATCATTTTGCGAGTTTATTGGTGCAGTATCCACATGAATGATTATTGGAAGTAGGCTAAGGGAATTAAAAAAATAAAAAAGGAAATTTATTGTGCAAGATATTATATAAGTTAGGAAGATACCTTACGATGAATAGTGCTTTGCTTACCCCCGCTCCAAATCGTACCTGGTACAACACAACTCATTTCCCTCGCGCAAGTGTTATAGGCACTAATGTGCGCAGCGAGGCGGTCTTTTATGTCTAATAATTATTTATTTTATTTCGACATATTGTAATTTTAACTTAATTATATTCTGAAATAAATCGTACAACTGTTTAAGTAATTATTAAAGTGTTTACATTGAAGTGTAATTAAACATTTGCTATAGGATTAAAATGCAACTGTGTATTTTCAGCTAACGTATTTGTATTTTTTTTTTTCTTTTCTTTCCATTGTAAAATTTTAATAGCTGGGTTGCATACCATGACGCCTAATCTTGGGTATGCTTTTGCACTTTTGGTCCACTCGAACGACTTCAACACAGAGTAGCATTATCCTAAGCCGAAACCGTATGGCACATTATCTGATAACTTCTCTAAATATGACTCTCTAATGATGTATCACATCGTAGTTTACAGCATAAGTAACCAAAATATTAAGATCATAAAATTATAGTAATAGTGCTCATAGACTAAGCAAATGTACTCCATGTTTAGGTAAACGTACCATATCTATTATCACACTCCAATGGGGAAACCCATTACCGTTGAGTGTACGTGGGTAATGAGCCTGACTTATTTGGATAAAAGGCACTTTGCGAGGAATTTCATTACTGCCGCCAAAATTTGACTGTATGGCACTCAATGCAAATTCGGTGCCCATTGATGGAATAATGTCAAAGCTGATATGTTCTATCATTTATCAGAGACAAACTCTAATAAATTGGTCGTTGTTTTTCGTGTGCGTAAGTTTACAGGTCTCAGATTTTTTAAGCTGCCTAAAAGCATCTGCCTCTCAATTACTGCTATGCCAAGCCATGCTGGAACCTACGGCATACGCACGGACGTACTTAGAACGAGTCTCCCATCCTATAAGCATATCTTACTATGCTTACGACTACTGGGTCATCTAACGTCTCGTAAATGTAATCATATCATTAATGTTATTGTTCGTTTGTAGGTACACATGGAAAGATATTTGGCACTCTTTTACACAAAAACTGCCAAATTGATTTTGATGATACTTTACTATGAAAAAAACTGACACATTAGAAATGCACATAGGCCAATAATTACGCAAATAGCCAGTAAAAGCTAGTATTTTATGAAATAGAGAAAAAAATAATCTGGCAAAGTGTAAACTATTTACAGTTTTCCACCCTATTAAATTCTTAATAAAAGTTAGTTCGTTTAATACTCGTATATACAACTAGCTGTTGCCCGCGGCTCCGCCCGCGTTAATGTCGTTCCCTTGGGAACAGTAGAAATTATAAGAAGTCCATACAAACCCCTCCCCCTCGGCTTTTTCCCCTTAAGGAGGAATTTAATACATTTCACCTGCATAGATCTTTAGTCCTTAAGGAGGGGATTTTGCCCATTTCACGTACACAGATATTTTTTTATTGTAATGGAGAACTTCTTATTGTCATATTTCTAAGTAAATAAAAAAAATCCATACAAACTTTACCCCGCCTATTTTACCCCTTCAAGGGGAAATTTCGTCCATTTTAACAACACAGATCTTTTTAATTGTAATGTAAAAATATATACTTATTTTTATACTTCTATGTCCAGAAATGAGAAAATTTTCATACCATCACCCCTCCCTTTTATCCCTTAAGGGGAGAATTTTATACATTTCACCTACACAGATCTTTTTTTATTGTAATCTAGAACGTATATACTTATTTTCATACTTCTAAATTTAGAAATGAAAAAAAATCCATACTAACTTTACTCCCCTATTTTTTCCCTTCAGGCGAAAATTTCGTCGGTTTTACCTACATACATCTTTTTATTTGTAATCCAGAACGTCCAGAAATGAGAAAATGTCCATACAAACTTACCTTACTGTTATTGTAAAATTCCTTTCTTAGTGCTCATTTACATCATAAAAAGAATCCCTGTGCCAAATTTCAAGTTTCTGGGCATAGTAGTTTCGGCTGTGCGTTGATATATAAGTCAGGTTTGCCTTTGGCTCGCGGCTCCGCCCGCGTAAGTGTCGATTTCTCAGGAACAGTAGAATTACCCGGAATATATTATTTTATTTCATGACTTTCAATGAAACACCTTAATATTGAATTTCAATTGAATAACTTAAAAAACGGAAAGTTTCATACTAACTTTGCACTAAGGGATGATTTTGAGAAAAATATTTTACTCGTGTTTCATGCCTTTCAGTAAAGAACCTTAATGCTGAATTTCATTCGACTAACTTCAAAAATGGCAAAGTTTCATGCTTACTTTGAACCCCTATTTTACCCCCTTAAGGGATGATTTTTGAGTAAAATATTTTACTCGTGTTTCATACCTTTCAGTAAAGAACCTTCATGCTGAATTTCATTCGAATAACTTCAAAAACGACAAAGTTTCATACTAACTTTGCAACCCGTTTTACCCCTTAGGAGATGAATTTCCAGAAATCCTTTCTTAGCGCTCCCCTACGTTATAAAAAAGAAACCCCTATGCAAAATTTCAAGTTCCTAACCCTTATAGTTTAGGCCCTGCGTTGATATATCAGTCAGTCAGTCAGCTTCTCCTTTTTTATTAATATGGATTACTATGGATAGTATGGATAGGTATAATGCTGTCGTTTATTGATGATTAATTGACTTTGGATTTTAATTTTCATATGTCACTTGTTATTTTATTTTATTTTTGCTATATGTTTGCAGGCAAACTCATGCCTTAAGTTCATTCAAATGACGATAACTTTTTTTTAATGAACCGATTTTGATGAAACAAACTTTAAATGTTAAACTGAGTTAAAACAAAGCAATTGGTGAAAGTTTGAAGTAAATCGGTTCAGTATTTTCGGAGATAATCGTGATCATACATACAGACAGACAGACAGACAGACAGACAGACAGACAGACAGACAAGAAATTCCAAAAATTTTTTTTTGCTTTCTATTATTATTTTTAAATGTCCCTCTATCCATTACAGTCAAAAATTCTAATTGTACAGACAAAATATTTTTACTGTTTTATTATATGTATAGATATGTAAAGAACACCCTGTCCGAGCCTTGAAGAGGTGATCCGTTGATATGAACCACTTTTCCTTTGAGATCAAAGCTGTGAACTGAAAAAATGGACATTTTTCAAACAAAAATGTTCAGCCGCCTGTTTGATTGTATATTGGCCGGCTGTTTGATTTCTTAACACCTATACATTGCCGTCGACTGGGATCGACTTGGGAGGCCCGGTAGATTGCGTGATAAAATCCGAAACCCACGCAGACGAAGTCGCGGGAAACAGCTAGTGCTTATATATACGTATATAGAAAAGAATAGGCAACAAACACCTAACTTGGTCTTTTGCCTTCCCTAGAATTACAAAGTATAGGATTTCAAAAATGTTTGAGTGTGTCACAAGCTATGTTTATATAAATATTTTGCGGCTTAAACGGCTGTATCTTTTAATTGTTTTAGATTACAAGTTTTTTTTTAATAACAAGCATAAAGAAGGCTTTAATAAACCCATACAAAGAGTAGATTGCAAATCAGCAAATCTGTGAGGTCCTTTATAAAATCGGCAGTAGTAATCAGCTTACGCCTGCGACCGCGCTGAGTTAAATTAAATTCCGCCAACCCTCTTGAGTTCGCCAACACCTCACCGACGTGGAAATATTTATTAGCTGTTAACAGGTATTGTATGAAATTGGCCCTGTATTAGGCCAAATGGAATTGGGCCACTTATTGAAAGTCTCATTAATAAATTAATATGGAAAAATTAATTTACCTATTTTATTTATTTTTACGAATTAACTTGAAAACATCGTCTTTTTCATAAAAAAGTGTATGACACCGTCTAAAATCTTTTGAGCTCCCAGCATTGGTCCCATAAGAAAAGTTGTTTATTTTGACGGGCTGATTTGATGGTTTAAGGGGCAACAGTATTTACCCTAACACCCTGTTTTAAGTCGCACACAAAATTGACTTTGTGGACCCCCTCCCCCTTTGTCACGCTTTTTCTATTTCTTAACACGTTTGGCATGATCCCTTACCCCCTGTTGACGTGACGTTATATATGGATATTCCGTTTTAATGGCCATTATTATGTTAATTCGGCACAGAATTTTAGTTTCGTCTACTTTCGTCGACAACGGTGTTTACCACAGAACAATTAACACATTAGAAGTATTATCACGCGTAATTTCTGTGAAAACCAGCGTCGCCTCATTTCAATCATACTACTAACGCAACATAATTGAGTAGAAACTCCTCCTTTGGTCAAAGTTTCACTGGAACTTCTCACTTTACACGTTAGAATATCATACGTGATTTTTCCATATTTCTTTTACGTAAATCTAACTTTTGCTCCTTTGACGATCGCGGGACGAACTTCTTAGGTGATTCAAGTGATCGAGCGCATTGTCGGCGCGCGTGCCATGCCCCCTTGCTATTTCTAATATCTTTGTTGTTCTCTGGTGTTTGCCCTAACTGATAAAGTGAAGAAGAAGATATATATATCCCTAACTGGTATGAATTAATTGCTTACTAGGATCGTAGGTATATCACAGAGGAAAAATACTATACTTGGCACTATGTTCAATAAGTTTAACTCTTAATGCGTCCTTACCCATATTGAGAAGTAACAAAGTAAATAATACGTCTCAATATGCGTATCGAGAGATAATAAACACATAATAATAATATATTAGGCTGCCCCACAACGTCTGTAAGTTGCAGATAACAAAGGTTCGGCACAGATGTGTCCATTACGAGGAATGATTGCGTCCTTTGCCAACATGTAATCGATTGTTAGGATCGTTAAACATAATAATTGCAATTTATACGAGCGAAATACCAACATAACCTAAAATGTTGGGAGTCTTCGAGTGGTTTGGGTGATTTACAGTACGAAGCTTGTACGAAGTACTTAAATGAGTCTCGCATTCCTGGCCTTTTGATTTATCTTATAAAGACTTGATTATGTACGTATGTAACGGACATAATCAAGTCTTTACGGGGTAGACGGTTAGGTCACAAGAACGAAAGGCCGCTTTTAGCGTGTTGGTGGGCGTAAAGGTACAAAACGGAATCATAATAGTGATGGGTTGCTAGCCGCATCGCCTATGGTCATGATTCTTTCCATTTTCGCCCATTAAACTTTTGATTTATGTTATTTTCATGTTTATGTTAAAAAAAGTACAATATGTTGTTTTTGTATTCTTTACAAAGTGCTTCATCTATCAGTCAATCCAATTCTTCAAAATTTGTCTGTTATAGCGAAGCTTGTGAAAATTCTTCCCTTATAACTTTATAACAAAGCTTGTTATAAATTATCCTCCATCACATCTAAGCGTTTTTCCGGTTACATCCTTATCCGGCTGTAGTTCGCTATTGCGACAGCATACAGCGTGATTTTTTACCTATATTAAAAACCTGGAATCGAAATCCCGAATTCAATACAGAATTGTAAGAAAAAAGGTAAAAAACTAAAAAAAATAATAATAAATATAACATACATTCGCCCAGTTGATTGGCGACTTTGTATAAGAGGTCTAATTTTATTTTTCGGTTTTTAACTTTTCTTAAGGATTTTGTCAGGATTTTAATATATATAGTTCATAGGTAAAAAATTTCGCTGTATTATGCTGTAATACGATTCGTCAATTTTTAACGCCCGGCTAACTGCCTGACTGCCAGAATGATACCACAAATAGACCCTTACATAATAATAACAAATTGCTGAGCAGGGTTAGTAATTCGTTCCTAGGGAATTGTATATGCTACTAGCTGTTTATTATTATTATTATTATTATTGTTGCCCGCGGCTCCGCCCGCGTTAGTGTCGATCCCTCGGGAACAGTAGAATTTCCCGGAATTAAACATACCCTATGTCCTTTCCCGGGCCTCAAACTACCTCCTTACCTAATTTCATCCAAATCAGTTCAATGGTTGAAGCGTAAAAAGACGACAGACGCTCCTTTTATTAGCGCTCACTCACATCATTATACTCGTAAGAACCCCTGTACCAAATTTCAAGTTTCTAGGCGCAGCAGTTTCGGTTGCGTTGATATATAAGTCAGATTTTCCCGCGGCTACGCCGCTGCCGTTAGTATCCATCCATTTCCCGGAATAAAAGATACCCTATGTCCTTCCCCGGGTCTCAAACTACCCCCATACCAAATTTCATCCAAATTGGTTTAATGGTTGAAGCGTGAAAAGAAGACAGAGTTACTTTCGCATTTATAATATTAGTATGTATAGGTATAATGCCGTCATATAATGATAATGAATTGACTTTGGATTTTAATTTTCCTATGTCACTTATTATAAATAAGTAAGTGCTATATATTTGCAGGCAAGGTAAACTCATGCTTTGAATTCATTCAAATGACGATAACTTTTTTTGTAAACAACCGATTTTGATGAAACAAACTTTAAATGTTTTGCCGAGTTAAAACAAAGCAATTGGTGAAGTTCTATTATTCTTTTTAAGTGTCTCTTTATCCATTTCAGTCAAAAATTCTAAATGTACAGACAAAATATTTTTACTGTTTTATTATATGTATAGATTATAATAAATTGCCACAATCCGCCCTTGATATGCCTGACAGAAAATCAAAGCTTACGTTAAGCAGGTACTTTGTAAGAAGATTTATTATAGGACTGATGATTAACTTAATGATAAACATTTCTGGCTTGAGCCACGGGAGACACCTAACGCATCTGTATTTTAATGTCATAATTTGGTTTATATTAAACGTATCCTTTCAATACTATTTGGCATTGTATTTAATTTGAATTATGACAATATTTTGTTGTAAAATAAATGTTAACGTTGACCAAATGATATGTAAAGTATCTAATGGTGAAATAATGATATTTGATTGGGAAAGAACCCAGACAGAGCCCTTTATCAGACAGCTGCAAAGAAATATGACCCCTATTAGTATAGTGTTATTACTACTGTACAGGCAGGCACTGCGGACGTAGGCCATCAAAAATTATAAATACCGTGACTATTCCTCAAATATTTGAATTATATTCTTTTGCTTCTCAAAGCTGCAGAAAATGTTTTTAATCGATCTTGAACCTATCCAAGTTGCAAGTGCAAGTAAATACACTTCTAGCCACTACAAGGCGGCTATTTTCAGACAAATTACTGCTGCAAAGTTACTCACTTTTATTGCACGAAAACTCTATTCCCGGGAATAAAATTACTTTGAATAAGTAGTTGTTGTTAATGGAAAATTGAATCGTCTGCATTGTCATTGGAACACGCCGTTACGCACTGGGCCACGGAGTTCACCAAAAAGAAGACGACTCGCGCACGAAGGGTTCCGTACCGTTATCTATAAAAACGGCAAAAAAGTCGAATGTTGTTTAAACAAATTTCATTTTGCGGTTGACTACATACATTTTGTTAGGCCGACTGTAACTACATAAGTTGGTCGACTTCTATAAAAATAACTATCATACCGAGACCGCTATAGTTTTAATTGAAAGTACATACTTTGAGGTATATACCACATTTCCGAATTATATTAGTAATATTTCAAAAGTTACGGTGGGGGACACCTCAAATTTTAACTTTTTACTAGATTATCTCAAGACTGGGGGATTTGATCTAAATAGTTTCAAAGCAGTTTTTGTAACAACGTTACATGTTGGGGTTAGTCCAATTAATTTTTTTAATTCACTTTTCGTTGTATGGGAGGTGGACTGAAAAAACACATTTTTTTCAAAAACCAACTTTTGTAACTTAATATATCTATCTCTCCACCAATTTTCGTGACAATCGGTGCAGTAGCGGCGGAGTACGAGCCCGGACGGGCAGACAGACGGACGGACGGACGGACTTAACGAAACTATAAGGGTTCGTTGTGGACTACGGAACCCTAAAAAGCGGCCAAGTGCGAGTCGGACTCGCCCATGAAGGGCGGAACCCTTCATGGGTGAGTCCGACTCACCCGAGAAGTGTTCCGTAGCAACAAGTAACATAATATAAAAGTTCTTGTAGTGCGTTGTTTATTTTTATATTTGAGTTGATTGAATAAAAGGTAAAAAATCGTACACCGCAAATACGATTTATGACATACTAGCTTTCGCCCGCGGCTCCGCCCGCGTCAATGTCGATCCCTCGGGAATAGTACTTTTTCTCGGAATAAATGGTAGCCTATGTCCTTCTCCGTACTCCAGAGAACTTGTTTGCAAAGTTTTATGATAATCGGTTTAGTAGTTACGGCGTGAAAGCGTAATAAACAAACCAACTCACTTTCGCATTTATAATATTAGTTAGGATTAGGATTAAAAAAACTACTTACTAGATCTCATTCAAACCAATTTTAGGTGGAAGTTTGCATGTGTACATCATTTATTTTTTTCGTTTTATCATTCTCTTATTTTGTCTTTCGCGCAAACTATTTAGTATAAAAAAAGAAACCAAAGTAGAAGCTGTTCGTATACACGGTGAAATTTTGATCGTTCTGGACCCTTAAAGGCGTGATTCAGCCCATCGATATGAACACGTTTTCCTATGGGACCAATGCTGGAAACTTAAAAAAAATGGGCAGTTACATACAAAAAATTTCAGCCGATCGGTTAATTTCTATGGCAACGTCAAAAAAATTTTGAGTTTCCAGCATTGGTCCCATAGGAAAAGTTGTTGATATCTTAAGCGTCCAGAACGATCAAAATTTCACCGTGTATACATTGACCCTTTTCAGACACTACTGTATAAGTAGTAGAGAGTGAATGATAACATTGGTGATTGCAATGACCACGGCCACCGGACCTCGGAATAATAAATTTGATGCGGTGAAATCCCACGGCAGCCCATTAGTTAGTGGGATTTATTCACACCCACCTCGATGATACACTCGCGCCGTGTATTGTGTGACAAAATAGAATTTAGATGCGCCATTTTGGGAAATAATGGAATGTCTAACTAGGTAAACCTTAGTAATGTAGTCGAACTGTAATAAATTCGAGACATTTTAGATAAACTTAATGAATACTACTCGGATATACTCCTTGATAAAAAATCTATGGATAAGAACATAGATTCGTATCAAGGAGTATATCTGAGTAAGCAAATAAAGCAAATAATATTTTCGTTGGCTTTTGGCTTTTTGTTTCTCATACTCATCTTGTAAAATAACTTTTGGACTGGAATAATGCATAATGTAACGAAAGATTCAAACTCATCCCGTCTTTGTTCTCAAAATTGTTCTAAAATTAAAATTATCTTTCACTTTCAATTGTTTTATTGCATACTAGCTGTTGCCCGCGGCTCCGCCCGCGTTAGTGTCGATCCCTCGGGAACAGTAGAATTTCCCGGAATCAAACATACCCTATGTCCTTCCTCGGGCCTCACACCTCCATACCAAATTTCATCCAAATCAGTTCAATGGTTGAAGCGTAAAAAAACGACAGACAGAGTTACTTTCGCATTTTTAATATTAGTATTAGTATGAAAGTATGGATATTATGTATACTTCTAAGTCCAGAAATGAGAAAATTTCCATAAAACCTTTACCCTCCCATTTTACCCCTTTAGGAGTGAATTTTGTCCATTTCACCCACATATATGTTTTTTAATTGTAATCGAGAACTTACATACCTATTTATTTTCTTACTTCATAGTCCAGAAATGAGAAAATTTCCAAACAAACTCCCTTCTGCGGGATTTTTTTGGGATTGACCTACACAGATCTTTTTCAATTGTAATCGTGAATTTATTTACCTATTTTCATACTTCTAAGTCTAGAAATAAGTAAATTCCTATACAATCTTTACCCCGCTATTTTACCCCTTCAGGGGAAAATATCGTCCATTTTACCTACACAGATATTTTTAATTGTAATCTAAAACTTATATACTTATTTTCATACGTCTCAGTCCATTATTGAGAAAATTTTCATACAAAGTTTATATCACCCACCCACCCCCATTTTACGCCTTAAGGGGGGAATTTTGCAAATTTAATCTACCTACACACATCTTTTTTAATTCTAATCGAGAACTTATATATACCTACTTTCATACTTCTAAGTCCAGAAATGAGAAAATTCCATATAAATTTTACCCCTTTAGAAGTTAATTTCTTAATATCCTTTCTTAGCGCTCACTCACATCATTAAAAGAACCCCTGTACCAAATTTCAAGTTTCTAGGCGCAGCAGTTTCGGTTGGTTTGCCGTTTGCCCGCGGCTACGCCGCCGCCGTTAGTGTCCATCCCTCAGGAACAGTTTGGACCCTTAAAGGGGTGACTCAGGTCATCAATACGAACAACTTTTTCTATGGGACCAATGCTGGGAACTCAAAAAAAATTCGTCATTTCCATAAAAAAGAGTCCCGCCGCCCGGCCAGTTTATATGGGAATGTCGATTTTTTTTTGAGTTCCCAGCATTGTTCCCATAGGAAAAGTTGTTTATTTTAATGGTCTGAGTCACCCCTTTAAGGATCCAAAACGATAAAAAATTCACCGTGTATATTTGCAGGCAAACTAATGCCTTGAGTTCATTCAAATGACGATAACTTTTTTTTTAATGATCCGATTTTGATGAAACAAACTTTAGATGTTTTGCTGAGTTAAAACAAATCAATTGGTGAAAGTTTGAAATAAATCGGTTCAGTATTTTCGGAGATAATCGTGATCATACATACAGACAGACAGACAGACAGACAGACAGACAGACAGACAAGAAATTCGAAAAAAAATTTTTTCTTTCTATTATTCTTTTTAAGTGTCCCTCTATCCATTTCAGTCAAAAATTATAAATGTACAGACAAAATATTTTTACTGTTTTATTATATGTATAGATGAAAGTATCATAATACCACAGTACCACATAAATCTGGGTTACACATGTAGTATCATGTGTATTTTAATTATGTTTTAAATTTTTAGTGATTCAAATAACTAGAAGTAAAAATAGGGCAGTCAAATTGTTGTACCACCAGTGGATCAATCCAAAGCAAATTGTGCCAACAACCTTTTTGAGAGTTGGTTCCGCGCTTGCTTTGACTATGTATGTATGTATCCTGTAAGAGATAAAGACGTGATTAATATGTATGTCGTGAGGAAGAACGGGAATCATAAAATAATACTTACCTAAGTTTCTACGTCGAGCTTACCGGTCTTAGCTATTGCATACATAAGAGGGTCGCATCGATCAGTGTTTATCTTATCGGGACGGCAGACCTGTCTGCCGCTACAGTCTACAGACTTATAAAGGTATTATATGTGCCTTTTAGTCGTGCAGTAATACATATATAGCAATAGTTTGCGTATGCATTCCATAAGCAAACTATTGGTATCTATGTATTACTGCCAACTATTGAAGTAGTAATGTAATATTGTCATACCGAAATAGATGCAAAAGCTTGAAAGCAAAACACTTATATTTTTATCGATGTTAGTATAATTAGGAAGGAAAATAAGTTAGTCAGAAAAGTGTTAAGACGATACGTTAATAAAAATTCTTTAGATTACACCTTTCAAGTCTTTAACACTTTTAATTTCAAGTAGAATTGTAGAAAATGGAGCAGGAACAGGATGAACAGTTTAACCCCCTTTATCTGGTAATATTGGTTCCAATGTGCGATTATAACTAAAATGCTCGGTAATAATAGTTCTTAATGCTACTATATGTATAATCTAAGGTTAAAGAATTTGGATATCCTTTCTAAAACATATTGCCAAAATTGAGATTTATTTTTAAACTAGCATTTGCCCGCGACTTCGTCCGCAGCAATTTCTGTTATTATAGGCATATACTGTCGCGGACATTTTTTAGTTCGTTTATAGAGGAATAATTTTTTTATACACATGTTTTGGGTAACTTGAACCGTTTGCGCATCGCACGCGTAAGATGTCCCCAACTATGAATAATTTTCCTCGTTTTCAAAACATTTTTTATTAATGTATTACTCTTAGAAATGAATAATCTCTGTGTCGTATTATAATCTCTTAAAAATAATGGCAGTAAACGCATTCTAGGCAACTTTAAAGGAATTCTGTGAAGGAAGGTATTTCTGCAAAGTGTAATGTTAAGCAGGTAGACACTGGCTTGTCGTTGGCGCTTGGCAGAATGTCGAGAATTTTCTTGGAGCACGTCCCAGTCTACAAACGCTAAAAATCAGACAAGTATACAAAGCCTGTTTTACCTTACGCCGTTTTATCTACATGATTTTTGTACCGGGCCAAAGTGATTATAAATAACGCAAATTAGATCAAAAGCTTTGTTATTGAAAAATCTAAATCAAATGCCTGGCATGACAAAATATAGTTGCTCACTAGGAAGAATGTAAGTATATTCCATACGACCTAATCTGTTCAGACATTGAGAAGTTACGATAGAATTAAATAAGACCCCCCAATTTGACGCTAATTTTAGCCCATGACACACTTCAAAGGAACGAGATATATGGACATGAAAATATTTCCCGTTCACTTATTAGATTTTCTAAGCCACAGCTCTGTAAAATTTCATCTTAATCCATCCTATATTTTTTGCCCTAAGGAGTAACAATCATCCTCACATCCATCATACAACCCCAGAGACTCGGTGGGATAACCCAGTCAAAGCGTTTTATAATACTCGTTCCAAAATGAGGCCAAATATCCAATAGCCTCGTGAAACCTCATGGGCCTCGGTATCTAGTATCGCCATAACTCTTCACTCGCGGTAACACTATCGCGTTTTGACGTAATTTTTGGTGAGATAAGCGCAACCCTCGTTACTGCGGTGATATCTTCTCATTTTCCATCATATATGATACCCGATACCGGGCGTTAGGGTCTGAACCTTATTATCGTTTATTCATAATAACATTATCAGGTAAGTAGCATTATTCTCAAAGTTCATGGTCGGAACAGCAGTGGCGCATTTTTAACTTGGCTTTCATGTCGATTATGTTACCTATTGCTGAACAACTAACTAACGTCAGTGTTGGGTTGACCAGATAGATTTTTACTTTAAATACCAACAAAAAGTCCTTCATGTATAGCACGCTGTGTCAAATGCATTTTTCAATCGATTTTAAAAACGAGGAGGTCAATTCTTAGGACTTTTTACTTTTTTGTATTGTATCTTCTGAGGAAGAACACTTTTCTTGCATTAACTTTTTAAATGAAAAGAAATAATGTTCCCAAGTCTAATGCTAACAATCTTCAGACGCTGTGAAATATACTGTAACAACAGACGTTGCCGACGATAAGCTGAGGCTGAGATACTGTTCGAAGTCCGGCGTAGGAACTTCATTCTCCTGAACTTTATTTTACAGTTCAGAATAGCAACATTTGTATGCAAATCAGCTTCTTCCTGGTTTCAATCTTATAACTTCTTTCTCACCTTATCCCACTTTAAGTGGAGTCGGTACAGCATGTATTTTTTTCCAATTCTTTCGTTACCTTCTTTTGCCCCATTTTATATGGCTCTCTTCTTTTCCCAAAACATGTCCATACTATCCAATCCACAGCTTCTCAATTTTTCCATTATTGTGCTTCCTCTCACATACTCATTCCTTATCCTTGCAACAAAACAAGTAAATCTATACCGACTTTGCTCTTAAAATCGTTCTTAATAATATCCAAGGATCATGAGATTATCTTTAAATCCAGGCTTTTCGAGAAACAAATACCTACATTACAAACATAACTTTTTTTTCTTTTCCCACTCCTAGTGTGACCACCCTAAAGTAGGATGCTTTATGTGGAGTCGGGAAAGCATGTAAGTCTGTTATAATTTTTATGCTGTGAAAAGTTGGCCGCCTGCCTAGCGTCAACCCTCCTTGGGAAGGCTTTAGTTGCCGAGGCAGAATGGAGTGGTTCTGTATTCTAGGCCGGAAACCACACGACTTAACTCATGAAATCCGCAAACTTAACTCTTGAAATCATATTCCGAATAAGGTTGTGGGCATTCCTGGTCATAAGAAACAAAGGCGTGTTAGTGTGTGACAGGTGTACAAGCCTTTTTTTTAGGGTTCCGAACAAGGAACCCTTATAGTTTCGCCATGTCTGTCCGTCTGTCCGTCCGCGGTTTTACTCAGAGACTATAAGTACTATAGAGCTGTAATTTGGTATGGATATGTATATTAATCATGCCGAAAAAAAAAATATTTTTTACGGTAGCTTCCATTATTTATATGTGAATTACAGGTTACTCACGTACGAAGTCAGCTACAGGCCGACACGTTTCAACCTCATCCGGAGGTCTTACTCAGGGCGAATTTGAACCGAGATGCGCGCACGGAGTTGTCCCGATTCGTACTGGTAGCTTCCATACAAGTAAAAGGAGGAGTCAAATTTTATTTTCGCGGCTACCCCGACCTGTGGGGTGTTGTTGAATAGGTCTTTTAAAAATAGTGTGAGCTTGTGAACATTATTTTTCGATTTACTTATCTGTTTCGAAAATATTTGGTTTTTTTAATCCAAATATTTGTTAGAGTCCAGTGTCTACTCCCTCTATCTACTAAATGGTTGTATATGGCCACGTGAAAAAAATCACGGTAGTAGTATATATGTTACAGTCAGAACTCATAACCGGTCTAAATCACTACTGACTGCAAATATCAGGCAAAAGTGTTTTCGACTACTGTATTTTAACAGTTTTAACTGATTTTTAGAGTCAAAACTGGTTATGACTGATGCCCTTTGTTAAAAACATCTTTGACTGCGAAAATCAGTCTAAAGTGGTTTAGCCCGATTTAAAATTTAGACTACCAGTCAAAATTCATAAAACGTTTAGGTAGTTAGTGAAAATTACCAGGAAAATCGTCAAAATATCGAAATGAAACTTAAAATGGTTTTATATGTTATAAAACCATTTTAAGTTATAATGTTTAAATGTTTTGTGCATACAAGCATTTGAACATTTCGATATTTTGATGATTTTCATGGTAATTTTCACTTAGTACCTTCAGACGTGGCGTAACTACAAGGTTGCAGTCAAAGAGAATTTGGGTGGCAGTGCTGGCAAATTGCCACGGGCCCTCAGTCCTAGGAAGCCCCGGACACAAGTAAAAGAGCCGGTGGTGGGGCCAAAGCCAAGCCAACTTCTTATTATGGAGTCGGAAAAGCCTTTTTTTTTATTAGCTATTTCGTAGTGAAAGGATCAGCAAATCTGCGATACCGACTAGTTATCCTCTCAGATTGCCCAGGGTGCGCCGGACGTATAGAGCGGCTTAAATACGTCACACGGGGAGGCTTCTTTAATGCACCCCAAGCCAACAAGAAACCGCTACCTGAACTCAATTTCTAATGGGCCCTTTTTTAACACTTTTCGGGTCGTCTCACCTGTAGACTCCTATTGTTATATCTATTGCGTCTGGTCCTGTGTCCGTGAATGAGTTTAAGAACAAGGGCCCCAGATGGTATGATAACGCCACTGATGTCAGAATCTGATTATTCCTGATTTGAATAAAAAATCTGATGCTACGAATAGGTATATTATTTGAAAATATTTTTTTCTTTTATATTTTCTCCTTTCTTCACTTTGAATCGGTAGGAAAATAGGCAAGTATTGCCGATTTTCATTTAGATAGTTGAGAAAAGTGAGTCTAAATTTGGTTTGATCCGGTATCATAATAAGTTCTCGAGGAAACGGACGTGACTACAACTACCGTTAGGATAATTCTTCCCACAGTTATCTTTTATGTTCAAAGATAAGCTTTGGTATGAATTACCTGTTTTCGTATGCCAAATTAGGCATACGAAAAGAGAAGTTGTACATACATATATATGGTATCTCGTCTTTTTCCCTTGGGGGGTAAACAGAGCCCAGGTTAAAGACCTAAAAGAAGTTGTAAATGTTTTTTAAAGAAAAATATAAACACGACTTCCCTGCCAAAAATATTATAGCCAATATTGCTCTGTTTAGGACGTATTGTCCTTGCCGAGCAATCATCCAAATTTGTTCAGGCATTTTCAAGTTACAATAGAAGAAGAAAACTCATCTATATAAATATCCATATCACGCTTTTTCCCTTGCGGGGTAGACAGAGTCATGACCTAAAGCCACGTTTAGCATTTGGTCGGCGTATAGGTGGAAAACGGAATCAAAATAGGGATGGGTTCCTAGCCGCATCGCCTGACATGATTCCTTAGATTTTCACTATTTATTTACATGAATTCTAAAAACAATACACTTATTTATTGGGCCGTCGTGTTAAAGAGATTTGGTGGTAGAACAGAATGGAGTGCTAACAGTTTTAGTGATCCTTAGGATTCAAGAATAAATGAGGATACTCGCGTTGAAGATGTGGGTCTTACGTGAGCAGCAATCTGGTATGTAACGTGCACAGGTGTGGAAAATCGGCTGATGGCTTAATTTGTACGAGGAGAAATTTTCTTCTCCGGTAAATACTCAGATACGAGTACAGGCTTATGTTCAATGTTTAGTTTCACGTTGTGTACATATTTACTTTTAGATACCGGTACTACTATATTTTCATTACTTATCTAAGCTCAAATTACATATTTATTTTCAAATTTTTAGTTATTCGATTTTGTTCAATTTTCATCTTTAAAAAAAATAAGACTGAGGAAGAAAATAGAAACTAGAACGAAAAACATTGCTTATGATTTTTTTAAATATCTGTATCCATTGTTAATCCAGTTTGAAACCGTTTCCATTTTTCTTCCGTTATTTGTCAAAAGTAAACTGTAAATTAGTTTGTAATATGGAACTAATTCAGCCATTTGTACTCATGGCTGTAACCTTTTATTGACACCCAGTAATATCTTGTGATTAGTGTAGTCCAGAAAATTTGTTTTTGTCTACCTCTTGTACTTGTTACATTTTGTATTTGTGTACAATAAAGCGTAAATGAATAAAATACCTATGGTCTCCCTCGGGAGCTTCTTCCAATCTGTGACCACACGGTTGTTTAGAAAATGTTCCAGTAGATTATTTTGCCTTTGGAATGACCTCTCTGAAATGATGAAATAAGATGCTTGTTCGTAGAAAATTAGAATAGGTCTTGCAGATAAGGAACATCATACCATCCTACTAGGATCTTATAGGTCACAATTAGATTACTACTTCTTCATCGCCGCTCTAGTATCGTTATTTTGCTTAAATGCAACGTTACGTTATCTTTCTCGTGTCCTTCTCACCAATGTTTCCTCTCGTGCAATTACAAGCAGGTTAATGTCCATCATTAGCATGAAATGAAGCTACTTACGATTTGTCCATACTGTACAACATAATTAATCCGTCACGCTCCGTTTTACAAAAATCCTATTGAACCTTGGAATGCATGTATATTTCCTACGAATATTTCATATAAAAGCCTCCTTTGAGTTGGTATCATCATTCAACACTTCAAGACAATTGAGATAGTAACAAGTACCTACAATATTAGAAATATCAAGATGTTTGCTAAGGTAAAAAATATACACTACTAATAATAATATAAAATAATATTCAATTCATACATTCAATATATGCTTCGTGATGAAATTTTATACAGAGTTTTTGATTTCAGATTACCGTAGTAGCTTGCTTCATTGGGTTGGCTCGTTCTGGAGCGCTTCACAACTCAGCTGCGAATCTTGGCAGCTACGGCAACCTTGGCGCCTATGGTGGTAACAGAGGACTAGCAAGCAATTTGGGCTATGGTGCTCATGGACTTGCTGGTAACATCGGATATGGTACTAATGGACTAGCTGGAAATCTCGGATATGGTGCAAATCCAGCTGTTGGTGGCGCATCATCGTACGTGAACATTGTCAAAGAAATCTCAAACCGCGGAGCATACGGCAATGGCGCTTACCCAGGCGTCAATGGATACAACGGCCACTCTGGATTCGGTGCGGGTGGATACAATGGCGCCGCTGGATGGCCTAACGCTGGCTATGCTAGTCTGGCGGGAACTGGTCTGCCTTACGCTGGTGGAATTGGCGCATACGCCGGTGCGGGATATCCCCACAACCGCAACCTGGGTTACGCTGGCGCTGGCTACGGAGGAGCATACCCTGGTTCCGCTGGATACCCTTTCGCTGCTGGTAACTCAGTAGCTGGTGCTACTGGCTACGGCGGCGTGCCTACCTCCTACTCCAACATTTACAACGGTCCTCTTCGTAGCCCACTTTTGGGCAATGGGGCTTATGGTGCTGGTGCCGTGGGATACGGCGGCTATGGATATGGAAACGGCTATGGCAACGGTGAAGCCTGGTAGATAATGGCTTTTGTATTTATTTTAACGATTTTAATATGACAAAGTATGAAATAAAAATATACGTATTTCAAATTATGTATACTGTTTTTTATTTTGGTTTCTAGTTCGGTTAGGACATCGCAGGCTTAAATCACCTGATTGTCCGATAATACTTGTAAAGATGATTCCGTGCTTCGGAGGGCACGTTAAGCCGTTGGTCTCGGCTGCCATCTAGTGGTCGATAGGAATCACGACAGAGACCGAGAGGCAGTCCGAAGAACTCTGACACCAGGGTGTGCATTGTCGATTGACCGTGACACCTACACGAAATGATGATGATGACTGTTTTTATTATTGTTATTGGATAGTCAAATAGTATCACGTCTTTTTTATTCGCGGGGTTGACAGAGCCTACGTCTATAAGACCTGAAGGCCACGTTTAGCAGGTTTACGTGGAAAACAAAATCAAAATAGTGATAGGTTGCCAGCCGCATCGACTATTAACATGATTCCTTAGATTATCCATTCCCTGGATCGGCGTTTACGATCTGCGCGGGAAGAGAAGCTGTCAAATATTTACAATCTTTAAAAAAATACTAGAATTCCCTTTTAATGACGGCATCTAAATCCCTAATAGATCATTACGTCCGGAAGAAAAAAGGGTAATTTATAAAACAAAGTAGACTCCTCAGATATTTGACAAGCTGAACGATGAATAAGTAGGGGAGACGAATAACTTTTTTCCATTTTCATTCGCGGGTCTATGTTCTATTAGAGCTTCTGATTCCGACAGTAAAATATTGCAGGGAATTTAAATCACCCTATGTAACGTATATGCGTCTATTTTACAGCAACTACATATTGGAACTCGACTCTCTTCTATATTCCTGCAAAGAGTGCTTGAGTTCTTTGGTCACATCGCCAGAAAAGAAGGGAACAACCTCGAACAACTCATGGTTACCGGAAAGGTTGACGGCAAGAGACCAAGAGGACGTAGTCCAATCAGGTGGACTGATCAGATCCGAACAACCTTGGGCACCGATTTACACAATGCTCTTCATTCGGCCAAAGAGAGGAACAAGTGGCGAACAATTGTCCGGACAAGATCACCCCATAACTAGGGAATCACGACCCTCAGTATTGAGGATAACGACGACGTGTGAAAAAATGAGTATAAAACTTAAGAGGCATGATCAGGATCATGATGCCTATTGGACAGCATTCCTCAGGGGAATTCCAATAGGTATCATACGTATCATATACATTGAATAACGAAATAAAAAGCAACGGGTCGCACTCCGGGAATGTCGGAAGAAGCGAAAACTTGAACATAACGGTACAGCAGGAGCAGGCATACATTTTCGCCGCGCGGTGGAAAGAAAAGGGGATATTACTTCCTCTTTACGCCGCGTCGGCTGTCTCAGGTCACGTGTCTGTCTTACGAATTTTCGATCAGGTCACGTGTCCTGATGCAAGTTTATAATTTATTTACCCATCCCAAAAGGTGCACAATGTTTCACTCCAAAAAAGTTCGGCTTGCCATACAAAATGTGCGACCTGCTCTAATGGAAAGTCATTTTTTCGTATTTGGTGTTTGGTTCCCTGAGGCAGGGTTGTTCTATATCATGGGCTGATCATGCCTCTTAAGTATTTTACCCCCATTTTATTAAACGTTGAATAGGGCAGCACAGTATGTTTGACTCTTTAACTTCAATCTATTATCGTTGAAAAAATTAAATATTTTTCACTACCGCAGAAGTTCTAAATATCAGGGATAAAAAAATGTCGATGAAGAAATCGATTGAACTTTAATAAAACTTTAATTTTATCTATTAGATTTATTCATAACTAGCTTTCGCCCGCGTCTCTGCCCGCGTCAATGTCGATCCCTCGGGAACAGTACTTTTTCCCGGGATAAAACGTACCCTATGTCCTTCTCCGTACCCCAGATAACGTGTAAGCAAAATTTCATGTTGATCGGTTCAGTAGTTACAACGTGAAATCGTAACAAATAAACAAACTCACTTTTGCATTTATAATATTAGTTAGGAAGGATGAATATTGTCGAAATAAAACTCGGTAAAAAAGTTTATGAATCCACAAATAGCATAGTTATTACTTGTATCGAAACAGACGGTTCTTATTTTGTAAGACAAAGTTTGCGACATGCTGTGTTTGCTTAAAATACACAGACGGAACCTCTCGATCTCTGTTTAAATAATAAGCTACCTATTCCGAGCTTCGGAAAATCTATACGCTTCCAAGTCACTGATATTGGAAATACTTTTCACGCTTACTGCGGGTGTAGACAGAAGACGTTTCGTAGTACTTCAGAGAATATTGCAGTGTAATGTTTTAAATAGAATTCTAAATCTACAGATAATTTTTGGCTTCCATAAATGAAGTGCTGATATTACGATTTACGATAGACGAATCTTGATAGATTTATAAATAAATTTGTACAGAATATGCACAATTTTATAGACAAAGATTGAAAGATGTCAGTAACTAAAAAATATTTTTTGTTCCCTACATTATACAAGGTCCATTTAAATTTAGCGCAAATATTTTAAAGGCTGACTCCCATAAGCTAGAAAAATTCTTTAGAAGCAAAATAAACAAAATCGTCACGCTAGTTTCGAGATATCTGGATCTGAACAGGTATACCATGAAATCTTTGCTACAGAATTACCTCTTCGGATAACTATCCATGGTCAATCGACTTTCGGGCTTAAGCTCGTTTATAAACAGTTATTTTTATTAAACTTTACTCATGTTAGGCAACCCCGGGCGCAGTCCCTACTTGGATGGGTGACCGCAAGTGGCATAAAAATATCTCGTTAAGCCGTTGGTTCCGGCTGTCATTATTGATGGCAGTTGTTAAGCTATGTCAGATGCCTTTAGGCAGCCTGAAAAATCTGACACTAATGTTGGCCACTTACACACACGAAAAACAACAACAACAACTTTAAACTGTCTAATCTTCTTAAAAATTATCTGCAAAATATCTGTTAGCGTAGCTCATAAATTGCCTTATTAGATACAAGGTCTAAGCAATATGCACGACTCATTGAATATATCTAATGCTCATTATTACAGGCAATGCTACCTCCATGATCGATCGCCGCTGGACATATAATTTATGTTTGCACATTTAGTTACTATCTTCTTGAGATACCTCCTCTAAATACGAATGTCTACCCGTTGTATCCTTAGCTGTTTTGGACCCCAAGGTCCAGCTACAAATGTGGAAACATACAAGTGGGAGTAAATTTTTATTTTCGCGACTTAACTGACCTATGGGATATTGTTGTATATAGGTCTTTTAAAATATTGTGAGCTTGTAAAGATAATTTTTTCGATTTTCTCATTCGTTTCTGAAATATGTGGTTTTATAGTGCAAATTTTTGTTAGAGTCCAGTGTCCCCCTCCGCTATCTTCTAAATGGTTGTATATAAACATGTGAAAAAATTTACAGCAGTAGTATATATAACGAAGTTTAAATGAAAACTATCAGAGCTAAGTAGAGTATAATTCTAGTCGACCAACTTATAAATGTACATGGAAAAGTAAAATTTCATACAAATAAAATTGAAAATTTTCTAAGACAGTTGTTAGTTACGTAAAACAACTACTGAATATAAATTAACAAACCACGTAAAGTTATGAAAATATAAAATCATGGCAGCTTTAATCATAGTAATACCAAATGAATAGCAATGTGTTTACGTTCGAACGCACGCGGCGCTTGGCGGAACGATACTAGGCCGCTTGGTGCCTGCCTGCTGCGGAGTAATATACCTACAAAATCTTGTTACCAGCGCTTGCATCTACTCGAGGTGGTCCTCTATCAAATAGATAATATTTTTTTCTAATTTCCCTCGTGAAGTAGGATTTTATAACTCTTTCTTCAGTTACATTCATCCTATGTGTACGTTTTTAGACGTTCGTGACGAGCTGGCATTCGCAACTACGGAACCCTACATTACGCGTGGCCCACCATGCACTTGGCCGTTTTTTTTAAATCTATGACTGAACCGAAAGCTTCATCTCAGTATTTAGCAGTAGCTAACTGCATTCAATTTAATCCTGCTGATCTAAGTACAAGCTACGCTGTCTTCCATGATCGATCACTGCAGGACTAAATTAACGTTAGCATACCGGTTCCGGAATGTGTGATTAGTGATGGCCTCAAACTGTAATTATTAATTAAATTCAGATTTAGGTATACTACAAAGCGGTATGCCAGAGAATACATTTAGTTAATTAACCATCTATTGGCTTGATGAGAGTATTAAAGGACTCTACTAATATTAATAAACAGCATTGTCTGCTTTGTCATTGTTAATAGGTTCAGGTGTTACTTTGCGTAAGTCAAAGCTACATTTACTTTGAGGCAATTTACTTTGCGTGCTGGCCAAATATAATTGAGTTTACAAATGCACCAAGGTTTCAAAGACCGTCGCTTCTGAAACCTTCTTTTTATTCTACTTTACATATATACAAACATAGTATCACGTCTTTTTGACCTTGCGGGGTAGACAGAGCCTAGGACTATATGAATTTTTGGCCACATTTAGCATAGGTATGGAATATAGTGATGGGGTTGTTAGCTGCATCGCCTATTGACATGATTATGCAGATTTTAGCCGAATCCCTCGATGGGCTTTTACGTTCTGCGCGGGAAGAGAAGCAGCTGGCACATTCTACGTTTTTTGTTTTCTCCCAGACTACTTTTCTCCTACTTCCACAAATATGCTTCTCTTATCGCATTTTAAAATTGGTACACCCAAAATCCGATAAACTTGAGAGTAAAAAAGTACTATCCAATTGAAAAACGCAGTCATAATAACATGTTTGGCGATGTTCCAAAACCATTAATACATGGACATTTTAATTGAAGGTTTAATATTAGTTACAGTGTGCTCGTCTCGTCGGCGAGCCGTGAGGTTTATTGGGGCGAGAGAATTCATTAGCCTTCCGGAAAAATGATCAAAGCAATTTAGAGTTCGTGCTCGGATCAGTCTGGTAGTGGCAGGCAAGCCTGTGAAACGCCACGTGATGGATATTTGTTGGATCGTAAGAGATGTTAGCACTCCGTAAGCCTGAAAAACCGGTCAAGTGCGAGTCGGACTCGCGCACGAAGGGTTCCGTACCATTATCTATAAAAACGGCAAAAAATCTCGTTTGTTGTATGTGAGCCCCCTAAATATTTATTTTATCCTGTTTTTTAGTATTTGTTGTTACAGCGGCAACATCAGTTGAAAATTTCAACTGTCTAACTATTACGGTTCATGAGATACAGCCTGATGACAGACAGACAAACGGGCAGCGGAGCCATATTAATAGAGGCCCGTTTTTATAATTTGGGTACGGAACCCTAAAAACTATAATATAATGATGATTGTAACTTAATACCTTTAGCTTCAAATTATTTAATTTATATTTGCATGCCAATTATGGTAAAATATGTGGATCTATTTTATGTATATGAAAAATCTTAATGTACCATATTTTAAGCAAATAAATATATTATTATTATAACTAAAGCCTGCTACTTAGCGCAGCGCAGTTCCTATATTAAGCAACCAAGTTTAAAACATTCACAAGCTGCAGTATTGTATTTTGTGCTAAGTCTTTTCGGAAATGGACGTCTCCTGCCTGTGACCACATTAACGTGTACTTCGATCTGGTAGATGTAACGTAATTGGGTTATACTGAGTCATTTAGCTATTATATTGAAAAATGAATAATATTTTTTTGGAAAAATTACACATTTTACAAATATAACAATGATAACGTTGGCAACTGCAATAGTTTAAAAAACTGTGTTGCAGATGTCAGCGCCATTATATTATGACCATATAGAGCATATGACCAAGGTCTCCCCATCATTACAGGCGACGATGGTCCAAGCCGAACTTTTTACAATACCTATAATAGAACGGACGGAACGGAATGTGTAGAACCTAATACATTTCGCTGAGTAAAGTGTTAAAGTTAAAATTAAGTAGGTACATAAATACGTCTTGATGTGGTATACTTCAAACTTGATCCTTAATGCCAATGGTGTGGCAACTAAAACGATATTTTAAAGCCTGGGTCTGGGATATATATCTACATAAATATCTATCTATTATAAAATAATATATCGTTGAGTTAGTATCTCACGAAACAATTACGCGTGCGGCTCAAACTGTATGATTTATTTGTATATTCAATTCTCTATTATTTCGAGCCTATCTTCCTACGTTTCATTACTTTGGAATTTAATCTTTGACCCATATTCTACTTGCGAGAAGTTAAAAAGAGTTACTTGGCTTGATATATAGAGTGCTATTAATTGTCAAAGTTGGTTGGAATTAAAAAACATAAAACGATTCGTGTTAGTCGTTAAAAGGAATGATGTAATGGAATGTCCGGAGTCCGGGCAGGCTCCAACTTTTAAGACCCTTGTTAAAATCGGCCTAGGACTGAATAAGCGTAATCAAATTACAACGAATCAGCAACGACCGCCGAAATTCAGGGTTTTTTCTTTATCTATGTTTAGTATGCATATTTAAATTTAGAGTACAAGTAAACACTTACATTTTTTAAATAAAATCACTTTAATACGGTATTATCGCGTATATTACAATATTTTTACTTAAAACTTAAATTTTACAGCGTTTACAAAAACTTACATTTACAAAGTTATTATTTTGAAGTCTTAATTGTTTTAAAAGTTTTGTGCAAGAACGCACTGGCTGACACAACATTTTAGGTATACTTAACTATTTTATGCTCATCTAAAAGCAAAAGCTAGTTATAACAGGCATGTATATGCGCCTATATAATATATATGATTACGTTAACATCATGATTTCTCACACATTGAGAATGAAATTGCAGAGCACTCTATATTCTCGCTCTCTATATCTGAGTTTTTTGTAATTTGGTAGACCGACAAATCCGCAATATATCTCCCACGGATGACATCGTTACTACTTGCATTTTACAGTTGCTTATGATTGCACTGAGCCAAATATTATATATATTAACGGAAATGTATGTAATCCTGTCATTGTATGCACTTCCTAGGAAATGTATAAAATTCCGTAGCTGTTTAGGAAATGTATACATTATACAATTCCTAGGTTTCATACATTTCCGTTAACATATACACTACGCGAAAAAAATGTCACTTAAGTGTGTGTGCACGTAAAATAGATTGCGGCTATGTGTAGGTGTCTGGATGTACACGGGGCATTGAGAGGCGTGCGGGGCGTGGAACGGGCCCTCGCTGACTGTCTTGGTCGAGGGCTGCGTGTGATATGTTTGCCTCTCGCACGGCTCGCACCGCAGGTGCAGCAGGCACGAAGTGAGAAGTTCCGTGGTATCAACCCTAGCGCTTACATGCCCCAGCTCAAGGTCACCGGTGCCCGAACTCTCACGTAGTGAGTGTCACCACTGTGACTGAGCTGAAAAATATAAGAGTTCATTAGGTGGGTTTCACTTTACCTCACCGCATATGTCTCTATCTTAGTTTTGCTTTGCCCGGCTACATCCTCAATTGGATCCTTCGGAGCCTGAAGTTACAAGTCGATGAAACTGCATATTTCTCAGTCACGTCGCACTTAATAATTAAATCAATAATTTCCATTTAATTTGGAACTGTCAATTGAAACTCCGTACTTGTCTTATTAGCAGAATTGCAAACTATTCGAAAATAACCAAGTTTGAGAGATATCGGTGGCGTGATTAAGTTGGCACAACTATGAAGACGGCTTGACTGCGATTCAATACTTGCGAACTTACGCTGAAATTCAAGAGTCGAGCGTCGCTCGGCAAGGTGAACACTAAGACGTGGTTTATCAGAAGTGTCCAATTTTATGATATTTGAAGACATCACGTTAAACGTCACCTTTGAGTCCTAGCCCTGGGATTAATCTATTTATGATATAGTCGGTAAGTTTTTATTTTTAGTTCTCTCATCAGAGCGTATTCGCTGTTACATTATTAGCTGTGACTTTTTCATTTTTCTAATCTGTTAATTAATTTAATTCTTTATTTTTATTAAATTTAATCTGTTAATTATTACATTCACTTATATACTAATATTAAATAATAAAAATATATACATCTATAAGATTTCGTCAAAATTTAAATACTTAGTCCACCCCTGATCGTTTCTGGTGAAAAAGTGCCCAAGATGCTTGCTGCATTGTCTCGCTGGATTGCAATGGCTAGCCTTTGCACCAGAAACGAACAATACACCCACAGACCAGATGGTCGGATCGGATGACCTGACTAAGGTCGCAGAAAGATGCTGGATACAGGCCGCTTCCAACCGGTCGTATTGGAAATCCTTGGGGGAGGCCTATGTCCAGCAGTGGAGTTAGGCTTATATGATGATGAAACCTAAATGTGCTTATAATTTCCGACACATTTTTTTAAATTGTTTAAAGGAATAAATGAATTAAAGTCCTTCTCGCTAATTAGCGGAATTGTTAACTATTTGAAAACAGCCAAGTTGAGAGATATCGACGACGGGATTAAGTTGGTGCAGCACTGAAGACGGCTCGACTACGGCAGTTTATACTTGCCAACTTGAAATAGTGAAATTCATGACTGAATCTCGCAAGCTGGGCGTCGGAAAGATTAGCACTAATAGGCGATTTAACAAGAGCCCCTGATTTTGTTGTACAGTCGGGGGCAGGTAAAACTGACCCCTCTAACAACAGATTTTAAATTGGAAGGGGGTCACATTTATCTGCCCCCGACTGTACATAAAGACGTGTGACTTTAGTATGCCGATCCCTTCTCTCTCATTTATGGTGTTTCCTATAGATAAAAAGATTAGCTTTAAATAGAAGAATGGGAGGTCATTAGTTACTGCACATACAAGAGCCTTTTTTTATGTTATAGGACGGCAAACGAGCAAGCGAGTCACCTGATAGTAAGTGACCACCGCCGCCCATGAACAACTGCAACACCACGGTGTGGCAGGTGCGTTGTCGGCCTTTCAAGGAGTTGGGGGAAGGAAATGGGGAGGGGAGGGGGAAGAATAGGCCTCCGGCTCTTTCGATCACCGATCGAAGCATAGAAGCGGTAAAGCTTCTACTCAGACGTCGATTTTATGTGAGAATGTGGTACTTCCCCGGATGAGCCGGCCCATTCATGCTACCAGCAATTCATTTTGCCGGTAACGTGGCTCTACCACGACAGTGGCTCTAGTACGAGCCTAGATCTTTAATTAGAAGAAGATCTTCCGTAAAACTCCCGGAGCTAGTAATAGCATGCTTGATTATAATTCCGCGGTGAAAAATCAATTGGCATTTAAACGTTTAAATGGTTGGTCTTGACGATAGTGCTCGAGTCCTTAAGGCTAGTTCATATGACATCCATAGCAAGAGACTCAAGTTAGAAAACCGACCGTTTTACAATTCAGCTTTCAATAGCAGTAAAATTTAGGTACAAATAGCCTAGAGCAGCTTTTAGATCTTTTATTCTACGAAGGGCACGCTCGTAATAAAAATGTCGATGGAGCATCAATTTAACAGGAAAAGTGTTAACCTTGCCATTGCAAGATTAACACTTTTCCTGTTAAATTGTAAAAATTGTAAAAATGGTTCCTTTGCAATTCAGCTACCAAGCAGTCTTCTAGATCGTTTTATTCTACGGAAGGCACGCTCAATATAAAATGTCGCTTGTAATAGCATAACAGGATAAGTATCAATCTTCTAAAGGTTCCCCGCATTGTTTCAGGTATCTGGCACAACCACGAGAACACAGTGGCATTGAGCGGCGGCGCGGGCCGCGGTCGATAGTACCACGGCGCGCCGCGCCCGCGCCGCCCCGGGGGCCGAGCAGCCATGGTGCGCGACAAGAAGCTGCCACACAAGACAGACTCCGTTAAATGTAAGTACTTACTTAGGAAATACAAGCTAAACAGAGCTCATAAACATCAGTGAGACCTCTCCAACCCGTCTGGCCAGCGAAGAGAGTGTAGGCCAAATCCTCTGTCTGCTCTGGCCAAGTATGGCTCTGGTAGTACAGAGAGGGTCATGCTCCTGCAGTGGAGACTAGGGAGACCTGATGATGATGATGAATAACCACAACCCATCTGCCCCATCGGTCATCGCTTATGCGCGCAATGTGCCCCGCCCACTGTCACTTCAAGAAGGAAATCAGCTGAGTCGGTGATCTTCTTCTACGAATCTCCTCATTTCTGATTCGATACCGCTGAGAAACACCGAGCATAGCATTTTCTCTTAGCAACCTTGAGCTTTCTGATGAGGGTTCTCGAATGGCGACCACGGCCCGGTAAGTGCAGCTTCAGACACTCGCCAAACAAATGGTCGAATAACCTAAGGTCGCAAGAAAAGGCTGGATGCAGGCCGCTTCCAACCGATCGTACTGGAAGTCCTTTGGTGAGGCCTATGTCCAACAGTGGACTTCTTGTGACTTCTCATATGATGATGATGATAATGAATGACCACAATGCCAATTCAAGTTTGAGCCACACGTGCAAGGCGGAATCTCTGTGGACCTGGCAAATTGATATGAACTTCACCGCAAAATACGTTGAGTCGTCCCGAATCCGTCTCTCAACGAACTCTTCATAAAATGTTTTACAGCTTCGAATCGCAAACGCGTCTTAAATCTTTATTCAAATAATTAGGAGGTAAGCATTTTACAATACATTATTGTTGTATACATAGTATAAAACAAAGTAGCTTTCCGCTGTCTGTCTGTCTCTATGTGTGGTAAGATCTTTATAACTACGCAACGGATTTTTATCTAACATTTTAATGCGTTTTTTTTTAAATAGAGTTTTTCAAGAGGAAGGTTTATATGTATAATTTATCGCACCCGTGCGAAGCTGGGACGAGTCACTAGCAAAGAAATAAAAACGAATGGTGCCTGAGCTAGGATAAAAACTGTATTTAAACCAACGATTTTTAAATCGTTTTTTCTCTTCACTCGATTCGCTAAAGCTAATCGAGTGCCTTTCCACTTGTCAGTTAGCGTCTAGTTTTAGACCTCGTCTTTCATTGAGTATATTGTGTGGTTGCCCCGCACAATATACTCAATGAAAGACGAGGATGCGACCTGCACATTATGTTCAGATTATATGTTTATCACTTGCCAACGTGTCTCTATTGGCACTTAGCAGCGCGTTCATGTATATCTTATCTGGCTCAAGCTTATATGAGCTCCATGCGCGCTCGGTTCTATCTGGATCATAAAATATTTTAAACTTTAAGGTATTCGGAAGAACTTTTAGTCAATATGGCTTCCGCAGAGATAAAGTTCACGCAAATAAAATAAAAAATAAAAATTGTCTGTAAAGTCGGTTTACGGACGATAACTTTACGTGATAACGGTGGAAGAAAAATAAGTGCGTCACAAGCCGAACGCTATGGCCGATCGTGCCTCTCTATTGATCCTTCCATCCTAGAACGTGTCAATTTTTCGTACGTACAGCCGGCGTTCATCGTTTTATCATCATCATCATCATTTCGAGTAGGTGTCACGGTCAATCGACGATGCACACCCTGGTGTCAGAGTTCTTCGGAACCGCCTCTCGGCCTCTGACGTGGTTCCTTTAACGACTACCAGATGGCAGCCGGGACCACGGGCTTAACGTGCCTTCCGAAGCACGGAATTATATTTTCAGACAATCAGGTGATTCAAGCCTGCAATGTCCTAACCAAACTGGAAACAACTAAACAAAGTATGCTTCCGGTGGAAATCGAACCCACGACCCCCGGTTCGATAGGCAAACGCCTTAACCACTGGACCACGGAGGCTGTTTATCGGATCGTTTTATAAGAAGCTATCACGTCAAAAAACAAATTTTGAGACACTTGGTATTTCTGTTAAACATTAGATAGTATGTATTATGCATGAAAATACATAAATATTATATCATTATCCTTAATAATATTATAAATGCGAAAGTGAGTTTGTTTGTTTGTTTGTTTGTTTGTTACGCTTTCACGCCGTAACTACTGAACCGATTTTCATGAAATTTTGCATACAAGTACTCTGGAGTACGGAGAAGGACATAGGCTACCTTTTATCCCGGAAAAAGTACTGATCCCGAGGGATCGACATTGACGCGGGCGGAGCCGCGGGCGAAAGCTAATATCATATATTTTTAATTGCGATTGCGAGGTAGACTTAAAAGCTCCGTTAAGTATGTTGGTGATTAGGTGGAAAATAGGATCAAAATAATGTTGGGTTGGTAGCAGCATCGCCTACTAAAAGAATTCCCCATATTTTCGCTCATTCCCTCGGTCGACTTTTACAATCTGTGCGGGAAGAGAAGCAGTTAATTTTTTGCATATAATGAATAAAATGTATATTAAATAACGAGTCAAATTAAAGTTTTTGTGTTACAAGTTCTCGAGATGAGTTCCCGAAAACATTTTAAGATAATATTACTTACAAAGCATTCTGCGAACGACTGAAGCAACGTTTCAGGTTTGCACAAAGCGAAATATCGTAACAAAAGGTGTTCAAAGTTTGTTAATTATTCTTACATTAAAAAATACTTCATGCGTGCTTGACAGGAAACATTACCAGAACTCAATATATCCAAGGGGCCAGCCCCCCTTAATAAGATCCAAAATATGAAAAATATGAAGTACAAATCGAACCCGGTGCCCCTTGGAAGCCAAAAAGCACATCTAAGAACCAAAAAAAAAACTCGGGAACCTCTAGACTATGGTTTCCTATTCGAAATACCAGGGTGATATGGGTCCTTGCTCGTACGTCCGTGTAAGAAACGCACAGGGTTGCACGTTGTTGCATAGGAGCAGTCTTCTCATGCGACGATCGACCCAAACATGCGGTAGATACATCAACTTCTTGCATTATTATCTATCATCATCCGTAAAAAGTCCACTTCCTCTCACACTCTCCCAAGTATCCTGCCATGGGAGGATATTCCCAAACTCACCACGTTTGGCAGGCGGGTTGGTGAGCGCAGTTTCTTAGGCTTCTTGTGCTTCCGACGCTGCTGCCCATCGGAAGCATTTTTAAGCTGGGGAAGGATAGCAATTTGTTGGGTTTGGGAAGGGAATAAGGTTATTGGGATAATTCTCACTCGGATGAATGGGAAAACGCTACTAGCAGCTCGGGAGACGGGTTTATGACCACTATTGGTTATATATATTAATAAAATATAAACAAATATAAACGATAATAATAAAATAAAAAAAAATATAAACGATATAATAATACATAAACGATATATAGATCTAGTTTATAACAAATTCCTCTCGATTCTCTCTTATTTTACAATAAACAAGGACAGCTTACTGCCATCCACTTGATCCTTATAAATAAACCTAAGATATAGAATAGATCAGATACAAAAGAAGTATCTTAATTTTACATACGAGAATATACATGTAAAATTGTAATAAATGTAAATATGTAGACGTGTCTCATAAATCGTGGCCTATTTCGAGCGTTGTTTAAAATTCCACGGTACATTAGGAATATCATTACGCGGAGCGGTGTTGGCGCATTAATGAGGTGACTCAGGCTGACTCGAGACTCGAGACAAACTTTTTTCCGTACGTAGACGGGAAAAACTCGTTACTGTAAAATATAGAAATTTACAGACACATATACACGGTGAAATTTTGATCGTTTTGGACCCTTAAAGGGGTGACTCAGACCATCAAAATGAACAACTTTTCCTATCGGAACAATGCTGGGAAATAAAAAAAAATCGACACTCCCATACAAACAGGCCGGGCGGCGTGACACTTTTGTATGGAAATGACGAATATTTTTGAATTTCCCAGCATTGATCTCAAAGAAAAAGTAGTTCATATTGATGGTCTGAGTCACCCCTTTAAGGGTCCAAAACGATCAAAATTTCACCGTGTATGTATCTGTAAATTTCTATATTTTACAGTAACGACTTTTTCCCGTCTACGTACGGAAAAAAGTTTGTCTCGAGTCTCGAGTCAGCCAGAGTCACCTCATTAATGCGCCAACACCGCTCCGCGTAATGATATTCCTAATGTACCGTGGAATTTTAAACAACGCTCGAAATAGGCCACGATTTATGAGACACGTCTACATATTTACATTTATTACAATTTTACATGTATATTCTCGTATGTAAAATTAAGATTAGTACTTTGTACCTCTTTTGTATCTTACCTATTCTATAACTTAGGTTTATTTATAGGGATCGAGTGGATGGTAGTAAGCTGTCCTTGGTTATTGTAAAATAAGAGAGAAACGAGAGGTATTTGTTATAAACTAGATCGATATCTTAATATATATAAATCTCGTGTCACAATGTTTGTCCTCAATGGACTCCTAAACCACTTAACCGATTATAATAAAATTCGCACACCATGTGCAGTTCGATCCAACTTGAGAGATAGGATAGTTTTTAACTTATGGCGAAACGAAGTTCGCCGGGGCAGCTAGTATCGTTTATGTATTATAAATTTTAATTTTTTTTTTCATTATTTTATTGTTTATACATTTGGTTTTTATAAGATAAATTTTTAAAGCTAAAACCAAATAAGTTCTAATAATTCTAGGTAACTTTTGAAGTTTCACCGGAGACAGATATTATATAAAATATAAATAAAATATTTTATAAATATACGGCGCCGTTTTAAATTTGGTATAAGGTGCGAAATAATAACTAGAATAGTACGAGTATAATGTCACATAGCCTATAACCAGCAGAGAGTCAAGACAATGTGTCATATGTCAAGTCATGTTGGTTAGTTTAGGAGATGTAAGGGAACAAACGAACATACATCGTGGTCAAAATCATCATAAGTTAGTATCCTATGACACAAGTTCACAACTTACTGTGGTCTTGTTAGCCTATATATAATATATAACCCTCCTTTTGGCTTCGCCGCAGTCAGGTTAAAACTCTAATTACATAGTTTGTTCTTTTTCGGTAAATTCATCAGACGCCTTAACTGAGACAGAAACTTTTTCAGAGTGTTAAATAGTTACGGTATTAGTTTAAAAAAAACCGGCTAAGTGCAAGTCGGACTCGCGCACGAAGGGTTCCGTACAGTTATGTATTAAAATGGTAAAAAAAACATGTCTGTTGAATGGGAGCCCCCCTTTGATATTAATTTTATTTTTACTTAATTATTTATTTTGAAAGTGAATATTTAATTCAATATTGTGTGAATATTTCAAACGTCTACCTGTTGCCGTTATCAATATCGAGCAAAAACAAGCAAAAATATCACGTTTGTTGTATGGGAGCCCCCTGAAGTATTTATTTTATTCTATTTTTTAGTATTTTTTCTTATAGCGGCAACAGAAATACATATTCTGTGAAAATTTCAACTCTCTATCACGGTTCATGAGATGCAGCCCGGTGACAGACGGACAGACAGACAGACACACAGACAGACAGACAGACAGACGGACAGCGGAGCGATATTAATAGGGTCCCGTTTTTCCCCTTTGGGTACGGAACCCCAAAAAAATAACTAATACGTTTGTTTAGATTCCGTATACATAGCGCGGCCGATTCGTTTGGTAATGTTGGCGAGCGAAGCCCTTAACTGTCCGAGAACACTAACGATTAGGATCCTCATCTGGTTACTGCCCATAACGGGCACGGAGGCACTGGGGTACTTTACATAATGCCACGTGGCCGCGAATAACGTTTTATTTCAAAATTTTAGTTCGAATAATATGTACGTTATTGTTGTAGCGCAGAAGGAGGAGCTCGATTGTCTAGTGGGCGTGAGCATAATTAGCGCTTACGCATGTTAAGCAACCCCGGGTGCAGTCCCCACTTGGCTGGGTGACCGCAAATGTCATAAAAATATCTCGAGCTCCTCCGTGCTTCGGAAAGCACGTCAAGCTGTTGGTCCCGGCTGTCATACTGAACTGATGGCAGTCGTAAAGCTTTGTCAGATGCCTTTAGGCAGCTTGAAAGATCTGACACCAGTATTGGCTACTTACACATACGAAAAACAAACAGCGCAGAAGTACGTAGAAGCGGTGGTGGCCCAGTGGTCTAAGAAAGCGACCTATAAGCGAAAAGTCCCGGGTTCAAACCCCGGCCCATCCCGTCTTGTACCTCTGAGTTTGTAGACCAATCTGACTCAAGTACGGTAATTTTTATGAGTGACTACCTGCTTCCAGCGAAGGAAAACATCGTGAGGCTACCTGCACACTAGTGGATTGTTCGCTAGTGTGTGAAATGGAGAAGGCAATGGCAAACCACTCCATTATTTTCTGCCAAAAATAGTCATTGTGTGCGTTCTTTCCACACAATGACACCGACAAGAGCCTCTTAAATATATGAAGCCAAGCTCTTAATACAAGTACGATAAGCACCCATTTGCTAAAACCGAATTCAAACCTCTCACGTTTCACAGACGTGACCTCTGACCTTGCTAAACTTAGCTCTTTTATGGCGCAGTAAGTATATTGTTATTTTAAAAAGTAACACAAACATGTTTGTTACAATTTCGTATTCATAGCGCGGCTTATAGATTTTTGGCGGGGCCGTTTCGTTCGGCGAATTATTGTAAGCAAACCGCAATTTTGCAAGTTTGCAAGCAAAGGCTGCCCCAGGATATGTATGTTAGGGATTTTCATGTGGTTATTGCCCATATAGATGGCGCTAGGGTACTTTCCAGCAGTGTCTGTTATAGGCGCGCCTTGTATTAACATTGTAATACCACGTCCAGTTACTTTTTATTGACCAGGATAAAAATAGATAGATAGACATGTAACATCCTCGTCTTCATCGTCACTTATCATCAGGTGAGATGGGAGACAAATGGCTAATCCAACATTAAGTAAAAAAAAAAAACCAGGACAACTGCTGGTGATATAAAAGATTTGTTATGACTACCGCTCAAAGGATATTCATTGCTATTCAATTAGGGAATAGCGTTATGGGCACCTTGGCGCCGGATACAGTTCGGGGTGGCATTTTTGACTAGTTTATTTTAAATTTTATTAGTGACATAATCTGTACATTTCTTTTTATTCAATAAACAGTGTTGATTTAGATATATATTATGCATAACGTTTTTATCCTGTTCTTTTTTAAATTTATTTTTTCCTAAAGGACGCCAACAGGAACAAATCTTAGCTAGTTTGAAGTATAAACATCACGTCAGATAATTTACCTCTGTGGTTAGGTATTCATTAAATTAGATACATAATTTTGTCAATTATCTTAACTGCTCTGTATAAGCTGGTTTTTGCTTACTGAGAGGTCCAGGTTCAATTTCTGTTTTTTAAATCGTTTTTGTTTAGCTTGTATTTCCTATGTATGAAGTAATAAGTATGGCTCTAGTAGTACAGAGAGGGTCGTGCTCCTGTAGTGGAGACTAAAAAAGACGTGAAAAAAAAAAAATTTTTTTTTGATACTAGTTGTTTACTTATTCCAAATGTTTCGGTCGGTTGGTAGTTTTGGCGGGCGGTCTAAGCCCGTTCATCCATCCTCATCTGGTTACTGCCCATAACGGGCACGGAGGCACCAGGTTTCTTTAGATAATGCTCCGTAGCAGCGAATAAGCACGTTTTATCTAAACATTCTGGAACGTGCTATATTCGTTCAAGTTATCATATTATGTTAATCATCTTCTTCTGCATGATGTAATGGTAAAACCATTGCATTATGCTGAGCTGAATTCCAAATAAAAGAGGAAGTGAAAAAATCATGCTTCTTTGTGATTACACTATTTCTTCTATCATCATTTCGTGTAGGTGACACGATCAATCGATCATGCACACCTGGTGAGTTCTTCGGAACCGCCTCTTAGCCTCTGACGTGGTTTCTTTACCGACTACCAGATGGCAGCCGGGACCAACGGCTTTACGTGCCTTCCGAAGTACCGAATCATCTTTATTATCAGACAATCAGGTGATTCAAGCCTGCAATGTCCTAACCAAACTGGAAACAACTTAACAAAGTATGCTTCCCATCCGGATCAATTCACCCGTTTAAGAGCTACGGTGCCACAGATAGAAATACATAGCGGTAAAACTAATAACATTGTTCTTGAATAACACGTTGTCATTTTGCATCGTGGGTAATAAGATCATTATGGAGAAAACAAGTAAGAAACGAACATTTACAACCAGCATCAATTAATGATCAAAGGATTCTAATGAATTAAAATAAAAATTAGTTTAGACTATAGATGGCATAAACCCTGAAAACATTTCACTGTTTCTTTAAGCAGTCGTGTACAAAGTAACAAGTAATTAAGAAAGTCTATTGACTAAGACATTGAAGTCTCAATACAAACCTGCTAAGTAATCTACTCAATGAACCTTATACTAACTTTTGTGTCTACAAGACGAGCAAAATATATTTACTTGTAGCAATCACGAAACTTCTCAAGAAGCGCTCAGTTTACAGGGTGAAGTTTGTGCTGTGGAAAGTGATAAAAAAATCGATTTATCGTAACTTAAGTTGATTAAACTTGATTTATATCTAGTATTTATTTATTTATCTTTATGCATCAAATAATAGATAAGCTTAAGCGGGTGCCGCGTGAATAAAAAACGTCGCTACTGCGCAAGCCTGCGCAGAACCATTCGGCGGTTAGGAAAAAAGATGAAAAGTCTTATTATTTTCATATTTATGTCTTTATAAAAAAAATAAGAAAGGGGGGCGACCTCCGAGACGTATATATAAATATTGTCATGTGAGAATTATTGTTTTAGACGTAAAAATTTACAGAGTTTTCGAGAAAAAATGCTTTAAGATATCATACCATATATATATATATCAATTTTAAATTTCATGTGTATCTGTTTCCAATTCCAACAAGAGGGCGATCTTGTTCAAGGATTGATCTAAATTATACAAATACTTTTGATGTATTTAATTAATTCAGCGCATAGTACTACTGATTTAAAAACACGTCAATTTTCACAATTTCGTGCAGTACCGTCTTAAACAATATCGTCTACTTTGAAGTATTTCTGGGATATACTAACAGTTACTCGCATACAATGGTATTAAACGACGTGTTCATGAGATTAAAAATAGCAAAAAAGGGTGCGCACAAGACAAAGATTTCAAGTGTTTTAAAATTGTTACGTCTATATTTTCGGTTTGTTATTTCTTTATCCTCTGTCTACTCTGGCCAAGTATGGCTTAAAGAGGGTCATGCTCCTACAGTGGAGACTAAAAAGACCTGATGACGATTTCTTAATTTATCAGTATTATAAAATTTTTAAAAAGATTTACTTAAACGACTCCAAAATATTCCTCTGGCAACAACTGTAGATCAATGATAAAGATAGATCGCTAGCGCCACTGTATTATAGCGCAAATGTTGATTCATAGCTACATAAAGATAATATCGGAAATATGAAGTGATTTACGAGTTGGCTCCGTCTGGAGACCGAGGGCGTCGTCCGTTAAGCTAAATGCTGTAAGAATTGCACCCTATACATCGGATATTCGATAAAATGATTGTTAAAACATTAGCAGCCGGCCGCCTGGCTAATATTCGTACTTACCTTTTTTGGGCAGATATACTTACGCATGTGATACTAGAGCTTTTATCCTTACTAATATTATAAATGTGAAAGTAAGTGAGTTTGTTTGTTACGCGTTCACGCCGTAACTACTGAACCGATCATCATAAATTTTTGCATACAAGTTCTCTGGAGGACGGAGAAGGACATAGGCTACCTTTAATCCCGGAAAAAATACTATTCCCGAGGGAACGACGTAAACGCGAGCGAAGTATATAACAGATTGTAATGTGCTTAAAACACTTATAAATAAACTAGCTTTCGCCCGCGGCTCCGCTCGCGTCAATGTCAATCCCTCGGGAATAGTACTTTTTCCCGGGATAAAAGGTAGCCTAATGTCCTTCTCCGTACTCCAGAGAACTTGTATGCAAAATTTCATGATGATCGGTTCAGTGGTTACGGCGTGAAAGCGTAACAAACAAACAAACAAACTCACTTTCGCATTTATAATATTAGTTAGGATAAACAAATAAATAAATACGTGGGGCGCACTATAAGTTTCCGGAATGAATATGAAAAAATACTTTATTGTTTTTCAAAATAATCTCCCTTGGCGTCTATGCACTTTTTCATTCGATGAAACCAGTTTTGAAAACTTTTGTGCCACTCCTCTGTGGTGACCTCTGAAACGTGTTTTTCATACTCCTCGACAGCCTCTTCTGGTGATGAAAATCGTTGACCGCGTAATTGGTTCTTAATTTTTGGGAACAGAAAAAAGTCACAACGTGCCAGGTCGGGACTGTATGCAGGATGACTCATGAGTTCTACATTTTTCGCCTTCAAAAAGTCGTTTGTCTGTCTGGCCGTGTGAGAACTAGCATTGTCGTGGTGCAGGATGATACGGCGTTTACGGTTATTTTTACGGAGTTCGTCAATAACTTCCGGCAAACAAATGGTCGTGTACCAGTCACTATTCACTGTACGACGATTCTCTTAAGCAACAGTAGCCACGTGTCCAGTTTTATTATAAAAAGAAGCAATCATCCGCTTAAATGCACTTTTCACGCGCGCCACTTTGGTTGGTTTCGGCTCATCTTGAAAGACCCATACGCTCGATTGCTGCTTTGTTTTGGGATCGTAGCAATAAATCCATGTTTCGTCACCTGTTACTATGTCCCACACCAAATTTGACGCACCTTCGTTGAATCTGGTAAGCATGGCACTGCACCAAGTGACGCGGTCCGTTTTTTGAGCCTCGGTCAAGTTGTGTGGGATCCACCGCGAGCACAGCTTTCTCACACCCAAATGTTTGTGTAGGATTAATTGTATTTGACTCATGCCTATTTCTAAGGATGCGCGAATTTCATGGTAGGTCACATGCCTGTCTGTTTCAATCATACGGCGCACAGCATCGATGTTTTTGTTGGTCACAGCGGTGGACGGCCGACCATCGCGAGATTCGTCACTGAGATTGATACGACCACGCTTGAATTCTGCAAACCAGCTATAAACAGTTGTCTTGCATGGTGCTTCATTGCCAAAAGCTGTTTCAAGCCGAGCGATGCTCTGTTGAGCTGTCAAATTACACTTAAAATCGTAGAAAATCATACTCCGAAAATTTTCCCGAGTTAAATCCATGTTAATGCAGACACACAATTTTTTAAATGGCGCCACAAGGTAAAAACAAAAGACAGTCAAATGAAACAAACTGCATTCTACAGCCAAAGAGTTATATTTTCAAATGTTGCAATACATTTTTAAATATTGTTTATGTAAGTGGCCAGTTCCGGAAACTTACAGTGCGCCCTATGTATATACGGACAAATCACAAAGATTGAGCTAGAAATCCCAAAGTAAGTTCGAGACTTGTGTAATGAGATACTAACTCAACGATACTATATTTTATAACAAATACATATATAGATAAACATCCAAGACCCAGGCCAACCTAAAGAGATCATTTTCCATCTTGACCTGGCCGGGGATCGAACCCGGTCACTCTCGTGTCGCAGGCTGGCGTGTTGACCACTGCGCCACGGAGCTCACCATATTATATCGCAATGTTACCTCACCACACACGCTGACTTACTACTCCTCTTTTGTAGCTCCACGGATGTGTATGCAAACAGGAACACGCTCCGAAGAACCGATGGTTCGGTTTCGGTTTCGGCAAGTTTCGTCACAAAATCAGCCGCACTTTCGGCTCTGTCGTAACTCATGTGATTGTGAATGTAAATGACGTATTCAAATTCATGCGCCATTCAGCTATCAGCCCAGTCCGATAGTGGTTTTATAATACAAATGTATGTAAGTAATTAAGTAACTATTTTATTTAATTGATTTATCATAAAGTTTAAAAGTAGTTGATTATAACATCAATAATTTATATAATTTTTACAAGCATTTTATTAAGTTTCACTTGTACCAATGTTTGTCTCTAATAAATCTTGCAAGTAAAATTTGATCCATTTCCCGGTTACCGATTGAGCTGAAATTTTGCTTGCATGTGTAAATCGGAAGACAATACAATATTATGAAATCGTTGCGCTGGTCTGATGATAGAGTCGGAAGATGGCAATAGGAACTCTTACAGTAAACAAGGTACTTAAACCAATCGTGTTTGGGTCGTCAAAATAGCTTTATTTGATTTGCCTTGGAAAGCACTTTACAGTGTGAATCCGCTTATTAAAAAAGCTTGTCACAAAAATGTTTGCATATACTCAAACCACTAAGTAATTGTAATTATTTCCACACACTTGGATTAGTTCGGTTTCAGATCAGGCCTAAACTGAGACCCGAACCAAAGGTTCGCTTTCGGTTTCGATTTCGCCAATATTTTCCACGGAAACTCTAATATTATACGTTTAGGTATGCATGCATCCATACTTACATTGTGTAGGATAACAGTTTTGTATCGGCGTAGAGCGTCCCAAGCGGGCGTTAAATCTGGAGCCGTGATGGAGCACTTTGGAGCGAAGTTGATGTATCCGTGTCGGTGCTCTGCGAGATGGATTACCGTCAAAAATTAGATCGCTCCAATCCCCGCTGTATTCGGGAAACCTGAGAATGTGATGCATGTTAATATTTAACTAGCAGGCCTCCCAGGCTGCGCCCGGCATATGTTATAGAGGCTTATAATAAGCCTTTCCGGGTAAATGCTCTACATCATCATCATCATCGGTCCTTTTTAGTCTCCACCACAGGAGCATGACCCTCTCTGTACTATTAGAGCCGTATTTGGCCAGAGGACTTGGCCTACACGCTCTACATATTTCTGGAATACCCCAATAAAATCGCTTCAGTAGTTTTCAAGATTAGCTAGGCTGTAGACCGACATGACTTAAATTAATACTTTGTATTGATATTAATGTATTGTTTGTGTGGTTTTCGGCTTAAAATACAGACTAAACGGAGTGGCCGTTCAGTCTCATGGATATCGTAAGAGGCGACTAAAGGGACAAGCACATATATCCCGTGCAACGAAAACATTCCCAAGGTGGGTTGACGGTAGGCAGGAGGCCAGTCGTAAAAATAAGCCGAAACCTTTACAGCATGCAAAGAATAAAAGACTTCCATGCTGTCCCGACCCCACATAAAGTGGGATAAAGAGTGGCAGAAAATTGATATTGATTAATAATAATATTAATGATCGGCACATATGAGTCTCGAAGCCTAGTGATTAAAGCTCAAGTAACATAGGAATAAAGCTAAGTAATGTAATGATTCAAGGACGTTACATACAGTACAGACAGGTGATTAGTCCATATTATGACAATCCTTAACATTACGCAGATTCCCTGGATCGACTTTCACGATCTACACGAGAGGACAAACAGCTGACATATTATATTATGATTGACATTCACTCAAACGCCTGGACATAGATACGTTACCATATTATAAACATATATTAAATCGTTGAAAGGAAAATATCGTATGAATTTTGCATACCAGTAATCTTATCTACTCCATTATTTATTATTATTTATCAGTGAGATTAATTGTGGCCAAAGATGACATCCTCTTTATTATGCAAAAATTTAATTAGCATGTTCATTGTTTATTCAGAACTCGTTAGTAACTTCCTATTTTGGTCGGATTACAATTGGTGGGCTACCTTTGGCTTAGTGTGCTTAACTGCAACTTTGGCTAAATGTTTTGGAGGTTGAATCATAATATTGTTATTTGACGGTTACTAACGATGCAAGTTTCAGATTGTTTGATAATAACTTTGCAATTTACATAGCGTAATTAATGTTTGAATCAGGTATGATTTAATACAAACTTTCACCCGCGGTTCTACCCGCGGTAAAATCGCTCTCCGAGAATAGTAAAATTTTTTCGGATGTTAGGTTGACTATATTCTACTCCATACTAGGCCTTACTCCCCGTGTCGGTATCAAATACATACGCGCGGCGACCTCTTCGAAAGGGAAAACCTAACAAATACGGTTTACGCTTACGGAACGACGCGCGTTTGGTCATGTGTGTTCACCGACTTCAACGAATTATGAATCGTTTGTTCAGAGCTATAAGTATAAAATGGACTTGCCGTAGGTATCTAAACTAAAAGGTGCTGCGTTCAGACGCGTGTTTAATTAAACCGTCTCGGTAACTACTTTGAGTTGATATCTCTTTGAATACCTTTGCAGAGTACGACTTCTGTACGTAAGTACTAGTACCTACTTATTCTGTGTCCATACCCAATACTATATAGTTATGCAGACTAACCTACGTCCAGCGTTTTGACTTACCGCCATATAAGCATAATGCTGAGCTTGCCGCCTTTTCGGCGTTATATTTTGTATTCGTTCTTTTTGATGTACTTAATTGTTTATATACATACATATGTTTATTTACACATACAAAGTATGTAAAAGAAGGAGCTTATAAATGTAAAAGACTCTGCACTCCAGTCGTTCCAGCATAAAACACAGTCCGTTTTTAAAGCAAGCTAGAAACTATTGATTTTGGTGAATATTATCGTTTTTTATCTAATTTGACTACAATAAATGGCTATTTGTTATTTTATTTTCAAACTCAAATAAAAGACCAGTGATCAGGTATTCGAAAAGTCAAGTATCTAAGAAGTATTAATGTTATATAAATGTTTCTAGGCTATTGAGATATTCTGTGAGCTTTCAGATGTTTGTAGGGCACGTCGTAGCTACCGTAGTTTGACTGTCTGTTGCTAGTTTACGCTATTCATATCAGGAGACAATCCTGACCAACTTCCTTTGTCCACACCATTCTTATCTGCAGATAATCCATGACCAACTCCGAGACCAACTCCGACATCTCTCGATCAAGTTACTCTGACTTTATTGTTGCCTCGTCGATAAATAGTGATAGTTAAAGGAGTAAATATTATTAATTAAGTTGTAACATTTTTAAACGTTAGGGAAGTTATTGTCGCAACTGAAGTTTAAAAAGTGGTGAGTGAAGAATAAGTATGGCAATACACCACAAATTTGTCTCCGTGACACAGTGGTCACCCATGCCTGCGACACTTGGGGTACTGGATTCGATTCCCGGTGCGAGCCAAGACTTGTACGGTTCTTACGATTTCCAAGGAGGGTGACGAAAGCAACAACCGGCTGTAATAAATTTCGCCAAATCATATTAAATCTTGAATACAGTACTCAAGATGCAATATGATATAATGACAGTATTCAGAACATTGTCATAATAGCGGACCTTGGGCTCTGATGTATAATAAACGGAAGAACGCTCGGATGACGGAAAAGGGCACCTGAGGAGTTTCATCGATGATTTTAAACGTCGTTCAGTACGACGTTTAAAATCATCGATGTAATGTCGACCACTAAAAATAAAATAATTAAATAAAATAAAATATCATTGTTTGTAGTAGGCATGGTGAGTCTAAATACGTTAGAATTAAGACGTAAATATGCTTTAGTGATACACTATTATTTATTTCTAAACGGAGAAATTAACAATCCGCCTGCTTTGTGTCGCTGCGGTTTGTATGTGCCCTGTGTGTACAGGCAATTGTGTAATCGGCCACTGTTCACGTATCCAGGCTGTAACTTTGCTCAACGCCTTAATGGCTCATTTGCCTGATGTTGATATTTTCTATCATATGTTAAAAACCTTAATTAATTTTTGTGTGATATTTTTTCAAAAAACATTGTTTTCCACTTTGACCTGACCGAGAAACGAACCCAGGACCCTGCGTTTCGAAGGCAAAGACCATGCGGTAACCCTAAGTCACAGAGGTCATCTATTGCAGAAAAACTTTTTTAATCATACAACCCTCTTCTTAACCATGTTTTTAGAACTGTATTTTTAGGTAATATGAATGGCGCAGTCTTTCCTCAATTAATGAACATTAAAGTGAATATACAAGTTCCATTTAAATTAAGCGCAAATATTTTAAGGGCTGGGTCCCGTAGGTCAAAGAAATGCTTTAGTAGCAAATTTTAAGAAAGCGACACGCTAATTTTTTTTATTTTTTCATACAAAATATTTTTTTTTTATTAAAATCTATAAATCCTAGACCTAGTATCCATAGTAGATGATAGTAAAAAGTTGTTGGCTAAGAAAGTGTTATTTGTACACAGGGTATTTTTTTTTCATTTTTTATTTTAATTGTTCAGGTCTATAAATCTATAAATATCTCAAAATGGCGATTTTTTTCATTTTGCTTCTTAAGCATTTTTCTTGCTTATGGGAGTCGCCCTTTAAAATATTTGCGCTTAATTTAAATTGACCTTATATAATATTGTATTACGTGCTAAAAGTAGTAGTTAAAGTTTTGTAAATCTTGAAATTTTGTACAAGATAAACTCGTCGATGTCGACGTCGTTGATTAAAAAATAAACAACAGTGTCCCGGGTCAAAGCGTTGTGTGATTGATTGATGCCACCAATAACAAATGTTCGTGTACCGGCCCCTATATAGGGTAGAGCTAGCTCCACTAGCCTTTGACCTGATTGTTTTGGACGTTTTTCGATCAACTTACCAACACTACTGCAAAAAGTTGAGAGGAATATGATTCCAGCAAACTGAATGTTTGTGGCGTGTATTACTTACATATATTTGAAGCTAATAATTGGATTATGACAATATTTAGTAAGGTATTAATATCTTGTTTTAGTTTTTTATCTGTCACTAGATTTGAGTAAGAGGTGTAACATAAACGATGTTATAGGTATGTTCGATATATGTACAAACGGCTGCAGAGATATCCCTTTTCAGTTATTAAATACTGTGGTCCCGTGTGGCTTAAAACCACACATGTTCAAAAAGTAGATACTAAACTTAATGAGGCAATGCGATGTATATCAGGCACAATTAGATTCACCCCGCATCAATGGCTCCTTAGTCATATTGCTCTTCCACACCTTCGCAGAATGCTAGCACTGAAGAGAGAATTTGATAAGATACAAATGCAACAGGACCTACCTATTCACCAGCCTCTTGGTCGTCTTCCTCCCCAACGGCTCAAATCCAAGCATCCTGTGTACGTCACCAGCTCAATAACTGTGTGATTTTAATATCGAGCAGAGTTGGAGAGATGAGTGGAGTACACACACTACAGGAGCTGTCCTACAAGCTATAAGCTACAAGATCCAACAGCTAAGCCAGATGGATTCGACTTGCCACGCAAATACTGGTGTCGCTTGAACAGACTTGACAGAACAGGACAGGTCACGGACGCTGTAATTACTTCCGTTACAAGTGGGGCTGACGGGACTCTCCTCTCTGCGAATGTGGCAAAGAAGTCCAGACCATGGAGCACATCATCCATGGCTGCTCTTTGATCTGTACAAAGCAACACCTGGAATAATTTCGTGGCTCGGAACCCTGAAGGTGGATTTATAGATTTTACTTTTATCTTTTCCTCTTTGTTGTGTCTTTTTTACGTTAATTACTGTGATATGTTTATGTATAGATACTATTAAACAAATAAATAGTCACTACTGAGAGGTGTTGAAATTCTTTGCAGCCGTCTGTACCTATTTCACTGATGAAACATAAGTTACATAAAATAAAAAAATAAAGCAGCCCTGAATCAAAAGGCCTTCTATCTCGTTACCGGCAATTTCGATTTCTATCAAATATAGTTAAAAAAAGCTCTAGATTTAATGACCTTTAAAATTCATCCTTTTGGGAGCTACAGTGTCACAGACAAACACGTCAACACCCCTCTCTTTACGTCGCCGATTAAAAACCATGTATCACAAGAGATCAAATCTGCCAAATATATAATTTTTAGATTTTCCTGGATTGATGACTAGGTATATCCATTTAAATGATTGAATTGGCATTCAAGACACGTTGAATACATATTAAAAGGTTTAGGACTATATCAAACCGTTAATTAATAACTATTTTCCAAAGTTATGAGTTATGTGATGGGAAATATGCCCATTACCAATTTCCCTGAAACGCAATGTTCCTTCGTGACATTGTATTAATCACGCCTATACCAATTAAACTCTACCAGTATAGCAACCACGTCAACTCCGCCTAACAAGTAAAGTTGAGAAAAGTTAATAAACTATTTCTAGTAAGAAGTATTGAGTTATAATTAATAACTTTCAGAGTCCTGCGTGTTACTTGTTTGAGGAAGTTTATTATTTTTCCTGATATTAGAAGACTGCAAAAACACACCGTTTATTACTTTCGATCGATAGCACTACCATTAGTACCAGTAGAAAAAACTGAAAGGTCCAGACTTAAAATAATTTCTTTTTTTAAATTAACCTCCCTTATTTCAAAATTTAGTAATCACAAGACAGTTGAATAAAAATTGGAAGACAAAAAAAATCGATGAAAAAATCGCCATCATTCGAAACAAAAATTAATCACGCGAAACAAAAAAAACGCCTGAAATAAAAGAAATTCACACGAAACAAAAGAAAATTGCATGATTAAAAACGCCTGGAACAAAAAAAAAGCGCCTGAACAAAAGAAAATCGCGCGAAGCAAAAGAAAATTGCACGATTTAAAAACGCCTGCAAAAAAACCGCTCATACAAAAGAAAATTGCACGATTGAAAAACGCCTGGACCAAAAAAATCGCTTGGGCAATAGAAAATCGTACGAAACTAAAGAAAATTGCACGATTACAAAACACCTGGAACAAAAACATCGCTCGAAGCGAATGAAAAAATGCTCTACGTGTACCACTGCCTTATTTTTCGCGTGATGATACTAGTCTAGGACAATCTGTAATACGACGGACGTAATTATCGTCTATTTAAAAGAAATTTCAGTACGGAATACAGAACATTTTTTGTACATAATTAAAATATTTAACTACGAGTTACTCACGTAAGAAGTCAGCTACTGGCCGACATGTTTCGACCTCATCCGTAGGTCCTACTCAGGGTGAATGTAAAGCGAGACTCACGCCCGAAGTCGTACATAAGTAATCCGGTACCACCTTGACCTCAATGTTAGTATAATAGATGAATAGTAAAGATTTTTTTTGATAATTGGGCTATATCCTCATTTTTTTAATTTGTCTAAGTAGGAGAGCTATTTATATATAAAACATAGTTACCTTTCTACATCTTTATCGAAGGTAACATTAATAACTCTAACATCGTCTTGGAAGTTGGACAAAAAGAGAGCTTTCCTTATCAGGACACTCACTGCGACCATAAACTCAGACAACAGCCGCCACCTGACACTTTATGGCTGTATAAAATATGTTTTGTTTACCAGCTGTTTAGAATTTTATTCGCGGAAATAAACTGAAACGCTTCATGAATTATTGGAAGGGAGAAAACGTTTTCTGAAATTATTACATTGCTTGTTACATTTTAGTCGTAAAGAATTTATTACTAACTTCCCTAAGGTTGACTGGAAGAGATTGCTATTGCTATAAGGCCGCCTTTTGTATACCTGTTTCTGTTTCTAATGTTTTGTTTAATGTTCATTGAGTGCTATAAAGGGTTAAATAAATAAATCGGTAGACAAGTATAAAATGATTATTACAGTCTTATGGTGGTAAAGGTAAATTAAAGTAAGAAAAATCGCCTTTTATTTAATTAATAAATCATTTTGAAATAAATTCCATAAATGAGGTCCCTTAAGGCAAAGACAATACAATACTTACTTATAGACTGCCAACCTCATACAAAAATATTGGACCAACTTAAGGCCTGTCAAAAGCAGCGATCCGGTTGATGGCAGGCGGTGGTAGTTAGTTCCACTAACTGACACTATGGGCGGTGGAGAGGACGCTGCAGTGCAATATTTACAGATTTTTCCACCCATCACTAGATGGCGTTAGCATAAACTAGGTAAAACTAAGTAAAACTGAAAAATATTGTTTTTAATATAAGCCGAAAATATTTTTTTCGCCTATTTTTCGTGAATACTGATTTTATTATCTCATAATATGGTGGATACATTGTTGTGAATAAACCTATGGCGCTATCTATGTGATCAGAACGTTGGAACCCCATGCTTAGGTCTTAAAAATCTATTTTGTGAGTCAACGCAATCATTTAAGACAAATATGAATGTGCTGTGTATTTAACACACTCGTAATGGATTCCAGACATAGTATTATTTTTTTTACTACTTGTTGATCTAGAATTGTAAAAATCGACAAGAAAATCCGTTACATTGTAGTTTCATCACAATACACTTTTGGTCTTACCTTCGATGTACAACAGTTCAATTCGCACTTTTCGACATCACAACTAAAAGACCAACAATTTCACATGGGACAATTTTTAAAAGCGCACAATGGAAATGATTGAGACAAACGCAAACCGGTCACGTTTCAAACGACTGGATGTCATCCACAAATTGTGCAAGCCCACAATGCGAACTGCCCGATACCGCCGTTTGATATTTTAACTCTGTTTGCATTTATTTGAATAGTGACATTTGTTTGCATTATTCTGCTTACATTTTAAAATAAAATAATAAATATTTATACAACAACGTTAACACAAAGCATATATATATATATATATATATATATATATATGTTACAACATAAACATTGTGTTGGTAGTCAATAGGTACATTTTAACAATGTATTAGAGTTTATACAGCGAAATATTGCATTTATACGAATACTAGGTACCTTCCGCCAGCGATTTCGATGAGAAAATCAAAGTAATTTTGATAAGAATATCAAATATAAAATATTGTGTGCCTAAATTTGTCATAATATTAGTTCGGGGAAAAAGTCTTTTCGTATTTTGTATAGGGACTTTATCTGTTCATACAAAAGCGCTGTAAACTTGATATCTAAATTCAAAAAAACAATAGAATAAAGATATTAAGCATCTACTTTGTGTTGCTTTAATTGGTATCGCAGTAAATTCATAAACATCAATATTTAATTCACAGTGTATTTTGAATATTTCGTTTATTTTGACTGTATATTAATAAACAAACTATTTTAACTAACAGAAACAAATAGAAAAAGGAGCAGATTTTTTTCCCATTTATATCCTTTATTCTTTAAAATACTACCTTTCTAATGGTATCGAAACCTGTGTGTACAAGATAGCCGAAGATACGAAAAAAGCTTTTCCCCTTTTTTAATAAATCGAAGTATTGCTGCGGCAATGCACATTTAAAAAACAAATATATGTATTCGAAATATCTTATTTCATAAAATTGTCTATGCTTTGGTAAATGACAAACACTATCATCACGGAAAAAAGCCGTCATCATCATCATCATTCCAGCCGTAAGAAGTCCACTGCAGAACAAATGCCTCTTCCAAGGATTCTTTCCTCCATGGGAGGATATTGCCATACTCACCACGCTTGGCAGATGGATTGGCGAGCGCAGTTTCTTAGGCAGCTTGAGCTTCCGACGGTGCTGCCCATCAAAAGTATTTTTAAGCTAAGTAAGGATAGGAATTTGTTGGATCTGAGAAGGGAATAAAGATATTGGGATACTACTTACTCGGATGAATAAGGGAAAATAAGGGAAGCCAGGCGCGCGTACCCGATGCCAAACCCGCAACTACTGGACAAATAGTTGAGTATGGCACTCCTGACCGAAAAAAACTGTTTTTTTTTTTTTAATTTCATCCTACTTTCGTACCTTGTACACCCCTACTTGATAGAAAGCTGTTCGAATGGGTCGCAAATAGTACAGACCATAAAAATGTTTATTAAGTCATCACAAAGAGCACAGCATTATAAAATACCCATTGAAGGCTTTACGATCCTAAAGAAGCCTTATTTTATTTCAACCATTTTCGATGCCAATTTAATATGGCAACGTTGTTTCTATACAAATTTTATTAATTCTCCTTCATATTTAGGTCAAGTAACAATCCATCTAGTAGTAATTTTACCCAATCGATTTAACACGAGACCCATTTACAATAATGTATATTTAATGTATAATAATGGAGTACATTATCACATTGTAAAACAAAGTCCTCCATCGCGTCAGTCTGTCTGTTCGCGATAAACTCAAAAACTACTGAATCGATTTTCAGTGTGGCTTTCATAACCAGATAGAGTGATTCATGAGGAAGGTCTAAAAGATTCGGTATATAATTAATCAAGATTTTTTGTAAATTGGTTATAATGTAATGATAATCGTTAGAAGTATCGAAAAACTCAAGTCGCTCGGGAGCTTTCATTAAAAACGCTGCCTAATCCCCAAAACAATGCAAAGAGGGATATTTCCCATTTACAGGTCAACAAAAGTCTATATCTATACGTAAAGCGAAAACTTTGTACCCCTTTTATGAAAATTACCTGTACGGAGGAGTATGAAATTTCGCACACTTTTTGTTTATATAGAATTTATATAGAGAAGGATATAGAGTTTATATAGAGGAGAGAGAGCAGAATACTGATATTTTTTTAAGTTAGTACACATAATCATTTCATGTACATTATTATAATATTTACATGTGGGAGTTATACAAAAATTAAAATTAATTCAAGCGCTTTTATCACAATGATAAATAATAAATATATACGGACAAACCACACACATTTAGCTAGTCCCAAAGTAAGTCCGAGACTTGTGCTATGGTTATAATTATACTAACTCAACGATACTACATTTATAACAAATACATAATATAGATAAACATCCAAAACCCAGACCAATCTGAAAAAGATCATTTTTCATCTTGATCTGACCGGGGATCGAACCCAGGTACCCTCGTGTCGCAGGCTGGCGTTTTAACCACAGCGCCACGGAGCTCGCCTAAAGTAGAGCACAATATGTAGGCATATTATGCTCTACCACCCGTGCCCCGTCTGAAGCCGGGGCGTGTCGCTAGTTCCTAAAGTTATTAACACTTTGACAGACACTAAACGAGACACAATAGAAGTTTTATTGCTATAACGATTACAACCGTGCAGTGTCTGGCAAATAGTTAACATTATTGAAACGTTCACAAAGCTAATATATTACTAATAACTTAGCATTATAACTATGCAAGTATACAGTTATCACCACACCATATTCGCTCTGTGTATGTGATTTAGAAAAATACAACATACTAATAAATAAGCTGTAATTTTTGTTTGGATAACACAAATAATCTTTTGTGTTTTGGAGGAATTAAGATTGCCTTTTATTATTCAGTGTACAAAATCACATTATAATGTTCACTTGTTGCCCGCGGCCGCTGGCACAAAGCCAGCGGGGTCTTATCCGATTAAACTCCGACCAAACTGTGTTTTATCAATACCTTTGACACAATTTATTTCTGTACAACTCCAGTCAATTCTGTTGGCCGTAATATTGTTTTTGGTTTGACATTATACACAATTTTTAAAAGGAACTTTATTTAGGTAGGTATATTTAACACTAGATTTGCATAATGTCTTTCAAGTCATTACTAGTTTTCTGAGATTATAGCATATTTGAGATACCTACCTATACTACTTATATTGAGTATGTTATATGCATGTACTTACAATAAAGTCAAACTCTGTATAATGTAACAAATAAGAATAATGACTTATGTTTTACATTCTGCGCTGAGTTTTACTTTTGCAGATGACATTATTTATATTTTCACGTCACTGGTACAGTTTTCTCACTATGTTTTATTCGTAAACTGTGTTAAATAGTTTTCTCCGTAACTTAGACACTTCTTTAAAATCACTCGTTTGTCATTATAAAATAATTAATTGACAGAATTATTATTAAATTGTTCATAAAATCCTTTCGCCGCATTTAGAGCTTCTATGATAAATTTATCATCACAAGGATTCACGTCGAAGAAAAACGCACCGCACTTGAAGGATTCCGAGCAGCTAGAATTCATGACGTTGTCATGACAGCATCCCAGTATAGCTCTGGCACACGGAGTCATTTGTATAGGCGGCATCTCACTAGTGCCACCGTTTCTTACTTTGATAATGTAAGTTAGTTCTTGATATGATAGGTTGATTGGACTTTGGATGGTGCTAAGGTTTTTATCTGTAGTGTGTGCAGTCTGTGGCGCGGAAATTGCTAGCGAAAACAGCATCATTACGACGATAATTGCTGCCCGGGCCGCCATCGCTGCGAAATAAAGGCAGTTTTAGTGTTCTGTTGGGCTTCGCATGCATTGTTACTGTTTAAACGCGCTTGTATGGTTTTTGTAAAGCATAAAACTCTAATTTGCTGAATATACTTACATAAAAAGTTATTTCGTAAAGTTAGGTTATGTTTGTTAATTTACGAGCCGCACTTTTCTTAGTGGAACGGTTTTTACAGGTTTGCCAAACATTTAATGTCTATCACCAAAACTAGCAATTGCTTTCTCTTAACACAATGTGGGGAAAACAGAACATTCAGAAGACCCTCATTTGTGAAAGACTAAATATTTTAGATAAAAAAACATATGTTCGTGTATTTGACTCACACTATTAGACAAGTGACCTTTGCTACTGTAAACAATAGTACTTATTGAAATAGCCCGTAACATCGAACCCAGTGTAATTGAGTAAACAGTTTACCAAGCTGCGTCCGGTTTTCCCACACAAGGACAAACACCCAGATGCCGTCTGTTAATGAATTGTGACGTCATAGTGTCACTACACTAGGGAGAATCTCCGTGGATCCTTTGAGAGCAATTTCAAGGGTACAGTACTCAGTAATTACTGTTTTATAATATATATATGTTATTATATTAATACGTAAATACAAAATATGAGATACAAAAAACAAATAAAATAAATAATCTGATATTAAATCAATCATATAAGATGAATTATTAAACTTTTTGCCGCTCGAAAGACCTTGTAAAAATAAATAAAGAAAGACAAAATCTTTAAAGTCCTGTTTAACAGTCTTTGGAAGATATTAATCATGTTTAAAGTTTAAAAGGTCTTGTAATATTGTATTCATTGAATGCGTGAAATAAAATTTATTTACAAGGAATTAAATTGACAAGTAGATATCGTTTCGTCGTTTCGAATTCGGTAACATAGTAACTGTACATTTGATATAAATGCAACAAAATCAGCTGATGGAAATCGCAAAACCAACAGTGCATAACATAAACAAGCGACAATCTTAAAGAGTCGTCACACAATCTCTTAAATCAACACGGTCCAAGTAATTAACCTACAAATGTACGGAAAAACAAAGTTTGAATTACTTACTGCTTAAAGTTAAGTAAATATTTGTATATCACAAGCACAAACACGTCTGGCACTCAGCTGACTCGCAACTCGTTTGCAAAATTACTCGTTTTCCTTCTGACTGGAAGTGGCGGTTTTAAGCTGGTGACTTATGATTACGTCCGCGATTTCTTATTATCAATCGATTCACATTTATTAAGAATCTCGTTGGGGTTTCCCAGAGCAGACGGGTCAAAGGGCCCTTAATACAAATTTTGAGGTCTTTAAGTAAGTATTTAATTGGATGTTGATCTGACCTTTGTGTTTGTTGGTCAGATGATTTATCTTAAAGTTGCTATTCACGCTGCAGTCTTCTGGGATAAACTTTGACAATATAATATCAATGTATAGACTGCCAACCTCATACACAAATATTGGCCAAACTAAAGGCCCGTTTGCGCTCACAAGGTAACGCTTTTGTTGGTTCCACTAACTGCCCTGCCACGCAGCAACCATGATCGGCAGCGATGGCCATGCGATGGCGCTGCCGAGCACTTTTCCACGCGTCACTGATGCCTAAATTTGGTAAAACTGAGTAATATTTTAAAATAAACAGACAATATTCTTTCTTTTTCTAAAAAAAATAAATAATTATGTATAATTTCTCATAATATGGTAAGATACATCTGTCAGTCCTGACAAAATATATAGCTCCATATAAATGCAATTTTTAAAACAACTCGTATAAGAAATGGCCACACGGCTAAGCTACAAATTTAATTTTATTACAATATTATATGTAAGTATTTTTTATCAAGAGTTTTTAAAGAGAATAGAGAATTTTTACAAACAATTTTTTTTATAATCATATCAAAATATTTTTGAAACATTTAAATTGACTGTCAACGAGAATCTTTTTGGGGTTTCTAAAATTGAAATGAAATCTGAGGTTTATGGACAGGTGGTGGAGGTGGATGCGTAATATTAAGGTATCGTTGGTAAGAAGTAAGAATCAGATGATTTATCATTAACTCGCTACTCAGTCGCCGTCTGCTGTCATGACCGCATAACTAAGCTTGCTTGCTTTTGGTATTAAGTAGTTCTATTATTTTGTCAAATTGTGGTGTTAAATTGTCCAAACTACCTAAAGGCATCTGACATAGCTGTCATCTAACGATTACATCCGGCACAAACGGTGTAACTCTACCTTATACCCTCTAAACCGAGATTCATTCCTTGTGTCTTCTATTTTATTTCTATTTTTCGTCTATTCTGTCCCACTGCAGGGCAAAGGTCTTCCTTACGTCTTAAACAATATAATTTAAATAACGTTTTTTATTGAATAGATAATCTTGAACTATATATTTCATTGAAACATCTGAAGCACTCAAAATAGTCGAAGTTTACTTAATTATACCGAGTTCTTTATAAAGATAATTGCATTTTTTTATGCGTGGGATAGTGACTTTGTAAGGGGTAGATTATTTATCATTTTAGTACTACTAAGTAGGTCACCGGATTGCCTGTTTAACCTAGCATCTTTTTAAATAGTACTGTTAACAAGTTATTTTGCAAAAATAAAATTTTTCAACCTTTTATTACACACGAATCCACACTGTAAATGCTTTCTAAGACAAATGAGCCCCGACACTATTTGTGTACATAGCGCGCAGAACCGATGGCCGAAGGGGCAGAAGGATTCTCGAATGGTGATCACGTAGTAGAGGCCAGCGCAGCGTCGGACACCTACCGACCAGATGGTCGGATGACCTGACTAAAGTCGCAGGAAGACGCTGGATGCAGGCCGCTTCCAACCGGTCGTATTGGAAATCCTTGGGGGAGGCCTATGTCCAGCAATCCATTTCTTGCGGCTGATATGATGATGATGACTATTTGTGTAACGAGTTCCTATGGCCACTTTCCTACTCCATCATCAGACCAGCGCCACGATTCCATAATCTTGAATTGTCATCCAGTTTACACATGTGATGATTTTAAAGTTTATATATATAAATAATAATTAACATTATACATAATTGTCTAGAATTAAAGTTTAAATATTTTCATTGTAATGGCAATACGGGCGTCATTCATTTGGTCGTTTAAAAACGGCCAATCGAGTGGGGATTGTTGACTATACATAAACCGTTCTGAGCTGTCATTCGATTCATTCTATCTTCAGCAGTTGAACTGAGAGGTTGTGCCTACGTTGAATTATAACACTATTATTGTGTAACGAATTGATAGTATTCAAAGTGAACGAGTAAATTAATTATTAATTTTATATGAGTTTGAATTTTATTATACTTCAGAAGTGGTACGTGACCGACGGCTCAAAAAGGTAAATAATTGTTGAAATATTATTATTTTAATTAAAATTAAAATTGCTGCTATTTCTTTACCATACTTTTAGTCTAAGATTATATATTTTGAAAGTGAAAGTCTGAAATGCTTTTGGGATCATTTGGTTGGGGTTAGTCTCTAACAATGACTTCCGGCAGCAATACTGATTTATAGTGCTGAAATAAAGTTGCACTAATGGCACGAATACAGCTTGAATGGTGTTTAATCAAGGCTAGTCCTTGATAATGCTATTCTCGTGAGTTAAGGTTAATTTGTTGCTTAATCCATTTGGTCAAGGCTAATTCAAGGTATGGTACAGAAAAAGAAAATATATATTGATGATTCGTGAAATATTTTAAGGCATAAGCCAATGCCATGTGTCTGTCTGAATATTAATTTTGATGGCCACGTGCGTCCCTATTACCACGTGTGTCATTCTTATGGATATTTCTTGTGTGATATGACCCTATATATATATTTATGGACCATGTGCGTCCGTATGAGCATGTCTGTCATTTTTATGCGCGTTCTTATGACAATGTGCGTCATTTGGGCCATGTGCGTCGATATGACCATGTCTGTCGTTTATATGCGCGTCCTTATGACAATGTGCATTATTCTTATGGGCCATGTGTGTCATTCTAATGGGCGATGTGCGTCCGCATGACCATGTCTGTCATTTTTATGCGCGTCCTTATGACAATGTGCGTCATTCTAACGGGCCATGTGGGTCCATATGACCATGTCTGTTGTTTTTATGCGCGTCCTTGTGACAATGTGCGTCATGCTTGTGTGCCATGTGCGTCCTTATGAAATGAAATGAATTGAAATGAAATTAAATGAAATGAAATGAAATGAAATGAAAAATGAATTGAAATGAAATTTATTTGCCATATGTGTCATTCTAATGGGCTATGTGCGTCCGTATGACTATGTCTGTCACTTTTATGCGCGTCCTTATGACAATGTGCGTCATTTTAACGGGCCATGTGCGTCCATATGACCATATCTGTCGTTTTTATGCGCGTCCTTGTGACAATGTGCATCAGTCTAATGGGCCATGTGCGTCCTTATGGCCATGTGTGCCAATGTTATGGGCCATGCGAGTCCTTATGGCCATGTGTGTCATTATTATGGGCCAAGTGCGTCCTTATGGCCATGTGTGCCAATCTTATGGGCCATGTGCGTCCTTATGGCCATGTGCGCCAAAGTTATGGGCCATGTGAGTCCTTATGGCCATGTGTGTCATTATTATGGGCCAAGTGCGTCCTTATGGCCATGTGCGCCAATCTCATGGGCCATGTGCGTCCTTATGGCCATGTGTGCCAAGGTTATGGGCCATGTGCGTCTTTTTGGCCTTGTGTGTCAATCTTATGGGTCATGCGAGTCCTTATGGCCAATATTTAACAAACATTTGTCCGTATATATTTATTTATTTATTATTACTACTTATATCCTGGTGAAGCTATACACATTCCACTCTTAGATCTAGGCCATGTGTGCTACGATAACTGACACAAGGCCATGTACGCCTTGGTTGAGCTATATATTTTTGAACTAGTAGATCTATACTCTTAATATTTGGTAAAAAAAAGGCTATGACCACGTGTATGCAATTGCAAAGTCCCTATCGGCTTAAATTTATTTAACTTGCACTGAACCGGTATTATACTAACGTTGCATCAAATAAGAGTTGCCAAATTGAACACTGCAGTCAATAGTCAAATACTTCTTACCTACCCTGTTTCACTATTAACTTGATTATGCAATGACTAAATTATTGTTTTGTTTTCCGAGAAAAATGGAGCCAAGCACAAGACTGCATCCAAGGTAGTATAAGTTGTACAACCAGATGCGGTGAAGGACGATCCAGTTGCGTCGTCAACGTCAGTCCTCATCCGAGTCTTCAGTCTGAGTCAACGCCACGTCATAGCCAGCCTCCAGTTTCACCATAGACGAGGTACTTGAATTTGTATCTAATCTAAGAAAGTCGAAGAACTGTCTCATCTGCTTAATAATAATCAAATGAATAATGTTGTACCCAACTTTGATCCCTCTAGTAAAGTATAAAATATATAGGTAGTTGGGCACACATGCGGAAGCATTTATGAATGGAACCAGGAGCAGACCATACATTTTGCTCACCAAAAGTTGGATGGCTTAAAAAAAAAAAACTGGTTCGAGGCTTTGCCTTCAGTCAACTGACTGGTATGAATGGCAGGCAAAGCTTCGGAGAAGAGTTTCCTAACAAGCAGAATTGTGGTCGGCTTCTGGGAAAAATGCTTGCGCGTACTAGTAACTAGTAAGGATTTGCGTGATTATTTGTACATTAAATAAAGTTTATAAGTACGAGATAAGAGGCCAGAAGGCCGTTTACTGTATTGTTCATTGTATTATCGAAAAATCTATAAGGAGTGGAGCGCAAACATTGACCTGTAGGGAACCGGAGGATCTTCTGAGCTTTCTCAAGCGCTTCAAATCCAAACGATACAAATACGCGTTTTAAATGTCTACATGCTCAAACTAACATTAGTTTCATGATTGCCTAAATATGGCACGATGACAAGTAGTCGAAACTACTTGTAAAATGCTGCCCATCGTAAGATCATTAATAGCAGGATTAGTCATGATAACTGAAAGACTTTGACCATTTCCACAATGCATAATACTAATGAGAAATTTTTATAAGAAGGTTGATGTTTATAAGCATGACCTGCTTTCTTTCATCGATTTTTTAATGTATTTTAATATATGAGCCTGAAGCCCAAAAACTTGTTAAGGAAAAACCGGTGATAAAGGGCTTGGCCTTCAGTCATAATCATCATTTCGTGTAGGTGACACTGCCAATCGATCATGCACACCCTGGTGTCGAAAGTCCTTCGGAACTGGTCCCTTTAACGACTGGCTTAACATGTCATCGTAGCATGGAATCATCTTTATTATCAGACAGTCGAGTGATTCAAGCCTGCGGTGTCCTAACCAAACTGGAAACAATTCTTCAGTAATTAATACCCATATACGAATATAAAATTTAACACTCGACGATTTTTAAGCTGTTTTTGAAGTACTTATAGTCAAGGACGTATTTTCCTTACTCATGGGTCAAAATTTTACAGAGCTACCTTTGTTACTGTTCTCAAAGATGTCACTACTCTTCTCAGGGCAAGATCTTGAAACTAAATACTGTAGGGTATACCGAAGTATCTACAATCAGTCTTGTTGACGTATTCTCTGATGAGCAAGGTAGAGGTCATATAGTGGTAACCAACTTGTCATCCGGATGACTAAATTATAATTCAAACACGTCGTTGGGTCTCACTTTACCTTTTCTTTGACAAAAAAAAGGACTGATGGAAAATTCAACCCGTAATGTTAAATGTATTAGTAAAGATATGTTGGCGACAAAGATAGTGACAAAGATGAAGATTAACTATATGAATTGTCAGTCATATTGTGATTGTTTTGCCTTAAACTTTAGTGAAATAGGTTTTGCAAAGGAAGTTGAGATAACTATCGATTTGCAAGATGACAAGCCAGTAGTGTACACTTGTATCAATCTTATTGACTTACCTGTCCCGAAAGGTGGTCACGACAGTGGTATTAGCCTGATATTTTAGTAAATTTGTTCGAAATTTTGGTGAAATAGCGCGCCCTTTTAATTCATAATTCATTTATTCGTCGCTTACATGTTGCATAAAATTTACTTATGTATAATCATCTGTTGGATATTAATTTTAAAGAAGGAACCGACTGACACGTTCTCTGGACTGCACTTACCAAACGTGACCTAGTGCCTCGCATTGCCATATGGTGACTCCAAGTGCGGCGAGTTCAGACCAGTCATTCTAGTGGCGCATGTCGATGCGTTGAATCGTCATACCACGGTAAAGATTACCGTGGTCATACTTATTTGAATTAACAGACTCTACACTCACTGCTTACAATATTGGTACGGAAGACTGACTTTTAACACTCCAAACCTTGACGTGGCTAGGATAATCAAGGTTCTAAATCCCGAAAACGATGAGGAATCAAAGGACATACTTCGCAGAAATGTAGAACATAAGCTGTGTCTTGTGGTTCCTTGAAATGTTCGATTCTAGATTTGTCATTCCAATCGTGACGAAATGGGGCATTTAGACGAGACGAAGACGATTGAGAAAGTTCAGGCTCGGTACTGAATCTAACCTGCGTAAATTTGTGAAAAAGAACGTGAGATCTTGTATTCAATGTGCATATAATGAGGATAATGCTAAGGACCAGAAAACTGTTATTTATGTCCCATAAAAAAAAAATATAGAAGTACCATTTGACTCTGTCCACATTGACCACTTGGGTCCATTCACAAAAAGTAAAAAAAAAAAAAGTTATAAATATATTTCACAGTGGTTGATGGTTTCACCAAATATGTTATTGTGAAACCTGTATTGTGATACCAGAATCATATTCAATTGAGGTATAACCTTTACCAATTGCTTTAATTTATTTATTTACAAAAAAAATGTAACCTTCATGGAATCAAACAAGTGTTAAATGCAGTCTCATGTCCCAGAGCTAGCGGCCAGGCCAAATGTTTTAGTTAGATGATACTTACTATCATTAACAAAGTACAATATCGGCAAAGGTGAGCGATCCTGGGACACGTGGCTTGGTCAAATATGGAAACAGGGAATGAATAATACTATAAATCTATCTACTCGGAAAAAAAACGGCATCGGAGTCTCTGTTTGGGTGTAGACTTCGCGATAGGTTAGCTAATATTGAATTATTTAAATTACAATATTGAATGTATCAATGTATCAAATTAGTAATGTTCCTGGATTTTTACTGTGGATACACGCTGGCACGGGTAGCCATAAGTCTGATGATAAACCCTCAAAATCATCCGATTTCGACAGTGATTTGTTTGATTATTTATTTATGTGACAAAAACGATTAGTTCCATTTATCACACATTAATTGAACAATTATGTACAAGTAAAGACATACTCACATTTTAAATAAAATGGATTAAGAATAATTCGTCGTCAAAGTAATTAAAGTATTAAAATTTATTAAGATGTAATTTATTCGAGATGACGACAACATCATTAGCCAGATAGCATTAAAATGTTAGATTTTGTGATTTTAAAATGAAATTAAAATCAATTTTGACAAAGAATTGCTATTATAATATAAATGATTTCCTAAATGACAGTTTGTTAATTGATAAGAATTATATGTTTTGGACGAATATTTTTATTAGGTTAATAGAGTATTTTTATTTTTTCTTAATTTTAACTTTGTTTTGAATTTTTTAGATCGTTTTGGTATTTTTATTATTGTACGTCTCATATAGACAGGTCACAGTGACACACGCATTACCTGTAACTATTATTTTTTTTTTAACCTGTGTACTACAATAAAGATATTATTATTATTATTAGTATCATTAAATTCACCACAGAATATCGCCAAATGTGATGATTCCTATTAGTTAAATGTTAACATCAACGCTGAATGTAAAATTAAAGTAATAACTTTATACCCATGTTTTATCTTAAGTTGTTGTTAAGCTATTATTAATATTTTTCTTATGACATGACAATGTAAACTCAAGTCCATACATTTAGTTCTAAGTATGTCGTAGATTGTAAGTTGATGTCATTTGGAGAAAATGCGCTGTGCAGTTTGTTGCCGCTTCTTCTGCACTCCGCCTTGGAAGCGGCGTAAACTTAGTTCTAAGTAAGTTATTGACGTCAACAATAATAATGATGTAAATAATAATGTGTAATTTAACGTACGCCAAAAGTATCTTACGATGATTTACTTTGACTCTTGTAATCTATAATTACTTGTAGAGTCAAGTTAATTATAGATCACAAGATGTGCACCAGGAGTTGCACCATGACGGATGGCCGAATGTGATGATTTTAAAGTTTATATATATAAATAATAATTAACATTATACATAATTGTCTAGAATTAAAGTTTAAATATTTTCATTGTAATGGCAATACGGGCGTCATTCATTTGGTCGTTTAAAAACGGCCAATCGAGTGGGGATTGTTGACTATACATAAACCGTTCTGAGCTGTCATTCGATTCATTCTATCTTCAGCAGTTGAACTGAGAGGTTGTGCCTACGTTGAATTATAACACTATTATTGTGTAACGAATTGATAGTATTCAAAGTGAACGAGTAAATTAATTATTAATTTTATATGAGTTTGAATTTTATTATACACATGTTCAATCTGTAACCGGGAAGTAGATCAAATTTAACTCGCAGGATTTAATTACAGACAGACATCGGGACAGGTGAAACCAAATAAAAGCTTGTAAAAAGAGAATAATGTTTTACGATCTCGTATGAATGAGACATCTGTATTCCAATCTCTCTCATCTTAGTATTTTCCAGGTTGCATCCTCGCCTGTGACACAGAATTAATATAAGTACTATGCCTGTGACGTGGCGGAACTTGGGGCTCGCTATTATGTTGTAATATAAGTTTGTTTACTCCACTATAACTTCTAAATGTCTTAATAGGTTTGTTGTTGACACTGTTCTGAGTGATCTATCAATAATTTTCTTGGCTATCTAAAAATATCTAGCTTGCCTGTTATTTGATAATCGAATTCAGAAATCAGCGATTACCTACTTTAATCTGATATTATGATAGTTTATATTTTAACCTTACCAATTTCGACTATTTAAAATAATAATTGTCATAGAAAGGGAAATCTATTAGGTATTGGCTCTTAAATGAAGAAAAAAAATTCAGAGAGCTGTTGGTTTTCTTATAAAATAAATTAATAAAAAAATATAAAAAAAATTTATAGGTATCTAATTAATTGAATTGTATTTTTTATTAACATATCTACTCTTCACTCGATAACAATGTGAGTTTTAAACACGGGCGTGGCCTATACAGTCCATACTGACCATACCTTAATTACAAGATGATTAAAGTAAAAAAAAATCTCGTTGGGGATTTCCAAATGGACAGACGGCGTACAGAGTTCTTTGCTCCATATTATTTAGAGATTAATGGGTAAGTACCTCCCCAATATGGCTGCAAAAAGAATCATTTCGTGCGCATCTTTCTTTAAAATTATACCAATAAAAGATTAAGCTGTGAAGACGTGAACAGTTAAGATTATGTTGATAAATTAATAAATATGTATGGCCAAATCACATCGATTGAGCTAGCCCCCAAAGTAAGTTTGAGACTTGTATTATGGGCTACTCATATTTTATTACAAATACATATATGCATTAACATCCATACAATACCCAGGCTAATCGGAAAAAGATCATTTTCCATCTTGACCTGACCGGGGATCGAACCCGGGAACTTCGGTGTGGCAGCCTGGCATATTAACCACTAGGCCACAGAGCTCGTCATGACCTTTGTAATAAGTGATATATTATAATATTCAGTTTATCAACATCCCGTTTATAAACAGAGAAACGGTTGGATTATTTTTATCATTTATTCAGTACTCGGTCATTCTTTGCAGTATGTGCCGGTTGATAAATATGTTGTATACAACATATAATAAGCTATAAGGACAAAATATTTTATGATATTTAATGAAAATAACGAATCCCCACGTTGACAGGAGTTATAGAGTGTGCCCAGTAGCATTCTTAATACGTAATGCTTAATCCGAGGTCCATTATTATATGTATTTTCTGACTTATGTCTTACTGACTCAAACAGAACAGTGAAGTCAAAAACAAAGTAAAAGGCCTGGGTATCCTACTTACCAACCTCTCGCACGTTATACTAATACCGACTTTTACTGATGTAGCTGCCATCAAATGCCTTAAGGCGGAAAGAGTCTATACTTTTCCCATACAAATTTCGGGGGGGCTGTACTCCATTGTTTGACATTGTACATCCAAAGTTTAACATGATATCGTTTTGTCTCATTATTAATTTTGTCTGTATGGTAACAGATTAGTAAAATAAAAAGCCATTAAGAAGTTATGAGCTAACAAACTTTAGCTTTTCTTACTAATTTTAACACAAATTTGGGCGTAAATAAGTAATAAAAGAAGTATAATACATCGAAAACAAAGACCGTACCGACAAAGTTCAATTATCGAAGATTTCAATTAACTTTATTTATAATTGGTTTATGCATAGTTTTTTCATAAAACCCCATTTTCCAAAGGACGTTTTGCAATTTTTCACGCGCTCGCTAGTGTTTGTGTGCGTGCGACTCGGCGTATGCGTGTAGATATACCTAGCGTCTAACTGCTCATCCATATTTCTGTGTGCTCATCACTGATACTGTCTCTGTCGGACACGAAGCAACGTGCTTTTTGTGTGAGTTCGAGCTCGCGACTTGTCTGTGCTTAAGGCCTCGTTTGAGTTTTTCACTTCTAGTAAGACATCTATTTTTACACGTCCATTGTATAATGCCAGTAAGTTACGAGATATGATAAATGTTACAATTTCTCTTTACTGGGAGTCTGAAGAGTACTAGACCAAATCATAAATAGTTTGAAAATTTTAAATTTTTATGTAAAACAAAATACCTATTTGTTGTTTCCTAATATTTTCTCCAAATCCATATTATTTTTAATGGAATGTCATTCGGATAGCTCCTACTTTGGCTTTAGCTGACTTCTCGTACTTGTGATCCTGCTAATACACATGCGCGAAACGTGACCACACATCATGTAGCTGCCGTCTCATAAGATATGCACAAATACCTTGCACATTCGCACGATGTAGTGTCGGTGTTTCTCATCTCACGTCTTATCTGATATTTCCACGGAGCAAGTTTATAGCATCGTAGATACTTTGTTAGGTGTCGTAACAAAAGTTCGGTTCGTATTGTATTGCCAGATAGCTAGTGTCAGCCTCGACAAAGATACTGAGACCATATTTTATTCGTCTAACTGGCATAGAAAGATTGAAGCTTAAATACAGGTAAAACATGAGGTTTTAGATGAATTCGGGTGCAAGCTTATTCACGATTATCATACATACATAGTACCTTGTGGGGTAGACAGAGCCCAGGTCTTAAAGACGTCATAAAAATACGTTAAGCATGTTGATGTATGTTTTTCATTCATGTGTAAATGGAAAATAACTCTAAAAGAAAAATCCCTGATTAATCACCTACGAGTATACTTGACGTTTTAAACTATTAACCAGCTCTTGACTTTAGCTCCAGCGAATAATTGTCGCCATTCTCTTATCCTAAAACAATATTTCATGTGTGATACTTTAAAATATTCACCAGTGTTTCTGCTTCAAAACTAAGCATCTTAACATAGGTAAATATTATTTATATTCAAGCGAATATAAAAAATCTATTACACGATTCTCTAAAGGTACGTTTTCCTTGTGACATCCTTCTCAGATTTGATCATGATTTTCAAACAGAATGGTCATGTTATCTGGAAAAGTGATTTATTTACAAAAGTAGATTTTATTGATCACTCGTATTCAGAATTGTCAGAATAGAAAAAATAAACAAATTGAAAAAGAATATTTAATTAAAATATAAACGTGGTACTACAATTGGATTTATAATATTTCGTTCGACTTCGGTTTTAGATCTTATATGAAATTATCAGTGATGATTACGCTTCTTACAATTTATAGTAGAAATGTGAAAGCTAGCTGCCGATAAACTGTCTTACAGTTTGGCAAAATATGTTATTATGAATTGTACTATTTTATTATTAAATAAAATAAATTAAAATTAAGGATAAAACTTTCTCAAGCAAATCTATTAGAAATGGAGACCTGATGAAGTCTGCTACGTGTTTATTATCTAAATTTTATCAAGTGACAGCTTTCACAAAAGCGACAAATTTCTTAATTTTCTTTAACTAGGGTTTAACTATTCGGTTTTGAGAAGTCGCCCGTTTAAAAAAAAACGCATCACACCAGCTGGCCTATTTGCTAACTTAGTGTACAACGTTTTGATAGTCACTTCAAAATACATAGCGGATTTTTTTATTTGCATAAATACAAATAGTCAATAATACTTTCGTATTTTAGTAAGATATATAAAACGTAATATTTTTGAATTAACTATTAAAACGTGGTACACTATGTTAGGAAATAGGCCGGCAGAGCAACACAAACTGAGAACGAATCCTGACATGAGAGAATATTTATAATTAACATTACAGTATCTGTATGTCATAAATTAATATAAATTATTGGCTATATCTTATATTGAATAATATATTGTTATGATAAGTTAGGCAAAACCCGTTACTTGATTTTAAGGAAAATGTAACATAAACGATATTGACCTTGTTTATCAAGAGACTAATTCTATTGCATAGTGCGTAGGAACCAAGAGATCATATATTTTACTATGCTAACAGCTTGTCTGGTAAATTACTTAATACAGAGTACTGGTAGAATTGGGCACTTACTTTCCCCACAAAAATATATATAAAAAATAAAAATTGAATGCTAATAAGAGGTAAATTTTTTACGATATAAAATCGCATAATAGGTATATACGAGTACAAGATGTTAGGGTAAACACCGTTGTCCCTCAAACCAGCATATCATCAGGCCTTCAAAACATTTATCTTTTCCTATGAGAACAATGCTAGAAACTAAAAAATATCGACTTACAAAAGCTTTCGGCTGGCCCGGCCTTTAGTATGAAAATGTTAATGTTTTTTGAGTTCCCAGCAATTGGTCCCATAGGAAAAGCTGGTAATTTTGACGGGCTGATTTAATACTTTGAGGAACAATGGTACAATATTTACCCTACCATTTTGTATTACTGATTTACCATACAATTTGTAAAAAAATAACTATATATTACTATATTTAATATTTTATAGCAACACTATTTTGGTCTTAAAAATTAGAAATATTATTAATAATATACATAATTAATATTTTAAAAAATAGCAACAATATTTTGGTCGTAAAAATTAGAAGGGGCATTATATTTACTACTTTTCTAAAATAAATCATCTGGAACAACTGCAATTCTCGCTTCATAGTTCACATATAAAACTAAACATTGTACAAGGTTTTAAAAACATCTCGAACATGAGTATCTATTTTATTATTAGACTAATGACATTTAAGATGCAGGATATATTATTGATTCATTTAAAATATTTATAAATTGAATTCTAATTACAATAATTTACTAATAAACACTAAATCCTGGGTAATACAATCAACAAAAATATTTCAAGCTAAATCTCATAAACTTGACACCTCAATTAGCTTAACTTAGTTGTCATGAAGCTAGTCTAAGTGTCAATAATAACTAGGACAGAGGACTTAACGTGTATAGTTAACTTAAAGAGCATGGAAGTAGTTAGTAGCCTTTCATCTAAAATATTCCATGCTTCAATGCATGAACTTGGAGGTACTTGTTAGTGTAAGTACCTCCAAGTTCAGTCCACATCCAGCAAATTTACAAAATGTAGAACCTATACTAATAAATATACACATATCTCCGACATATGAAAATCGCATAAATAACGACCAACACAAAATGTGTTTGCTGAAATTATTTATCGTAATTTGGCAATAATTATAATTTATCCCAGTGCCTATTGAATTAGTTTCATATTTAATTGCCCACAGGCCGACCCAAAGGACCGACAATGAATTTTAAAATTCAGAGATACATTTATGCTGAACGGTCGTATTAAATTAACATCAAAGTGATGAAAACTTCTTAAACGAATTTAGATATTGCTTTAATATATTATATATATGACATAAATACTTTTCTGTAGACACACATTAGTATAGATTTAATTAGTTATCTAATAATAATAATAATATTCGTTTTATTCTTATTATCACAATTTCAATTCATAAAAACCATCGCTGACACTATTTTCATCCGGTTCTTTGACCATAAAACCTCTGAAACCGGTCTATGACTCTGAGAATAACGTTAGAATCACATGGATTGCCATACGACGTAGGGTCTGGACATCCTTGTAGAGCAAAACAGTCGTATGTAACTTCGAACTGGTGGCAACAACTCAGAACTGCTCCGTCACAAGCGCTGGGCGCTTCTACGAACGGGTTGGAAGTAGTAGACTGAGGGAAAGGATTTGCAGTTGTTGGATTTCCTTGGTTTGGTGGCCGAGATGTGGTTGGAGGTTGGCTTTCTGGTACAGCAGGCTGGTCTTCACTATTAACTGAACCTTGACTGCTTCCATGTTCCACAGGTGGAGGCGGTCTACTCAATGGTCTGTCAGGTTGAATAGGATCGAAAGAGATAGGTCTACCAACATCGTCCCCTTCATCATCCGGATCAGTTTCGTTGATAACAAGACCGAAGTTTTGTCTTGGGTCCTCTAGTTCTGGAAACCGATTAGGTACATCATCGGGCATCGTCATATTCTTTTCAGTATCAACTGGCAGTGTATCGTTAGGAGTTGGTATAGGAGGTGGATTTTCAACTTGCGGAGGGCAACTGCAACCAATTTGAGGCACGTAAATCACGGGTAAGTAGAATGGGAATTGACTTGTTGAAAATGATGAAAATTGTGGTGGCAGCGGCGGCGACAGAGGGGCTGGTTGTCTTACGACGTTGCTGATGTCTTGCAGCCTTCGGTGAATTTCTACGAATGGATCTTCATATTCATAACCTGTATTAAAGCTTTCGTCTCTTTTGCCAAAACTTTGAAAGAATGATGGATTTACGGGATTAAAGCCAAAATTATACCATCGTTTCTGTCGTTGGCTTTGATCGCTTTCACCTTCTACTTCATCTAGTAACGACAGAGTTTTTCCGTCGAGTTTTGGTTTTGCCTCTTCAACTTTGGCAATATCTTCAATTTTTTCCACTTCACTTGGAGCAGCGCTGACACAGTGCATAATCAGCACGCTAAGGAAGATGGTGTACATTTTCGCCATCTGAAATGGAAAATATAGAATTTAGTATTGTTTGACTTTAGGCTATTATACCCTAAATAAATGGCTTCAAAGTATAGAAATGAATGAAACAATATATCAAATAATAAAACATATTATGAAATTATTTGCAAGAACCTATTTCAAAAGCTGATATTGGGTTCGCTATATAATTGAACGGTCTGTATTGTGTGCCAATAATTGAACTATAAATAAGAGTTTAATTTCCCCGGTGTAGTCCCGGCGAGCAAATGAAACTGCCCCGCGACCAAGAAATATTGAACAAGTGGCGTTTTCTCTGCCCTGACCTGAGACTCCGGAAGTTCGGACTGTAAACATAGCGCCTTTCTGTTCAATGATTGCAAAGGTTTGCACAGTCCTGCTACTATATCGGGCGTGAATATACCCTCGACATAGCCTTCCAACGCACTTCCAGCACACACAAATGACTCAGCCCTTTAAAATTAACTAATTTTCCTATGAGACCATCTTTTATTTCTTTTTTATATGGGTACCATCCTTCTCATTACACAAAGAGAATGCCAAATTTCATGATGATACGTTCAGAAGTTAAAGCGTAAAAGCTCATCAAACAATCAATTACTTAAAATCTCTTTCATTTATATTATTTACGATGTATTAAACAAGCGCAGTTTTGTCTGCCCTTAGTAGAATCTCCCGGCAGATCGGGCGAAACAGTGGATTGTAACGACGCCCTATAAATACACTGCGCTGTTTTCTACTCTATTACACAAAGCAACAATTGTTATTCATATTATGTAGATGATGGGATTTTTTTTCAGTTTCAGGCTATGTCACAAAACAAAAGTTGTACGTGTTAATGCTGAGAACGTAAATGTAAATTAGATGTTCGAGACCCAAACTATATAAAGTTGTAAAGATAGGATGACCTGTCGATAATGTAGCTTTCAATGGGTGAAAGAATTTATAAATCTCATTAATTAACTACTTATACTAAAATTTATACTCAAAAACTCATTAATTAACTACTAAAGAAATTAACTACTAAAGATTGAATAGTGTGTATCTATTTGTGATGTTTATCCATCACAAACATTGTTTGTGATGGATAACCATCACAAATATGTTGTGATGTTTATCCATCACAAACATTGTTTGTGATGGATAACCATCACAAATAGATACACACTATTCAATCTTTAGTAGTTATAATAAAGTCTAGATAACTCAGTAAAGGCTAGGAAACATTCTAATATAACACGAGTACACACTGTATAATGTGCAATACCCAAACTATAATATTGTCTAACTAGCTTTCGCCCGCGGCTCCGCCCGCGTCAATGTCGATCCCTCGGGAATAGTACTTTTTTCCGGGATAAACGGTAGCCTATGTCCTTCTCCGTATTCCAGAGAACTTGTATGCAAAATTTCTAGATGATCGGTTCAGTAGTTACAACGTAAAAGCGTAACAAACAAACAAACTCACTTTCGCATTTATAATATTAGTAAGCACTAGCTGTTGCCCGCGGCTCCGCCCGCGTTAATGTCGATCCCTCGGGAACAGTAGAATTTCCCGGAATCAAACATACCCTATGTCCTTCCTCGGGCCTCACACCTCCATACCAAATTTCATCCAAATCAGTTCAATGGTTAAAGTGTAAAAAAACGACAGACAGAGTTACTTTCGCATTTATAATATTAGTATGGATATTATTTATACTTCTAAGTCCAGAAATGTTTTTTTCTAGTTGACATACACAGTTTTTTTCAATTGTCATCGTGAATTTATTTACCTATTTTCATACTTCTAAGTCTAGAAATAAGTAAATTCCTATACAATCTTTACCCCGCTATTTTACCCCTTCAGGGAAAAATATCGTCCATTTTACCTACACAGATATTTTTAATAGTAACCTAGAACTTATATACTTAAATTCTAAGTCCAGAAATGAGAAAATTTCGATACGGTGGGTGGTATTAACACTACCCACCCCCATTTTACCCCTTAAGGGGGGAATTTTGCAAATTTCATCTACCCACACACATCTTTTTTAATTTTAATCGAGACCTTATATACCTACTTTTATACTTCTAAGTCCAGAAATGAGAAAATTCCATATAAATTTTACCCCTTTAGAAGTTAAATTTCTTAAAAATCCTTTCTTAGCGCTAACTCACGTCATTAAAGGAACCCCTGTACCAAATTTCAAGTTTCTAGGCGCAGCAGTTTCGGTTGGTTTGCCGTTTGCCCGCGGCTATGCCGCCGCCGTTAGTGTCCATCCCTCAGAAACAGTTTGGACCCTTAAAGGGGTGACTCAGGTCATCAATATGACCAACTTTTTCTATGGGACCAATGCTGGGAACTCAAAAAAAAATTCGTCATTTCCATAAAAAAGAGTCCCGCCGCCCGGCCAGTTTGTATGGGAATGTTGAATTTTTTTTTGAGTTCCCAGCATTGTTCCCATAGGAAAAGTTGTTCATTTTGAAGGTCTGAGTCACCCCTTTAAGGGTCCAAAACGTTAAAAAATTCACCGTGTATATTTGCAGGCAAACTAATGCCTTGAGTTCATTCAAATGACGATAACTTTTTTTTTAATGAACCGATTTTGATAAAACAAACCTTAGATGTTTTGCTGAGTTAAAACAAAGCAATTGGTGAAAGTTTGAAGTAAATCGGTTCAGTATTTTCGGAGATAATCGTGATCATACATACAGACAGACAGACAGACAGACAGACAGACAGACAGACAGACAGACATACAAAAAATTCGAAAAAAAATTATTTGCTTTCTATTATTCTTTATAAGTGTCCCTCTATCCATTTCAGTCAAAAATTCTAAATGTACAGACAAAATATTTTTACTGTTTTATTATATGTATAGATATAGTGATTAAAACTAATATCAAGAACTTTTATAATATTCACTTCCTTAAAAAGATATGAATATGTTTAGTTACTCTAATCCGTTACACCAATGAGTAGTTTGGTAATGTCACAAGCGTTCAATGATACTGAAAATTTGTTTTGCCAAGCATATATTATTCGATAATAGCTCCTCCGATGTCCTGTTTTTTTTATTAGAATCTGTTGCCTGTTATCTTTTGTAAAAAAAACTGCAGATCAATTTAGGGAGAACTAAATATCAGTTTTTTTAATGTACATCACAGAATTTTCAACATTTTGGATACTCTGGAAAAGCTTCAATATACAAATATAAATGCTAAAACATTTAGTTAGAAGTAAAATGCACAATGCGCCTTTCATAACCTGGATGTTGGAATTGAAAAGGCTCAGGACATAGCCATGATAGTCCTAGAAGCAATAAGACTAACATAAGACGTCGTCGGCAATAATGAGTAGTGCCGTAGATGCTCAATTGTCTGCCACACAATGGCGAGGCTGACTGCTGAGCCTAGAAAAAACTTTGACACGGCCGAGAAAAAGTTGTCAACCATCTTAAATTTACTCGTGCAAGTTTACCACTAGCTAAACCAAAAAGTGGTTTGCCGTGTGGTTTCCGGCAGAGTAGTATAGGACCACTCCAAGTCTTCCGGTGGATGTCATAGAAGGCGACTTAGGAAATACAAGCTAAACAAAGCTTATAAACATCTATGGGACCTCTCCAACCCATCTGGCCAGCGTGGAGAGTGTAGGCAAAGTCCTCTGGCTGCTCTGGCCAAGTATGGCTCTAGTAGTACAGAGAGGGTCGTGCTCCTGTAGTAGAGACTAAAAAGACCTGATGGTGAAACCAAAAAGTGGTAAACTGGCACTAGTGCGAGATTTTGGCCATGCGAGTTGCCACCTAACCCTTTTACGCGTTAGGTGACAACTCGCACACTTGACATTACTATTAAAAGGGATAACATGGTTGTCTGTTAAGTCTTTTTACGGACTATATAATTTTATGCAATAACGGTGGAAGAGAGATAGATGCGTCACAAGTCAAACGCTTAGGCCTATCGTGCCTCTCTATAGCTTGTTCTGCGCTCTCGCTTGCACACGGAACGTGATGCTGTTCGTGCGTGCAGCTGTCGTTCATCGATTTATAGCACGTTATCATATCAAAAAATCTCACTCATTTATCAAAAGAAAGTAATTTCCCTGATGAGGTATGCAAGATTCATGATAATCCGCATCTCATAATGCCTAATGAATTTTTCTAATCCTTAACACGACTGCTGTCTCAGCTGAAATCTTAACTAAGTACGAAGTACTAGTAATTATTCTGTGACAAGGGGTCCTCTAAAAACGAATACAAGACTACCTTTTGATAAACAAGCAGCAAAAAGCAGTGTGAGCTGTTTATATAGGTATTTTGTCAGGACACTAAAAATGTTAAGTAAATATTACAATTACTCTATTATGTATGCATCAAACGTCTATATAGATGTGTTAAAGTAAATACATGTCGTTTAAAGGATTTTTTTGCACGATTTTGTGTTTTTCTGCTTAATGATATTGATTCATATTTAATGAAAACATCGGAAAAATAATAAAGATACATAATTAAATTATTTTTATTCATAACTTGATTAATAAATACGAGCCAGAGGGCTCGTATAATTATTACTTATCTATTAATACGATTTAATCCTAACTTAATATTATAAATGCGAAAGTGAGTTTGTTTGTTTATTTGTTCGTTTGTTACGCTTTCACGCTGTAACTACTGAACCGATCGAAAGCTAGTAAATAAATAAAATTCCTTATTTTAACGATTTAGTGAGAAACGAGAAGATGTAAACCAATTAAAAACTCCTCCCTACTATTTTAACCCAATCTGAATCCGACGTTAAACAAAATTGTAATGTCCATTGCAATTATTTGAAATCCAACATTGAGATTTGTTCGCCGCCAGCAATAATTAGCGTCCGCGCATTCATTGCATTAAATATTCAACAGGCACTAGTGAAAATTACAACTCCACGATATGCTGTGAAGATAACAAAGGCATTTATTTATGAAATCTGCATAAAATGATTATTTAAATGTAATATCGCCAAATAAAGGTAAGTATTCATAGTACAGTAGATACATACTATAATTTTACCACTTACTAATCTACGCTTACAGACTTTGAGGAAATCTGTAAGTAGTTTGCAGAATATATATTGCATATTATTTACATTATATTAGTATCCTTCATCTTTTTTATAATCCCCGTAAGATTAATACATAACCATCACTTTTTAATTCGTTGACAAAAGTACTAGTAGGCAGATAAGTGGTATCGGTGCGTTGCTATCTGCTAAGTGTTGTTAAGTATTTTTCTTTTTGTAATATTTATTCCAACTTTAAACATAGACAAATTAAAAATACAACAGACACACACTAAAAAATAAATTGTCAAAAGTAATGCTAGCCGCGTTTCTCATTTTGGATAGCTATGGATATCCTTTGAACCAGGCACCACCCAGGGCGGAAGTGCCCTTCTTATTTTTAGTCTTGTACAAAGCCGAAATCTGCCCCACCTGGGGACCATAGGACCTTTAGTCAAGTAACAAAGCCGACATCGCAACATATCCTTACTTATATTATAAACACAAAAGTGAGTTTGTCTGGAGTATGGAGAAGGACATAGGGTACCTTTCATCCCGGAATAAGGTACTGTTCCCGAGGGACCGACAATGAAGCGAGCGGAGCCGCGGGCGTAAGTCAATATTCATATATTTGATCCTTAATTTACAACTATATCTAATAATAAAACTATATCGATCTAGACAACTACTGCTGGATTATTTAATAATAATATTGATCAGCTGGATCATAAAAAGCATCTGTCATGACTTGGAAGATTTCCGTCATGAAATCACGATAATTTTCAATCCATTTGCGTTTAATTAGACAAAATCGTACACACTTCCTAGTTGTGTTAATGCTGTTAAGACACGAACACAAACAATATTGTTCATCACGTTGAACCTCCTTGCATATTGATTTGATAAACACAGAGGAACACAGACGCTTGATTGAGGCCCCTTTGATTCAATGTTTGCTAGAGTTGTTTTCATCCACACTTTTGTCACTATTTAAAAGTAAAATAATATTTTTTTAAATAACTAGCGTCCCGGACCCCAGCTTCGCACGGGTGCAATGAACATATAAACCTTCCTCTTGAATCACTCTATCTGTTAAAGAACCGCATCAAAATCCGTTGCGTAGTTTTAAAGATCTAAACATACTATGTATGTTACGGACAGACAGAGGGAAGTGACTTTATTTTATACTATGTAGGAATAAATAGCTTCGCTCAAAGCAATGTGTGCTTTGAGGGAAGCGAAACCGTATCGCCACCCCTGATACTCGCCTTGATGATGATATCCGTAATAGACCAAGACTATTCGGCGATTCCGACTAAATAAACGTGATTAAAACCATCTATAAGGAATCGATATTATTCTTATATATTCATAGTAGATATGTATGTATTACTTGGGCAATAAATTTTACCAAGGCATTCTTTCTTCCTCTATAAAATGAATTTCTCAAAATAAATTATAGAGTCAAATGTTATTAATTTTATTCAACCTTACATGTTTTGTCATACTACTTATCAAAAACTTAAATATTACTTTTCTTATGCCTTAATTAGAAAGGTACAATACCATATTACTTAGATTCGTTATCTAAAACTCAAAACTTTGTTTGTACCTTTTAATGTATGTTTATATTGTGATATGTTACCACCTAAGAAATTTAATAAAGATATATTATTTATTATTATTAATCTTAATTTCACCTAATGTTTTTGATATTCATGTGTAAATGGCCAAAAAAAAACACCATCTTTTTCAAACTGCCTTAAGGCATTCGTCATAGCTGAATGACTGCCATCGATCTGGAGCTCCTACTTGAGATATTTTATTTCTACTTGCGGTCTGCACCCGAGTTTGCTTAGCAAGCGTATATCTATTATTTTCACTTTCCGATTGAATTCGTGTACCATCTGATTAACCTTGTAATTTAAACTAATAAAAAATTTAATAAATTTATTGATGTAATTAACAAATAGCTTAAATTGATCATGACGATAATCGTTATTGTCTCTCTTCTGGTTTCGCATATTTTTCCTCAATACCTAATCTCCTGCAGCTGGATACAAATGCATGACTTGTGGTCACCAAGCTTTATGTTCATTGTTAATTGCAGATGCACCGAATGCACTGCATTTTCAATAGCAGACGAGTACTGCATATAAAAAACACAATACGTAATACCTAGTAGTTAATCTACTCAATCGCATACAGATGCGGTGTTCACAAATGCAATTTAGTACTACAGCATTGTAGACACAAATGTGGTGCCTTTTCATGCAATAACAAAAAAGAAATATACTACTTAATTCAAAGTGTTTAAGTTATGTATGTTATTTAAACGGTTAGCAGAATATTCGTATTTTTGTTAGCAAAAAAGGTAATCGGTCAGCTAAAATAGCTAGTTAGGCAGCAACGTATGGTCAGCAAAACTTCTTTTCTGCCCCCAGTCATTCCGGGTGGAAAGTCAAAGCTTATCCAAATGTTTTCTGTGCTCCCCAATTGTAAAATCTTGCTGCCCAAATAATTATTTAGCGGCTCAACTAATTACTTTCTTTAAGTTACATGGTTTTGCTTTGGTGATACACATAAGGTCTCAAAGCTGAAAAATAATTAGAAAGTTACTAGGTATGTCATCACACCACTCTCTACATTAATCTAAAACATTGATCAGACTAAAATAAAATCGTGGATCCTATGTGTTTGAGACATGGTTGTACGGAACTCTAAAAACAGCAGACGAAACTTTAAAGAACAGTTCTATGTTTTTACCCGAAACATTAAGATAAAAATCCTTTGATGTGCTTTTCCTAAACCCTACATACCTTAATATTACTTTACTACATTTATCCAAAAACTAGAAACCCGTCAAAAACAATACGGCGAAGATTTAAAAAAAATGTATTCTGTCAAGTTGTCTGCGTAGTCATTTTGAGAAGAAAAATTATGTCTTTACTAATTTGATATGCGTCGCATAGGCTACTCGACCACTTTGAGACTACACTGTTTTATCGATTTTCATTAGGCAATCGATCGGAACAAAAAATAATGTACATTGAAATTATATATTAGGTACATGAAATAAAAAATATGGCAAACAGGGAAGAAAGTAAAATATGAATTACCATACGAGTAGCCGTCCATTACTATTGAAAATGTCGTCTATCGGCATTTGTTCATACATCGGTTCCGAAACGCTTCTTTTGAACAATGATTCATAATGGGTACCTACCGACGGGAAACAATCAAGAGGCAAACCAAAAATAAGATGGACAGACAACTTGCCTGCTTTTGATAAAACTTGGAGAGAGATGGCAAGAGATAGAGAAAAGTGAAAAAAGACAGGGGAGGCTTTTACCTAGCAGTCGGACTTACACAGCTAGTTTAAAAAAAGTGAATAAGAATTATTAAAAATCAAGATTGCCGCGAATGAGTGCATGTGAAGGCCTATTTTCTGAATAAATCTTCCGAGTCTTTAATATATAACCTACATATTTTTGATAGCATGTATGTAAAACGTGCGTTTACCACAGTGCTTTTATTTAATGTCATCGACCCGTGAAAGCCATAACAGCCTTCACACTAGATGAGCCATTGTCGTCTGACAGTAAATTAACGTACGAGTTGCGCATACGCAATTTTACAAAATATCTTAAAAAGCTAGCCAAATGACCCACTCTGTAGTAACTTTAAATGCAATTAATTAGTCTTTTGAAAATAAAATGTTGCAGTCATTATCATCGTCATTCCAGCCGATAGAAGTCCACTGCTGGACAAAGGTTTCCCCCAAGGATTCTTAGTTCCATGTAAGGATATTGCCATACTCGCCACGCTTGGTTGGCGGGTTGGCGAGCGCAGTTTCTTTGGACTCTCGTGCATCCGACGCTGCTACACGCTACACATAAATACCAATTTACTCGTCATCTCAGTGGTATTCACGATGCATCCTCCCTCAGCTGTGATGTATCAGAGCCTGGGTTCCTCTGATAGTATTCATGATGATATATGATTTAGTGAAAGTTTTATGGCTGGCTGCTTGCCTTTGGCCAACCCTTTTTGGGTAGATGCAGTGAAAATGAAGTACAAGTATTTGTATGCACCGGGTTTGGAAGCTCCGGGTCCAACATGTAGTAGTCGGGCGTGTTAACTACCGAACCACGGACACCGTCAGATATACTAAATACCTATTAGTATGACTAATCCATATCCAACTTCCATGTTGACCTCGCAACCACCAGGCAACCAATGTATACTCAGTTAACATACCTAGTTTTTAAGATAAACTACAATTGTAAGTTGACGTCGATTGGAGAAAATGAGACGAAAATTTTTTTTTTAAATCTATGGAGAAAATGCGCTGTGCAGTATGTTGCCGCATTCTCAGTTGAAAATATATGACAATTAATACTAATGACCAAATGACCTATATAAAATAAACGTTTTTGAAATTTGAATTTGGCGGACCGACCGGACCGCATAACAATAGAAAATCCATAGTCTGCGTTTCTCGCGCTTGATGGGCTAATATATAAATGCGAAAGGAACACTGTCTGTCTGTCACCTCTCCACGCTTCAACGAAATTTGGTATGGGTGTAGTTTGAGGCCCGGGGAAGGACATAGAGTGCCTTTAATTCCAGGAAATTCTTCTGTTCCCGAGGAATCGACATTAATGCGGGCGGAGCCGCGGGCAAAAGCTATTATAATATTAAACGAGGTAATATATAACGTTCTAAAATAATATGTATCCTTACTATTCCTTTCTATATAATATTATAAATGCGACATTGAGTTTGATTGTGTGTTTATTTATTTGTTACGCTATGACGCCGTAACTACTCAACGTTACAAAATTTAACAAACACCTTCTCTGGCTGGAGTAGGGACCTTTAATCCCGGAAAAAAGTACTGTTCTTAAAGAATCGAAAATAACGCGAGCGGAACCGCGGGCGAAGCCTTAATTATTTTAGTCATTACAATAAATTTCAAGATTTTATTTGATTGATGCAAATTAGGTCTTTTTCATACTGTTACATTATAGATTTGCCCTGATGAAAGATGCAGTAAATTGAACACAAAAAAACATTTACTCTACTTATTTTGAAAATTGTAAAGTGGACGTTTAAAAATATTACCGTATATACCAAACCCACATTACGGGTGCGGTTAGATAACGTGATGTTATTGACAGATATCCAAACAAACAGTAAACCGACGTAAATTATTACCAAACATAAATCAGAGGACAGATAAGCGCCTTTTTATTATTATTTTTATATTTATAACATAAAAGTATTAATATCAAAGTTTCTATAAATAAATACATTATGTAATCACACAAATTGCATAAAATCGTAAATGTGTTTACATTTTAGATTGAGCTAGCCCTACTGAAAGTTGTAAACTTCTGTCGTGCGATAGGTACTAACTCAACGATATAGACGACATACTTTTTAATAGATAGTACTAGTGACCCGCCGCGGCTTTGCACGGGTCGATAAATTATACATATAAACCTTTCTCTTGGATTACTTACTATATCTATTTAAAAAAACACAATGGGTGGCACTCCGGGAATTAACGTTGTGTATTTTTGAATATTTTGGAATGGTTAGGGAATAATTTTGCACGAATTGCTTTATATAACAGTATAAAAGTACTAGCGTAGCAAGCTGCAGTACAAACACACACGGATACTCGCGACCTGCGCCGCTTTTATGAAACAGCAGGAGCAGCCATACATTTTTGCCGCGCGGTAGAAAGAGGCTAGAAGTAATACCCACTTTCTCTCCTACGCCGCGGTCTCAGGTCTCGTGTCCGTCTTACGAATTTGCAATCAGATCACGTGTCCTAACGCGAGTTTAACATTTTTTACCCATCCCAATAAGTGCACAACGCCGCTAAAGAAGTTTTCACTTCAAAAAGCGTATTAAATTGCGTAGTTCAAAAGATCTAAGCATACATAGGGAAAGAGAGACAGCTAGAGGCGACTTAGTTTTATACTATGTAGTGATTTAGATAAATATTGAAGACCCAGGTCAATCTAAAAGTATCGTTTTCCAACTGGACCTGACCGGAGATTGAACCCGAAACCCTGCGATTTAAGGAACTTGGATGACTGAGCCACACAGGCACAGGTCATCAACGTATAAAAATAATAACCTTGATTTCAGTTTAATACTAGACACAATAAGCAATGACTTCATTATTAAAATGTGCCAATTTTAGTAAATAAGTAAATGTCAGTATCATTATAATGTATAATCCCAAATTAATTTACACAAATGTTAAAAGAATGACATAGAATAAAAAATCTTTAAATAGTATAAAATGAAGTCGCGTTCGCTGTCTGTTCGCTTAGATCTTTTAAACTACTCAACGGATTTTAAAGCGGTTTTCAATAATTAATGGAGTGAGTCAAGGGTTTATATGTATAATTTACTGCCCCATATTAGTATCTACATTGCACCCGTTCGAAGCCGAGGCGGGTCGCAAGTATGGTATAATTTCAAGTCCCCTACGTGGGAACTATTGCGCCGATTTTGACGCTACTCATAAAGTTTTATTCGCCACAGTCATTAAGTTCTAAATATAAGCTACTCTTAGCTAAATATAATATAGATAACCTATTAAGTATACATTAACCCATCAAGCGCGAAAAACGCAGATACAATGGATTTTCTATTGTACGTGGACCGATTGGCCCGGGTCAAATGTGTTCTTATGTGAATATACACTTGAAAGGGCCTTTTTTCTTGATAAACGGAGTCTTTCAAACATAGTACGTGAGACGCATGTTTTTTAAATCTATGCTTTCAAATATTATGTAAGCACTGAAAGGTGTATTTGCTTGGCTTATTTTTGATGACATGGGGAAGAGGAGGTTTGCATGGTGATGACGTTTACGACATTTCTTTAAATAAATAAACATATTTTGTTAAAATGATACCTATACTGATTTGCTTACTTTATACGTACTTATGGTTTAAGCTAGTATGAAATCAATATTAAAAAATCAATATTTATCGAATATATTCTTATATTCTTCTCTCTTCTCTCGAAATAGCCTCGTCGTCACGACTCAGTCAGGCAATACAAAAGTACTACGTTTCTTATGCAATCAATGATGGGGCAAATCTAATTTTAGGTTTTTCGCCGATCTAGATCTAGAGCATGGGCCCCGGCATGCCCTCCCCGTCCCGTATATCCGGCACTGATGAGCAGTGGCTGAATTAGGGTTAGGCGGGGTTGGGCAACCACCCAGAGCGCTGGACCTAGGAGAGTCGGCAATAGTAAGGTAGGGACACTAGAAATCTTGCCCTGGGTCATTAAAATCATGTAGTAATCATCAATGCAGAGGATGCAGGGTAACGTGATTCAATTGGTTCAAAATAACCTGGAACGAGCGCCCCTAAAAGCACGTTGCCCAGAGCGCCGCACTAACCCCGGCACTGAGCCGAGGTAGTGTATATATTCTTTGGCCGAGGTAAGTTCCAGAAGCATACTAACTACTTACTTATGTACTAACTTCCTATATCTTCCTTAGATTTAGTGATGATATATTTTAATTATAACGTTTATTACTTAATTAGTAACATTTGAGAGAGAGACTACCAATTGTTAAATACTTAAGGCTTAATTAAAAAGAGTGCGGAGTAAATACTAATATTTTTATACTAAAAAGATAAGAACTTAATTGTTAATTGTTACTTAGTTAATGAGTTAATAGACAAAGAGATTACTGCTGGATTATTAGCGGCTTACGAGAACTTGCGATCACAAAAAATATTGTACAATCGTGTCAGTACAATCCCACTTGATGTGAATGTGTTATGCGATTACCAACAGAAGGTAATTAAAGTCGCAATACCCTTTGTCTGGGAAATTCGACCTAACCTTCGAACTCAATGATTTTGCCTATTTTGTTGACTTTTGTCGAAACTTTGACAATTCAAAAGACAATTTTTAATGGACTAGTAGTCTGAAATAAATGATTATTGTTTCTCCCTCTCAATAATAGGGAATGATGACACGGGCCTTTGAAAGGTTTGTGTGGGGTCACTGGTCCTACACGTAGTAGGACTTTTGGATGTATTATTATTTTAATTTATGAGATGCTTGTTTTATTGTTGTTTGGCCTGTGTATCATATGCCACCTGGCACGTCTTAGCCCGTCAAAATGAACCACTTTTCCTATAGAACCAATGCTGAGAACTCATTTTTTTCAAGAACTCATTTCCATACTAATTTGTATGGAAATATAAAAAAATTGAGTTTCTTATTTTATTTTATTGGGAAGACCAACAACTATTCTAATTTACATAGGAAACTACATATAAACAGAAAGTCTATTACAGGTCCTCACTGATAGAAAACATTGTATATAAAAAAAAAGATTATGATCTCTAATCAATCTGCTCACGAGAAGCTAAAACTTACACTTTAAAACATCCGCACATTCATTCCTTAATTGATATTAAACATAGAATAATTTGTGGGATTACTTGTAAGTAAGAAGCATAGTTCTATTATAATAATTAACATGCAAACCTAGAAATAAAGAAGAAAAACTAACTACTAACAGCAGCATCTAAATTTACTTCTTTAGTTTAGAAATAAAAAGCTTATTATATATATATATATTAGGTAATGTAACTACCCAAATTACTAACATTGATCATCGTCAACTACATCGCTTGGGAAAAAGAAATTAGTAAGAAGGCGTCTCAGTCTAGGTATACTGGTACAAAATATGTTGATATCAACCTCAGACGAAACCTGGTTGTACCTATTGCCTGTCCTCCAAAGAAATGAATTTTGTTTGTAGTAGGAGTTAACTGAAGGGGTAAAAAACAGAGAGTTATTTCGCAATATTCTATACGGAGCTAAGAAACCTATCTTAGCAAGCAAGTCCGGGCAATCCACTACATTATTGACAATTTTTGCAAATAAAACCAAGTCGGCTACATTTCTTCTCATAACTAGTGGTACGAGGTGTTGATTCGCGCACATATTATAATATGAGTCTGAACGATAGTTAATATGCAGTCGATAATATAAATACCTGATGAACTTTTTTTGAATTGCCTCGATTTTTGATATGTATGTATCATACCTGGGATTCCATATCTGACAAGCGTACTCCAAATGACTCCTTACATAAGTACAGTATAAGATTTTAAAAGTTTTATCTTGATTAAAGTTTTTTGAATTACGCATCAAAAAGCCTAAAGATTTGGAAGCTTTTTTACTATGTTATCGATATGAATATGAAAAATTAACTTAGAGTCATGGAATACACCCAGATCCCGAATACCAGATTGTCTATTTAGTTCAGTTCCATTAAGATAATATTTAGCGACAATTGGTTTGGTCTTACGGGTAAATGTAACGACTGCACACTTATCCGGATTTAAATCTAATCGATTGCGAGTACAATAGTCAGCAAGTCTATCTAAATCTTGTTATAAAAGCTCTACGTCGGCATTAGATGATATGGAGCTGAATACTTTCATATCATCTGCATAACATAGAAGTAGCATTGGTCCCATAGGAAAAGTATTCATTTTGACGGGCTTCAGTAACCCCTGGTAGAGTAAAGACGATTTTAAGCGATATTTAGTAAATGTAAAACTACTACAACCACTCAAAACTAAAAAAAAAATTGAGTTGTTGTAGTCTACAATAATATCAACAAAACAAAATACCACGATTACAATGGTGATCAGGTCAGTACGTCTTCATTTATAAGGTCATTATTAAGTGCATTAATTATTATAATATCTTATCTAGATTGATAAGAGATCTAGGACGCTTAATGGTCTTAAGTCTACGGCATTTTTGACCCGGTACCACATTGAATTAATCATGTGGATGAAGACAAAAAAAATTTGACTATAAACATTTTAAGAACGACTGTTAATTCTGCCATACGCATAAATAAATTGATTTAATTATCATTAGCAAGTACCATAAGATCAATCTATGTATAGAAAAAAAGTAACACCCGTGCAACAATTATAGTTTAAAACTCGCATCTGCACCTGTTCTTGAAATATTGAGATAAAAAAAAATTGTGCAGTTTTTAAGCGGACCTCAATTTAGCTCTTGCAAACTATTGGTTTGGAAGCACTGTGGAAAGGAGCCTCTGTGTATTCGTCTGCAAGCTCTTTGCATATTTAAATATCTATTGGTTTGACTATGCCGAGTCAAGTACGTAGCACGTTCCATATAACCTTGTCTCGTATGCATGTGGACGGAATAAATAAACGTCTTAGAAGTTAGAGAGACGAGAGAAAGATCAAGTGAGCTGCACGAGTGTAAGTGATTCACCAGTTTTCGAGGACCTCGCGGGCCCAGTGGAGGTAAGTATTATTAGCGCTTACGCATGTTAAGCAACGCCGAGCATGGTTCATACTGGGATGGGTGACCACAAGTAGTTATCAAAATATCTCTGATAAAATATGGTGAAAAAATCCATGCGGGAGCGGCTTGAACCAGCAACCTAGGTATGTACGACCTACGCTCTGCCAACTGAGCTAACGCATGATTCAACCTCGGCGCCGAAATTCTCCACCATATCCCATTCATTCCCTTTATACGTATATATATAGCGTAGGTCGTACATAGACCTGAGTCGCTTGTTCAATTCATGGAATTTCTTCACCATATTTTATTTCTTAATTTAATAAGAGTATATCAAAATAGCATTGTGCATGCAAAATAAAACACCTACAAAAAAAAACTCGAGCTTGTTTGAGCTTCGGAAGGAACGCCTCGGCTTATTACATAAGATGTCAGTCGTAATGCCATATCAGATACCTAAAGGCAGGCCCAAATCTTGCAAACTTTTACACCCGTGTTGTCCCCTTCTTCTTCCTCACCTTTTCCCTATTTTTGGTTCGTTGTCTATGTCAACTCTTTCTAAAAATCTATTTCCAACCATATCGCTTCTAGCTCTGTGCTTCTTCATATCATTCCCCACACATTCCCTCTACGACTATCTAGGCCTTCTTTTTCCTCTTTATCCTTAGACCAGCCTGCGACACGAAGGTGCCCGGGTTCGATCCCCGGTCAGGTCAAGATGGAAAATGATCTTTTTCAGATTGGCCTGGGTCTTGGATGTTATATCTATATATGTATTTGTTATAAAATATCGTTGTATCGTTGAGTAAGTATCCCATAACACAAGTCTCGAACTTACTTTAGGGCTAGCTCGATTTGTGTGATTTTTCCGTATATATTTATTTAAAACGAAAAGTCGGTTTTCAGCCAGTCTTAAGCCATAAGTATCTACATCAAACGCGTCGGCCCTATTATTATAGTGCACATTGTCACGTTACAACACTGCTGTAATATTTTACGGCCACAGTATTATCAACATTTGAAGATAGGCATTACGAAATTACGAAGAGCATCATTGATATCCTGGTCATCACTCAACAAAGCAAAGCACCGCGATTACCCATCACAATGGTAATCGCGATGAAACGCTAATTACGGTCATTACTTTGTCGTGTTTACACGATCTCAACGAGTCGTTTTTTAGCTTTTGTTAACTTATTCAAGGTGGAAAAGACTTAGCTAATTTGTAGGCTTAGATAATTGCTTATTTAACCTTGGAACAAGGAAAATATAAAGGGATAGGATATGTGAAACAAGGTAAACTGAGAGGTAACATAATTGATAGTATATTTAAGTATCACTCAGTTGCTTGAGATAATATTTTCTGAACCGCAATGATTGAACTGATAAACATAATTTCCAAAAGTCTTCTATCTTATATTATAGACCGTCACCCAACGCAAAATTTTGATGTATAAGATAGTGTTTGGGGAACATAATATATGGATGGGTTCTTCATTAGTGGACATAAATATCCAATTTCTTACATCCGGTTTGGAAGCGTTTTAAAAGATATGGAAGTTAGAAAATATTAAAATTTGTCAAAATAAATTTTGGAGTGATTGTGTTAAAATTCTTTATAAGCATGGTCGGCAGTATTATTTTGAGCAGTTTAGATTGATTTCTGTCTCAGTTCTAGGAGCGTTTGCCCTAACTTGGCCATAGTTGGTTGCCATATGTCCAAAGTTTATGTAATTGATTGTGTGACTTCGATCGTTGATCGAAGTTGTGTGATGAAACCATATTCAGGAGTTAGGACTCCTTTCATACGGTAATTAAAACCCTTTCTTCCTAATTTCTTACGATATGAAGTTTTATATGTGGCAGTCAACCGTGACCCAGCCGTGACCCAGTGGCCAAGTGCTTCCTGAAACCGTCACAGAAATTGATCCAAACTACTCAAAACAATACTGCCGACCATACTTATAAAGAATTTTAACACAATAACTCTTAATGTTTTTTTTAAATTGAAATTTTCGAACTTCTGTAACTTCTATACGCTTCCTAACCGGATGTAAGAAATCGGATATTTATGTTCCCTAATGAAGTGCCCGTCCATATATTATTATAGTCCCCAAACACTATCTTATACATCAGATAATCGCGATGAGACGACCGACGGTCTAATACTAAAAGTTCAAAATATTTATTACCATAATTATAAAGAGGTATTTCTGTTGTATAATCAAAGTTTATTTATTTCAAAAACTTACACTATCTTCACAGGTTTCCCTAATACAATAGTGAAGACGTTCTCGTCTTCACTATTGTATTAGGGATGTTATGATGTTATGAATCATACATTCCAAGATACATTGCCAAGAGTAATCATAATCAATTTGTAATAGTAGCTTCTGGTAGGTAGGGCACTGACTATTTGTTTATTATTTTTCACGCACGAGTCAAGATATTTGTGAAGTAGTCCAATTCAGCTGTGATTATTTCTATTATTAGTATTAAACAACAAAATTACATGTCCGTTTATAAAACACCTATTATGAGATGTTTGTATAATATTAAATTCAGAAAAAAAAAAAATACCTACTTTACAAATTAACATCACATGAATAGGTAAATAAGGCAAGTTTTATTTATAATATTTGACTAGCTCCGTGGCGCAGTGGTCAACACGCCTGCCTGCGACACGGAGTGACCGGGTTCGATCCCCGGCCAGGTCAAGATGGAAAATGATCTTTTTCAGATTGGCCTGGGTCTTGGATGTGTATCTATATATGTATTTGTTATAAAATATAGTATCGTTGAGTTAGTATCCCATAACACAAGTCTCGAACTTACTTTGGGGCTAGCTCAATCTGTGTGATTTGTCCGTAAAAACAAAAACTAAAAACAAAAAAACTAAGAATTTGTTATTAAACCAGTATTATTTCTACCTTGTTCTATAATTAACATAAGGATATGAAGTCATTGATGACAGCGCAGATTTGCTCGTTATTCAGGGGATGTCAAAATTACTCTTTTTAGGGCATTTTGTACGTCCTTCTACACAAGTGGCATGGGAGCGAGCTATACCCAGAAACAGAACAGCGCCTTGCGCGTTCAGTACAATAATGCCTTCAGGATGGTGATGGGGCTGTCCCTATTCTGTACCGCGTCGGGGTTGTTTGCCGAGTTTCGCGTGAATTGTTTTTACACAACCATGCGATGTACATCCCTGGTGCGTATGGTTCGTGCCAGTGCTAGCACCGTTCTAAAGGTGTTTGCCAGTCGATTTAATTGTCTGTCCATGAACCATGCAGCAATGATCCATGTATAGACTGCAAGGTCTTAATTTAAATAATCTTATTTTAATCAATTTATTGTAATTTTAATGTAATATCATTTTAATTAAATAATTAATTGTAAAATTTAGAAACTATGTGATTTTTTAAAATGAGTATAGACATTATTTATAATTACATATAAAAAATAAAGACAATTGTTAATCATAATCAATATAGGTTTCAGTAAGTAGGCACTTAATAAATATGACTTTGATAGTTCGTACTTGCGAACAAATATTCATTATTTACGTGCAAATGAAGCATTAAATTGAAGATAATTTGCACACTGAAACTTGCTTGAGCATCATAGAAATACAGAATTTAAAAATTAAGCTTCTGAATATATTTTTAATAATGGAAAGATTGTAAAAAGTTACAGATATATTATTTTGAACGTTTTTTTCCGAGAGTTCTGAAGTCAAATAAATGAACTTTACAATTATTTTAGGCTAAAACATAAGAGTTAGGGCTATGGAAACGAGAAAAATAGGGGCGAATTATGATATTCTGCAGCCATTAGCGCAATCTTTACCTTAACCGTTTACGCACTGAATGCAGATGAGAAAAATTTGCATTTTTAGGGTTCTGTAGCCAAATGGCAAAAGACGAGCCAATATGGATTCGTCATGTCTGTGTGTACGTAGTATGTCACCCGTTTTTTTACGAAACTATAAGAATTATACTATTGAATCTTGGTAAGTAGGTGTATTATGTGAACGCATAAAGATTTTCTCAAAAAAAAAAAACAATAAATTTTGGGAGTTCCCCATACTAAAAAAAATAGGTACCTATAAAAAAATGAGTTTCAGTTCTACTGAAACTCATTTTTTTTATCAAATCCTGTGTGTTTAAAGCTAAAAAAATATATGATGCACATTATCATGCAAACTTCCACCGAAAATAAGTTTGAACGAGATCTAGTAAATAGTTTTTTAATACGTCATAAATCGTAAACCGCAATTTACCTTTCATTCAATCAACTGAAATATAACAAGAACTTTTATATTATGTTACTTGCTGCTACGGAACCCTTCCGTGTGTTTGAATGAATGAACCCCTTAGTTAAAGCTATTTTTAACCAACTTCAAGGATGGGGGAGGTTTTGAATTCGCTTGTATGTTTTTGTTGTGTTTGTCACCTCATAAATCATTTATCAACATTTTTTATAAGAGAATATAATTTTAGATCAGGATTCAAGTTCCATAGTTTTCATTGCATATATTAAGTAGTTTTGTTGAAAGAACATTATTAATATAAAATTTTTTTGAAAAGACCATTATTTATATGAAATATTATTCATTAGTTTTAATCAAAATTTTGGGAATTATTCAGTTCAATGAGAATGATTTCATACACAATAAAGAGAGCTAATTAACTAAGTATTCACAAATTTAAAAAAACGATGTGATTTTTTTGTACATATCAATTATGTTTCTTATGTTTATTATGATTTTATGTTACAGTTTATTGTATTAAACATGCGATTCATAATTTATTGTCCATCATCAAATACTTATGGTTATGAAGAATACTCCGATTAGCATAATGTTTTAATGTATGGTTTACTAAATCTGTATATATTTTTCATATCCTTTGTTGAATTTAATGTATGTTAATGAACATTACATTATGCCTACGTATGTCCAAAGGTTGATGGCCTCCGGCTGTGCCTCCTTTGGCACATTAACATAGTTATGTTAATAGATTTTCGAAATTTTTCTATGATTACTTAAATTTTTATAACGGCTAACGGCCACATATTTTTAGTTTGGTGAATACGTAATTCTTAATTTTTGAGCTTAATATGCCTAATACATTAAGTGTCATATGACACTACTATTTCTTTTATTTATTAAGTATTTATGATTCTATTAGATATATTTCATTTTAAATTAAAACTTAGGTAGGTAAGTATTTGTATTATTTAAATATACCAACTAGCAACTTTTTTTACTAGCCATTTATGTCCTACTGCTGGGCAAAAGCCTCCTCTTTATTTTTCCACTTTTTTCAACTAGCAAGTTGGCCTTGTTATATTTAATAAATAATGCAGTATGGCTAACATTGAGTAAACATTACGTATAATTTGAAAACTGTAACCAACGCGCATATTCGCACTTTGACTTAATAACTATAACTGTAATTCACAAACACAACTATAAAAAAAAACCACAAAAAGCAAAGTCGCCAGAAATATTTACCTTTTAACGGTAAGTTAATAAAATATATCACTTTCACTAATATAGAGCACGTTAATATTCACATTGACGTGTCTAACATTGTTTATGTCACCGGCTCGTCTGACACAGCCGCATGGCGCATCGGCGACTGACTGCGCGGGCGCACCAAAGTAGTTTATAACCACCGCTGGATGTAACGATGGATCTCCGTGTCTGAGCGATCTTCACACGGTGCTTTAAAAGCATGCGAGTCTTTTAAATCCATTCTATCCATACATATAGCGTAAAGAGCAAATACTTGATTGCTTGTGTAGTTTAACATGGTAAAATCTAAAACCTCTGTGCCGATTTCAAAAACTCTTTTACCTTTAGAAAGCTGTATGTATGTTAATTTACGCGGACGTGACACGTTACGACGGACGTTAGCCGTGTGGTTTCCGGCAGAGTAGAATAGGACCACTCCAACTCATCCCATGGATGTCGTAAGAGGCGACTTAGGAAACACAAGCTAAACAAAGCTCATAAACATCAATGAGACCTCTCCAACCCATCTGGCCTGCAAGGACAGTGTAGGCCAAATCCTCTGTCTGCTCTGGCCAAGTATGGCTCCGGTAGTACAGAGAGGGTCATGCTCCTGCAGTGGAGACTAAAAAGACATGATGATGATGATTACGCGGACGTAGTCTCAAGAAAACGGCTAAGTAATTTATATACGAAACAGTTGAAATAATCTGAAAGTGTTCACTAAATAAAAGTGGCCACTAAATAAACGAGTAACTGATGCGTGAAATGAAAAGGTCCTTTACAGTGTAGTGGTTTGTTGCTTGCTTTTAAATGCTACTCGTAGGATTATTTATAATCTTATCGGGACTATAAAAACAGAATAAGAACTAGTTCTTATAAGCTATAGATGATTATAATTAACCTAGTCTAGGTATAGAGTATAAGTTTCCTAGTCTGGATTAAAGTAAGCATTCAGCTTAAATGTCAAGGCATCTTTTTTACTTGATTTATATGAGGGCATTTGTATAAAGCACATATACCTATTTTATATTATATTCCGCAATTAATTTTTATTTTCTACAAATCCGGTCAACTAGTACCTATAGGATATTCCTCTTCTTAACCTTGGTCAACCCTTTTATGTGTAGATTCGAACTTCGAACATCTTGTAAAATTAAAGGCTTGTATTAATCCTTTAATGCCCTTAGGTACTTTTCTGTCAATACATTTCTACACACAGTCCATCCATACTTCCTAGCACTTAATATATTTCTAATTACTTAATAAAAAATACGCCAATAAGCCAATTTTTAGGGTTCCTTATTTGCTGCAGGTCAGAGGTTTCATCCTCGACTACTTGGCCGGTGGTTACAGGTATGGCAATGGCATCGGCTACTTGCGCCCCGCCTCCCAAGCTACTTGCTTACCCCTCATTCATCCAAGTGATTATTATTCCAATAACTTTATTATCTTCCCAAATACAACAAATACATATACTTCTCCAGTTTGAAATGCGACCGATGGGTAGGAGCGCCGAAAACAACAGAAGCCAAAGAAACTGCGCTCGCCAATTCACCTGCCAAGCTTGATTAGTATAGCAATTTTCTCCCCATGAAACGAAGAATCCTTAGGAGAGACCTTTGTCCAACTTCTGATGGTTGGAATCATTATTTTATTTTATTATCAATTAAGTTTCCCAACTGAAAAAATGAAAAAAATACCATCAATAGAATCAACAATACCAGTAGGTACCTATAAGCTATAAACTGAAATAACAATTTTAGAAAAAGTACTTACTCGTATTTCATATAAAAAATGAATACTCGTCTTGTATAAAGTTTTTGCTACAGGTGAGAGTCCCCTGAAACCGTTATCTGATGTTGCTTTGGACTCTCACTTCAGTTCGCCAAAGTTAACATTCACTAGTCAATACGCAAATCGCTTTGAAAACCCTTAGAGACCAACACAATGGGGGTTTTTACAAAGTCTTTTCAAAAGATATTAAACAAAAGCGACCCATTTCGGAACTGTGCTGTGGTGACTACTTTCACCGGATGAGGTGTCGTTTGCATGCTTTCTGGTTGTGTGAATCATTTTATGGTTATTGATATACATCTAGATCTAAAGATATAAAATTACCTAATGTGCCTTTATATATTGGATTATATTTCTTTGATTACTAGTTAGTATATCGGCAAAACTACTCACCGCAATGGATCAGTGAGATTCGCAATAAAAAATAGATGTTCGCCGTTTCTTAGACCTATCCGATATGCAAACAAAATTTCTTAAAAATCGGTCCAGCAAGTTCGGAGGAGTTTGGTAACAAACACCGCAACACGAGAATTTCATCTATAAGATTAAAATAAAATTGGCATATAAAGGTGTTCCACAATTGTCATCAAATGAAACATGACACCAACTTTCGTAAAAACTAAAAGTGTATTCTTAAACTTCTTAAAACCGTAGACTCTAAAACAAACTTTTTCAACTAATTATTTTAGGGTACTTGTTAAAATAATCAAAGTAATACATATAATGCATTGTTCAAAGCATGACAGAAAGGTTACATATAAAATGTGTAGTCCATTAATTTATTGACCGACTGACAAACAGACTAACAACAAAGTGATCATATAAGGGTGCAGTTTCTTTTTCCTTTTGAGGTACGGAACCCTAAAAATAAACGAAATTAACATTAATAATGATAATAAATTTCATAACAATAGTCTACAACATTGACTAATGATTCTTTGATCTAAAGCGCAAATGCACATTACCCAGCATTGTTAAAAAATCTAAGCAACGAATTGCAATGATGGCTATAAAAAAACAATCGTCATAGATGGTATTGTGATAAGACTGCAAAAAGTTTAATTGTGTATTTTTGTTTAGCAGGAACTACACATGAAGTTGTATGCAAACCTTGAAGATACATTAGCTTGCAAAGAAGGTGAAATTGATCGAGAATTTTATCACTACCGACTCAATGCACTTGTTATTTGGCTAGCTCCGTGGCGCAGCGGTGAACACGCCAGCCTGCGACACGAGAGTGCCCGGGTTCGATCCCCGGCCAGCTCAAGATGAAAAATGATCTTTTCCAGATTGGCCTGGGTCTTGGATGTTTATCTATATATGTATTTGTTATAAAATATAGTATCGTTGAGTTAGTATCCCATAACACAAGTCTCGAACTTACTTTGGGGCTAGCTCAATCTGTGTGATTTGTCCTTATATATTTATATTTATTTATTATTTATTTGTATCTTACTTAGGTCTTAATAAGAGCGCGCTTTAAAGAATAACTGTTTTTTTTTAATTTTACAAATAATTTAGTCATGCCTCTTTCATGATTATAAACTGGATCGGCTCATTTTGTGTACACAATTTTGTTTTTTCATTTGTTTGGTGTGCTTTTTAAATAAATAAATTGAAAAGGATATAGTATGTAATCGTATAATAAAGGCGTGACTCCTATCATCATTCAAGGATTTTTTAACTCTCATCCCATATTGTGATTTAGTCAACTAAAATATGAGATAGATATCACTATGTGTTTATGTTTAATTTGGTGCAATAAAGAATTTTTCATTCATTAATTCATTTTTTCAATTTAGGATTTTTTTAATTTAATTTAAAGGGTTACTTCGGCCGCAGCCTGAAAATTAGGAGGAATCACTTATAATAATCTTTTTGTGTACCTAGATGTCACATTTTTATGAACATCTAGGTAGCAAGCATCGTAGTTTATAAGAGCAGCATTAGATGGCCCCTAAAAAATGCATCGTGGCTGATCTTTTTATTATTTTCGTAATATATATTAGTGACCCCTCCCCCTTCAGCCCGTGCCTATGGGTATAGCTCGGGCCTAAACAAGTCTTAAGCGTGTAAAATATATAAAACTCACTTTGTTCTTTTTTAGGGTTCCGTACCCAAAGGGTAAAAACGGGACCCTATTAATATGGCTCCGCTGTCCGTCTGTCTGTCTGTCTGTCCGTTCGTCTGTCACCAGGCTGTATCTCATGAACCGTAATATGATGTAACAAAAAATACTGAAAAACAGAATATAATAAATATTTTAGGGGGTTCCCATACAACGTGACTTTTTTGCTCGGTTTTGCTCGATATTGATAAAGGCAACAGGTAGACGCTTGAAATATTCACAAAATATTTAGCTATATACTTACATAAAAAATAAATAGTAAAATTACAATAAAGCTAATATTAAGGCTTCCGTGCGACAGACTTGATTTTTTTTGCCGTTTTTATAGATGCTACGGAACCCTTTATGTTATATACTTGGCCAAAGTCTATACTTATCTATAGACTACAAAGTCTATACTTGGCCAAAACAAACATATATACAAACTGTTTTTCGCATTTTTAACATTAAAGTATGGATAAAAACCGTAAAGTGGTTTACAACTGCCTACCAATATATAGTGTATAGTCCTAATAGTTTCGGAATAAAGTGACTGCGACATAAGGACATTACGAATATATACCTAATACATACATACTACCACGTATTTTTCCCTCGCACTTGGCCGAACTTTTTTCTAAATATTTGTAAGGATAATATACTATTTTAGAAATAGCGTTTCTCATATTTTGGCAATGTCCCAAAGGTATTCCTAAACAGTGTTTAGCATCTAACTTTTATTTAATCGTTACTAATATTATAAACGCGAATATTTGTGAGTATGTATGGATGTTTGTTACTTAAACTCGCCAAAGGCTGAACGGATTTTGACGAAATATGGCATACCAATAAGATTATCCGGATTAATACATAGGCTACGTTTAATTTCGGAAAAATGTACTGTTCCCGTGGGATAGACACTAACATAAGTTGAGCCGTGGGCGACAGCTAGTCTCAAGTAAATAACGTTTTGAAAATTTCTTTTTTTTATAAATTTTTATTGGTAATTTTTATCCTTAGCCATATGACTAGTTGAGATAAAGGATCTTATTTCTGATTTACAAAGTATTCATCGACTAGTACTCAGCGAAAAATACCCTCGTCAATATAACTGAACAAAATAATCGCAAGATTTGCGATAAGGTCTAAAAAGTGGCTAGGTGCGAGTCGGACTCGCTCATGAATAGTTCCGTAGTAGAAAGCATATATAATAAAAGAAAAGAAGGGGTATATAATAAACTAAATTAGGTATTCACTTAACGTACCGATTACCTACACCAAAATACAACTTTAATTTATCGCCATCAAAAATTACTATTACGGCGTTAAAGCGTAACAAACAAACTGTTTTTTCGCATTTTTAATATTAAAGTATGCATAAAAACCGTAAAGTGGTTCACATTTACCTACCAAGTGTATAGTCCTAATAGTTTCGGAATAAAGTGACTGAGACATACTTACGGACAGACTGACATTACGAATCTATACCTAATATATACATACCACGTATTTTTTCCTTGCGGGGTAGACAAAGCCTATATCTATAAAGGTCTAAAAGCCACGTTTAGCATGTTGGTGGGCGAATTACGAATCTACAAGGGTTCCGTTTTTAAGACACAGAACCCTAAAAATACATGTCAAATACAATGCGGCGACAACAATGAGAGTGAGTCAGACAAACATGAATTACCTATCGCATGTCAGCATTCATATGAAACGTTGACCTCAGGTAGGTCGGCCCCCACTCAATTACATCGATACACCCGCATTTTATTTGACAGATGACATTTATATCTTTGCTGTTGCGTATTATACTACCTAAATCCGTCAAGGGCCGGTGAGGTAACCGTGAATCATTAGGCCGGTGTCACGAATTCTGTTTGCGTGCAGAGTTTTTGATACATTGCTTTGTAAATTTATGTACCTATATGTTCTTTGATTGACAGTGATAAGCACGGCGTCATTAAGCCACATTAAGTCTTAAATGTGTTGTAGTGCCTTTTTTTTTACGTTATAACGTCTTATTAAGGGTACGCAGGTGTTCCGCCATACAAATTCTGTAGGGTGATGACTCCGTTGTTTGGTATCGTCTGTTTAAAGTTTTTAATTCTATCGATTTGTCTTGTCGTTATCTTTGCTTGTATGGAATCATAATTGTAAAATGATAAGTACTTTAAAAGTTATGAGTCTCAAAACATTCCGTTTCAACACGTAATTTTATCGCACCTTTGGGCACAATTAAATACCGGAAGGAGTATAAAGCTCTAAAACAAAATTCATACAAGCATACAAAATTAAATAACTTTACTTTTAATTAAAACATTAATTCTTCTTCTTCAACACTTTTTCCAAACGCATAGTCGTGAATTTTTAGACGCCCGTTTCAACAATTGCTTGCGCAAGTGTGCGATAAGTTGAATACGACACACTAGACTGTAGTTCCGATGTGCGTATAAATCGGTGTAAATAGTTCCGCACTGTTCATAACCGAGTCTATCCCTTTCTTAGCGAAATAGCACGCAAATTAGCCACGTGCGCAGACGAGTTCGAGTTCCGAACTAGCTCATCCTTAATCGGTGAACGCCGGCAGCATGCACGAAAAAGTGACACGTTCCGTGTTCAAGCGAGAGCGCGGAACAAGCTATAGAGACGCACGATCGGCCTAAGCATTCGGCTTGTGATGCATCTATCTCTCTTCCATCGTTATCACGTGAAATTAACGTCTGTTAACCGACTTTACAGACAAAAAAATTGTATTCTACTGACTTTGCTAAAAATGTAGGTATTTCCTATATCACTCGCAAGGAATTCTAACAAACAAAGAAGTTTTCAAGGCATTTGTATTTTATATTTATTTTTTAGCTCAATTAAGGCCCCGTTTACAAAGAGACGGCCCTTACGCAGTGCGTCTAGCGGCGAATTTTGTCAAAATTTAAAATCGTATGGCGATGTACTCGTATAGGACCGTTTACGAAATGCCGTTTTTGGTGTGTTAGCCACTAGCCGAATACCCAATGTATTCGGCAGCGTAATACTTCGGACGCGTACCTTCGGCATAGTGGATTATAACGCTAATAGTGATAGTATTGCATTTTCTTTACACTGCGTAAATTATGAGCGGAACTTGACGCATGTAAAGTTATATAAGGTAACTCGTTTCAACGAATCCGCTAAATATTAATGGCAATTTCGTCTCCAGCTCTCTCACTTTCTCGAAAAACCCGTTTGCCGTCTCTCCATGTTGCGGAGAGCTTTGAGGCAAATTCGCTAACGTGTAATTCCTGAGAAATCTTTGGGGTTACTGGTTAACCGGATCAATTATGCAAATGTATTCATATACCAAGGCGATGCGCCTCCTCATATACAAAGAGGAGGGCTATATTTAAGGCATATTTACAATGATTTAGTACAAACCTAAATTCAATCAGTTGATCGGTACTTAGAAATCATTTTTTGTATTTCTCTCATACAAAAATGTTCCACATCAATAGTCTGGACTCAGAACTTAGATTGCATCATTTTTTTTTTAATTTCTCTAATTTCTGTAGTCCACTGAAAAAGAATGTTATGGATAAAGACGCGATAGTTGTAGTCGCATTATCAGATCAATGAAATACTAGTATACAAACGTTACTTTGTGTATCCTGAAAATGCAGGAGTTTGCCTGATAACCTGATACGTAACTAGTTATCGTATAGCCTCTGATTTGCATACCTACTTGTGTAAATCAGACGACAGTACAATATTATGGAGTCATGAGCTATTTCAATGATGTAGTTGGAAGTTAATCCTAAATGTTGGAATCCTGATGGAATCTTTAACTAAACAAGATTAACAGATTGTACTCGGCGCATATTTGGCTCATTATGAAAAGTACTCTACAGAAGGTATAGCTATAAAAAAAGCTTATTAGGTTATGCTCTAATCAAAAACATTTTTTTTTGCAGGTAAGTGGCAACAACTTTTGTTCAACACTTCAAAATCGTGTACGTGAGAAAAGTGTAAGTAAAGACAATATTATATCAGTATAAACTTATACTTTCCTCTTTTTTGTATAAGTAAACTTTTAATAGTCCTGTATTTTATAATTGGATACATGAAATAATTGGGTGTTTCACATTGATACGTTTATTACTTTTTAATCGTTATATAATATGTTTAGAAAAATATGCGTTTCACACATGTTGATTAAGATTGTTTAAGATGACTCAGAAAGATACCTACCTGATTCTTAAAACTTTATTTTTAATTCTGGGAAACTCGTTCAGAAACAATGAGAAATTTGCTCTAAACTGACCACTAAAAGCTACTACAGATAAAGTAACGTAGTAGTAATAGTCATTGAGTGAAATTTTAGCTGTTTGATATTAGTACTGAAAATCACATACCTAAGTACCTACTTAACTGAAGCTGATAAATTTAAACGGTGAAAAAATTTTAAGCGAGCTGGATTGAACTTGTTACTTTAAGGCGTACAGACATAAGGTCGCAAGTTCAAATCCCGCCCGCTCGAAATTTCTTCACTATATTTTATTTCTTAATTTAATAAGAGTATATCAAAATAGCATTATGAATGCAAAATATAAACACTTAAAAATATACCCATTAATATTTATATCAATTTAACCTTGCTCTAAAAATGTTTTCCTAGTTAAAAGCATACGTTGCTTTACAAATAAACTTCTCCTAGGAAAACCGTCTGGTAAACAAACCGCACAAAATATTCTTTCAACTACAGCATCTGCTCAGTATTGCAAAATTCAGAATGTGTAAACACCGCAAATCTATGTGGTAAACACGGAATCAAGGACTACGGTATTCTCAATATTAACTTGTCTACTAAAAAACTTTTTTATCATATTAAAACTTTTCTTTCGCAAAACTTTTCTATCATATTAGTGTCTACTGTGATCTATGATGAAAGAAGAAATTTCATCGCGGTAGGTGAACCGCAATTTAAAATCCGATAAGCTGTGTGTAAAAAAGCATTTTTCGGCTGGATTCATTTGCTCCCTATAGGAGCATAAAACTGCTCGCGTCACATGGTGCCTAAAAACTCTTGGAAGTTACATAGAGGAACAGGTGATGCGTCCTGAATATATGAAAAACCAGTCACGTTCGGGTCACGAGTTTGGGAAAATCAAAATGAGGTAAAACCAACAAAAGTTGTTTGTTGTCGAAGCGTTGCAAAGAAAATGGTCGCCACGTTTATCTCCAGATCCGGTCATGTTGTAACCTCTTGAGAGACAAAAAATAGACAACACACAATAATCGGTGAAGTTATTGATGAACAAGAGGACTTGTCAGACAAGAGGACTCCAACCTTCGCATCACTCTACACCACGACAATGCTGGTTCTCACACTGCCCATATAACGAAAGAAATTTTAGAGCAACAACACATTCAATTATTTGACCATCCGCCGTAAAGCCCTCACCGAACCGTTTTTTTAATAGTATAAATTGTGTAATTATGTATAGTATAAATTGTTCGAAAAGAAATCAAAATAGTATCAACTAATTATTTTCTAGTTAGTTTATTAACAGCGGACGGCAGATGTACATACGGCGTAATGGATGTGAAACATGGACGCTATTAAAAAATGAAAGCAAAGGTTTGAAGCATTCGAGATATGGTGTTAGCGTTAAATGGAAAGTATAAGCTGGGTAGAAAGAGTGACTAATGAGGAGGTCTTGAAAAGGGTAGGATAAAAGAGACATATTGAAAGTTATTGAGAATAGAAGAGGGAAGATGGTAGGACACCTAATAAGACATGACAATTTGATCAAGAACATCATAAAAGGAAAGATAGAAGGTACAAGGGGACCGGGAAGGCCGAGACACCCTTTTATAAAACAAATAAAAGAAAAAATAAAGGTTACTTCTTATAGAAAAGTGAAGGAACCGGCGAAAGAAAGGGAGGAATGGAAAAAGCTCCACCACAAGAGCCCAGCTCTTAAATTGAATGAGGATGAATAATTTTCTGTCACTTTCTCGATTCCCGAAATTTACAGTGCACATCTCGTACTCAGGACGTTAAACCGTTGATCTCGACTATGACATAATCGGACAACAGTATAAGCAATAAAATATACAAAAAAGACAAATATTTTTGTATGGAATCTTTCACTTATTTCACCATTTTGACCTCATTCAAATGACATATGGAATTTAGATTTAACGTATCTTACGACTAATTTCCACGTTCTTCAGATATGTAACTATCTTGATTAATTTTCTCATTCCAACGACGCTGCCTTATTTACTTAGCATAATTGAATACGTTCAAATGTTTAGACAGAAATAGAAATGCTAACTGTTCTTCCTGTCTTAGTGGGTGCCTAATTAATGAAACAGATTTACATACAAAATTACTTTAAATTTACATAATATGTTCATACTTTTAATGTAAAATTTCATTATATGTGTTTTATTCAGTATATTTGCTTTTCCTTTTAAATATAATACCTAATTCTATATTTTTACCCTTTCGTTTTTGGTTGGATATCTAGACATTGGTAGCTCTTAATTATAATATAATAGGAATCTCTTTCTCGTCAATACCACAATAAATTGATATTACTTGTGTTGCATCTGTTAGCTGCGATATTTATTACTTAATTGTTTTTCAATAAAGATACTTTAGTTAACATAATGATATAATTAACTTTATGTATCCATCTTTGTTCTTCGTGACCCCACAAATTTTGATGTATGCGTTGCGTGTGGCGGCAACTCTATGTGCTGTCCGTGCAACATCGATTAAATATTTATTGCTATCATATTTTATGCAGCCAGTCTTCCTGCTAAATAAATGCGCAGTCATATCTTTGCTATATTTTATTCATGGATCTCTATAGGTACAGTACCTGTTACTTATGTTATTACACAGAGAATTTTATAAATTTGTGAATTACGGTATTTCTTGTAGCCTTATTTCATACTATATTCATATAATATATACCTTATGTCACTCGTTTATTAAACTTAAAAGTCAATTAATAACATCCGATACCAGTTACTAAATAGTTTTATGTGTATGTTTATGTGCAATAAATAATCTGTGAGTATTTAGGTAAAGGACATCCATTCATAAAATTAAATTCTTTAATGAGTTTGCATCAATTCTCGAAATATATAATTTACAACCGACGCTCGAAGCCGGGAACTCGAAAAAAATCCTCCATTCCTTACAAAATTCGACCGTTCGACCGACCAGGCTATTTGTATAAAAATATCGATAAATTATTTGCGGGCTGAGTCACCCCTTCAAGGGAATATACCTCACATACACACTATCACGTCTTTTTCCCATGCGGGATAGACAGAGCCTGGGTCTATGAGACCTAAAAGCCATTTTTAGCATGTTGGTGTGTGTAGGTGTAATCAAAAGATTGTTGGGTTGCTAGCCTACAAAAATTAAAATGCGTATGTGTATATGCATTTTAAGCATGTGGGTTACGTGGTAACTCGAACACGGTGATTCGAAGTCACGGTGGTGTAATGGTATCACACTTAGGGCGTAAACCTAAGGGACGTGGGTTCGAATCCTACCTGTGGCCGAGTTCTTTTTCATAACATATTTTCAATTTTAATACAGAATGTATTTATAAAACCTGACATCACTATCTGTTCGCTCCCAGTTCTCACCCATTTGCAATCGCTGCAAAATAATACTTATTTTCAAATAAATGGAACCATTACCGGCTTACGGGCCTATTTGTTAACATTTGTTCATTCAATGCGGATGTTATTTTTTGCATCCGTTTGGGACAGTATGTATTTTGTCCAAATGGCAATTAGTCTAATTCCTTAGTTATTTTATCAATAATAAATATGATTGAATGTGTCCGGAAAAGCTAAATCCTTATCTTTATCCTTACTAATATTATAAATGCGAAAGTGAGTTTGTTGGTTTGTTTGTTTGTTACGCTTTCACGCCGTAACTACTGAACCGTCATCATGAAATTTTGCATACAAGTTCTCTGGAGTACGTACAAGGACATAGACTACCTTTTATCCCGGGAAAAGTACTGTTCCCGAGGGATCGACATTGACGCGGGCGGAGCCGCGGGTGAAAGCTAGTTAGTAAATATAACAAAGTATTAATGTCAGCTCGAAAGATTTATTTCAGTTAAAAAATGCCAATGCTGGAAAAATATCTCCTTCATTAAATAGTTATTATGTATGGCCTCAGACTACTATCGACTTCTACAGTGTAATACGAAATGCTTCTATTCCATCTACCAAAGATTCTGCGTATGTTGGCTCATCAGATAAAACACCTCGGATAAATTTCACGAATCGTGCTTTAACGCATAAAACACAAATAATTTTATACCACCTATGGTAACAAAACAAGCTAAAATGATTAATCTAATGTAGATAGACTAGGTTTTTCTTGCGCCTGGTTGATTATAAATACTTACAAACAAGGAAAAAAAATAACTTGTAGGTAAATATATTTTTTTAAACAATATAAATATTATTTACATGCTAAGTTCCATGTGGTATAATATGTGATCGAAGCATGGCCCAGATGGCGTGCGCATTATAAGCGCTTACGCATGTAAAGCAACCCCAGGTTTGGTGCCCAGTGGGATGGGTGACCACGAATGGCACAAAAAGAAATCGTTCCTCCGTTCTTCTCAAAGCACGTTAAGCCGTTGATCTTGGTTGTCATGACTGGATGGCGGTCGTTAAGCTATGTCAGATGATTTTAGGCCGATTGAATAATCTGACGCCAGGTGAGCCACATACACGAAAAGCAAGCAAATTATTTACAAGTGCGATTTTGTCATAATACCTACATACTAAGTGACCATTCGCCATTTTACAGTTTAAACAAGTTGCGACTAACCGTTTGCAATTTGCATCCTCTTTGTGCGGATGCAGGTATCGGCAATGGGTTTATCTGCAGCTAGCTGGAGTTAGGTTTATTTTTATTGACGCCTCACGTTTTGCTCCAGCAGTTAGGGTCAAATGTTAAGTGCCATGGCAACTCTTTGACCTTAAGAAAACTACAAAATAATCCAAGCTAGAATGTAGTACTTGATGATCAGGATTGTTATTTATTTATTGAGTTTTCGACATTTCAAAAGTTCGTGATATTTTGGACGAAACGAATCGTTCAGCATGTAACGGGGTTACCTTGTAAACAGTATTTATTCCCATGATACTGAAAAGCAACAATCCTTTGTTAATTTCACGGTTTAAGACTCAGTTAAGATGAGACAAGAAGAATACCTGTAGATACTATAATAATTACGTGAAAAGAAGTACTAATTCAAATTCATTAACTTTTATTTAATAAAGGCCATTTGGGCACTTAATTGTCATATTTGACTGACAACAGAGAATTGCTGACGCCATTAATTATTGCCGATTCCAAAGCGGAATGCAGAAGAAAAGTGGAGAGGAAAGAAAAAGAATCGACGTCAATACACAATTTCGGTTTATCTTAAAAAGTAAACCTTATCATATGTAAGTAGAAGTGAAATTGTGTAAAAATCGAATGACACGTGAAAGTTCTGTTGAAAAATATCTGGAGTCGGATAATGGCTGTCGAAAAACAACCTGTATCCCCTTAAAAACAATCTTTATTACAATTCTTGATACACACAAAATACAGAAAAAACGGTGTACATTCAAAATCTACACGTTCCTGTTTTTAATGGGAAAGCTAATAAACTTTTTCGTTAAAGTAGACACACCCACAAAATTAGTACGTCACATAGTGGGTGTGTTTCCCAGATTGGTTTACGGACTACGACTACTTGAGTCATATATAATATTTTAAATTTAGTTTCCTCATTTATATCTGCTGTCTTCGGAAACTCTACATGCGTTGATGGACTTTGCTAGTCCTTTCTTTAGTTATTATTAACAAGCTGTTGCCCGCGGCTCCGCCCGCGTTAATGTCGTTCCCTAGGGAACAGTAGAAATGATAAAAATTCCATACAAACCCCTGCCCCTTTGCTTTTTCCCCTTAAGGGGGAATTTAATACATTTCACCTGCATAGATCTTTAGCCCTTAAGAGCCCGCCATATGCCAGGCGGCGTGGCGATACAAACGCGGATGTTTTAAACGCGTTGGCTACTTTGCATATTTTCGTTTTTTAGGAATATTCAAGGGTTATTCAAAAAAGAAAAACATATGATGGCTGCCTTATCTGTAATGCAATAATAATCAAAAGTTTCAAGGTTAATTTTAATGTATTTGGTGAATAATGCTAGATACCGAGTAAATTAGACGTGATTTGGAGGCAACTTTGTAATTTTTTTCTATCGAGAAAATTTAACGCAATCGTGTTTTTGAGTCATATAGTTACCAGAGTTAGTCCTGAACTTTGCTGCATTTTTATTTCAACTTGAGTATTTAATTATTATTGATATAACAGTCAATCTTGCAAAGCAGTGTGAGGTAGTATGGGCCCTTAAGGAGGGGATTTTGCCCATTTCACCTACACAGATATTTTTTTATTGTAATGGAGAATTCTTATTGTCATATTTCTAAGTAAATAAAAAAAATCCATACAAACTTTACCCCACCTATTCTACCCCTTCAAGGGGAAATTTCGACCATTTTAACTACACAGATCTTTTTCATTGTAATGTAAACATATGTACTTATTTTTATACTTCTATGTCCAGAAATGAAAAAATTTCCATACAATCCGCCCCCCCCCCCCCCCCCCCCCTTTATCCCTTAAGGGGGAAATTTTGTACATTTTACCTACACAGATCTTTTTTAATTGTAACCTAGAACGTATATACTTATTTTCATACCTCTAAGTCTAGAAATGGAAAAATTCCATACAAACTTTACCCCCTATTTACCCCTTCAAGTGAGAATGTTGTCTGGTTCACCTAAACAGATCTTTTTTAATTTTAATTGAGAACTTGCGTACCTACTTTCAAACTCCACAAAGTCCAGAAATGAGAAAATTCCATAAAACTTCAACCCCTTTGATTTTCTAAAAATCCTTTCTTAGTGCTCATTTACATCATAAAAAGAATCCCTGTGCCAAATTTCAGTTTCTGCGCACAGGAGTTTCGGCTGTGCGTTGATATATAAGTCAGGTTTGCCTTTGGCCCGCGGCTCCGCCCGCGTAAGTGTCGATTTCTCAGGAACAGTAGAATTACCCGGAATACATTAATTTATGACTTTCAATGAAACTTAATATTGAATTTCAATTGAATAACTTCAAAAAGGGAAAGTTTCATACTAACTTTGCATCCTCGTTATATCCCCTTAAGGGATGATTTTTGAGAAAAATATTTTACTCGTGTTTCATGCCTTTTAGTAAAGAACCTTCATGCTGAATTTCATTCGACTAACTTCAAAAATGGCAAAGTTTCATACTAACTTTGCAACCCGTTTTTCCCCCTAAGGAGATGAATTTCCAAAAATCCTTTCTTAGTGCTCCCCTACGTTATAAAAGGAACCCCTGTGCAAAATTTCAAGTTCCTAACCCTTATAGTTTAGGCCCTGCGTTGATATGTCAGTCAGTCAGTCAGCTTCTCCTTTTTTTTAGTATGGATTACTATGGATAGTATGGATAGGTATAATGCTGTCGTATAATGATGATGAATTGACGTTGGATTTTAATTTTCTTATGTCACTTATTATTTTATTTTATTTTTGCTATATATTTGCAGGCAAACTGTCTTGAGTTCATTCAAATGACGATAACTTTTTTTTGAGTGAACTGTGTTAAAACAAAGCAATTGGTGAAAGTTTGAAGTAAATCGGTTCAGTATTTTCGGAGATAATCGTGATCATACATACAGACAGACAGACAGACAGACAGACAGACAGACAGACAGACAGACAGACAGACAAGAAATTCCAAAAAATTTTTTTTGCTTTCTATTATTCTTTTTAAGTGTCCCTCTATCCATTTCAGTCAAAAATTCGAAATGTACAGACAAAATAATTTTACTGTTTTATTATATGTATAGATAAGTGTCCCTCTATCCATTTCAGTCAAAAATTCGAAATGTACAGACAAAATAATTTTACTGTTTTATTATATGTATAGATAAACACATGGGTTGCGTTTTGGTCGTCTTAAAAGAAAACGAGTACTTTTTAAAAGAAAATAATGTAAGATAATCTTTCGTGTAAAAAAATCGACTTTATACAAACTACTGAAAGGATTTTTATGACATTTACATGGGACGAAAGAAAGATTATATCCATTAAAATAAAATTTTAATGTTACAAATCGGTTGAGGCGTCTTCGAATAATCGGGGACACACATAAAAAACGATTTCTACGAATTAAAAACCTACTTCTTTTTTAAGGTCCATTAAAAGTGAATTGTTTACATAAAAGCTATAGTTACCTATATCTATATACTTTTATCGTTAATTCCAAATGTTTTGTAACAACAACTGACAAAGTCAGCTTTATGAATCAATTGGGGAAATGTTTAATTAAATTCTTTATTAATCTAACCTAATAGTATTAAAACAAAAAAATACTAACTATATTAATACTAAAAAAATCTAATTAAAGTTCCCCATGTGGCATAAAGCCAAGAATGATAGCTGCCCCCCGCTTGTTTAGGTAGGTATAGAGTGAGTAAACATATTCCAATTGATATGATTCAAGTTTGTATGAAAAATACCGTCTTTTGGGGCCAAATTATCGATGATAAGAACATGTCACAGCGTACTAATTCGTATGATTTAATTCATAAGAAACCAGGTGCTTATCGGTTACTAATATGCTTAAAGTTATGGCGTAATACATTTTACAGCACAACCATTGATTCACGACTGGGCTGATAAGATATGTCATGAATGAATGAAAACCCAAAGTGTAAGACCCAATGACGATAAATACCAAGAAAAATGGCAGGAAAATGATGGGTAGAGTTTACCCTGCTGAATAATTACATCACGTTAAATTTGATCATTGGATTCGATGACGGATTTATGCATCATCAAAATTTATTAATTAATTGTGAGATCGAAGAGTGTATATATAAAAAATATTTTTCATGGAGTCAATTTTTAATGCAAACTTAAAGAAATTCTATCAAATTCCAAATCTTACGTATATTAAAAGTACAAAGAAAATATAGGATGATAATCATCCATGTATCTGTGAAAATCAATACTTATATACCATAACTGGCGTGACAAAAGGATTTTTAAATGGTGACCATGCGCAGCGTTTTTTACTAGCATATTACCAGGGCGCTGGATGCCATCCACTTCCAACTGGTCCTTGGGGCCGGTGTCGCAGTAAGTCAATCACTTGTTGTTTACTGCACTTGTTGTTGCTGTTTACTGTCTTCTTCTTCTTTATGAGTCAAAATAGCTATATAATAAAATGCTTTAGCACTGTAGAATTTGGCGACCTTGACAGCACGATCATTTGCCTCATCAAGTCTTCTACAGTTCAGGAAGTAAGACAACTGGGGCAATTCATCAGATACATCGTCTGGACAGCGCCGCAGCTACACAAATCGAGGCTAAACCCCACTTAACCCGGTAATCTCGGCACGTTCAGCTCGAAGTCTATTTAGCGTCTTCCAGACTGGCCAGGAATGTTCACCACCCGGTGTTAGTTTCTCTGCAGGTGGAAAAATAGTAGGTGTTGGAGGGTTGAAATGTTTACTGATGTGAATATATTTCTACCTTTATTTTATACAGCAAGCGCCTTTACAAAAATTAAAAGGCAGGTAGGCATAATCTGTTGCATGTGAGATATCTATTATGACCCGAAATACATTTCATTATTGGAGACAACGAGCTTGAGACCGACTAAACAATTTACTATATTATGTTAACAACGAGACAAATATTAGGTAAAAATCATTTAAAAAATACGTTTTAGAAGCAGGCCTTTATCAAGGTCTAAGGTTCAATGATACAGCCTCGGAGCTAGCCTATAAACGTTAGACATAAACCTCCATGTCTCGTGTTTACCTTATATTCTATCGCAAGTTGGAGAATAATAGTCAATTACTAAGTAATTGGACCATTTGGAAATACCACTGGTTAGAAAATACAGAAGCCGTTATGACGTCTTAATTTATGTAAACATTTTAAAGTACAGTCATGAGCATTGATATTTAATAACATCGGTTCTTAAGTCAATGTGATAAGGTCTAAAATGGAAAACAACTGATATCGATGCTTGTGACTGTACAGTCAGGGACAGAGATACCTGACCAGATCCTCTACCTATATCTTGAATTTTCTCTTAAACTATAAATAATATTAACATGAAAATGTATATTAAGAAAGACTTAATTTTTTTTTACGTTTTAGCCGCTGTACTTCTCTGGTTAAAACAACAATTTTCAAGGCCTTCTGCCAGAGTTTCTATACCAGTAGCCTGTGGGAAAAATATAAGCGCCGTACCGACGGAGATCTGCGTGTTCAATACAACAACATCCTAAGGATGATGTTGGGGCTGTCTCGCAGATGCAGTGCATCAGGGATGTTTGCGGAGGCCAGGGTTGACGGGTTTCATGCCGTGATACGCAAAAAGGCGGCCTCCTTTTTGCAGTGTGTGCGAAACAGCAACAACACCATCCTAAGCATGTTAGCCTCACGCCCTGACTGTACCATATTGAGGCGCTGCATGCTGGTGGCTATAGGAGGTCGGATATAAAATAAAATTATAAATTTGTACTAATATAGGTGTTTAAGTCAAACTGTTACTAACATTATATGGGAAACCGAAATAAATGAATTATTATTATTATTTTCTTTACTATATACGTAGTTCTCAGCTTAAAGCTGGCTTTATTTCCGATATTTACGGGCTATTGCCAAGTAAAATCGTACTTTTTATACTATATTTTCAATGGGATCGGGTATTTCATCAGCCTGCATGAATTTCCGTACAGTTCTGCAAGTATTAAGTATGGCTGCTTTTTGCATATTGATATATGTGTATGGTGACAAATTTAATAGTTTTAAGCTGTGGCTAAGATGTTTTGGTATGACTCCGGTTGTTGATAGGACTATTGGTACTATGTATACTTTCTGTGATTTTCATATTCTAGTTACCTCTTCTTTTAATTCTGTGTACTTATTAACTTTTTCGGTAATGGTCTTTACAATATTGTGGGTGTTGGGTACAGCTACATCTATTATATAGGTTATTTTATTCATTTTATCCTGTAGAGTTATGTCGGGCCTATTGTAATGTACGGTTTTATCAGTGAGTATGGCTCGGTCATAGTAAAGTTTGTGCGTAGTGTTTTCTAATATTGGGCTTGGGATGTATTTGTAATATGGCTTTGGCGTATTAGGGAGAAGATTGTGTTTAATGGCAAGCTTTTGATGGACTATGTTTACTATCTGGTTGTGTCTGTGAGTGTAGTCGGATTATTATTAATTAACATAGACGCAATTATTTTTTTAAATCTATGTTAATTAAAATATTTATGTATATACATTTTCATTTTATTATTATTTATCGTTTAAGAGAAAATTCAAGATATAGGTAGAAGGCCTGGTCAGGTATCTCTGTCCCTGACTGTACGTAAATGGATAAAAGACACGGTAGATGTCTGACATATCAGTCAGCTTTATTCTTGCACCACCCTGAAAAGTAAAAACTAAAAGTTATTACTAGGAAATTAAATGGTATTAAAAGTTTGTGATACAGCTTTATAGAATTCGTCAGCATTATATAATTGCACTGTCATGGCATAGGCTAAACTGGACGATGCATGCAGTGTATATTTTGATTGTGTCAGCCTTTTACGTGCGACTTAATAAGTACACCATTATCATTCATAGCGTGCACTCTTATCGAATCAATATAATCAATAAAGTCTATCAATTTATAATTATCATCGAAAGTGTTAGGTTTAGAAATAGACCCTACACTACAAATACCTATCAAATTTCATGTCCAACTGTTGTAAACTGAAGATTTCCAGTATGATCGGATCAAGAATGTACTCGTAGAGTTAAGGATAGGTAGGTACCATTAATATTCATTATCATCGCAAGTGAACTTAAATGAAAAACGTAACATAGGAAAGGGTGTTTTTTTTTTTTTTAGATTGCACATGACAAATATCGCAAAGGGAATTAATACTTTTTATAAACAAAGTCGGGTTAAAGACGTTACCAAATAACAACATACAATTAAGTGGCCACTAATGATTATTATTGAATGCTTTTTTAGTTCAAAATTCAAAAATTTAAAATAATTTGCTTAAATAGGTAACTACCTATATAAGTTACATACCCTATTTAAGCAAATAAATTATTTTAAATTTCTGAATTTTGCTATCTATATTTGTTAACTAGCTGTTGCCCGCGGCTCCGCCCGCGTTAGTGTCGATCCCTCGGGAACAGTAGAAATTCCCGGAATCAAACATAACTTATGTCCTTCCTCAGGCCTCACATCTCCATACCAAATTTCATCCAAATCAGTTCAATGGTTGAAGCGTAAAAAAACGACAGACAGAGTTACTTTTTTATTTATAATATTAGTATTAGTATGGAAGTATGGATATTTTTTTTACTTCTAAGTCCAGAATTGAGAAAATTTCCATAAAACCTTTACCCTCCCATTTTACCCCTTTAGGAGTGAATTTTGTCCATTTCACCCACATATATGTTTTTTAATTGTAATCGAGAACTTACATTCCTATTTATTATCATACTTCATAGTCCAGAAATGAGAAAATTTCCAAACAAACTCCCTTCTGCGGGATTTTTTTCCAGTTGACCTACACAGATCTTTTTCAATTGTAATCGTGAATTTATTTACCTATTTTCATATTTCTAAGTCTAGAAATAAGTAAATTCCTATACAATCTTTACCCCGCTATTTTACCCGATCAGGGGAAAATATCGTCCATTTTACCTACACAGATATTTTTAATTGTAACCTAGAACTTATATACTTATTTTCATACGTCTAAGTCCAAAAATGAGAAAATTTCCATACAAAGTTTATACCACCCACCCACCCCCATTTTACGCCTTAAGGGGGGAATTTTGCAAATTTCATCTACCTACACACATCTTTTTTAATTTTAATCGAGAACTTATATACCTACTTTCATACTCCTAAGTCCAGAAATGAGAAAATTCCATATAAATTTTACCCCTTTAGAAGTTAATTTCTTAATATCCTTTCTCAGCGCTCACTCACATCATTAAAAGAACCCCTGTACCAAATTTCAAGTTTCTAGGCGCAGCAGTTTCGGTTGGTTTGCCGTTTGCCCGCGGCTACGCCGCCGCCGTTAGTGTCCATCCCTCAGGAACAGTTTGGACCCTTAAAGGGGTGTCTTAGTTCATCAATACGAACAACTTTTTCTATGGGACCAATGCTGGGAACTCAAAAAAAATTCGTCATTTCCATAAAAAAGAGTCCCGCCGCCCGGCCAGTTTGTATGGGAATGTCGAATTTTTTTTGAGTTCCCAGCATTGTTCCCATAGGAAAAGTTGTTCATTTTGATGGTCTGAGGCACCCCTTTAAGGGACCAAAACGATAAAAAATTCACCGTGTATATTTGCAGGCAAACTAATGCCTTTAGTTCATTCAAATGACGATAACTTTTTTTTTAATGAACCGATTTTGATGAAACAAACTTTAGATGTTTTGCTGAGTTAAAACAAAGCAATTGGTGAAAGTTTGAAGTAAATCGGTTCAGTATTTTCGGAGATAATCGTGATCATACATACAGACAGACAGACAGACAGACAGACAAGAAATTCGAAAAATTTTTTTTAGCTTTCTATTATTCTTTTTAAGTGTCCCTCTATCCATTTCAGTCAAAAATTCTAAATGTACAGACAAAATATTTTTACTGTTTTATTATATGTATAGATTATCAAGGCAACCTATCAAGTAGGGTGATACGCTTTCTAGTATTATATTATTATAGATTATTATTATTATAGAATTTGATACCAACTAAGCTTTATACAAAATGACTCAAATTAATTGAAGTCAAAATTATACATAATTTATTGTATTGTATCCTATGTTCACTTTCATTATTTAAAGCATTGTATATACAGCGTGATTGCAAACTCCCTGGAAATATTTTTATGTCAGAATAAAAATTCCTCATACTATATCGGAACCGCAAGAAAATAGGCAAAAAATGGGCCTCCCATAAAAATACAAATTTCTATGAAGTCTTTTTTTTTTAATAAATTACCTGTTTATCTTGCCGATGTATATCTTATTAGGGATTATGATACCGTAATTCAAATATTACCAGGAAGTTCGAATTCACCCTGCATAAATACCTTAGCCTGACAACATAAGACTATATAAAAAAATATAACCATATGTTAACATAAGTATAAGTTTCATAGGGGTGACAATAATAGATACTGAAACAGACGGATATTCAACTACAGTCGTTATTCTTACACCAATCTCCTATGCCAACTACCTACAGATAATTCAATATGTTAAGACAACCCTGTCCGATCCTTGAAGGGGTGATTTAGCCCGTCGATATGAACAACTTTTCCTATGGGATCAAAGCTGGGAACCCATTGGTCCCATTGGAAAAGTTGTTGGCAGTGTTTTCTTTACATATCGTATAAACGTAGGTAGTGAAATGCATTGAAGTAAGTAGCTTGAATCTAGTTGTGGTGTCTGGTCGTAAAGACCGCATTATCACCGCATCTGTAACTTCAATCCAGATGTATTTCCTACGTAACAAAGATTTAACGACTCTACACCAGCAGTCTAGTTAGCAGCCACTTCTGGTGTCTATGAATGATGATAATACTTGCCTCCGCTTTACAAATGGTCCTATAGACGTGGGGGTCGTGGGTTCGATTCCCACGGGGAGCATACTTTGTTTAGTTGTTTCCAGTTTGGTTAGGACATTGCAGGTTTGAATTTCCTGATTGTCTGAGAATAAAGATGATTCCGTACTTCGGAAGGCACGTTAAGCCGTTGGTCCCGGCTGCCAGTCTGGTAGTCGTTAAATATAATAATAATAAATTTATTTCAGATAACTTGATCCATAATAAATGTTAGTAATAATTGGCCTTGAAACTAAAGTTAGTAACACAAGACATAGATAACATACACAGCAAACAACACATAAAAAATAGCACACACCGCTGCCAGTACGATGTCTACACAACTGTATGCAGCCGTATCCACCGAGCTAGCATCGGCGAGTCCCACCGATCTGCCAACGCGCGCAGGATAGTGTTGGGGCTGTCGTGCATGCGCCTGAGGTGTGAAGCACTTCGTTTGCGCATGATCGCGGCGAAGCCATCTTATCTATATGAGCCTCCGCAAACATGGCAGTTAAAGGAACCACGTCAAAGGCCTTGGCCTTTGGCGGTTCCGAAGAACTCTGACACCAGGGTATGCATGGTCGATTGACCGTGACACCTACTCGAAATGATGATGATAATACTTGCAATTGCATCGTCGCTCTTGTATTCTTAAAATTTTCTGTCTGGGTTTTTACTTCCTAGCCTATTGTGTTGGAAGTATCCGACTGGTCAGAGGTGGCACAGAATAGGGAAGAATGGCGCACTTTAATGTCGGAGGCCAAGATCCACTTCGGGTCGCTGAGCCAGCGAAGTAAGTAAGTAAGTAAGCCAATTGTGTTCGACTGCTGGGTAAAGGCCACCTCTCTTTCTTTCAATTGATCTCCACCCTTGGTATTTTCCACCCAACGCTTGTCTGGGTTACATGTCTATAATAACCTTATTACATTTACTAAACAATTGTTTTGTATGTAGATTAGGTGACCTCCTGTTATTATTGTTACATCACAACAATTTCTGCATTATATAAAAACTATTATTGCCTTACTGCATCTAATGGCCTCGTCAATTTGAAAATTACAAGTCATTATAAACATAGTGAAAGTTATCGTACTACTTAGGTATATGTATAATTACATACAAATTGGAACAAATCGGAAACATCAATACAAGTGAATAAGAATAAGAATATTTTATTTGTGAGTCACAGGTAACATTTACAAAAACAGTCAGATGGTGGTAACATTTAAAAGTATCACTATGCTCTGTCTTTTAGGACTTACAAATATTATTATCACACATTTATTATCGTCTGGATTAATTACAAATGTCAGTTCAAGTAAGCATTAAAAATATTGATGTTAAAAAATAATATAATAATAATATATAAACATTACAATTCTAATTTGTCACTTAAAAAGTCAGACACTGCATAATATTTTTTATTTAATAGAAGAGAAGTCAAATGGATATTGCTTTTTGTGAAATCTTCATCGGCATATCCACTAAGGCATATCTACAAAAAGACGTTTCCAATTCCACTGCTGGACATGTACAATATATTTTCAACCTATACAGGCCTACAGATAAAATAACGTTTCGCTACCACGTAAGTGGATGAGTCAGTAGAAAGCTATGCCAAAATCATTACGGCAAACATCGGCCATCACTTCTGTGTTACTCCCATTTAAAGAGCATCTCAGGTGAACTGGGCCAATAACCTGTTTTCACGACTAAAAAATAAGTCTATTGTATTGTATATTAGTTGACTTATTCCACAATAACTTCTAAACGCCTCAACGGGTTTGAACGTATGTATCGCATCTATCCTTACACCTCCCGAGTGACTTAGCTAAAAAGTTTAGCAGGGCAGTGCTTTTATTTTTCTTTGAAAAACCGTATTCCTTTTATATCACCGATCTGTGGTGTGATAACTACTGAATTTTAAAATACAAAAGGTGATTTTTCAAAATATATTTTCAAACGTTTGTATAAAAATGTTCGGCCGCCCTGTCAATTTGTATAGGAACATCAAAAAATATTTTGACTTCCCAGCATTATATATATGTTTGTGTATTGTGTTATAAAACTACAATTTAAATTTTAATTTTAAGATAATTACTATGATTTTGAAACAAAATAGTGATATACGTTAGTATTTCTTATGATTAAAACTTTATATATAACATTTTAATTTATATTTAATAGACGAAAATGACCTTTTGTCTACGTTGTGAAAATAAAATATAATACGCCTTCGACAGCAAAGGGCAACGGCTGCTCAACTGCATTGAGACTGAATATTTTATAACTGAAGTCAGACATAGAATGTCATTTTATAAAGTACCTACTAAAATACAATGCACCTTGAAAGCACTTGACGTGTGTATCACCGATACAAAGTACTGTCTTGTTTTAGTTATTATATTTTTAGATAACTACGTTATATGCAATCATACAATAGAAATGTTTGTATATTTGAATATAAGTAGCAAAATAATATAGTTCATATCTTATTTCAACCTTATTCGTCAAATTTGTATAAAGATTAAGCTAGGTCATGGTCTATTTGTTTATTCGTGATTGAGTATCAAACATCAAAACTAAAATCTACTAATACTTCGTATAAGTATCGTCTCAGCTTACAGATTTTCCAATATATCCTTATACTTATTATTATTTTTTAATTTAATATTATAAATGCGAAAGTAAGTTTGTTTGTTACGCTTTCATGCCGTAACTACTGAACCGATCATCATGAAATTTTGCATACATCTGGAGAAGGACGTAGGCTTTCATCCCGGGAAAAAGTACTATTCCCGAGGAATTGACATTGACGCCCGCGGAGCCGCGGGCGAAAGCTAGTAGGTTTATGAAGATTATTTCTCAAATAAAATTAATACCTTTATGTATTTGAGTTTTCAGAGTTATGCCCTGACCTTCATCGTGTAACAAAATGTTATCATACCAAACACAATAGATATTCATATGAATTCAGTTGATACGGTTACGTGTACCTACGTGGTTTTGTTGGATTACTATGTAGTACCCGGCAGGCGCTTGCCATTCGTTTCATCATTTTGCACTGTGAGCTGTGCTGTGAGTAATCACTACGCATCTTGTTTAAGCGGAAGCACTCACATGGGAATTACGAGCGGAGTTACAGTTGTTTTTTTACATAGAAGTAGAGAGACGCAATTTTTTATAAAATCTATGTTTTTTTATATCAAAATTTATCGCAGACATAATACTTTGTATACACCATAAAATCTAAAGATAACGATGTAACATCACTTAAGTAACATTAAAGCAAATAGAATTTGCTTTAATCATTTAATATCAATAACTTCATAATATTACACTCTTGTAATATTTAATTTAAGGTGAGTATTCATCCCCGGTATTCGTATCCCAATAAATTATATTTATTATCTTTTCTTTACTCATCCTATTTCTATGCTTAAGTCATCCCATGCCTGATTTTTAATAAATCCATATCCATACTATAATTTTAAATGCGAAAGTGAGTTAGTTTGTTTGTTACGCTTTCACGCCGTTATTACTGACACGATCATCATGAAATTTTGCATACTCGATGTCTGGGATACGAAAAAGGACATAGGGTATATTTAGTCCCAGGCACATAGAGACCAAGACTGTACTGAGTTTCTTTCGGCGTATTCTTCTCAGCAGTGGTCATTCCGAAACGCTAGTAGTTTTTCGATTTTACAAACATAAAAGAAATAAAAATAAACAACAGAAACGTATGACGTTCTAAAAGCGATACATGTATCCTACTTTGAATAAAAATTATAAATTTTCATTTTCATTTCCAGGAAAAATAACTGTTGCCAAACATTGACGCGAGCGGAGCCGCGGGCAAAAGTTAGTAGCTAATGTTTTTAACCAACGTTCATAAAATGAGGTTTTCAATTTAAACTTCAAAGATTTTATGCACTAATACAACTATTTAAAATTAGGAAGGTAGTCTGTTTTTTAATTCAATGAATATAATTTCTGTGGTATTTTATGACTACGGTTGTTAATCGACAAGGAGTTTATTTTTATTAATCTTGGGTAAATATATTTATTTAGCTGGGGTTTTGGTTATATCTTGACAGAATTTTGTCAAAATAATTTATCATTGTACAAGATCAAAACTATAGGGCGAACTGAAAGACTGGTTGGAATTTATTTTGGTACTTGTGTAAGCCACAAAATATGTTTCGTGAAGATAGCAGGCTTTTTATAAAGGCTTATATTACTAAAACTTTTAAGTAAGTAATAAAAATAATAAAGTTTGTTTAAGGATGAGTCAGGAATATAAAATACCATAACCAAGGATTAGAAAAGAAAGGTTGAGTTAGGAATTAAATTTTGGGATGAGTCAAGAATTGAGAGCCCTTCATATGAGAACGAATGGGATGAATACGGAATAACTAAATTTGATAATGGTAATAATTATGGATAACATCTGATCGTGTATGATTAGAAAAAGAATTTCATTAGTGTAGCGCCGCAGTCACAAAGATCATATTTCAAGAAACCCCATCTAGCTTGATCTATTAGAGTAATAGGACTTTCAAAGTCCAGTAGGTATCTGGAAAATATCTTCATTTAAGTTACTTACGCCGGAGTATATAGAATATTAAGAGCACCTAAACTAAAAACGTTCTTAGAACTCGTTCTGTCACTAACTAGCCAAATCCTTAGCAAGATAAACACAGCACGAGACTTAAAAGAAAAAACGTAGAATGTGCCAGCTGTTTCTCATCCCGCGCAGATTTTAAAAGCCGATAGAGGAATTGATCTAAAATCTGCGGAAACATGTCAATAGGGACGCGGCTAACAACCCATCACTATTTTGATACCGTTTTCCATATACACGTGGATGGCGTGTGACATGAAATAAGGTCTTAAGGACCTAGGCCAAAGAATATTATACTACGCGAACCTAGGCTCTGTCTGCCCCGCAAGGGGAAAAAGACGTAATACGATGTATATATGTATGTATGTATGTAATGCATCCCCTTAACTTTTGAACTATGATTTTACAGTTCACACAATAGTAAACAATCAAAGTGCAAAGAACGTAGTTCAGTCCCAAGGTTGTATTAGTCAGACAAACTATGATTATGTTATCGTTATTCTGTTTTATGATTACCTTCTGATCGCTTTGTTTTAAATATCATAAAATCTATACTGCTAATCGTTGTTTTATGTAATAAAATGTTTTGTGAAGGACAACAATTATCAAAAATATATTGCTGGTTTCAAAATTGCCAACAATAGGTGTATGTACACGAAAAGCTAAAAGCAAACAGTTAACCAATAGCGAAGGTCAATTTAATGTGTATTTCGTATGTCAACCTATTTTGTATAATGCCTCTCCAGTGCATTTACGCTTATATACAAGGTATTATTCCCAAAGTACTCCATTGCATTGTTCTCAAAATATTTACAACTCATACATAATTTCCCAATTTTACTCCACGGAATTATCCTGATAATTTTCTTCCCATTTTGCTCCATAGATATTTCGAATCATTCTCAAAATACAATGGAGTAGTTATACCTATTTGATATCAATTCTCAAACTGCTCCATTAAAATGATTATAAATTGGGTACAATCAGTTAAAAAAAATCTTGAGCACTCTGTGTGTGACAATATCGTACATTTATTTATTTTTTAAATAAATGGTTGCAAGTCTTTTGCACCTGACTGTACACATGCAAGCTTTTGGAGTAAAATTTTACATAAATACAAGTATTTTTATTAAAATTGGGTGGAGTACTTTAAGAAAATTTTATAATTATCGTGGAGTAGAATTGAACTTAATATAAATTTATTTTTTTTGCATGGAATGCTTAGGAACTTTTTACGGAGTACTTTGGGAATAGTTCTCATTTTTATAGCAAGTATCTTTATACATAAACAATACAAATTGTGTTTCCAACTGAAACTAGGCAAGGATTGATTTCAAAACAATTATTCAATAACTAAATTTAGTCTAATCAATTAAAGTAAATTTGGTACATGGATTGGTTTGAAATTTTATATCCATAGTAAGTGCATACTCGTAAATAATTTTGACATAAAATGCATAATTGTAAAACTATTGAAAGTAGAGAAAATATTCATGTAATATATTAAATACGATCGCAACTTTTTTTAAATACTTTTATGTCCTTATTAAATTAAGAAATAAATTACTTATGGTAAAAAAAATCATGCGGGTGGGGCTTAAACCAGCGATAAGAAATAAGAATATATTAAAATAGCATTGTGAATGCAATATAAAACACATATAAAAATAGTTTTATGCCATTTTTATTCTTTATGTCATAGTATATGGATTAGACAATGTCTACCTATATATGTATAAAAGTTATTATCTCTTGCTATTTCGCTTCAGAACTCCAAAAGCTTTAACAGTGGCAGACGTTGTCTATAAAAATCTATGATCTATAATCTGCTATAGGTTGGCAATTGCGAATGTAATTGAGTTATAAAGACAAATAAAAATTAAGTATTTGATATTTCAATAATTTAAAAATAACAATTATACACAAAACAATTCATTGTTTCATTTTATTCTTAAGTTGTTAAAAAGCAATCAAACAGTACAGAAATACTTTGGTTTCTGTTAACGGCATTTGGGTTTCGTGCAGATGAATCGAAAATGCATTTGCTGGCACAAACAAGGCACAAATATGTACTCGAAGGTCGCAAACAGTTAACAAATTCAGCATATGAATATCATCTAATCTATCACAGAATGAAATATACCATGGCGCATAACACACTGCTCCACGGACCGCCGTGCTGGCCGGCTTGCAAATTTTTCACACAAATCAAGATTTTGTGATAAAGTTAAAATCCGCGCACCGTGTGTTATCCGCAATTAACCCTAGTTTTTCATGTGTGTATGTGCTGCCATACCGTCAAAATATTCATGCTGCTTCTTAAGGCATCTGACGTAGATTCCTGCCATCTCAAGATGGAAGCCTAAGAAATGCTAGCTTGTTTTTGTTAAGGATGAAATGCGTGCCAATGGTCTTACACCTAGGGATACTACAGAGCGTGTGAAATGGAGAAGTAATAGTTGAAATGCGGACCCCGAGCTCAGAAGAACTCCAACAGAGGATGCAACCAGGAATTTGCTCAAATGAGAGAGAGAGAGAGAGAGAGTGACCGAGTGATCTCAAGATGGCAGCCGGGACCGTCGGCTTAAAATGCCACATATTCATTTGGCCACTTGTAGTCATGAATCCAAGGAGTAACCACGCCCTAGCTAAAGTACATGCGTTTGCGTAAGCACTTATTTATGAAGCTTGCGCTTATTGGGACATCGAGCTCCTGGTGGTTATTTTGGATGATTATAAGCCTTATTACGTTGAAAATGTCGTACTTGACTAGTTTTTGCTTAGGTAAGTACGACACTTTAAACATGGGTAAGTACATCAGGATCCCTTGGACCTGTTTCCCAACGGATGCCCGATAATAAGTTATATTCTATAATAAGTAATTATCTACCCTAATCCTAACTCATATTACAAATGCGAACGTTAGTTAGTTTGTTTGTGACGCCTTCACGCCCTATCTACTGAACCGGTCGTCATGAAATATTGCATACCCGTTATCTGGGGTACGGAGAAGGATGTAGGGTACATTTTATCCCGGGGAAAAGTACTATTTCCGAGGGGTCGACATTGACGCGAGCGGAGACGCGGTTGAAAGCTAGTTATATATTTAAATTCGACTTATATTTGAAAACTGAAAATATCCTTAATTATATTAACAGTTTCCCCCGACTTTATCCGTGTAATTTAGCCTGTCTGTTTATTCTGATGTGTCAGCTATAACATTCATCATTTCGAGTAGGTGTCACGGTCAATCGACCATGCACACCCTGGTGTAAGAGTTCTTCGGAACCGCCTCTCGGCCTCTGACGTGGTTCCTTTAACGACAACCAGATGGCAGCCGGGACCACCGGCTTAACGTGCCTTCCGAAGCACGGAATTATCTTTATTATCAGACAATCAGGTGATTCAAGCCTGCAATGTCCTAACCAAACTGGAAACAACTAAACAAAGTATGCTTCCGGTGGGAATCGAACCCACGACCCCCGGGTCAACAGGCAAACGCCTTAACCACTGGACCACGGAGGCTGCTATAACATTGTAAAGTTTCCATCCAGTACTAACTCTTACTACGTAAAGGAGTAACAAACATCTTCACATCAATACAAACTTTAATATTTTTGATATTACTAAGATAAGATGTAAATTTCTCTCTTTTAGGACAATCTATCTGATTTCAACTGCAATAACTAGTAATAAATTACGTCATAACAATTGGTCGTATAATAAGCATAATAATTTGTTTACTCTGTATGTAAGAAAATAAATATTGCTAAGGTATTGAGTACCATGATTCATTCTCTTTATCATAATTTAGTCTATGTTTAAACAACTGTTGTAACATGAACAATTAATTTGAGTCATTAAAATTTGCTCGAGTAAGACGACAGCAGCATACAACGTGCAAATTTACAAATGATCAAAAAAATCCCTTCAAGGGGTGTATCAACCCATCAAAATGAACAACTTTTGCTATGGACCCAAAGCTGGCAACTTAAAAAAATATTTGCAACCTGTGAAACTGTTGACTTTTTTTCGAAAAGTTGTTCATTTTTAATGTTCAAGGAAATGCCAGTGGTAAATTCTCATCTGCCGTGCCCCTTGATATGGATTTATTTTTCGTGCATACCTTCCAACTGTACTTTTGTCACATTTTCGATGAAATAAAGAAACTAAACTTTTAAACTCAACCATGTCGATATTTCAAAACTAATATAAAATGTGTTGAGTTCATTTATTTTATCTCTATAACCATAGATTTATTATTAATAATAATAATAATAATAATAATATAGCCTTTATTTCATGCAGTAAATAGGTATACTATTACAATTTGTTTTACTAGATTAATATAAAAGTTTATGAAAAATTTAAAGCGCTAAATCAGTTTCGCTGCATGCTGCTAATTGCAAAAGGCCTCCCCCAATTTTTCCCATATTTTTCTATCCCAAGTCTTTCTCCACCATTGGCTGGTATATTTCGAGATATCATCTTTCCATCTCGTTCTTGGTCTACCCTTTATTGAGATTGATTTATTATTAGATAGATATTAATTTTGAAATATTTTAAATTAAATAAATTTACGTATTTTGAAGAAAATATAACATAGTACCCAGTACAATAAAATAATATCCTTTTTATTCATAACCCGCTTTCTTTGGCAGTGAATTTTAAAAAAAGAAGATTCAAAAACCATGGTTCCAATCCCTACTCATACCTTGCTCACCCATGATGCGCTTTGACGCTTACTCACAATCAAGTTATTTTTATCATCAGCTCATTAGATCTTCAGTATTTATTACAAGGTCATTGATACTTATACTAATAAAAAGTATTGTTCGTCTGTAGCAGCTATGATTTTAATAGATGTTGCCAGTCATTATTCTATGACATCATGGAGCTTTACTATGTTTTATTGAAAGTGATTTTCATCTTCAATTGTCAACGACCTTCATTTCTCGTATATAAAAAACCGCAGTCCATTTTTGCTGTAGACATATTTCATTAATAGTTAAAATAAACGTATATTGATACGTATATTTGTTGCAAAACTTCCAAAATGTTAGTAGAGGCTATTTAATTTTTTACACAAAACTTACCGTTTAGCAAAGCTTTGAATGTATAACCTTTCTTGTGTGATACTAGTTGCGTAAAAAAATATTATTCGAAATTAAATAGCGTTTTCATATTGACGAATCTGAAAACAAATACCATCTACGTATCCGAACGTATCCACTGCTATATCCACAGCTGCTGTGATGCGTTAGCTTTTTTTTTAATTGACTATGTAGCAAGCTCCAAGTGAGATTTCGCTACTTCACCGGGCGTTTGAGGCGAGGGCAGAGTGCCCTCAACCTTTAATATGATGCGTTAGAGCTTGAGGTCCACCATATATAACAGCTTGAATATTCTTAGGGTTCCGTATCTCAAATGGTAAAAAGGAACCTTTACAGGATAACTCAGTTGTTCGTCTGTTTGACAATGCCATATTTCTCAAGAATGCGTTGATGTATCACGTGGAAATTAATATACCATTGAAATATATTGTCGATGAAACAAAATAATTAATTTAGCTTTGACTATGATTTATAAGTTCCAATCTTTGTAAAATTAATAATAAATGTTTTTAAGAAGTGTGTCAGCCTTGAGGGTAAAAATATCCCGCAGCATGACCTTATTCCCATCGTCGTATGACAGTGACAGTAACCTTCCCAACGGCACAAGCTGCAATCCAGTCAGGTAGGAAGCGAACCGGCTCGGATTCTCGTCGCGGAGAGATGATGTACTATTAAAATTCTTGAACAAGTCTGCAACACTATAAAAAGAAAACAAACCGGCTTAATCAATTCAGGACCATAACAAGCCTTTTTTAAAAAGTATGTCACTTGTCAGGATTCTAACAATACGCCATGCCATATGTCCAAATTTTTTCATGCATTTCGAAGTTATGTTGGAATATTAAAACATACATAAAAACATACTTACATGAACCTCGAAAAACAAAACACCACTTTTTGGCAGCTGTGTAAAAAGTTGAGAAATTATACTGGTAAAACCAATTTAAAATGACAATGGACGCGCTCACCAGTCTGAAATTACTTTGATACAAAGGAAATAATTAATTAAACTGATATTGAGATTGATGTATTCCTGTTAACATCTCTACCACTGGTTCACGTTAGCTTTTCTTTTTTCGAAAGATACTGGATTATACCTTATAATCCAAAGTCGGATATGATTTTTAAGCAGCCTAGATAAATTTAACTGAAACATTACCGTATTGACGCCATTTACCAGTCTCTGTTTTAAAAACCCACCTATGAACTATTTCGGTGAGTCACCAATATACTACGCACGTAAAATTTTCTGGAAAAATCAACGAACATCTCATAATAATCTTATCAAATCCGGCTCGATTGTACCTGAGATACTTACAGACAAATTACCAGCAGAGGACTTCAGCTAATACTACCTATGCATTGATCGATGAAAATCAATACTAATAATAAATCTGTAAGGGTCGCTCACGGATTAGGTTACTTTGTTTTCAGAGATATCGTGTTTATAAGCTCTATACATGATACTGAAACTAAATTAAGGACTTTAAGATTTTTTTTTCTGTATGTATGTATATATGTATGTTCTACATAACTCTTAAACGAATTAACTGAATTTTATGAAACTTGGTAGATACACATTTAGGCGTACAGGATACAGGATAGGCTACTTATTTTTTTTCTCTTGCCATGATAAGACGTGGCCCCCATACAAACGTACCATAAAATGTACGCGAACAAAGTCGCGGGCACTGCTAGTACATAATTAAAATATATCGCTTTGTGATTTTACATCAGTAAAATCACAAAGCGATATATTTTTATATTTTACATCAGTAAAATCACAAAGCGATATATTTTTATTAATAAATAAATAAATATATACGGACAAATCACACAGATTGAGCTAGCCCCAAAGTAAGTTAGAGACTTCTATTATGGGATACTAACTCAACTAACTTCATATAACATTTATTATATTTATATATATAGCTATTTTGACTCGAAAAGAAGAAGAAGAACTCAACGATACTATATTTTATAGCAAATACATATATAGATACACATCCAAGACCCAGGCCAATCTGAAAAAGATCATTTTCCATCTTGACCTGGCCGGGGATCGAACCCGGGCACTCTCATGTCGCAGGCTGGCGTGTTGACCGCTGCGCCACGGAGTTAGCCAAGTTAATTTCCATTTCGTTGATTTACTTTTAAAAATAAAACTTTAATAAGGACAGGGCCCTGTGGTGGACTGAAGAAGAGGCCTTTAACCCATCAAAATAAAAATTAAATTGTCCAGACGTATAACTCAAAGTTTATAAAACCAGATTGCATTCGGTTGATTGAAACTGGGTTACATATTGTTAATTGTCATGACCTGTTTTACTTCCACGGATGTCCAACTATAAGGCACGCACACCTCTTTACAAAGTATAATGTATGTACGAACATTTGCGTACGCTGGCGTACTTAGTCACGGCTGTTATCTTAGTAGGACGAACAAACTGTTTCCCATTATGTTGCACTAGTCTATATGCGCTAGTGTTGAATAATCATTCTTAATGATAAACTTAGACATCTTTTACTTCGTAGAGAACCAAACTTCGCTGACTTTGTTGATGAACTTCCAAAAAAATTGATGTTTGATTCGACCCGTGTGTATGTAATATTGTCAGAATTACACAGTTTTTGAAGAATAATTTAAAAACAATTAAGCCAGCTTCAAAACTATATTTTAATGAGTGATACACACTAAATTGTCTATCTCAAAAATTACTGAACCTATTTACTAAATTATACTCAATCGACTTACGCTTAAATTGCAAAAAATACTATTTTAGTTTCACTCTAATGGAATATCTCTAACGGTAAGACCTATTCCGTTTAGAGTACAGTGCAAGTTGTATCGAAATCAGTTTAGTTGTTTTTAATATATAGAGTTAGCTGCGTATCAGTCACTAAATTACAATTTAGAAGTCGGTATATTTGTTTTTTTTAAATATTTTTTTATGAAATCTGTTGTGAAAATTGCCTAAGAGCAAAGAAGCAAACCTGCTGCTATTCAAGTACAGACTTGAATCGCAGCAGGGTTGTTTCTTTGTTTTTTTTCTTATAAAAGAAATTCTCTGAAAGAATAGTCCATAGTTAAACAAACCAAACAACTCGTAATGGAAACTATAATACTTAGATCCTTAGTTTTTCTTTTTTTTTGTTGTTTATCTATATCACATCTTTCTTTTCTTGATGTTATAACTGACTTTCGATCGACACTATGTGTTCTCGTATTTACTATCATAAGCTTTAAATAATTATAAACTTTCGCCTGATTTAACAAAAGCTATAATATTTTGTCGACAGTCCTCATAACTGCCTAAGATTTTTCTTATTTATAATGTGCGTAAGAACACTCATAAATCCCGTCTTTTTCCGCCTAATAACTATAGCAATTGGACAAACCAATAATTTTAATTATCAGACAGATGACGTAAGCGGCGCGGAACGAAAGGGGTCTGATTTCCGTTATAAAGTATCACAATTAATTCTGCGCGACTCTGTTATCTGTAACGACCAGTTCACACATTGCCATTGGGGTTTTTACTGCACTTATTTTAAAAGTATTTCCATGTGCATTTCCGTTTACGACCTAATTCTGAATTTTGACCTTTCTAGTTTAGCCTTGTTTCTGATTATTCTTTCTTATCCTTCTCTCACATAAAAAATAAGTAACTCTTTAATATTTTCTTCTATGTATTTTCACAATGTACTCCTACTACACACACACCTAAATCTAACTGTAAAATCACAAATGCTCACTTCAGAACAAAGCAAGATATGCAGAATTTATAGGCACCGAATAATTGCAGAATATTTACTTATATTTTTCTAGCTAAGCTAAAGTAAAACAGGTTTGGAAGTGGACTTCCAGATGGAATTGGGCTGAGCTGTTACTCATCCTCGTTCTTAATCATACAATGTGTACAAATATTTAAGTGCCTGTATTGCTATAATTTAATGTAATACACTTAGTTTTTCTTTCCAAAAGAAAGCATTATTATGTGTAAAAATGCCTACTTTCGGAAAGAAAAACTAACTACTCCTAGAAACGTACTTCTTAGATTCTAATTCGGATGACATACACGGAATTACCTATAGTATTCCTATCTTAACAATTTAAAATTTGGATCTTAACAATTTAAAATCAAGGAAGAAGCAATTCTATTTGTATTTACTTTAGAATTTAGAGAAAAGCCCATAAATCCAAGCCCATTTCTACAACGCTTAGTACGTTTATGTTTATAACTATTAACCACAGTTATTAAAGTAGCCTAATAATGTCTCGTACATTACAGTGATTATTAATGTAGTCTTCGTAGGAACTACAAATAGGCCAGAATATTATTTTAACGTTTATTTTAAACCAGATGACAAAGCAAACATCAGACTATTGATCAGTAAGATCTTTTGGATACATATAAATTTAATTTAATATTTGAACGATAAATAACATATTCCCTTGGAACAGAAGTTTTTTTCTGTGTATCCTAAGTCCTCCACACAGTTACCCCATGAAATTTTTATTTTCAGCGATACTGTATTTTCAATAATTTTCCTAGAATTCAAAGTTTGATGACTACACACGGTGAAATTTTGATCGTTATGGAACCTTAAAGGGGTGATTCCGCCTGTTGATATAAACAACTTTTCCTATGGGACCAATGCTGGAAACTCATTTTTTTTTTTGACGTTCCCATACGAATTGACCAGGCGGCCGAAATTTTATTGTATGGAACTGTCCATTTTTTTTTAGGTCCCAGCATTGGTCCCATAGGAAAAGTTGTTCATATCGATGGGCTGAATCACCCTTTTGAGGGTCCAGAACGATTAAAATTTCACCGTGTATGTTCAGTAGTTAGAAGTTGAAAGCGTTTCGCCCTTTAACAAACAAATATACATATTACTATTGCATTTATATTAATAGTTAGAATAAAAGTAATTAAAAGAGAATATTAGTGTTATTTTACATATTTATTCAGACATACATCTACACATAATAATATAGACTAGTAATACTTATATTGATAGTAATTTCAGCTGCCAATCAACCATAAAAAATATTTATCTACAATCATTCAATTCTTATATAACCGTACTTGATACTGATTTGGTATACATTTTAATTACTTTCTATCAAATTTAGCCATGAACTGATAAGTACATAAAAAATCAAATGTTATATAAGAGTGGCTCTGTTATCTGTAGACTTCGCGTGTCATCACGACAATTCCGCCATTTCAAAAAATTTCGTAAAGCTGAACCGACAAATCAAATCATAGGTCATTCAACTTGTCCACAAAATTTTACGAGAATCGATTGAGAAATGCGACCTGAAGATAAGAACAGCCGGGTATCGGTACATTACAGATGGACACAGGAAAATTTTTTTGCTCAGCTGAAGTAGAAACGTTTTGCGCATGAGCAAGTGAAATACATGATAATGATACTTAACGTTTAATAAACTTTCAAATAAAAAACCGACTAACTAAACTATAGAACGTATTTTGGTGAAATTCAAATGGAATATATATCCTTCTAAAAAAAACTTGTCTAATCGGTTCAGGAATTAAGGCGTTGTCAGGTAGCAAACACAGAAAATCTACGACTTTAAAACCACCTCCTTTGTTTAGAAGTCGGTTGATAATAATACATTGACTACTTATTTACAAGTATAAATGCTATAGCGCACTTCACGCCTACATATGCACGCATATTTAGATTCGGATGTAAAAACGGCTGTCTGAAGGTCATTACCACTATTCACAATGTTGATCTGATTTTATGTATTTCTACTACCACACATATATCCTCAAAACTCACATTTAGTTGTACTAACACAAAGGACGAAGTTATGGCATGGAAGGATATTCGCATAAGGCGATCTTATACTTAAAATGCAATACAAAATACTTTAACATCAACAACAGAATTTATAAATCAACATTTCGGTACAGTTGCAGTTAAAGTTCACCATATATAAAATTAAAAAAGTTAGTATATATATAAATATGCCATAAAATATAAATTGGATATCACGCACAAGAATTATTATGTATGACTAACATCGGGTAGCCTGCGTCACAATAATACAGTTACTAATGAAGACTATCCAACCACATATTGTATCTGTTCTTCAATGATAGAAGCTAACTCCAAAGTGAAATCGGCGGCGATAGCAAGATTTTCCGTGGGAAAGTTCAGAAATCTAGGTCCCTAACCAATACTGAGAACAACATCCAGTTCCGCTACTCTATAGCTGTATTTTTACTGTAAAGAAAAATCTTGATAAAAGTCTAATCGATTTGAATGAAGCCAAATTCATACCAAGGGTTTTAAACCATCGATGTGAATTTATTGCAGTATACAATTACAACCTAAGCAACAAATAATCGAGAAGAACAAAACAATACAGCCGCTAGAATACTGATAATGACTATGTTGGAGCGTACTGACACCCCAATATTGGCTCAATATGTAGGAGCATACGCTATTTTGAACGATTCAAGAGCCGCCGAAATGGAGTCTGAAGAACAAGCGTTTCCTTTCGCGAACGTCATCGCGCATCCAAATTTTGTGAAGCAACTTTTTTGTTGCTGTTGACTGCAACAAGATAGTATGGCAACATTGCATGCAGACCCTCTTGAAGAAGACGACCCAGGCGCAGAAGAAGCCTGGGTTGTTAAGTCCTTCTGAAACAAAATAGAAATGAAAACTTAAAGAGGTAAGCTTTGAACATGAAACTTCACTTTATGTTAATTGTTGGAATTCTGAAAATCAACATTGAACATATAAAATATATCTCACCACCAACAAATTAAATAAATTACAATTACCTTTTGGTGATCACAAATCTATCAATTTAGCTTTAAAAGGTAATATTTCTGTCATTATTATACAAACGATCTTTTAATCGTAAAGAGGCGCTTTCAAGAGAACAAAATATGTGTTATTTAATAAATAAGTGTACTTACATTTTCTTGTGTCGATCCATGGTCTACTTTGGGAACGGGTCTTTGCATAGGTCGTTTAGGCTTTATAGGATCGAACGAAATCGGTCTCGATCCGTCTCCACCATCTTCATAATCTGGGTCGTCATTTGACTCCACCAGTCCCCAATTCTGATTAGCATCCTCCAAAGGAGGCTTTATTCTATTGTCAACGCTAGGTATGGATCCGTTTGATGGAGCTGCACATGAGCATACTTGTGGAACTGGATACGGTACTGGATATGGTACGTAAATTGGCTGAGGTGGCGGTGGCGGAGGTCGTCTAATGTAAGCTGAGATCTCATCTAGCAATCTAAGAATTTGAGGCATCAGGTCTTGATGATTCCTATCATAATCCCGTCTGTCAGGATAATATGGTAAAGGGTAAGGAGGAGGCGGTGGATAGTCATAGCCGTAGTTGTTATTCCACCGCTTTCTACGATGCCTCATTTGGTTTGCAGCAAAGTCCCTAGCTTTTGTAATATGGTCTAATTCATCTGAAGACTGTTCTTCTGTGTCAGATCTTTCACTGTAGTGTTTACAAGTCACAACAGTAATGCACAGCAGTAGACCAATAACTACCATAAAATATTTCATCTGAAAAAAGAAAAGCATATGATCAAAGAAGGCAGGTTACGATCCATTGTGTACAGGAAGCAATCGTTCTCATTCGTCGCGATTGATACAAATTAAATAGTAATTAAATATACTTAATAGACATGGGCGGGCATGCTATAGTGACAAAAAGTAAATAAATGAATACTACAGGTTTTCCCCACCGTTGGTATTTGTCATTGACTATCTTGGTGCCGTTTGGAATTTAAATTAATTGCGATTTGGTATTTCGTATTTAACCTACTTGCTTATATTGGACATCAAAAAGGTATTACAAGTAGTACGAGTATGTAGCGTACAGGTACTTATACTCGTATGTTATTATTTATTTTCAATGCGTTTACATCCTGTTTTTTCCACAAAGTTATAAAAACACTGAACAATATTGGTGATCTGCGTGTTTTATGTCCTAAATCTATGCTAGACTTTAATGAGCGATACCTGTTACAAAGAGAAATTCCCTGTTTGTAAAGAAGACAAAATCTATGTATTGCTTTTATCTCGTACGAATTTCTCCTGGCATCTTCGCGGTTATACGATTTCACTTATCACGTTCATCTTTATATTTAAACACAGTTTTTCACCATTCACTCCCTTGCCAATTCGGACAGTGGGCAATCACAAAAATACCAGAGGTACGCACCTTGATCTATTTCGATGGTATTGTTCAAATAAACAAATATAAACTTGCGGTTTCGTCACAGTTCGTTACTAATTATCTAAACAGGTTTGATTGTTATCATGTCGTGGTTAGTCGGAGAGTGTTCGCGCGTGGTCTACTCAGCGATGTGAAGTCGACTGACTGGTAGGCTCCCAACTTCCAATACGAGTTATTGGGCACGCGGCCGTGGCAATGAATGCGCAAGCGTCGCCGGCGCGTATAATATATACGCTTGATTTACGTATACGCGTGCGATACTATACTAGTAAGACGTGCAGCTTTGCTCATTACAACTTTATAGTTTTCACTCATTTACCTCACTCGGCTTATTATTATATTTATTTTTCTTGGCATGTTTGAATTTTATTTGATTTTTTAGAAAATTAGCGTAACACGTTCATTGTACTTTTAATGAATCCCTAGATAAATCTGAGTTCCAAACATCACTATACCAAAACCTGCCAGAAGATGAGAGAGTTGATAAGACTTGGAAAGTAGGTACATAGTAAAACCAAGTGTGTGTGAATTAAAAAATTTAAAGTACAATGATCATCGCTTTATTGTTCGTATAAATTACGTTATATGCTTACCAACTAGCAAATATATAATTTAAAACCAATCGTTCTGATGCCAAATTAAAATGAAGGATAAGCCAATTTCCGCAATTTTGATACTTCCGGTAATTTTAAGATCTTTTTGTTTCTATATTGATATTTTTATCTACGATATAAATAGTCTTGTCCCATTAAACGAGAGTAACTATTAACGGGAGTAGTTCATGTAACTAGTCATACATGAGTCACTTCGTAAAACGATCTAAATGATCGTTCTTATGACGTAGGAGGTCCTCCAGATGACGTCACTAGAGGTACTCCAATCGATGATCTTATCTGAAAGGACTTGATCCAAACGTGTAGATATAACAAAATGGGACATAAAACTTTTTAATCTGACTCATTATGTTTTTGGCAGGTGCAGGTACGAGATTTCCAAGACGTCAATACTACGTAAACAAAAGTAGATACCAGTCGATACATTCAGCAAGATGTAAAACGATATTGTTCGAATATCGTCACTGAATTTTATTGGATGATTTTTGTATGTTACAATCTGCAATAGTAGCACATATGTATACGTACGAAGGTGGGCACCGGGTTCTGTTTCTGGCGAGAGCAAATACTCATACTCCATTGTCACAGATGATGATGAATGTGCAGTAGTATCATATCGTTTTTTAGCTTTTTTACACTTTTATTTGATCTTCTATCTATCTTTCTTTTATCTTCTATCTATTATCAGACTTCTATCTATCTTTGAGACTTTTATCATATCTGTTGTTGTTGCACGCTCGATCGCTAACATAACGTGTTCCACAAAAATATGTAAATTAAAATTGTATATAACATGACATCAGAAAAAAAAAGAAAAGATAAAAATATTAAATATCATACAAAGCCCTTCAGGCAAGTAGGCGACCAATACTGTTGAAAAGAGTTTCTTTCGGCGTCTTCTTCTCTGCAGTGGTCGGTTCCGAAACGCTAGTAGTTTGTAGCTTTTGAACAATAATTAATAATTTGAATATAATATAATAAGTATTATTTAAAATGTGAATTGACGTGAAAAAGTGCCTGAAAAGGCCTATTTTCTGAATAAATCTGAATCTTCAATTTATTTTAATCTTAGTATAAACTTATCCTAAAATTACTACTTAAACTTATCCTCCTAATTTCTCACATAAAATAACCGACTTTAATGATACTACTACCGATTATGATAAAATTTAAATGGAACCATCTTGAAAGTATACCTTTTCAAACAAAAATATTTTTTTAATTAGTTCACAATTGAGGGACTTCAAAAGTAACAGACATTAAAAAAAATACAACCGATTTAAAAAAAAATCACTTTAATACGATATTATCGCGTATATTACCTAACGTTTCGAAAACTTTACAGATTTCATGGCCGTCAGACCTTGAGAAGAAGTCTCTTTCTTCGTCTTCTTCAGCCAGGGTTACCACCCTGGCTGTGCCGAAGATATTCAAACGGTACGTAGATGATACTTTTGTTATACTTAACAATTGGATTTTTGATTCTTTATTAACAATGAATTTTTGCGCAGTATTCCGGCATATAGTGAATTAAGGTACGAGTATATCGTATGGCTTTAAAATGATGGAACTTCATAGGAGAGATACATGTGTATATCACACAGTTGACGCATCGCATATACTTCGGATTTCCATTCGCTGTCATAGATACAGATCATTAGCATTTCCAGGTTACGGAAATCTGTTTTCCGTTGCGTGCCGCACTCTGAAGCTATCGCTAGAGGGGAGTCGTGACACCTACATCCGGAGGAAAGAAGACTTCACACGTAGTCGCTTCACGGTTGCAAACTTCCACGTACTGAATCACCTTACTGATCGGATCTTGGAAAATTCAGCACCATTGTAAATTCATACATACATACATATTATCACGCCTGTTTCCCATGGGGGAGGCAGAGACTCTTCACTTGCTACGATCCTGAAAAATATCTCCAACTTCGTCTACCTCATTACTCTCCTCATTTCTCTACGGTTTTTCTAACATCTCCTTTATAAAGTCTGCAATCTAATCGCGGTTCAAAAAATCATGTGTAAATTTGGTACTCGTTAGGTTTTTTTTTAATTTAGCTAATTTTCAATAGCAGAGGTATGTATGTTTTCAGGGTTTCGTACCCAAAATATATAATAGACCCATTTATTTTAATTGCTTTTTTTATCTTTTGAACCGTAAAAGGAAGGCACTTGAATAGTTATCAATTGTCGATAATAAAAACAAGGAAGAAGAAGGGGTCAAGTACAAGAATAATTAATTAAAAACAATATTATTACCTCAAAAGAGATACCACATGGAAAAGGTTTCGGCGTATTTTATACAAAAATTCATACAAAAAAACATGTTTTTGTACTGAAATATCGAAACAAAGAGTGTTCGAATCCGACTCACTCTTGGACGGTTTTATTAATTAATTACTTCAAACGGGGAATTAAAAATCTTTTATAATTCAAATTAATAACACGACTACCTTACAGTTTCACTCGGGATGTTACGGGTCCAAAGCTGTTTAGGCATTTAGGAGTTATTATGGAATAAATAAACTTGTATATATACTTAAACTTTTAAATAAACTTGTATTATGGAATAAACAAACAAGGCCGGATTTAGAAGTCTGGAGGCCTCGGGGCAACAAAGAAGTGGAGGCCTCCTAGGCCCAAATTATTTACCTATTTTTTTTAAGTCTTATTGTCCAATAAATAATTTATTGTGAAACCAAGTATAGATTCTTTTATCATTTTGATTATACATAGTACTGTTGGTAAAGGTAAATAAAATGCGAAAAAAATATCAAAGGATAAGTTGTTTACAAGTCTTAATTAGTTTTTTTTTGTGGAGGTCCCAACAAGCAAACAAGCAACAGGAAAACATTACACCCTTTACTGGGCAGTTGTGTAAAAACTAATAAATTGCGTCATCACCCAAATAGGTATATAATGTTCAATGGTCCAATCCCAAACTGCGTTCTGAGGTGAATCACCAATACTAATTTGTATCTACATTGTTCTATGTGGGTAGATAGATAAATGTAACTTTATTTATCTACCCACATATCTACAAAGCTGTAACAAGATTATGTCAGTTAGTACCTGTGGTTTACTGGTAGAAGATACGACGATCTCTAAATGAAATTGTCATCGTCATTCCATGTCGTCACTATCCAAAAATACATTTAAAGGATCATGTGTCTTTATGCCTCCATAACTTCTAAAATCCTGGGTTGATTTGTATCAGTCTTATTATAAAACGAGGACTAACTTTAGCACCTGGTTTAAACCATTATCCGACCAAAACAAATTGACAATTACAGGTGATCAAACATCAAAGTGATAAGTGTCATCTTATTTTGGTCGGATAATGGTTTAAACCAGGTACTAAAGTTAGTCCTCGTTTTAAAATAAGACGGTATGAGTTTGACCTGGGTCTTGGATATTTATCTATATAAGTAGATATCTATTATAAAATATAGTATCGTTGAGTTAATATCCTATAACACGATTTTACTATTTACCGTAGCTGTGGAGCTCTATTTATTTATATTTATATAATTAATGTTCGGCCTATCGATAGAATCCTTACATTGCTTCAAGAAATACTGGCTAACGTTTTATGGAAGAACATTTTTTTTATTAAAATTAAAACATTGTCGTCGTGTTCTAAGTAGTAAACATTTGCTAAGCTAATGTCTCCGAGATATACCATAAAGATGACAAGTTTAGCAAGTCAAGGTCTAGCCAAAGCCGTCAAATGTTTACCGACTTATCAAAGAATACTAAACATTACGTCATCACTCTTCCGGTTAGATGATCATAGTTAGGTATATATAAGTTTCGACGAGCTCCGTGGCACAGTGGTCAACATGCCAGCCTGCGACACGAGGGTACCCGGGTTCGATCCCAGGTCAGATCATGATGGAAAATGATCTTTTTCAGATTGACCTGGGTCTTGGATGTTTATCTATACAGCGTGTAAATGTACCCTCGCGTAAATGAAGAGTGTAGTATCGTTGAGTAAATATCCTACGACACACGTTCACATCTTACTGTGGGACTAGCTCAATTTGTGTGATATGTCCGTCCCTATATATTTATTATTATTATTTATTATAGGTATAACAGTCATCATCAACCTCCATAAAAACCTCTGCGGTCCAGTGGTTAAGGCGTTTGCCTGTTGACCCGGGGGTCGTGGGTACGATTCCCACCGGAAGCATACTTTGTTTAGTTGTTTCCAGTTTGGTTAGGACATTGCAGGCTTAAACCACCTGATTGCCTGATAATAAAGATGATTCCGTGCTTCGGAAGGCACGTTAAGCCGGTGGTCCCGGCTGCCATCTGGTAGTCGTTAAAGGAACCACGTCAGAGGCCGAGAGGCGGTTCCGAAGAACTCTGACACCAGGGTGTGCATGGTCGATTGACCGCGACACCTGCTCGAAATGATGATGGTATAACAGTACCTATATTTCTTGTAAAAAGCATTATATTACACACAGTCTCCTCTCGCTTCACCGAAAGGTTTTGATTCAGATGTATACTGTAATCAGTTATGAATACGAGTTATAAGTTTATTACTGATATGCGTACAAATATATTACATAGGTGTTAGCAGCTTGTGCTACTGAGAAAATAGTTAAAGTGTATAGTTTTAATGGTTTTAATAAATTATACGTAAGTTTGTTGCAATATCAACCATAATATTTTGATTATCTGCATTCATTCAAAACCTGACCTCGAAATCTGATGGATGTCTCGATGCACAAAGGAGTTCGTCTTTAGATAATACGTGCACATTGAATAGACTAATCAATTTGTCACACGCTGTTGTGTAATTTAGCATTAAGTCTAAAGTTTGTCCTGGAAACGCTGGCAAAACGTAATGTAATTTAAATTCAATGGACGCAAGAACTTTAATATTAAATTAATTACGGTCCCTTGGCTTTTCGCACATTCCTGTGTGTGGGCGTGGGTTAGGCTTCTAATACATAAATTATTTTTGTTAAAAATCCTTCGTTTTACTCAAATTTTGCTTTAAAAAGTCAAACATACCTATGCCTAGTTTTGAATCCAGCGGTGAACCGCAGCAGACTGTACTAAAAGAACTCATATTCTCTTGTACTCATAGCTTCTTACTTTGTCTTACATTTATTTACTTCACAAAGCGCTTTTTTAATTAATAAGATTTTTTTTTGTCTTTTTCCATCTGCCTTCCTCCAAACTGTTGCTTTAGTAGATATTCTTAATGTGATCGATGCAAGCCCATAAGAAATCATTAGCTAATGACTACAGATTCATATTGATGGGAAAAAGTGGGGAAAAGATAACAGACATTATCTTTACCTGAAATCGGAAAGATTTAGAAAAAAAAAAACAAATGATTATATAAAGAGAATCAAATCTAACTTGATGTTTGAATCATTTCAGATTACCATGAAATTGTTATTGAGCCGATAAGAGAGTAAAAACTATAAGTAGCAATCAGAAATCTCGATTTTATGTTGATAATAGAAATGTATATCATGTATACATAAGCTGTGTGTCACTCATGCTCACAAATCTCCTCATCGTTTATGATTAATGAGCTACCATGTCATCGTTTATGTACAATGTGAAGAATGGCCTGAATAAAACTTTAGCGTTGATGATTTAGATGAGGCTCAAAATAAAATACAAAATTATATTTTGATATTATTCCAATCGCTGCAATATAAATAATAGTTACATAGAAATAAAATAATAAAAAAATTCTATTCATAATTTTTGTTCACTGATTACAAAAACGTTTTTCGGCAAAGCAAAAAACGAACGCCAAAAATTTTTGTCCTTCAAAGAAGCCGGAATACTGAATTGCTATGTTTCCTATTTTTCCTAACGTATGTCTTCTTTTCATATCACGTTTAAGAAAACATGCTAAGATATCTCAACTATTTTACTACTTGTACTTTAAATGAATGTTTAAACATAAAATACCTACTGAACGTTGACTACACATTAAAAAAGGTACATAAGTAAAAGTAATTCAGAGATTCACATATAAGAGAAAAAGCAATTCGAAGTTCCACTTTGGTAACTGGTGTACAAAGGGAGCGTCTACTTAATTTACCTTAAGCGTTCCATTCAAAAAGCGTGCTTTATACAAAACCCGAACATTCTTTGCACATTCCGCTTTTTTCAACTCTGCTCTAATCAGACTCTGAAATCTGTAAGTGTGTCAAAGCATACTAACGGTATTTTCATTCTCTCAGTGGATGTGCAGTCATTGATTTTTTTTTGTTTGCTGCACATTTCGAAAGTAGGTACTGCTTTTGATTTAAAAATAGAACAGTTTTGTATTAGCAGTCGTTGCCAAGTTTAAATATCACAAATACCAGTTGATTTTTTTTAATGTTTTATTAAAGTGCCTAGTTAGTGTAAAAACATCAAAATGGTGACTCAGAGTTCGAACGTCACATCCTAACTAACAATTAAACAATTATATATGCGAAAGTGAGTTTGTTTGTTTGTTTGTTACGCTTTCACGTTGAACCGATTATCATGAAATTTTGCATACACGTTATCTGGGATACGGAGAAGGACATATTGTACATTTATTCCGAAAAGTTAGTTTAAGAAATAAAAACAAACTATGTTTCACATAAAATGTCAGGCAGGTATTCAGATATGTATAGTTATGTATGTGTATTGTGTGTATGCTGAGCAAAACCAATGAAAATATTGATAAATAAAAATAAGTATTCATTTTTAAGACAGTTTTGTCGTTTGAGTTATGTATAAACACATTTATCAATACAGAAATGCTAAATTTCTATATCTCTTTGTCTAAATTCTTATAATTTAAAAGTATCAGTGATCAGCTGACAGCCGCGCCGGGACGTCCTTGACACTCGCCCTGAGGATGGCCTACTGACAAAGAATATAATATATTCTTTGTCAGTAGGCCATCCTCTGTGGGAGTATATGTATATTATACACTACGCGAACTACTGACTAGACTGAAAATGTCAGCATTTTTTCGACTAAAAAATATACGTGAATTAAACCGTTTTATTTAATATTAAAATGCGTAAGTTTTAATAATATTAATTTAAAAGTAAATGGGAAGTATACTGTTTACTAATAAAATGTCTAACCTAAAAGAAACATGTATGAAGTCATGTTATAAACAACTAAAAACGCTCGATATAAACAGTACTCAGTATACAAGAGCCGACCTTGTATTTTCTTCCTAGAACTTCATAGGATTAATTTAAACTAATCTATTTTTTGTGACGGTTGGATAAGCAACATTTTCAATTTATCTGTACGTTCCGTAATTTTGCAAAATAAAATACAATATTCTGCTGATGTACGTTATTTGTGTTGTAAGACATTTTGATAAGTACACCAGTTGTAACTACTAACTTAGATGTAATCGAGTAATCTCAATTTGATTGAGAAACTTTTTAAGTACTTTAAATTTGGAACGTGGTTATTATTTTAAAAAGTTCTTTCGATTTCGCGCCATTTCACATATATTTTCGTGTTTATAGGTAGCATTGCGGTGATCGATTTGCACAAAGTGGGTATGGAGCCGTAGGTCATATTCCAGACACTTCAAATGCTTGGTATCAGCCGTATGTTCGTATATTGTACTATCAACAGATACAACAACACTTCCTCTGTGGAAGACCAAGATCCGGGAACTACAAACGCTGTTAATGCTGGTAAAGCCAGAATTCGTCGAATTCCACAAGGAAGCAAAAAAAAAACATATCGCGAGAAATGAAGATTCCCGATAGGACTCTGTCGCGTATTATAAAATAAAACCTGAAGCTCGGGGTTTTTCGCCGATATACATTACATGCCCTAAATCAATCGTACAATTAACAGAGTGGATCGATCAAAACGCCTTCTGTCGCGATAAGTAGGTGAAGGGCACAGAAATATCCTCTTTACCGATAAAAAAACCACGATTGAAGAGCACTACAATAAGCGTAATGATAAAGTGTACGCTTACAGTTTTAAAGAAGCTGTTTAAGTGGTCGGAAAGGTACAACGTGTCATGATTCTGCGTCAGTGATGGGTTGGTTGCTTATCAAAGCGTCACAAAGCTACATTTTTGTGAAAAAGGAGTGAATACTTCAGCCAAAGTGTATCAAGAGACAATCTTGGATCGTGTTGTAAAACCTCTCAGCAATACACTTTTTAAAAATGTACCGTGAATTTTGCAACAGGACTCTGCACCTGATCACGCACATACATCAAACCTACAGACTACAAATTATGGCCAGTATTAGAGGACATGGTTTGCTTTAAACGAAACGGAGACATTGAGTCTCTTAAAAAATCTCTGGAGCAATAGTTGCAAAATTTCCCATGAAAACAGTGCGTAAATCCATAGATTCGTGCATGACCAGATAGTTTAAAGGCCTGTATAAAAGTCAAAGGTGGCCGTTTTGAATAGAATATGTTTTTATTTTTTGCTTAGACTTTAATAAATACAGCGTGATTTTGAACCCCCTAGCTATATTGAAATCTGAGAATCAGAATCCCTAATGGAATCCAGAATTATAAGAAAAAAAGGTAAAAAACAGAAAAATAAATATAACCTTTCATAGAAATTCGTCCAGCTGAGCGGCGACTTTGTATGGGAAGCCTAATTTTTTTTTTCGTTTTTCACCTTTTTTTCTTGCAATTCTGTGTTCCATTAGGGATTCTGATTCCCAGATTTCAATGTAGCTAGGGGGTTCAAAATCACGTTGTATGTATGTGCATAATTATAAGTTTTAGTAATAATACATTACTTCTTAAAAACAAATAGTATTTTCATTTGTTACAGAACTTATGGCCTGACTAGGTATAAACATTGTGAGATTATAAATACTATACTAGTCAATGCATTTCCATGTTCAAGTCAAATTGAATAGATTAGGTTACTTGAATACTTATTTGTTTCAAATTTTTTACACCCTGCACTTTCGAGTCTAGAATCGGAACTAATCTTAAATAAATTGAAAATATATAATCTGATTATATTTACAATGTGATAGTACCTAGTAAATTAAGAGCCTTATCACATGGAGGTACTTGAAAAATACTGGTTACAAACCCAAATAACCTACGAGTCACTTGAGCATCACCGCTCATACATTCTCATAGAGGTTCGCACACGACGATACGTTTCGATAATCCTCAAGTGCTTGCAAAAGAAAACATTCCAAAAATACTTCGTGAGGCTATTAAGACACATCCTATTTTTAAAAAGAGCACGGTTGGCAGTTTTACCGGCTCGGGATCCTGTCTTCAATTTTTTAAAAATCTCTAACTCCTCGCAAGATAATTCTCAAGTCCTTGCATAAGAAAACAGATACATTCCAAAGAATGCTTCGTGACACACATCCTTATTTGAAAAGAGAGGATAGTGGGAGCTACCGCCAATTTGGATACCTGTCATCAATTTAATAAAATTTCAAGCTCGTTACAAGACTGCGAGACCTTCTGACACCGTGAGCCAATACTGCGTACATCTGGAACGTTATTATCAAATAATATTGTAGGCGGTATCTTTTCATAGTTCTTATAAGTTCTCATAAATAAACTAATGTCAACTTAGTCTTACTGCTAACATAAAAACTGTAAAGTATTTAAAACGTTAGGCGTAATAATAATGAAATAAACGCGATAAACCCGTATAAAGTGATTTAGTTTAAATGTGTAACAATTGCGAAAACATAAGCAAACATTCCATACACATCCTTTTAATCTTTCCACAATTTAATTCATAAACTTTGTCAGGGGAACAAATTAAGGCCTGAGGGGTGCAGGATCAGGGCCTGTTACCGGTACTAAATTCACCTTATAAGTAGCGGTAAGTACCGGTATTTCCATTATGTTATAATATAATATAATATTAACGGTAATTATGGGTATCGGTAATCTGGTAACATAACGATATAATATTGTTGAAAATTAACGTTAATTTTACCGGTACCTACGCGTTGTTGCCGTCGCACGAAAATCAACTTCGAAACAACATTTTCGGCCCTCATCTAGAGCTGCACAACACAAAACGGCAACGCTGCGCATGTGCTATCACTGTTCGTTTGTTTTTCGTGCGTGTAACACTGGTGTCAGATTTTTCAAGCTGCAAGCAATACAAACAATAATTCCCGATTCTACCTAGTACCGGTACAATTTATTTATTTTATTTGTTTATTTAGTATAATACCGGCAGTACCGATACCAAATACCGGTAAAATAGTGTCAAATATTCGTTATCAAACCGTTATGTGTATGTGTGTATATACTTGTGTTATTAAAGTTACCAAATTTATCGGTACCAATCCAATAACCGGTACTGTAGTTTCCTAGAGATACCGGTACTGGATTTTACCGGTATTCCGGATTTTTAGTGGAAGAGTAGTGGATGCTCCACTTTTCTGGTAATATGTCATGAAGAGGGTAGCCTTATAGTTTAGTAGATGAGAGTCCCGCAGTATCCCGTAAAAGAGCGTTATACCGACCGTATTTAAAAATAAAGATGGCCCAGTATGAGACGAATACAAAAAAAAATACCACGACCATATATCTTTTTATGGAGACGATGTACATATAAGTACACATGAAACCACCTTCATGCGTCCTCTTTTGTGAGGTATAACAAACTCTTTCTTACACGGTCACGTGTGTTCTTAATTAGCTATGGTTTGACGTCTAAGTAATAAATTAGCAGAGCAATACTAACATGATCGACAAAAAATTACAAAAAACATGGTTCTTATGGTAACCCCATTTTTTATTTCGTTAAGTTTTAATTGTTTGATGTTATAGCGGCAACAGGTAGGTATTTATAATTATTCTGTGAAATTTTCGAGTATCTACTAATTACGATTCTAAAGATGCAGCCGTTCCAAAGAACGGACGGCAGCGGAGTCTTAATAATAGGATTCTGTTTTAACAGTTTTGGAACGGTTTCTAGATTAACGGGTCCTTCCCACCAGTGGTCGTTCCACAAGGCTAGTAGTATTTCAATTTTATATATATAAAAAAAGTATGACGTTCAAAAAGAGATACACGTATCTTATTTTGAATAAAAATCTTAATCGGAACCCTAAAAAGGGGCGCAGAAAGGTACCCTTCATCCAACAGGGTTTGTAAGGCCGTGGGTAAAACGAATACAGCCGTAAAAGCACGGTTCATATTAGCAGATAGAAAAATATGTTAGGTTATTTTCCTTATTTACATTCACACTCCAAAAATTTCCGTGTGTTTTTTAAAACGAAATAAATTATTAAAGAAGTATATAAATTAAAAAAAAACTGTAAATATAAGTCTATATAATCAAGATTATTAAAAAAGCAAGTCCTGTACCCTTACCGGAAAAAATATTTATTAAATGCCTTTTCAAAAAATGTACCACTTACCGAATTTGGCGCGATTTCGTATGGAAGCCGGGGCGTCATCCGCACAGTTAAATTAAATATTGTTTTTTATTAGATACACACACACATAAACAAGACGGCACTAGGTGAACAATAAATCAATCTTCATCCTCAGTTACCATTTATGATTATAGACCTCCAGAATAAGGAGTAAAAACCATTTTTCGAAATACCACGGGAATCGAGCGTGATTTTCCACTACCACGGCATAGGTGCCCTTAGGTGCCCCTATGCCGTATGCAAAAAAAATAAACCAAAATTAACTATATTATGCTTTCGTAATTTGAATTTCAATTATTATAATAGCCTAATTCACTAAGCTGATTTTTCCCTCGTCTGCCTGAAACCATTTCGAGAGAGATTTTCGAGATCAATTTGAGAGCTCAAATAATAATATTTTCGATATTACATATTTTAAGAACAAGGATTACTGAGATATTCGATAAATTAATTTCGTTTTCTGTGATGTCATTCGGGGACGCATTTTTCTAACAGCGATTTAATACGGTGTGTACCTATAGATTTTTTTAATATTATTTGTTTCTTAATCACCATAAATTAAATTAAGATACTTAAAATATTGCTTTTCTGCCTTATTCCAATAAAATGAAAAGCGACCGTGAACATGATAGCACTGTAAGAAAATGTCAAGCATAAGAATGAAAATCGCGGAAATGACGAAATAGTTTATTTAATAGTTAATAATGTTTACTTTCAGATAAAAATATAAAATTAACCTTTAAAGCAAATGGTTGTCTGTGAAGTCGGTTTACGGACGATAATTTTACGTGATAATGGTGGAAGCGAAATAGATGCGTCACAAGCCGAACGCTTAGGCCGATCGTGCGTGCCTTTATATCGCTTGTTCCGCGCTCTCGTTTGCACACGGAACATGACACTTTTTCGTGCGTGCACCCGGCGTTCATCGATTTATAAGACGTTATCATGTCAAAAGTAGCATACCCAATTAAAGAAAAAAAAATGTGTTTATAATAATTCTAAACACGTTATTTAGAATTTTCATTATATCTTTTATATCTATTATACATGTCATAAAGGTGTTCTATACAGGTCACAAGTCGTAGTAAAGCCCTAGTAATATGGGTGAGCATGCAAGGAAGAGGCGAATTAACGAGCAAAGATAATAACCCTTTGTAAATGTTGTATTCAGATCTCATAACAGGAATAGCTTGTTCTCACAGACGGCCATTAGATATTTTTAAACAGTCCATTAAATAAAATGACCCTGGATTACGAAATTTCCACGGAAACGGGAACAAAGGACATACTAATTAAGACAATTAACATGTTTACCTGTGTGCCTTTAATCAGAGCTCCTGTAAATAACCCATTAGGCCGGGCGTAACGTTTTTAAGAGAGAACTGCTAAGCTGTTCTGGTAATTCTATGTATGAATTCTCTTTGGACTCTGATATTATAACCTTAATTTTTATCCTGAACTGCGACAAATAACATATACTGCTCAAGAAAAGATGGATTGAAATTTTACACGGAGCGTGACATACCCACACCATTCCTTTATTTTGTTTTAGTGATTGAACTGTTTTTGTGATTTGAACTGTTTCTGTCAGGTCAGATCGGGGCTCGCATCGGAGCGCAGTACGTAGTGCCTTCGGATTCCCTAAATTTGTGGAACTTAAACAACACGTGCCACCAATAAAAAACACATTCATGGACACTTAGCTTATAACGGTAAAAATTATAGCGAGCGTCCCGAACATGTTAAATTAAAATTATCGATGCCAAATTGGGTTTAACAGGAACATACCTTTCACAAACGCTTAGCTACGCTATTTTACCGTTCCCCACTACGACATGACCACAAATGTGTTTTGGCGCAGTTTTACCGCTATTCGCTCTTTGAATTTTTAATTTTCTTTCTGGCCCGATACAAAATTCAAAACGTTCCTTTTTTCCATTATTCACAATAGCTTCATCAATTTATTAGATGCAATTTTATACCCTTTTGTTAGTATCCTTTATGCTACGAGGATAAAATGAGCCGAGCCTCAGTATCATAAAAGCAACGTCGGCTTTTTCTTTATTCCATTTATTTTGTTAACTTATTGAATAAGCGAAAACTGGCCATAATATTAATAAAGAGCTAAGGCAGATCCTCATGCATTATTGAACATCCAGATCTAGCGTCTTCGAATTATGTTCCTTTTATTTAGTAGGCATTGATATTCAAACTTAATAAAAAATTATTCTTTGCTACTTTAAGTCACGTTTTTGATGATTTATACATAAGTTTTATCCCTAGACGTTAACGCAATAACGTTCGCGTTGCTTCAAGTCAGTAATTTCACACATAATATCCGTTCATATCACCGAATATACCAATTTCACGTAGCAAATAAAGTCCACTGAGGGTTTTTTATATGATGTAGGAAGGCAAAAGAGCAAGCTAATCACCTGATGGTAAGCGATCAACACTGCCCATGAACAACTGCAACACCAGGTGTGACAGGAGCATCGCCAGCTTTCAAGAAGTTGGGGGAAGGACTTTGGGGGAGGACATGGGCGGGGGTAATGGGTATGGGCCTTCGGCTCTCTCACTTCTACTTAAACGTCGATTTCTGTGAGAGTATGGTAGTTCTCCGGACGAGCCGGCCATTCATGCTACAAAAAAAAATTAAGTTTGCCCTTAGCATGGCTCTATTACAACAGAAATAAGATGCGGCAGCACTGAGGCGTCGGGCCCGTTAGGCTGTTATTGGGTAAGAATGTGTCATTTACTAGAATAAAATACTGCGGTGGACCTTTTAATGTAAACAGTCATTAAAAAAATGTCATTCCCGAATCGATAACGACATTGGAAACATCAAAAAACGAGTCTGTTTTTTTTAAAATGCAACGCACGTTCACACCCTTCGTATCTGCTCCGTGTTCACACCCCAGATGTTGCAGTTGTTTATAGGCAGCGGTGATCGCTCACCATCAGGAGAACCGCTTACTCGTTTTGCCGCCCTACGTCATACAAAAAAAAAACAAGTTACCCGTCAAAACCCAGGAAGAGTTCTTGGCAATTTCGACGGACTGACCGATTTATGTTTCGGATTGTTTTACAAATTGTTTCTAGTGGAGATTATAATGTGAAATCGGTGTAATTTTGTATTAAAGATGTTCATGTTTATGAACAATGTGTAGAATAACTAAAATGAAGTGTTATGGTGCGACTGTAGTGAGATTTACTTAGCGGGCTGGTGTTTGCTCGCCTTGCTCCGTCGTTTATGATCAAACCAGTGGATTCGTGGAAATTGTCACCAAAGGCTCGGTAGAATTAGCGAAATGAATTACACCATTATTTCGTTGATATCACACAAGAATAAAAAATAACTAGACACTAGCTAAAATAAGCTTCTGGATGAAGTTTGGTGGCCAAATAAAAGAAAAGAAAGAAAGAAAAAAAAACAAGAATCCAGTAACCTGAACCGAGGTATTTTTGCCAACGGCGCGTCTCGCCGACGGCGTCACTGAAATCCTAGGAATAAGTAATAAGAATCAGCTTTAGCTTTACTGATTTGGGCAACAACTGTCAAGGAATGAAGGCAAACGAGTATAAAGTTTTACATACATTCCAAATAAACCAAAAGCAAACCATGCGTGTTTTTTTTACCCTCTTTTTGAAAACTGACAATCGGCTTCTGCTATTAAAACATATAAAGCCCCCTTGGGCAATTTTATCGTTACTTTGGCCAAGCTAATCCTATAGCTCATCCCAAATAGATAATTCACGTACCTACATAGCATTCAGCTAACAAGAATATATTTCCCTTATTTTTACTTCGCGAATAAAATCGTTTTGGGTGGCTACTCTATTCTAATTTATACTGACCTCTGTGATAGCAATTTCGGGTATTGATCTTTTAGGGCGAGCCAGCCAAAACTATGTTTGCGAATAAATACCGCCATGTATCGAAGGTCGGCTCTTATCGGAAAGTAACCAGGCGTTTCCTTTACTACACAACTAAAGTGCCTGCGCAAAATATTTTGTATACAGTCCTGATAAAATATGATATTTGATTCGGAATATTTTTATACAACTGCCAAAAAGGAGTGTATCAAGTGCTTGCGATGTAAATATGTGTTGTAAGTTTATTTGTTGTCAACGGATTTGGACGCATGAGCTATCGTTATAATCCTTATTATATTGACATAAGTTATATTCTATGTATAAAGGTCTAATCTTTGTCATGGCTGTCGTGATTTTATTTTTTTCTATCCATCGCTCAGAAACGCATCGTCATCACATCAATACCAGTATCAAATGTGGCAACTGACGAAAAGTATGACTTGCAGTGAATTTTATAACTATGTTTTAAAAAAAGAGTTCAGGTGAACTATTTTCTTTGCCAGATGTCCGGCATTTCTTTTCACAACATAGCCATTAGCAAGTTATTGCTGTTGTATCGCTTTTGTGTCGTAATTGAACTTAAATTAAGTAGTTGCAAAACTCCTTTTTATATAGTCTTGTTAAGGCTTTTAGTTATTCTTATTCAAATTATATCTGAGAGTGACTAAATGTTGTAGGTATAATATTCGTTAGTCAACAGATTTATTCCTCCCTGGAATCGATAACGATCCCAAGTCACGCATTCACGATAATCCGTTGAATCAATTCATGTATTTCTTATTGAGCTCACTGCTTGACTTTGTCCACTTACAGAGGGTGGGCGAATACTCTTTTTGTTTATAAAGATCGACATACGTAGGGAATGCTTTAAAACTTAGTTCTTTTTATTTTTATTGTCTTTGTCACTTTCCGTGTAGATCAAAACCAAAGTTTGTTCGCCGCATCGGCTATTTATATGAATCATAACAAATCATGATGTCATTAAGCGTCGTCAGGTTATTGTATTTCCTAATCTAAACTAATAAGTGAACACTTGAAACACCTACTTGACATGCTATCCTTACTAATATTATATACGCTTTCACGCCGTAACTACTGAGCCGATCATCATGAAATTTTGCATACAAGTACTCTGGAGTACGGAGAAGGACGTAGGCTACCTTTTATTCCAGGAAAAAGTACTGCTCCTGAGGGATCGACAATGACGCGGGCGGAGCCGCGGGCGAAAGCTAATAATAAATATAATACAAAAGTATTCTGTAAAATCAGAAGAGGAAATATTTTATAATATTTTACAATAACCAAAAGACCGTTATAGTTTGAAAATAGAAAATTACAGATGAAATAATGATTTTAGACAAAAAAACAATTGATTTACATAAATAACAGAGTTATCAAACACTATAAAATAAACATACAACCAAATTAAGAACCTCCTCCTTTTTTTGAAATCAGGTAAAATTGAGAGCCATGTTAAAAGGGCCTTTAATTGCTCACCCTGTATTTACGTTACTGATTGCCATGATATCATTATGAATTTATGAATGATCTCATAATGAATTGATCAAAGTAGACACTGACCGTCGGTTAAGTCGCTTCGTGAGCCTGGGGTCGCCCTAATGAGATGGGGTCAAATTATGACTTATTCATTTGATCATTGTTATTGTAGAGAATAATTGCTGTGTTACCTATCAACAATGATATATATTGATGAATTGATTCTTATTATTGATAACTCTATTAATGTTGTTAGTCTTACAATAAAAGCGCATCATTGAGTCACGTTTTAACGATGACTATCAGTAAAACCTTATTTATTTTGCCTGTCTGTCCGTCCGTCCGTCTGTCACCAGGCTGTATTTTATGAACCGTCATAGTCACACAGTTGAAATTTTCACAGATGATGTATTTATATTGCCGCTATAACAACAAATACTAAAAATTATAAATAAATATATGAGGGAGGTCCTATACAACAAACGTGATTTTTTTTCTCGTTTTTGCACGATATTTATAACGGCAACAGGCAGACGCTGGTGACTTGCACCCAGGATAGGCCCTTCTGGCAACGTAGCTAACGGCCTTATGGGCCGAAGCCCATAAGGCAAAAGATGAGAGTTGCTACTCTCCAAAGGCTTTTGCCATTGATTCTCAGATTGGCCCTTCAGGCTTGCATACACGTATACGCGGCCCATCAGGCAATATGAGAGTTTGCTGTCTCTTCAAGCCTTGCGCACACAGGCAACGCCCAAAGCAGAGGTCCGTCCCTCCTTCGGCCCTTTGGTGATGTTGTCTATAAAGGTTGAGGGCATTCTGCCCTCGCCTCAAACGCCCGGTGAAGTAGCAAAAGCTCACTTGGTTTCCTCCCTTCCATGTCCTCCCACAACTCCTTGAAAGGTCGGCAACGCTCCTGTCACACCCTGCACCCTGGTGTTGCATTTTTCCATGGGCAGCGGTGATCACTTACCATTAGGTGACTCACTTGCTCGTTTGCCGTCCTATATCATAAAAAAAATGGGTAATTATTTATATTTTTAAATATATTTTTCACAATTACGAATTCAATTCCAGGGTTTAAGTACAACCACGAGATGTTGTAGGCAGTATTAAATTCACGGAATACATTTTAATAAGAGTAAGCGCCTTTATCTCGAGCGACTCGAATCTCATTTAAACTTTATGTTCGCTTGAAATATACAATTTCAAGACAAAACATGACACGTGGCTGGATTCACACCCATACCACAGATTACATATTAATGTGCCTATACATCCGTTCTATTGATACTACTCTCAGTCTATCTGTGTGTCTGTCGGTCTAATAGTGGATCTGCTGATAAACGCGAGTTCATCATATGTTTTACCCTTTTGCCATATTGTTAACATTGACTTACACTCATTAATGTTCTGTCATGAATATATAAGACTTTATTTATCCTTTTATCCCAGTAAAAGGTACTGTTCCCAAGGAATCTAGATACCAGACTAATGCGAGCGAACTGAAAAAAACGTTACGGGCGGCAAATCCAGGAATCCGCCACTGGATTGGTGAGTCAATCTATACTATACACAAGTTTGCAACACACAACATTGATACGTCGTGTTCCGATCTTTCCATCAAATTACATGTCATGGTATAAGACCATTACAAGTAGTACTCAACCGCTGCAAACAACTTTAGTCCCTTTCTTTATGCATAGCATAAAATAATCCGGCGTCGCCAAAACTCGGCAATCGCAAAGTTGGCGTATTAAACAACTTCATGCCACAACAGATGGTTCCCGAGATATCCAAATAAAAGAACTGTCATAAACATTAGCTTTTAAAACTCTACAGTAAGTGGAGTTGAGGAAACAGGTAATAAGTATTAAGAATATACAATTTTGGATTCCTTTTGGATTTATAGGTTAGTTTTCATTGACCGTCTCAAAAGCTAAAAAGAAAAAGTTGTGTTATAACCTACTTTAAATCTAATAGACACACATTATGAAACTATAATAGATATTTATTTGTTATTCAAACTAGACTATATTTACTTACGTTGACCTATATTTATCTGAAGAAGTGCAGATGCACGCTTTGCGAATGAAAAGCAGACGCCTAGCCGCTTATAATGAAGCCATAAATTAAAACGCAACAGATTGTTTGAATTACGTAGTACCGCTATAATGGCTGTTTAAATACTCTTACGGAAGCTGCAGAAAAGGTTCAAATAGTTGTTAATAAAGTTCATAATTGGACAAAGAGATGGAATCACGCCTAATGAATTAAAATTAGTCCACGAACTTTACAAATAAACAGTCTCCCGTTTATATAAATTAAATGCCGATACCATATGAAAACACAGCCAAATACCTGGGTATGACATTCGACGCAAAGCTTCGATGGAAAGCCCACGTCAAAAAGAAAAGAGAGGAACTAGAAATAAGGTTCCAAAAGATATACTGGCTGCTCGGAAGAAACTCCGCCCTGTCAGTGCACAACAAGTTACTATTATCTAAGTATAGACTTATGGTATATAGCTGTGGGGCTGCACCAAAAAGAGTACAACGGTTCCAAAATAAAGTACTAAGGATTGTTGTAAATGCACCTTGGTACGTAAGAAACGACGACCTGCACCGGGACCTTAACATACAGCTCGTTGATATGGTTACTAAGCAGTATGCTGAAGCATATGAATACAGGTTGCTTCATCATGTGAACGCAGAGGCAATCCAGCTCCTCGACAACACGGACATAATGAGGCGGCTCAAAAGAACTAAACGCTTTGAATTAGTGTGGTGTCATTGATAATGACACAACTATAGTGCACTGATAGTGCATACAAAGACACATGAACAGAGTGTCTTCCACTTAATAGAGACAGTAAGAAAAGTGTCGATGGACACATTCTTTAACGTAGGTAAAATTACCCATTAGTCTAAGTTAAGGCTAGATCATAATATTATTAGCGTATTTAAGTTCTAAATGCGATAATTTAAGGGAAAAAAAGATTGTTTGAATAAGGATACTTATAGAATGCTCAAGAAAAAAATTTATCTGTAAAACAACAGGTAAGCAAGTACTTCCACCTCTCTTACTCTGATATTAAAAGGACTAGGCTATTGCCTGAGGAGGCCTGGGGAGGTACAGCCAAATCAACTCTGCTTATGTGACCAACGTGCTGTTCTTAAGATGATATTACGAAACTACTATAGCACTAACTCTAGATGAACGCTAAGGTTCTTAGAGTACGCCAATTGTTTATTTTGAGAGCGGCATTGCATTGTTTATTTTGACACATCGAAAAACACTTACCTCAAATGAGTACAAAAAACTCATTGAACGAAGATTCCATAGAGTAGGTACCTGTTTCTTTCGTGCACACAACTTTTGCATAAAGACTTCCATCGTTCACCTACCTTATGTATACAATAAGGTTTGTCGTAATATACGGAAACTAATGACTTTTAGATTTAGATGTTGAAAAAACGAATTTCTTAAACTTCTTAAAGTATATCTACGAAATTCGTTTTTTCAACGACATACATGTCGACAGAAGCATTGCGTTCCTATGTACAAAATGACTATTATTGCAGAAATAATTACAAGATTTACAAAGTAAGCAGGAGTCGGGTCAAGCGGCAATTGATTCTGGAACTTATCGGCTATAGGTCACGCCATTTGACTAGTTTTTAAAAGTTCTAGATCTATTATTAATTATACAAATATGTATATAATTTAGAAATGTAGTTGCCGACAAAATATATATGATAGCGAATGTTGTTTTAAGAACCGTAATCGCGATGAATGATGACGCTTCTTGTTCACAACTACTGTAAATGCACGGAAAGGGTCATAACTCGCAGATGGCGCCTTAAGACCCTAAAGGCTTGTGAACAACCTATAAAAGTCACATAATCACAAACTGTAACAACTATAGTAATTATGGATTACCATATTATATTTGGACTATTCTTCTATGCTGGTCTGGGAGAAAAGAAAAAACGTAGAATGTGCCAGCTGCTTCTCTTCCCGCGCAGACCGTAGAAGCCGGTCAAAGGAATGGGCGAAAATCTAAAGAATCTAGCCAATTGTGACTTTGACATACAATTTGAAAAACTTCTAGGATCGATCAATATAGATTGGTTAATTCGACACGTCAAAGTGACAAAAGTAGTCATAACTCGTAACTTGGTTGCTAAAAACGTAAATTACAAACATAGCATTTAAATTTATATTCATCAAAAAAAATTATATTATCACTAGCTTTTTCCCGGGATAACAGGTAGCATATTTCCTTCTCTGTACTCCAGAGAACTTGTATGCAAAATTTCATGATGATCGGTTCAGTAGTTACGGCGTGAAAGCGAAACAAACAAAAAAACAAACTCACTTTCGCATTTATAATATTAGTAAGGATAAGGATTTAACAGCTTTTAAAATTTCTGACAAAAACATATTTAAGCCTAAAGGAATAAGTGACTATGATTCATACGACCGCTATTAAAATCTGATTTATAAGTTATTAGCTTGAAGCTAGGGCATGGATACCGGTATACCGAAATACCGGTATACCGGTAAAAAAATTCGGTATTTTGATACCGGTATTTGAGGATGAAATACCGGTATTTCGGTATTTCGAAAAATTTGATTTATTTCTGCAACGGTGTTTAAAGTCTATGAAGAACATTCGATTTCTGTGGTTTATAGTGTTGTTCATACTGCTGATGAGTTTTCATATGCATGAATTATGAATAATCTCTAAAAATATCACAACAAAATCAACTACTCAAGAAACTGCATGTTATGAGGCCATTGCACGCATATCCTCTTCTCAATTACATCAAGCCAGCACTGCTTGGGCTTCTCCCGTCTGCCGGGACTCGGTGAACTTGGCCAGACAATTGTTCCCTATGTAATTTCCTGGTTTTCGCAAAACATGACCGTACCAGCGTAGGCGGCTCTGCAGGAGAAATGCCTGCTATGTGACGGACATGGAGGCTGCCGCGAATGTGTGAGTTCCTTATGCGGCCCTTTCGCGAAACTCTACACATCCAGCGCTGCAGATCCATTTCCGTGACACGCAGCACCCTCTTGAGCCGCTAACGTAGCCTGTGCTTCACTTCCATATAAAAGGGCAGGTCTGATTTGTCCTGTCCTTTTAGTTTAACCGAAATTTTTGAGGAGTCACAAATGATACCAGTCATTTTATGCAAGCTTTGATATCTCCGGCCGCGTAAAGGTCTGATCCCAGGTATTTGAACTGCTCAGTACGCTCGACCAAGTTTCTGCCTATGCGTACAGGTACGAAATCTGTAACGTTGCAATCTATGTACTAAGTCTTCGCCACATTTAGTTTCAAGCCGCCGTTCTCAAGCGACTCCTTCCAGATATTTACGCGTCGTACACGTCTTCCCCGTTCCGCATCTGCCAGTGCGATATCGTCAGTATACATGCATGAGCAGCCACGGAGGTAGCTCATGTGTATTTCTGATGCGTTTTGACACTTCTTCTAATATTGCACTGAACAAGAACGGGCTGAGAACTGATCCTTGGTGGACTCCAACTCTGACGGTTCACCAACAGCAATCCTAATTCTGGAATTGGTTGGAGTCACGGTACATGTCGCAGATAACGCCAATACTTCAATGCCCACCAGATCATTTCTCGTACATATAGAAACAGGAAGTGGAGAGGTGTGTGTATTTCTCCATGAAAACCCTTAGGGCAAAGTGTTTTCTTATCATTAGAGAGTAAAACTAATTTTAATATATATTTGATTCTGATATTTGTGCCAAGTAAAACAATTTAAATAATTCTTGGATCAAATAACGTATTTTCTTTAGTATTCTTGATTAACTTTATTCATTTTGTGGTTTCTGAGGAGTTGATAAATAGTTTCAGTGTTTCACCACCTCATAGCCTAGAAAACTACTTTAATCGCTCTCCGGAAACAAGACTTACCAATTGCTATTGTTATATATAATAGTATATACTAATATATATAATTTAAACAGTAATTAGCAGTATTTAAAAAAAATACCGAAATAATACCGAAATTTCGGTATACCGGTATTTGAAATTTCAATACCGGTATCAATACCGGTATGAAAATCTTTTCGGTATTCCATGCCCTACTTGAAGCACGTCGATAAATCAATTGACCAGCCGACAACTCACAAAAATCACAGCATTTCTCTTCGCGTGCATAGCGGATGCACTGAAATTATGGCCTGCAAATCTCAATACCGGAATTTCGTAACTCCGGATTTCTCGAAATTTGAAAATAAGGAAAAGCATGCATGCGTGGACTTTTTTTTATAACTTTGTTCCGTCCTTATTTTTAATAGTCCAAGTTTTTAATGTCTACACCACCCGTGAAACACACAATGTTTTTCATCACACGGATTATGAATAATATTTTCCCTGAAAAATATATGACAGCAAACTGTAGAGTAAAAAATAACTTTTTCATCTCATCTATTCAAAAAACAAATGGCAGTGGCCTACGGGCCGGCATACGTACAGGACAGTCTTAATGGAATTTACATGGAATATTATATATAACCCATGGTCATCATAGAGACCATCCAGCTCACTTTGCCTTCATTTATTGACACACCGATGGCTCAAAGAGTGCTGAAGGAGCAGGTGCTGCATTCTACGACAGCAACAGCAACTTCTCAGAAGGTTTTAAGATCGATCCCTGTTTGTCTATAATGTCCATTGAACTTATTGCAATCTTAAAATATCGTATGTGAGAAGTCTTAGACTGCAAAGATGCGTCATCTTCACTGATAGTCGAAGTGCGCTGCAGCACCTGGCTCGATGTGCCTCTGGAAATAGCAGAGGCATATAAGTGACAAAATATCGATATTTTGTCACTTCTTGATCAATTAGGTCAATTCGATGTTGAGATAGGGTTGCAATGGGTTCCAGGACATATAGGTTTATTGGGCAATGAGAGGGTTGACTTAATAGCAAAGGAAGCGAGGTTAAACGGAGCTAACACTTCATTTCTTCCAAATTATATTGAAATGTTCTCAAAATTTAAAGACATTATATATGCTGCCTGGAAAGAATATTTTGACCGCAGATCGTTAGAGAAAGGAATTTGGTATAAAACTTTGAAAAGTCAACCTCCTCAAGTGCCCTGGTTTAGCGACGTAAAACTCAGCAGGGGCTTTGTTAAACTAGCTTTTAGGCTTCGTTCTGGGCATTATACATCTAATAAGTTTAAATTTCTGATGAAAAAATCAGATACACCCAATTGTGAAGTATGTGGATTATTAGATGATGTCCAACATATATTAATAGATTGTAAGAAATATAAGTGTGAAAGAGATTTACTAATGAGGGAATTAAAATTAAACTACAGCGACGTGGGTCTTGCCCAAACAATAATGTCAAAGCCTAGTTCGGTGGCTGCCAGAAAATTCTACGAACTTCTTATAACGTTCCCTCAGACGTAAAGATCTTTTAATTAGGATACGATAGGGCTGACATGCCTTTAAGGATAAAAGCCCTTTAAAAATAAAGAGAAAAAAAATAAAAATATTGACACTGTTTATGTTCTGTTATGAAAAAAAGTATTTTAATCACACCAACTCCGGTGTGATTAAAATACTTTTTTTCATAACATCAGCGACAATAAAGTTTAATATGGCAGAGGACATGGATTTTCCTATACCGGTATTGATTCCTGAATTCTGCAGTTGCGAACATGATATTGGAAGAATATTTCGGAATTAAATACATTCCGATGTTGCAAGCCCTAGCTGAAATGCATACATTTCGTGCATTTTATCACTGAGTTGAACATGGCAAACGCATAAAGCTTTTAGCGTGTTAGTGGTTTATAGTAGGAATATGCAATGTTAATATTTATGACGCATTACGGTACAGTATGTGGAATGACAGTATATTTTTCATTGCCTGCAGGTATTCTGATCATAGTTTGTTTATTGATATTTTTGGGGCAGGGACGAGTATCTGCATAGATGCCTACTAAAATAAAGATGTGCACACTTGTACCTATGTACGAATATACACATTTTTCTTTTAGTAGGATATCACAGACAGTGAATATACAAAGGTGCACTTATTCCCAGAAGAAATATCTTCATTCCAGAAACCCTAATGTAAATAAAAGTTTATGAGGCAACCCAGAAATAGAGAATTGTAATAACGGTAATATGCGTAGATAATATGCGATAGCGTGGATGTTCAGGACGACTGAAAGGACCAATTCACACAGAAATGGTACAAAGGAATGAATTAGGTCAAACTGCCTGTCCGGTGGTTGCAAGTATGACATCGGGTACGCGCGCCCGGCCTTCCAAGCTACAACTTTACTTAAACTGGAACTGGTCAAGAGGCGAATGGTGGTGGTGTCGGCACCGCGGCAGGCTTTGCCGCGCTGCCGGCCTCGTCACCGCCACTTCGGTGTGATGTGAATTGACCATTATAGATGCATAGAATGCGTCAAAACATATGATCACGTCTTTATTTCTTACTAGCTTTCGCCTGCGGCTCCGCCCGCGTCTATGTCGATCCCTCGGGAACAGTACTTTTTCCCGGGATAAAAGGTAGCCTATGTCCTTCTCCGTACTCCAGAGAACTTGTATACAAAATTTCATGATGATCGGTTCAGTAGTTAGGGCATGAAAGCGTAACAAACAAACAAACAAACTCACTTTCGCATTTATAATATTATTAGTAAGGATTAGTAAGGATTAGTAAGGATAAGGATATGTCAGGTTTCAGGTCTTATTCAGACGATGGGAGAAATTAACTCAAAATAATAATACCATTAATTCAATCAGTAAGTTTTACTCAACTATAGAAGGTAATTTTTTCCCGATATAATTAACTATTCAATGCCTTTATTCATAAAATATATACTCAATTTGAATTTAAAATAACTTAACTTATGCTTAAACTAAAAATAAATATATATTTACAAATAAAATAGTCCAGGAAGATCGGTGCCTCGCGGTAGCGTGCCCAAAAGGCTGGCAGCATTGCCACGTTGGATGGTACTGCCGATCGATTGACTTTTTTATATTTTGAAAAAGGTTTTTAAATGACACAAATCAGAAATTGACTGTTAATTTTGAGCCAAAAAGCTACATAATTATGAAATTTCCCCCTTTAAACTCTAAAACAACTCAACATTGTTTTGTGTCGAGAAAGTTTTGATAAATTTCCTCCTTCAATTATTTGCACCATATTTACCTACTAGTAAATTGATAAATACATACTTAATTACCAGTACAATAAATTCCTTCCATGCTGGACTAGGAGCAAAGAAATAACGTAGAATGTACAAACTGCTTCTCTTCCCGCGCAGATCGTAAAAGCCGATCGAGGGAATGAGCTAAAATCTGCGGAATCAAGTCAATAGGCGATGCGATATTGTACCCATCACTATTTTGATCCCGTTTTCCATCTACACGCCCTGAAACGTGCTAAATGTGGCCATAATGTGGTCTTACAGACATAGGTTTTGTCTACCCAACAAGGGAAAAATACGTAATACTGTATAAAATGAAATGATATGTCATTATCATCATCATCATCAGGTCCTTTCTAGTCTCCACTACAGGACCACGACCCTCTCTGTACTACTAGGGCCATACTTGGCCAGAGCAGCCAGAGGACTTGGCCTACACTCTCCACGCTGGCCAGACGGGTTGGGGAGGTCTCTTAGATGTTTATAAGCATTGTATAGCTTGTATTTCCTAAGTCGCCTTCTACGACATCCACGGGAAGACATGGAGTGGTCCTATTCTACTCTACCGGATACCACACGGCTAACCTTAATTTTATAAACATGTTCATATCAATTAGCTTGTTTGAAAATTGTTAGCATTTTGTACCTAAACTGTTCTCAACCTACAAAGTTTTCAGCGAAACAATTTCGACGGGCTGAAAACTTGTTTAGTTCATAGTTACAAATTGTTCGAAACGAAACTTGGGACGCTTCAAACTAAGTGCTTAAGAAGAATTCAGGCGATGTGGTACTAATGGTGGTTACCTGCTTACCAAAAGCAAGTACATTATTATCTACAAACATAACCGGCAAATAAAAAGTTACTCAATTGGACATTTGTTCACAGATAAAAATATCTTATCTGTAGAATCACAGTATACATTTGAGAATATAACGTATGTATACAAGTGAAATTTAATTCATTAGCATACGTTTAAGGAGTGACTCAGACCATGAATCTGAACAACTTTTATTATGGGACCAACTTCGACATTGTGAAAAAAGTTGTCTGCTTTTTTCATACAAATGTGGAATATCTACTTGGCGGAAATCTATGGAACGGCTGATTTTTTTTTGCAATTTCGGAATTGGTCCCATGATGTCAGATTAGTGTCTGAGTCACTCCTTAAAAGTTGTATAATATAAAATATTTTGATGTTCAATAAATAATAGGTAGAATAATAGATTTGCAGCACCTTCTCCTATACAAATTTCACTTCTGCACAATTAAATACGGTTAACTATGCTATATACATGAATTTGAGCTTAAACAATGTTTAAGGTGCATTATGTTATTCTATTTTGATCAAATCGATTCGATATGCTATATTGGAGCCATTAACTCACATCATCAACCTAAGCATTGAAATTGGTGTCTTTCCGGAACACTGGAAACTCTCAATAGTAGCTCCAATTCATAAAAGAGGGCCTAATAATAACCCGGAAAACTTTAGGCCTTTATCTCTTTCGTGTATTTTCTCAAAACTTTTGGAAAAGTTGTGAACAAGCGTCTGGTAAAATTTCTTGAAAAGCACAACATCATTTTAGAAAATCAATTCGGCTTTAGACAGGGAAAATCTACCGAAGATGCTGTTGTCCATCTAACAAATTTGCTGACGGCACATTTAGATAAGGGCAAAAATTCTATTGGTGTTTTTCTGGACCTAGCCAGGGAATTTGATACGGGTCTAGGTCATAATATCGTCAGTCACTACATCGCCGGTCGCTGCATCGCGCCCGTTCCATCGACGGTTTAATGTAGCGAAGGTACACAATATCGCTGGTACGCTGCATCGACAGCCCGCCATATCGATGGTAAACTGCATCGAAGGCGCATAGTATCGATGGTACACAGCATCGATGGCGCACTAAATCGATTGTAGCCTGTATCGGAGGTGCATAGTATCGATAGTAAACTGCATCGACAGTGTCCCATATCGATTGTAACAATATCGACGGTGCACTGTATCGATAGTAAATGCATCGATATAGTGTCCTATATCGATGGTAGACATTATCGAAGGCGCACTGTATCGATAGTAAACTGCATCGAAAGTGATCCATATCGATGGTAGACAGTATCGACGGTGCACAATAGCTATAGTAAACTGCATCGAATATTATGCAACCTTAGAAGCAGCCCAAGTTCGAGTTTGTTTTCTAGGTTTTTTAGGGTGCAGATCTCGAAAATGACGTCAGTTTTGAATTCCAAGATGGCGGACGCGAGTTGTCATAAAAATTGACATGGGTGTCGTTTTCCAGGTTTTTTATGGTGTAGATCTCGAAAATAACGTCAGTTTTAAATTCCAAGCTGGCGGACGCGACTTGTTGTGAAAAATCGACATAGGTGTCGTTTCCCACATTTTTTGGGGTGAGGATCTCAAAAATGACGTCAGTTCGAAGATTTACATGTAGTTTGTCTAACCGAACATTTTATGCAGTCACATCAACTACAATTTAATATTGAAAACTACTCTAGGGCTAGCTCATATACCAGAAGGACAAAAGAGAAAGGAGGCAGTTTAATTCTAACGCAAAATGACTTGAAATACAAAGAACGTAAGGATATTGTAAGTCTTTCTATAGAGTGTAGTGTTGAATTAGCATGTATCGAGTTAGAGAATTCTATTATAGTATGTGTATACAGTCCATCTGATTCAGATTATAATACATTAGAACTTGTGATTGAAGATGTTTTAAGGAAATTATGCTGTAGTCGTAAAAACGTCATAGTTTGTGGCGACTTTAATGTAGACTTACTAGTAACTACTACTGAAAGTGTAAGATTTTTTAATTTATTTAAGTCTTTTGATTTATTTAATTATTTTTGGAGCCAACCAGAGTTCAAGGTAATTCTGCAACGTGCATAGATAATGTTTTCTGTAATTGCACTCCTGTTGACAAAGTTATTATTAAAAACCTTACCTCTGATCACTTTGGTCAATTCGTACAATTCGCAAACCACGTCGAAGTAGATTTACAACAGATCACCTTTAGATCTATTACAAAAGACAAAATCAAAGTTTTTAAAGATAATTTATCAAAAATAATGCCCCTTATTGAGGAAACTAGGGATGATCCAGATATACTGTATAACAAAATGTTTAATGTTATTGAATCGGAATTTAACAATACGTTTAAAATTAAAACAAACATTAAACGTAATCATAAAAGGTTTAGTGAATGGGCTACTCCAGGCATTGACGTCAGTAGAAATAGATTATATGAATTACTAGCCATGAAAGCCTATAATCAGAATCCGGAATTTGTTAAATTTGTTAGAAATTATTCAAAAATTTTTAAAAGGGTATGTGCGTGTGCAAAATCTTTATATACCAGACACACTATTTTAAATTCTAGTGACAAAGTGAAAACAACGTGGAAAATTATTAATACAGAAACAGGGAAAACGAAAAAACGCGCCATTCCAATTGAATTAAAAATAGATAATAAGGTCCTCAGTACTAGCGAGGAGATTACTCAATATTTTGAAGACTTCTTTACAAATATTCCCGTGAATACTACTGCCTCCTTACTTTCATCATCTGTGGAATCTAAAAAGTTATTAACTAGTTGTATACCGGAATGTAACAGTCTTCTAATATTTGAACATGTAACCCCTCAAAAAATCATTGATACGTTCAAGACTTTGAATAATAAAAAAACTGGAGACCTGTGGGACTTCTCAGTATCAGTCATAAGTTATATTATAGAAATAATTGCTCCTTATTTAGCGTCTATTTTTAATAAATGTGTAGATACAGGGACTTTTCCTGATCTAATGAAATTAAGTAAAGTTATACCGTTGTACAAATCGGGTGATAAAAATGATCCAACAAATTACCGTCCCATTTCTATTCTGCCAGCGTTAAGTAAAATATTTGATAAGTTAATTTTTAATCAGTTACTTTCTTTTTTTAGTCTAAATGGTCTATTTCATAGTGAACAATACGGATTTACGAAGGGTCGATCAACTACGGATGCGGGTGTTGCGCTTTTAAAACATATATATTATGCTTGGGAGAGAAAACAAAATGCTCTTGGTGTTTTTTGTGATCTCTCCAAAGCATTTGATTGTGTAGACCACGATACCCTGCTGTCCAAATTGGAACACTATGGGATTAAAGGTATATAATTAAAATAATCAAATCTTATTTGAGTAGCCGAATTCAAAAAGTTAGCGTTGATAGGGTTCAATCCTCGGGATCATCTGTTAAGATGGGCGTACCTCAGGGCTCTATACTAGGCCCCTTGTTGTTTCTTATATATATTAATGATCTGCCATACTATGTTAACACATGTAAAGCTGTACTATTTGCCGATGATACTTCTCTTATTTTCCCTGTTGATAGGACAACAGACAATTTTGACAAGGTCAATAGTACTTAGCTCAAGTGTTAGAGTGGTTTACAGCAAACAATTTGCTGTTGAACGCTAAAAAGACGAAGTGTATTAAATTTTCTTTACCGAATGTTACAAAAGTACCAACACACATAGTGGTCGAAAACGAAACGATAGATTTGGTAGATAAAACAGTATTTCTTGGGCTGACAGTTGACTCGGGACTTCAATGGGGTGCCCATATCACATCCTTAGCGGGTAAACTTAGTTCTGCTGCTTACGCTGTTAGAAGAATAAGACAGTTGACTGACGTTGATACTGCGCGTTTGGTATACTTCAGCTACTTTCATAGTGTCATGTCGTATGGGATATTACTATGGGGTAACGCAGCAGAAGTTAATACCATATTCGTTCTTCAAAAACGCGCTATCAGATCTATATATAAACTAGGTGCTAGAGAATCTCTTACAGAATTGTTTAAAAATATAAATATTTTGACATTCCCCGCGCAATACATATTTGCAAATATTATGTTTGTTCGTAATAATCTTCATCTTTACGCGAAAAATAGTGATATCCACAACAGGAATACGAGAAATAAAAATAAATTAGCGACACCAACTTTGCGATTACAGAAAACAATGAATTCATTTTTGGGACTTAGTATACGCTTTTATAATAGAATTCCTGAAGAAATATTGGCTCTGTCATTAGGTAAGTTTAAGACTGCTGTTAAAAATCAATTACTCAAAAATGCCTACTATTGTATAAATGACTATTTAACAGATAAAGCTCCATGGAAGTAATACATTCAATAAATTGTTAATCAATATACATCAGTGATTACTTAATGTAAAATAATTCAATTGTTATAAATATGTGAAAGTGTAGCCCTTCAGCCACGTACGGACCAATACTGGACTGAGTTTTTTTTCGGCGTATTCTTCTCAGCAGTGGTCGTTTCGAAACGCTAGTAGCATATCGATTTTGCAAATATTAAAAATAATAATATGACGTTCAGAAAGAGATACATGATATCCAAATTTGAATAAAATTCTATTTCATTTCATTTCATTTCGAAGTCATTTTCGAGACCTACCCCCAAAAAACCTAGAAAATGACACCCATGTCGATATTTCATGAAAACTTGAGGCCGGCATCTTGAATTCCAAAACTGACATCATTTTTGAGATCTTCATCCCTAAAAACCCAGAAAGCGACACCCAAGTAAATTTTACATGAAATGTCGAATCCGCCATCTTGGATTCCAAAACTGACGTCATTCTCGAGATCTGAACCCTTAGATTCAACAAAAAAGGCATCCATTTTTTTGGAAGTAGTGTAAAAAGATAATTTTGCATATAGGTAACAAAAATCGGCTCTAATCAAACACCGATTGTGATGAGATTTGACTGGAACTAACTTAAAAGCATACCTGTTGGTGATAGGATCCTGGTAAAAGGTTTCAATGAAAACAACCGAGAATTTGGCGAATCGCGGTGCGCGGAGGACATGAACACACAAGCGTCCTGTTGCATCTCATTAGTGCGACTGACCCGGCTGTGCGGGGGGGCCGTCTTTTGAATGAGTACCTTCCTCCTTGCATATTATTTTATTAATATCTAATGTTTTCTTACAGGTTACAGATCCAGTGGTAAGTATAAAGTATTTTAGTTTTACATTTATCCTAATTTTTATATTTTATATTTTCAGAAGCAGCGTGTCGTCAACATTTTCCCCCCCAGTGTTGCCAGAGCGACACTCATCAGGACGCATAAGTGGTGCCATGCGAGTCACAGGTCGTTTCATCACACCCGTCTTTGTCCTAACGTCTACTACCCTAATCCGTCCATCGGCACCAGGGTATACCTTAACGATTATACCTTTAGGCCAGGTATTACGCGGCGATGATGGGTCGGCCACAACTACTAGGTCCCCTACGTTAAGTTGCAATCCTTCCTGAGACCACTTCCTTCGGGGAAGGAGAGCTGGCAGCACTTCTTTCATCCAGCGTTGCCAAAATAGATCCGTTAAACGTTGGGAAACACGCCATTGACGTCTGAGGTACAAATCACCATCATCGAATACACCCGGAACAGGTAAGTTTGACGAACTTCCAATCAAAAAATGATTGGGAGTGAGTGCCTCTTCACTGCGTGGGTCCACTGACACATGGGTCAAGGGTCGACTGTTAATTATATTTTCGACTTCGGCTAGAAGAGTGATTAAGGTTTCTTCCTTCGGAGCCCTTTCTTTCAGCACGACTTTCAGTGCAGTCTTCACGCTCCTTATGAGGCGCTCCCAGGCTCCTGCCATATGAGGGCTAGCCGGTGGTAAGAAACGCCAAGTCACGTTCTTGTGCAGTGCTTTGGCAGCCAATGCTGTTTGATCAAGCTCCTTGAATGACTTCTTCAGCTCTGTGTCGGCTCCTCTCATATTAGTCCCATTATCTGACATTATTGTATGGGGCCATCCACGACGCGCAGCCATCCTTCTCAAGGCCATAATCAATGCGTCTGTAGTTAGGGATGACACGATCTCAATATGTACGGCGCGTACAGTTAAACAGGTAAAAAGAACTCCATATCTTTTATGCCTTTGTCGTCCCACAGCAACTTCTACAGGGCCGCACAGATCGGCTCCACAAATTGTGAACGGCCTCTGATGGTGTGTCAAGCGACCTTCAGGAAGGTCACCGAGACGTGCAGGTACAGGAGTCGCCCTTCGCATCCGACAAATCAAGCATTGAGAAGCTACAGTGCGAACAGTAGGCCTGAGGTTCAAAACCCAGTACTTTTGCCGAAGTTCGTTCACCACTAATTCAGTGTAGCCGTGATGTGCGCGAACGTGGTACTCCTTCACTAGCAGGCGCGACATATGATCTTTGCCATCCAGGATTACAGGCCTCTTAACTGCTTCGTTTACTCCTTTAGCAGCGTCAATACGCCCGCCGACACGGAGAATTCCGTCGCTGTCCAAAATTGGGGTCAATGAGCGTAAACGGCTGTCTTTTTTAAGAGGTAAGTTATTCTTTAACACTTCTATTTCATCACTAAATGATTGTGCTTGAGAATGTCTTATTAACAATATTTCTGCTTCTTTCAGTAAATCAGCGTCCAGCTGTCTGACATTCGTCTTTTTGCATTTCTTTATAAATAATAAAACCGATGCAGCTGTACGTAATAAACGTAACCAACAGGAAAAACGTCGAGGGTCAGGAACTGGTAAGTATAATATTTTATTATTTTCACTTGATACGGTGTGTATTCTTTCTAACACTTCATCACTAATCATTTCTTTATTTATAGGGTCGCGCGGCCAGTGTTGCGGGTCTTGATATAAAAACAAGGGGCCCGTAAACCATATCGAGTCGTTGTCCAAGATGTGATCGCTCTTTTTAGTGGCCAGATCAGCGGGATTTATTTTAGTCTGTACATAACGCCACTCAGATATTCTACTAAGATCGCATATTTCACCTAACCTGTTCGCAATAAAAACTTTGTAATTTTTATTTTCGTTTCTGATCTAGTGCAGTACGGTCGTAGAATCTGTCCAATAAAAACATTCATTGACTTTAACACGATGTTCTGATTTTATTGTCTGCGCTAATCTACACCCCAACAATGCTGATTGCAACTCGAGTCGGCTTATACTCGTATATTTTAAACCGCTAACACGATTTTTACTAGCAATGAAAGCAACTTGCACGGATCCATTACTGTTAAGCTTACGAAAATATCCTACTGACGCATAGCCAGACGGCGATGCGTCGCAGAAAACATGTAATTGCAATGCACTTGTCTCATTCGATGTCCGCTCGGTCGTGCTACGAGCCGCGTCGGAGTCGAGCGAAACGCGACCTTCTGTGCTTGGATTAAAGTACCACCGTGGAATCCGTATGTTGCTTACCGCAAATAATTGTTTTAACCAATCCTTGAATGAAATAAATAAATCTTCTGTTATTTCTTGATCCCATTCTATGTTAGCCTTCCAAGTTTCTTGCATTATGATTTTTGCCTTTATAGTAAATGGGCCTAGAAAGCCATGTATATCAAAAATGGACATGACGATGCGAAGGATCTCACGCTTAGTAGGCTTTCTTTTAGCCTTCAGCACATCACTTGGTATTCGGCTAAGTGATAGATCAAAACTCAAAAGGTCACTAGCGGGATACCATAACAAACCTAATGTACGTTCCGGTTGATTTTCAACATTGAACCTTACCGCCTTATCATTTAAGGTTTCTTTTGGCGTGTCACTCAGTACCTCTGGACAATTACTAAGCCAGTTTCGCATTAAAAAACCACCTTGTTGATGGATATAGTAAATATCTTTAATTATTTTCTTTGCAGTTGATGTATCAGTGTGGCTGTCAATATAATCGTCCATATATTGATTTTTGCGAATCGCATTGACAGCCTCAGGCATAGTCGATTCAAATCGCTCAGTGTTTTTGGTTTGATTTATATATTGCGCGATGAATGGAGAGCAACATGCGCCGAACACTAGGGACGTCATTATATATTTTTTATTTTCCCATAAAAATCGAAATGCGTTACAATCTTCTTTTTTTATTTTCAGTTTCAGAAACATATCTTGAATATCTGCGATCGTGCCTACCGCGTTTTCCCTAAAACGAAACATAATCCCCAGCAAGGATTGCAACAAATCCGGCCCTTGTAGAAAAAAATCGTTCAAACAAAAACCTTCACTTTTGGCGGCCGCATCAAACACAAGTCTTAGTTTTCGTTTTTTGGGGTTGTCTACGCCAAAATGTGGCAGGTACCAAACACGACCATTAGAACACTCATCATCGTCGCGCAACTCACGAGCGTAATTATTAGAAAATAAATGCTGCATTCTATCTTTATAACGCAATGCATAGCCGTCTTTATTAGCTAACATTTTATTCTCAATCGATTTTAATCGTTTTAAGGCATTAGGGTAAGAATCGGGCATACTAAAATTGTCATAACGCCATGGTAAGCCGACTGTCCATTGATTGTCAACTAAAACAGCGGTGTTATCTAAAATGGCAATAGCTCGCGCCTCACTTGCGTTTTGACGCGGCTTTGTACCTATACCTATCGAATCCAAAGCAAATGATTTTCTAACTAAGTCATGCAACTGTGCATCACTCAACATATGGCTTTCGGACGAGAGAGGAGACACGAGTTGTGATACCGATTTACTATTATTTTCAATTGTAAACAAATGATAAATATTGTCAGTGTTTTCTCTCTCCTGCTCCGAATGGTCATGTACGAGTGAGACGAAACGACTAGACTGCGTAAAATCACTTACCAGTGGTCCGTGCACGCACCACCCAACAGCTGTTTTCGTTAGATAAGGTTCACGCTGCTTCTTACCTCTAACACACACAATAGGGGCAATCAAATCGTGGTTATTTTGACCCAAAAGCACTTTAGCTTGAACACCACACTCACAAACCTTAAAGTCCTTAATTTTCTGTATATGTTCGTACTTAAGGTCCATAGCCGATATTTTTTGTACGGGTAAATTTAATTGTTTTATTTTACGCGCGGAAAACGTAAAGCGATCGCCGGTATAGTTAGTAATATCAACGCTCACTATTTCAGATTCGCACACTAACTCGGCGCCGTCCCAGGCGCTACGCGCGCGCATTTCGTGTTTCCGACCGTGGAGCCCTACCTGATCAGCGATATCAGACGAGATGAGAGACACAGACGACGCTTCGTCTATTAACGCGTGGACGTGTATACTACCCGTGGGTCCGTGTATAGTCAATGGCACTATTTTAAGCAACACTTTGGGGCACTGCGTCGAGACCGTATGCACCGTATGCGTCTCACGTTGATCATCACGCGCCGACTCAAAATCCGATTGCTGTTGATGCTCCTCTTTCTTCTTGGGGGCGACCCAGTGCAGCAGGCGGTGGTGCGGCAGCTCGCACCCATCCACATCACAATTGCTGCCTTTGCACGCAGATGCATCGCTATGTCGAGAGCCCAGGCACTTGAAACATAGTCAGTGTGTTTTTGCAAAACGCCAACGATCTTTTCTCAAAGCTCGCTTGAATTTTGGGCAGTTACATATCTCATGAGCTTTTGCATGACAGAAAGAGCACTTATCATTTTCTGTGTTTGTATCGGTCAATAGCACGGCGTGCGGTGAATTCTTGCGATCATCAGGTTTTCGTTGACTATAAATATGACTCACGCCTGATTGGGCAGTCTTGACGGCCTCCAAGTATAGAAAATCCGCCAATTTTTCTAATTTCGCTGCTGGGCTGTCACGATGACTGTAAACATAGTCGGTCCACTTACTAATTAGTGAATTGGGGAATTTTGCAATGACCGTCGCAGCCATCTCAGGGCTCTGAAGAAACTCACTTTGCTCGACAGCCCTTACCGCCGTAACATAATTTTTTATCTTCAAGGCAAAGCTCACTATATGGTGGTGGTAGTCGTCTGGCAAGACAGGAATCTTTTTTAGTTGCAGCACTAATTTATTCAATATAGTTTCAGGCCTTCCAAACCTTAACTCGAGTACTTCTATTACTTGTTCGGTTGTGGTATTCCCCATCAGCAATGATGAAGCTGCTTCCTTGGCATCCCCGCGGAGACATTTGCGTAGCCGCCACATATTTTCATTATTGGAATATTTACATAACCGTGTGGACTCAACAAAGGCTTCTTTAAAGTGCAACCACTCCAACGGGTCTCCGGAAAATATCGGAAGGTCTTTAGACGTAGCCAATCTAGTCATCAGCTGATGATTTTCTGTTTTAGACGAAGTAGTGATGGCTTTCTGGAGTGCGTGGGCCAACTTTTCGATATCACTCTGAGGTTGCTCGCCGTGATTCACTGGCGGCGACGGTTGCGGCGGCGGCCGCGCTGAGCCCGCGCTGGCGTCCAACCAATCATACACTTTATCCTTGCATGACACAGCGGAACTTGATGCTGACCGAGAACACCTATCTAACTCGCTTAAATCTGCTGCCAATTCCTTTTCCAGCAGGTCGGACTGTATCTTGGCTTTTTTCTTAATAATTTCGGCTGTTTTCTGAGCAGCTGCAGCCTCCGCGTCTGCCGCCTCCATCTCCAGCTTAGCTTTAGCACGCGCTGTCTCGAGCTCCAGCTTTCGCTGACGTGCCACGGTAGACGACGTATTTGCTGACCTGGCTGTTCTCGCTGTTTTTCGTGAGCTAGTGACACTTGGCGGCTTTTTAACAGTTTTACTTTTCAAACTCACTGGCACTAGCTTTTCACTTTCTTCACCATCGTGCGTCGAACATTCTGGACGCGCAGACGCACCACGTAACACTTTTTTTTTACGCGGCGTTTTCGGCGTGTGTAACATGATTTTAACGAAGGATCCGGCCGAAGTGACCAAACAATGTTGGTGATAGGATCCTGGTAAAAGGTTTCAATGAAAACAACCGAGAATTTGGCGAATCGCGGTGCGCGGAGGACATGAACACACAAGCGTCCTGTTGCATCTCATTAGTGCGACTGACCCGGCTGTGCGGGGGGGCCGTCTTTTGAAGTAAAGCATAGGTAAGTACATAGATGCTTATGAGTACCTTCCTCCTTGCATATTATTTTATTAATATCTAATGTTTTCTTACAGGTTACAGATCCAGTGGTAAGTATAAAGTATTTTAGTTTTACATTTATCCTAATTTTTATATTTTATATTTTCAGAAGCAGCGTGTCGTCAACAATACCCATTTAAACAAAAAAAGAATATTAAAAATCGGTTCAGAAATGACGGAGTTCTGAGGTAGATAATAAAACATTTAAAAAATCCACTGAATATAAAATAAATACCACCCTTTTTTAAGTCGGCTGAAAACTATCAAAAACTTAAATTTCAAGTACCGTCCTACACTACATCAGAAAAGAAAATCATTTTTTACCTAAAATTATTCTCCTAAATACGTCCACCGCCACTGACTCACTACCGCTCTCGTTCTAACATAAGGTCTGGCACAGCATGTTGTCTCTTTCTACTTTGGCGCAATGCTGTCGCGGTGTGTTTGCGCGCATCCGTGCTATTCGATGGAACGGACGCGATGCAGCGACCGGCGATGTAGTGACTGGCGATGTTGTGCCCTAGACCCTTCTAAAATTACCGGGGAGTAGTGCATGATTTTGGTGCATAATAATCGATGCAGTGCAGCTTACTACCGATATGGTGCGCCGTCGATACTGTCTACCATCGATATGGTGCACTGTCGATGCAGTTTACTATCGATATGGTGTGCCGTCGATACTGTCTACCATCGATATGAAGCACTTCGATGCAGTTTACTTTCGATATAGTGCACCCTCGATACTGTCTACCATCGATGTGGGACCCTATCGATGCAGTTTACCATCGATACTATGCACCTTCGATACAGGCTACAATCGATTTAGTGCGCCATCGATGCTGTGTACTGTTACGTGGTTAGGGTTCAGGATTTGGAGTAAAACACCAAACTCTTCAGAGGGAATTTATTCACTACGGAATCCCAACACTGACTGGTCTTCCAACACGTCGAATATCCAAAACGCAAAGCACTCGTAGTCCTGGTCCGTTGCTGTGGTCGTATAAATTATCACTTATCAGTCGCACACAAATCACTCGTATTAGTATAGCTCACTAAGAACACTCGCGGTAAACTGATTAACGATCGCCACGTCCGCTCCCTTATATACTGACTTATGGGTATCTAGAAAGTTCCATATACTTCCGGTCCCGACGGCCGATAACTAAAACATTCCAGAATATTCGAGTATGTGTATGAGCGGGATAGAATACATATGTGTGAGCAGGATGGAAGATGTATGAGCGCGACAGACGATGTTCGGAAAAGTTCTAGACTATTCTGTTCTGGGAGCTTCGCGACACTGCCCCCTTCTTAGAGACGCTCGTCCCGAGCGTCACTGTTACTGCCATGATAACGTGCTAAGCGGTCCACATGCACCACTTTGAATGCTCCTCTTGGTTGTCGTTGAATGCGATATGTCACATCGTTCATGCGGGTGATCACCTTATATGGCCCTTCCCATCTCGTCTGCAGCTTTGGAGATTTTCCTTTGCGGCGTATTGGGTTGTGAAGCCACACTAAAGCTCCTTCTTCATAGCCACTCGTATTTGCTCTTCGGTCGTATCTAGTTTTCATGTTCTCGCTTGCTTGCAGCCCGTTTTCCCGAACTAGGTCATATACATCTCGCATTCTTTCCCGAAGATCCGAGACATAATCTGTCACAGTGTGAGAAAGTTCTGGTGGTCTTCCCGTTAGCAAATCTACCGGTAACCGAAGTTCTCTGCCAAAATTTATAAGAGCTGGGGTCACTCTTGTGCTTTCGTGTTCTGAAGTCCGGTAAGCGAGGAGAAATAGCGGTATGTACTTGTCCCAGTCTCTTTGATGGTTATCAACCAATTTCGCCAAATGCCTCTCCAGCGTCTGGTTAAAGCGTTCCACCATGCCATCTGACTGAGGATGATATGGCGTGGTCCTTGTTTTGTGCATTTCTAAAATCTTACAGATTTCTTGAAATAGTTGTGATTCGAAGTTCCGTCCTTGATCGGAGTGGATTTCCAAGGGCACACCGAACCGGCATATCACTTCCTCAACTAATTTGGAGGCTACTGTTGCAGCTTCCTGGTTAGGTATGGCAAATACTTCAGGCCACTTGGTGAAGTAATCCATTACCACCATGAAGTATTTATTTCCCGACTCAGTTATAGGAAATGGTCCTGCCACATCAACTGCAATGCGTTCCCAGGGTGCACCAACGTTGTAGAGCTTGAGGTTACCGCGATTTCTTGTCGATGGCCCTTTCACAGCAGCGCATATGGTACATTTGCGACACCAATCCTCCACGTCTTCTCGACAGTTGAGCCAGTAGAACCTTTCTCGTATCTTTGTTAATGTTCTCTTGACGCCAAGATGTCCGCCGGACACCCCATCGTGGACTTCACGAAGAACGTCTTTTACTTTAGCTCTTGGAACAACTACTTGTAGGTGAAACTCTTTGCCATTTGGTTTTTCCCATTTACGGTAAAGTATTCCGTCCTCCAAGACAAAACTGTCCCATTGAGCCCAGTAAGCTTTGGTGATTGGGCTTGTAGGTGCAACTTCTACCCATTTAGGTTTTTCTGCTCCGCGTTCCTTCCATGCAATAATAAGCCTTATGTCTTCATCATCCTCCTGAGCTTCTCTGAAGATCGCGTCATCCCATGGTCCCGGCGGACTCGCCCTTGTTAATTTCACAGCGATTTCTTTAGACTCCTGTTTGACACAGTGTTTACAATCTTCTGAGCAAGGCCTTCTTGAAAGCGCGTCAGCATTTCCATGTGACTTTCCACTGCGATGTTCAGTAACAAAGTCGAACTCTTGGAGTTGTTCAATCCAACGAGCAACTTGACCTTCCGGGTTTTTAAACTGAAGCAACCACTTCAAAGCAGCATGATCAGTTCTCAGTTTAAACTTTCTGCCGATGAGATACTTGTTGAAATGTTGCAGCGTTTTTACCACAGCTAAGAGTTCTTTCCGTGTAACGCAGTAGTTCCTCTCAGGCCTTGACAAAGATTTACTGAAGTAAGCTATTACAACTTCTGCGTCACCTTGTTTCTGAGATAACACTCCACCAATAGCTGTGTTACTTGCATCTGTGTCAACGATGAATTAACCATCAGTCTGTGGATATCCCAAAATTGGAGTTTTACATAAACTTTCCTTCAATTTTTGGAAGGAATTCTCGCAAGTCTCGTCCCAGAAGAAAGGTCGTTTGTCTTCTGTCAAACGGTGTAAAGGTTTAGCAACCTCTGAGAATCCTTTGACAAATCTCCTGTAGTATGAGCACAGTCCCATGAAGGCTTGCACCTCTGTCTTGTCCTTCGGGGTAGGCCACTTTTGCACTGCTTCAACTTTATCAGGATCGGTTTGTACACCCTCACTGCTAATTACGTGACCGAGGTAGTTTACTTTGTTCCTGAATAGATGACATTTCTTTGAGTTCAGTTTTAAGTTTGCTCCCCGTATCTTCCTTAGGACTTTCTCTAGATTCCGCAAATGATCATCAAAGTCTCTGCCCATGATGATGACATCATCCAAATATACTAAGCAGGCATCTCCTACTAATCCAGCTAGTACACACTCCATAAGTCGCTCAAAAGTAGCCGGCGCGTTGCATAATCCGAAGGGCATAACATTGAACTGCCATAAACCTTTGCCAGTTGAGAATGCGGTCTTTTCTTTATCCTCTGAGTGTATTTCTACCTGCCAGTAGCCAGATTTTAGGTCCAAAGTAGAGAACCATCGCATTCCACTTAGAGTATCCAAGGTGTCATCAATTCGGGGCAACGGATAACTGTCCTTCTTAGTGATCTCGTTTAGTCGTCGATAATCTACACAAAACCGTGTACTGCCATCTTTCTTCTTAACTAGAACCACAGGAGAACACCAAGGACTTGCAGATGGTTCTATAACTTTATTTCTCTTCATGCCCTCCAACATTTCTTCAACTTCTTTCTCCTTGGCAATCGGTATTCGTCTTGCTCGCTGACGAATAGGTCTTTCGCTTCCAGTGTCAATCCTGTGCTGAACTAATGAAGTTCTTCCAAGATCTTCTTCTTTCGAAGAGAAGATATCAGCAAAACGCAACAGTGACTTCTTTGCGTCCGAGTATTGCTTAAAAGTCAGATTATCTTTGCTGTCTTTCAGAAGATCAATAATTGTAGAGTTATTCGCGATGTTAGGTGACACTGAGCTCAGCTTTGATTGACACTTTCTCATCCACACAACTTCTTCGCATTTTCCCACAGTATCTCCTTCATTGAGGCTGACCTCATGGAAGTCTAGGTTAACCACTCTTACCACTGCAGTATCGCTTCCACGCACTAAGGTTCTTGCTATTAGGAGTCCTCTCGCAGTTGGTTTGTGTAATGTGTCCTCAATCAAAACACATCTCTTTGCCTCTGTTTTCTTAGCCGTCGTGGGCAGTCTCACCATTATTTGAGCCTGTGTTCGTCCAGGAATAACAATTTTGTTAAGGCAGGTTACTTTTCCAGTGGAAGCTCCAAGAATGAAGATTTCTTCATTACCACACTTGAAAACACCATTCGTGATATCAATTCCACAATTATATTTCTTCATAAAATCTAAGCCCAGTATGCAGTCATCAATGATTTCAGCTACGATGACATTGTGAGTATAGGGTGTCTCTCCCACGTACATCGTAACTGCCATTTCTCCTAGGACAGGTATTGGCTGGCCAGAAGCAGAAAGAAGCCGACAGTTGATGTTCTTGCGTCCCCTTGCCGCTTTCACTAGATGTGGCTTAACTATAGTCCTAGATGCACCTGTGTCTACTGTTATCCTGCAGTTTTTCCCATCCACTGAACCACATATTGCCAGACAATTTTCATTGCTTGCCTGTGAGATGATTATTGCTGGGGCTTCTTCTGAGCCAGCCAGTACCCGCCCCTTAGTCCTGGCTGTTACTCGATTCCCTGCTTCTTTAAAGGAGAGATCATAAACTGATTGCTTAGGTCTTCCTTAATCTCTTTCTTGATCTCTTCTTTAAGCTGTTCCCTGAGCTCTTCCTTTAACTGTTTCTTTTTGCGGCAATTGAGTTGTAAATGGCCTCTTTCACCACAATTCCAGCACATAGGCCCAGTTCCATTATCCTTCTTTGAAGGGGCCTTAACCGCCTTGACTACCTCGCTTATCTCGTTAATTTCTCTCAATTTATGAACTTGCACATCTTGTCTTACCGCTTCCACTTCAAGGGCGTGTGCAAGGGCATCTTTAAGCGAGGTGTGATGTTGGAGCTTTACTGTAGCCCTTACCTCTGAATTCTTAATTCCATCCACGAAGGCTTGCAGTAGATTTTTCTCCACCATCCGGGGGTCTTCTGAGGGAAACGCTTTCCTTACGAGCCTCTCGATCTCTAATGCCCACTGTTGTAACCCCTCGCCTGATCGCTGGACTCGGTCGCGAAGCTGGGCTCGGAATACGTGCTCTAAGTGGCGTTCTCCGTACCTTGCTTCAAGAGCCTCCAACAAGTCCTTGAAGTCACTACCTGAGTTAGGTAGTGCTTCTAATACTGTCAAAGCGGAGCCCTTCAGTGCAACGGTGAGGGCTGTCAGGCTCTGTTCATTAGTCCATCCATTTGCTGCGGCAACAGTTTGAAACTGCTGTTTATACGCGGCCCAGGAAGTAGTTCCGTCGTAAGATGGCACTTTCACCTTGGGTCCAGGTGCATAAGCAACAGCGTTGCTCGACGTCACTTTCACGCCTACTGTCTCCAGTCGCAGCACTTTCTTCTCTAGTCCGGAGAAGTTTGTTTCCAGACCTGTCACGCGATTATCCACCAAATCCACATCCTTACGGATCTGGTCCACCACGTTGCTGACTTTGCTGACAGCTGCTAATACCATTCGTTGGTCCTCACTCATATGATGCAGCTTTTCCTGCATACGCTTTTGTTCATCCCTCGAGCACTTTTGTTCATCCCGCATATTTTGTATTTCTCCATTAAGTTCCACATTGATGCGTTGCAGTTTACTCTGGTTCTCATTTATGCACTGCAACATTTGCATCAAGCTACCAAAATGAAAAGATGCTTGAGTGGGAACCTGGAAAGAGGGGCTAGGAAACGTGGCTTGATGATGGGCGGCTGGCATCTGTTGGGCGGCGGCAATCTCTTGGGAGGCCGTAACTTCCTGGGTGGCTGTGACGGCTTCGGTGGTTGCGACATTTTGGGCGGCTGCCCTGTCTTGGGCGGCTGCCATGTCTTGGGCGGCTGCCATGTCTTGGGCGGCTGCCATGTCCTGGGCGGCTGCCATGTCTTGGGCGGCTGCGACCTCTGGGGCTACGGGCGGCAGTTGCTCGGCTGCGATGTTTTGGGCGGCTGGCGCATGTCGACCGGATGCAACTTGGGCGGCGGCTGCGGTAGCCTCCATTGCACGTTGAGCCCGGGTCCGGACGCCTTCCTTATCTTCTTCGTCCCTCGGCAACACTGGCATTTCCAAATCCCACACTTCTGACACCAAATGTTACGTGGTTAGGGTTCAGGATTTGGAGTAAAACACCAAACTCTTCAGAGGGAATTTATTCACTACGGAATCCCAACACTGACTGGTCTTCCAACACGTCGAATATCCAAAACGCAAAGCACTCGTAGTCCTGGTCCGTTGCTGTGGTCGTATAAATTATCACTTATCAGTCGCACACAAATCACTCGTATTAGTATAGCTCACTAAGAACACTCGCGGTAAACTGATTAACGATCGCCACGTCCGCTCCCTTATATACTGACTTATGGGTATCTAGAAAGTTCCATATACTTCCGGTCCCGACGGCCGATAACTAAAACATTCCAGAATATTCGAGTATGTGTATGAGCGGGATAGAATACATATGTGTGAGCAGGATGTAAGATGTATGAGCGCGACAGACGATGTTCGGAAAAGTTCTAGACTATTCTGTTCTGGGAGCTTCGCGACAGTACCATCGATACTATGCGCCTTCGATGCAGCTTACCATCGATATGGCGGGCTGTCGATGCAGCGTACCAGCGATATTGTGTACCTTCGCTACGTTACACCGTCGATGGAACGGGCGCGATGCAGCGACCGGCGATGTAGTGACTGACAATATTATGACCTAGACCCATTTGATACGGTGTCAGTAAAGATACTTTTGACTGTTGATGACTGGGATTTTTTGTGCCATAAGTGGCACAAAAAATTCTCGAGCTCCTCCGTGCTTCGGAAGGCACGTTAAGCTGCCATTACTAGATGGCGATCGTTAAGCTAGCAAGCAATATGTTAATGAATTCTGATGTTTTCGCGATTGTTACACATTTAAATAATATCACTTTAATACGATATACATGTTCGCTTTACAGTTTTGTATAGTTCCTATAACACAACGACAAATGTCAACTTAGTCTACCTCCGACCATGAAAACGTAAAGTTTTCGAAACGTTGTGTGTAAAAATAATGTAATATACGTAATATACGGAGCGCCATCTAGCGCAGCACACGTAACATAGGCTCTGTATAAAATAATCTGCAAAAATAGTAAACTTTGTGATTTTTTGACAATTCTGTTAAAAAATAGTGAATCAAACTGCGACTCGTTCGGACAAGTGTTATTGTGATAAAAATACAAAAACTGTGAACGCTGTGAGTGAAAATAGAACAGGACAACTACTTTGATTAATAACGGATAAATAAACACTATTGTCAGTGCCTTACAGTTTAAAACAAACTTAAATATTATTTGGACTATATGAAGTGAATTTTAAACAGCTAGAGTGGGTTTCTTACGAAATAAAATAAATTCGTCCGTTAAAATTCAAATTGTATGTAAACAAAGACTTTAGTTAACACAGCTGACATCAATTATATGGAAATCAGCGCCATCTATCGGTGAATAGCACAACAAAAAAAAGGAGATTTACTATTCAAACCATTTTGATACGCCATCTACACTAATATGCAGGAACTACCACGTACTATGGAAATCAACTCCATCTATCGGTGAATAGTGCAACATACAACAATATTTACTATTAATGAATTTATTAATAATTTATTAAATAATGGCTAGTAATAATAACTGCAGCAAATGCCTAAGGAAACTGCCTAGAAGAGAATATTTAAAATGCTTGAAATGCAAATCAAGATTTGACATAGATTGTGCAAACGTCTCGTACAAGCGGTTTCAGTTAATGGAACAATTAAACAGAAATAATTGGACCTGTCAACAATGCATACATTCATATAATACACAAAGTAGTAAAATTATAACAGAACGGACGAGAAATTTATTAGGCAAGGATCTAGTAGTAACAGTACCAACAGAAAACTCATTTGAAAGTTTACAGATTAATGATGAAGAACAGTCTTTTGAATCCACAAAAAGCATTTTAAATAGAAGTTGTCCAGAAATTGGACTTAACCAAATTACAAGAATAAATGAACTGGAAAAATTAGTGGCTACATTAACTACAGAAAAAGAAAATGCAGATAAAGAAATACGGAATTTATTAAAGGAAAATAAAATATTAAAAGAAAAATTAGCCCAAAAAAATAGATGTACAATTCTGTCAACATCAAATATTATGACAAACGCATCGTATAATACAGGTAAAATGTCGAAGAGTCCAAAAACTACATCAAAATTACAGAAAAAATGCCATACAGAAAAGGAATCCCTAATGTCCACGCCACGCAAAATACAAGGAGAAAAAAAGACTTCAACACCTAAGGCTCTAAATCAACCCCTGTCAAATAACTTCGAGAATAAAGCAAAACAAACTATTTATATTTATGGTGATCAACAAGCTCGTGGAATATCAAAAAAAATGATTCAAACCAGTTGCGGTGGATGGAACGACCAATATGACGTTATAGGAGTAGTTAAACCAAACGCCACGAGTGAAGAAATCTTAAAATCACTAAAACTTAGCGAGTTGGACAAAAAAATACGAGAAGGGGATATAATAATATTAATAATTGGATCAAATGACACCAACCCATATAAATTATTTACCGAATTATGTAATGTATTATGTAAATTTGACAGAAATAATATTTTTGTAATAAATGTACTTTATAATAATAATTTAAATATTAAGAGCTTGAATGATCAATTTAAAATTATTGAAAAAAAATATGCTAACTGTAATTATATTGACACTCTCACGAATAATTATTTCAATTTATATTCAATATGCAATAAATTAAATATTGAAATTGACTTCCTAAAATATCAAAATGAATATCTGTCTCATATAAAAAATAATAGCAGAAATACAATTATGGAGAAATCTTTAGACCAGAATGATGAAAATTGTAATAACTCAGTATTTTTTCGTACCTAACGTTTCTATAAATACTCTTTCTTCTTCTTCGGCTACAAATAACGTAACAATATTCCACCAAAACATAGCCGGTCTGTACCATAAATTAGATCTATTAGAAATCACTTTACAGGACTTTAAATGTCAAAATAAAGATATTGACATTATTTGTATTAGCGAAGCTTTTGTAAAGCAAGGGACCGAAAATAATATTGTCTTATATAATTACAAACTTGCAGCACACTACTGTAGAAAGAAAGCTAGAGGCGGTACTTGCATTTTGGTCAAAAAAAGTTTAGAAACTAAGTCATTAGACAATATTTTATCGCATCTAGCCGCCAACTCTTACTTTGAGTGTTGCGGTGTAGAGATAATAGGTATGAACCTCATTGTGATAGTTATATATAGAGTACCAAATAAACTAAAGTCACATACGGGTATTTTTCTACATAAACTAGACTGCCTTTTACAACAACTTACAGAAAAGTATAAAGGGAGAAAAATTATCTTATGTGGTGACTGGAATATAGATATATTGAAACAACACGTATCAGCAGTAGATCTTGTTAGTACGCTTAAACAATATAACATGGATATTCACATAAATGAGCCCACGCGAGAGGATGCATGTCTTGACCAAATTGCCAGCAACCAAAAGCATATAGTGGCTGAAAACCATAAACTAGGTCTATCTGATCATCACTCGGGACAATCAATCACTCTAAAAGTAAACAGACAAAAAAATATACCTTTTTGGTTTGAATATAAAAGAAATTACAACGATGAGAACATAAAAAAATTCTTAAACTGTCTTACAGCTCTTAATTTTACAGATATTTATGAGAGTAATTGCGCAACAGAAGCGTTTACGAATTTTTATGATGATTTTAGTTTATTTTATAATCTTTGTTTTCCCATAACTAAAGTAAAAATAAATAAAAGATCATCAAAGATTACGTGGATAACTAAAGGATTAAAAAAGTCTAGCAATTATAAGCGAAAACTATTTTTTTTATACAAATATTCACGCACAAATAAAAATAAATATAAGGAAACCTTTAACAAATACAGTAAAATTCTAAGAAAATGCATACATGTATCACAACAAATAAGTAATAAAAAATTCTTTATGCGACATGGAAAAAACCCTTCAGCTATTTGGAACAGAATATCCACATCTATACCTAAGAACAAATATCAACCCGATACGAATTCAATGAAATTTAATGATAATTTATATACAGACCCACAAGAAATTAGCAACAACTTTAACGATTATTTTATAAAATTAACTAATGGACATTCAAATTGTAATAATAAAAATATGACTAAGAATAAAACGACATTTAATTCTAAAACTATATATTTAAAGCCAGTTAATGATGACGAAATATATAAAATTATTAAAGATTTAAAAAGTACCAATTCCTGTGGTTATGATGGCATCAGTACAAAAATGCTGAAACTTTGCGCTGGAATATTATGCAAACCACTAGCCCATATAATCAATTTGTCTTTCCTTCAAGGATATTTCCCAGATCAACTTAAATTATCTATAGTTAAACCTCTATACAAGAAGGGTGATAAACAAGATCCAACTAACTACCGACCAATAACTTTAGTACCAATATTGTCGAAAATATTTGAAAAGGCGATGTTAACTAGACTCAATGACTTCATAAATGAATGTAATATCTTGCATCCTAATCAATTTGGATTTCGTAAAGGTAATTCCACTACCCTAGCATGTTTTGAGTTAATTAAGTATATAACTGAAAGTATTAATAGGGGTACTCCAATTATGTCGATATTTCTTGATTTGAGCAAAGCATTCGATTTCGTAAACCATAAAAAGCTACTTAAAAAGTTAGAAAATTATGGAATTAGGGGTAAAGCATATGAATGGTTATAAAACTACCTGACTAATAGAAAACAATGTGTAGAAATTAGTAAAACAACATCTAGTTATGGTAAAAACATTAAAGAATGCTACAGATCAGAAGTTAAAACAAACAACGTAGGGGTCCCACAAGGTGGAATACTCGCTCCAATTTTATTCTTATTATATATTAATGACATTCCAGATACTCATCAAATAATACAATTTGCAGATGACACCACACTTACCATAGAATGTACTGACCAAAATAATTGTCAACACCTAGCGAGTAATGCCTTAAACGAAGTAATAGAATGGCTGGATTCAAACGATCTAAAAATTAACCTAGAAAAAACTAAATTTATTAAATTTAAATCTTACAATTGCTGTACTCCAAAATTCAATATTTACTACAAAACTAATAAAATTGAACAAATAAGCCATACAACATTTTTAGGTTTTCACCTAGATGAGCATTTAAATTGGAAAGAGCACATAAATCAAATATGTAATAAACTTGACCGCTTTGTTTATGCATTAAGAAGAGTACGACAGACTGTATCAATTGAAGCAGCCTTACAAGCATACTACGGATATGTATCTTCGGTGCTGAGTTACGGATTAATACTATGGGGTAATTCTGTTGATGCAGATAGAGTATTTCGTCTACAAAAAAAATGTGTACGTGCCTTATCAAACGCTTGGTATTTAGACAGTTGTAGACCAATATTTAAAAAGTTAAATATATTGACACTACCTTGCATGTACATAAGAGACCTATGCTGCTTTGTAAAAAAACATCCACAATATTTTGAATTATTTACACAAGTATCAAAAAGACAGGTAAGATCATATTATATACATAACTTATTTCAACAAAGTGCACGGAAATATATATACAAAAAAAATGCTTATAATATGGCCATTCAAATATTTAATAAACTTCCGACTTATATTAAAAGCTTAAATAACAATAAGTTCAAAATAACATTGACGAAATGGTTGAAGGAGAAAGGTTTTTATAGTATTAAGGAATATTTAGATTGTAGAGACTGAGTGATTCATTAATATTTGACATTAAATACTTGACGAAAATATATAAGACGGAATATTTGTGACATTTAAGTGATAATAATTGATGGTGAATTGTGACTTTAATTGATTGTTGCTACTATTATTTCTAATTTAATGGCAAATGTAAAAATTTATAAAAATAATATTTGCACGCCTGCAAGCAGGCTGATTACATTACTTACATAAGACCTACATTGTTAACCACTACATATTAACTACTGTAATGTATTTCATGCAAATAAATCTTTATCTTATCTTATCTTATCTGATAATACCGTATTAAAGTGTTATTTAAAAGCAATATGTTAACCAAATACACGATTTTCATTGCAATGTTATATACGAAGGCTTAGTATTTAGGTGATAATGAAAATAAATCAGCCCAGGCGTTTGTGATCAACAATTCCATAAAAAAATCGCCAAAAATACTCAAATAGAATAAACCTTAACTATGCATTATTAGTGTATGAGTCTGATAGTATCCGGATAATGTTTAGATAATGGCATTCTGTTCATTACCGATGATGTATCGACGAGTACACAACAAAGAACAATGCCCACGAATACGCCATCAGATTGAGTCTATCATTAACTTAATATTGAACGTGACGTTTTGATCTGATAATTTTACAAATTATTCCCACGGAGATTACTCGTATGTGTATAAAATCTATATTATAAGATTAAAGTACTGATTTCAAAATCCATCACAAAGAAATAAATAGAACCGGCCAAAAGCGATTCGGATTCGCATCATTCGCACAGATTAAGTGTTCCATACTACCTACAGCAATACAATATTTAACTACCTACATAAATCACGTTTTTTATGAGCTTAACCAAACTTAATTGTACGGACTCTATTGTTCTTGTCTGTGCTTTTTCGTTTCAGTGATTAAGCAACATTTTTTACATAATCGAGAAAAAGCGCGAAAGCAACATGTTTCTTGTAAGGGACTACACTTTTTAATAATTATTTGTTGTTATATTGGCAAAAGGTCAAGGTGACACCAGTAATTGCCAGTCCGGTGGTTGTAGGTATAACATCGGGTACGCGCGCCCGGCCTCCCAAGCTACTACTTGCTTTTCTCCCATTCATTCGAGTGAGTAGTATCCCAATACCTTAATCCCCTACGCAAATCCAACAAATTTCTATCCGTCCCCAGCTAAATGCTTACGATGGGCAGCAGCCTCTGAAGCACAAGCCAAAGAAACCGCGCTCGCCAACCCGCCTGCCAAGCTTGATGAGTACGGCAATATCCTTCTACAGAACTAGCAATCCTTGGAAGAGGCATTTGTCCAGCAGTGGACTTCTTAGGGCTGAAAGGATGATGAAATAAATGATAGCGGCAAACATACTTACTTACCTACTGTTAAAATTTCAGGTGTCTAACGGTTCAGAAGATCTGCCGGCCTATGTGCTAGCTCAACGTTTTATATATCTTTAATAAAAATAGTCAATCATACGAAAACCGCAATGTATTTTGAAGTGACTATCAAACGTTGGTCACTGAGTTAGCAAATAGGCCGGTTGGCCCTGTAATCGACGGACGAATGGACATCGGGGGGTTAATATTAAGATTCCGTTGGCACCCTTTGGGTACAGAACCCTAAAAAAGTATAACCGTGAGAAATCTTGCGCTTGTGTTTTGTCTTAGTTGTATTAAATAAAAAACATAACTTGATAAGCAAGTTAATAATACCGGAGTAAACTTGGACCGGTTTCATGGGGAAAGGTTAATGAACTTTTCTTTTTTACATTTCGCTTAGCATTATGCATATTTCCCTAAGAAAAGTTGTTATTTTTACGGGCTGAAACTACCTCTTCTTGTAGTAACTTCACCTTTTTGTAGAAAGTTACTGAAATAAGTAATACCAAACTTCGGTTTATTTATAATGCTATTTAAATATACTTTTATAAATATACTGATAAAAATATCCGTTCGGTGTTTGTTTTCAGCACTGCGAGTTTCGGAACATCATAAATTTGTATCTTTCTGCAAAAAATTTAGTTCTGAAAGCATGTTAATGAACAAAAAGCTTATCTTCCCATTGATAATATTAGAAAGAATAGTTAGGAATAATCACACTATAAATTGATCTTTATAAATGTGCCAGGCTTTTTAATTTTACGATATACAAAGATTGAAATCAAATCTTGCCCACACATGCTGAGATGGGTCTATTATGATACCTTTATAATACACACGTCAAGGCAGTGCTTGCTGATCTAAGAGATGTATTGTTTGAAACCTGTACTTGATTTACCGTGACCGGAATTGAACTTGTCCTTCTAAAACAAACACGATGATCTAATACCGCTCCTAACCATTAGGTGGTAGAATATTTTACAACTTCTTGTCAAACATCCACAAAACCTAACTAATATTATAAATGCAAAAGTAAGTTTGTTTGGTTTTTCTGCTACGCTTTTACGCCTAAACTACTGATCATGAAATGCGTGCTCCTTTTCTGGAATATAGAGCAAGACATAGGCTATTTTTTGGGAGTTTCGCGACCAATTAATAGTTATATTAATATTAATGCGAGCGGAGCAGCAGGCGAAGGCTAGTGTACTATGAAATAACACATAAAAAACTTCACGAACAATTTATCTTAACTCTGCCAAATAAATAGTTCGGTAAAAAAAGTAAAATTACTTTTGTGGAGTGAGGTCGGAGACTTAAGCAATAATGCCTGTCCTCCACTCTTTCGTACATATGCTCACTTTACTTATATACCAACATATTTAATTGTTAAAGTTAACAAAAGTTTTGTTAAGGTGTTAGTGTTAACAAAATCTATAAAAATTAGCATACATGACTTAACTCTCTTATGCCATTATCAACATCATATCAGCCGGAAGAAGTCTACTGCTAGACATAGGTTTCTCCGTAAGATTTCCAAAATGGAGCATCCAGCTTTTCCTTGCAACGTTGGTCAGGTCGTCCGACCACCTGGTCAGTGGGTGTACGGCGCTGCGCTTGCCGGTACGTGGTCGCCATTCGAAAAATGTTTTGCCCCATCAGCCATCGGTTCTACACGCTATGTGCTTCGCCTACTGCCACTTCAAAGAGCTAATCCGCTGAGCTATGTCGGTGATTTTCGGTCTTCTACGGATCTCCTCATTTCTGATTCGTTCTTGCAGAGAAACACCGAGCATAGCTCTCTCTATTGCTCTTTGAGCGACCTTTATCTTTCGTATGAGGCCCATAATAAGGGACCACGTTCCAATAGAATGTCGGTTGTAGACCGTGGTTGTAGACTTTTTATAAAATGTAGTGATATTAATATTATTTCTTGTTGTAAATTCCTATTTTACTTTATTCAAAACCGCCATATACTTTGTAAAAGCAAAGTGCGAAGACAATACGTTTTCATTAAAATCCAGTTTAAAAAGTTTAATGTATGATGCCATTTATGATGAAATTATATTAATTTTATAACATAATTATAAATAAGAATAATGTTTGAAATACATAATTAAAATCTTTAATATTTTTTAACTTTATTGTATTTGGTTTATTTTCTTTGAATGAGAACTAGTGATTCGACCAAACATCTAATTTTACAAGTTTGCACTTCTCTGAGCTTAAGTCTCTGTGGCCACTAAGTCATGATGCCAGGCTGTCACACCAGAGGTCCCGGGTTCGATACCCGGTTAGGTAAAGATGGAAAATAATATTTTTCAGATAAATATATACGGACAAATCACTAGAATACCTAGATTGACCGAGGTCTTTCATGTTTATCTGTATATGTATTTTGTTATAAAATATAGTATCGTTGAGTTAGTATCCCATAACACAAGTCTCGAAGTTACTTTGGGGCTCAATCTGTGATTTGTCCATATAAATTTTTTATATTTAATTCATTTTCTAAATAATTTATAACAAATGTCAAACTAATGTCGTAGACGGCACTGTCATCGACTTAATACCTGCTCTTAATAATGTCAGTGGTATGACCGTGGCTCATTATAAGGAAATGCTATATTTTGAAACTGACTCACTGCTTGATTTTGATAATAGGTATATCATGTAAAAAAAATGACTTCAATTAAACTACTGAACCAATTGTGATAAAATTTAAATGGAACCAACTTAAAAGCATACTCTTTCAGACAAAAAAGTTTTTTTGTTGCTTTTTATTGCTTTAACTGACGGATAAATTGATGACAAAAAGACACATTAGTAATTAAAGACTTAAAGACATTCGTCTTCAATAAGGTACACGTCATTTAGTTTTAAATTGCAAATGCCAAAGCACTTACAATCCCCTTAGATATGCAGCGAGCACACTGATTAGTGTGACTGCATAAAATGTCAACCTTCAAACTGGTAGCACAGCAACAAAGCCGTTGAATATTACTCATAAATACATGAATACAGGGAACTCTACTTCCCTCTAGAATAAATTTAAATGACATAAATACTGAGTTTATGGCTAATTATAGTTAATGAAGCATTAAATAGTATATTTATCTAATAGTTGGACTCATCCGGATCGTACAAATAAAGATTTACTCGCATAGCATTGTCACTTATAGTGTCTCATTTAATGTCATGATAAAAACTATCCCTCTTATTATAAACGAGAACTAACTTTAGTACCAGGTTTAAACCATTATCCGACCAAAACAAATAAACAATGACTGCTGAATAAACGTCAAAGTGATACCTGTTGACTTATTTTGGTCGGATAATGTAAACCAGGTACTAAAGTTATTTCTTGTTTTATAATAAGGGTACGGTATGCTGTCTATCTAGAATCTAGACATCAAAATGCAATTGTACAGGGGTGGTATTTGCCTATCGTATGAATCCGATTTAAGTTTATAAAGTTTACATGGAATAATATCGTATTTTTTTTTATCTATACTTTTATACTAATATTATAAAGAGGAAAGATTTTATTGTTTGTTTGTTTGCATTGAAAAGGCTCTGAAAGTACTGAACCGATTTGAAAAATTCTTTCGCCATTTGAATCCTACATTATCCCTCATGAACATAGGCTATAGAATTAAATACCTATTTTTACCCATGTAAAGCTGGTGCGGGTCTCTAGTTTTGATATAATTCGACAGGCACCAAGTTGCGAACATTCTATGTCGCACTACTAATAAATACACATTATTAATGTTATAAAAATAGGTAAAATGTGCTGAACAATAAGAAACTGTCTGGAAAAACTTGTTTGACAAGTTAGACCATAGTATGGAGTTGATATAAGTTTCAGATATTGATATAAAAAGCCCAATTTATCCATCCCAGCCAACACCGACGGAGATTAAATACAACAGTGACATTTCAAAGATCGTGACAGACACCTTATGGGTATCACGATTTTGTGTTCAGTGACACCATATGGTACCCACGAAAATGTCAACCGCATTGTATTAGGTACACCCATATTTTTCAGATGGTGGGGACTATTACCAATTACTTTTTTAATGGGAATACAGATTAACCTATAACATTAATCCCTCAATTTACAATCTTATGACTTTTTTTTATAAAATGTAAATACTGAGAATTACTACTGCCCTGGATAAATTAGACGTTACATTGTATGGTAGATCCAACAAGCATTCAAAATATACATATGTAGACCAATGTACGTCACGAAATAATAGAAGAGTTACTAAATCAATAAGGAACCATCGATCATCAATTCTTGCATAGAAAACCTGCAAAGGTTGATTTTGATGTTCGGGGACAATAGCAAGCGTCGCGAATTTTGTATGAAATGTCGCGTCGTTAGATAATGTCGTAACCCTGAAACTGGGGTATGTTTATTTGTTGCTAGTAATTGAGATGCGGCCCACGACTCTAGGCGTGCGACCTCTTCAGGTGGCGTAAACAATTCTTGACAAGTTTGAACACGGACTGAACTGCAGACTTATACATTTGTATCGCGCCGTTATCAAAAATATGTAAGTCTGAAGCTCAGTGCAATTCTCAGCTTCACAGTGCTTCCAATGGGCAGAGGCATCGGAAACACAAGAAGCCAAAGAAACTGCGCTCACTAACCCGGCTGCCAAGCGTGGGTGAGTATGGCTATGTCCTCTTATGGAACGAGGTATCTATCTTTGAGAGAGGCCATTGTCCAGTAGTGGACTTTTTACGGTTGTAATGATGATGACTAGTGTCAGCCGTCTCATCTACATCACCAAAACTGGATAAATTAACCGAATTTGTAGAGTAGTAGGCAAGTGTACTCTACCACTTACACTGCGTTTGTACACACACGGAGGTTTTAGCCTCAGGTTCAAGTTCTGCTAGCATGCGATATTTTCACCATACCTTACTTCCATATTCAATAAGGGCATTTTCGTCGTTGGGCATTCGTCAAATTCAAGATTTTACATGAAGTAGTTAGGTCCCCGATGTGTGTGTAAAAATATAGGCACTACGAGGGCGCTACGTATTTATTATATAGACGTACACGACATACGCGTTTCTTTAAAAAAAATACGTATCATGGATGTAACATATGAATGTGTCAACTGCACCGTAATAAGCGTAATGGGTGGAACTAATGTGTAACGTCGGGTTTTCCCGCGTTGATTTCAGACACGCATGGTGGCGGCAATGGCTTTTATTAGTCATCGCAGTATGAATACGCCGGCTTGTCTTTATAGCATGGTAACATATATGTAGAGTCATTTTTGGCTAAGTAATCTCGTTACACGCTTTGCAGAAAACTAGGTTTATTACATGGTCTGTGATAAACATTAATTCTCTTTACCGGCGATACCTTGTGGTTGAGCTCAATTTTTGAACTTTTGTTGGGAAGACGCTGGATGTAGGCCGCTTCCAACCGATCATATTGGAAATTTTTGGGGGAGGCCTATGTCCAGCAGTGGACTTCTTGTGGATTAGATGATGATGATGATGAGCATCGATCCACCACTCCTTGTCAAGCTTTCACATGGTAAATCTTAATAAGGAAACGTGCCAGTTCACTTCGTTAAGTAAAATTGCGACGCTAGTCGCCAGCTATGATAGACCAATTACCAGTTGACTAATTGCTATCGTTTTGCTGTCCGCTGAACTGGTTTACGGACTAATTTGCTCAGTTAATTAGGCGCTGACTGAGAGTTACCTGAGGCCTAGTGCTAGTTACTTCGATAAAAGGGAGAGTTTATGAATGAACCTACGCGTGTTAATTGAGAATCGAATAATCACACTCAGTCGCAGCACTTTTTCAGCGCACACTCTTTTAAAACATTTAGGCAGGTAGGTTTCTCTATAGAGCATTTGAGAAAAGGCCTCTCCATGACACAGCGAGAAGAAATTTATTCAATTTATACTTGCATGTATATCTCTTAAAATTGACTTTGAAGTTAGGTAACCGCAACAAGTGGCAGGTTGTCCGCGACCAGTGGCGCTCGATTGACTTTAGACACGGTAATGATATCATTACCGTGCTTTAGATCATGAAGCAATCGCCGGTTGCCGCGCGCCTCATAGTTTTATTGCCTTGTATTCGCTCTTAATTTAAGATATTATTCAATTGACGCGACCTGGTAGTCCAGGAGTCAAATTAATTCTCAGATTTTCGAACTTTATAACTACCTGTTTTTACGATCTGCTCGGGCAAAGGGTAGTTTCCCTTTTCTCCAAAAAAAGGACCTGCCCAGTATACCTACCGCATATGAATAACTTTTATATTATCAAAACCTTCGAAGTACCATAGAGGAAGGATATTAATTTATAGTAAATATATATAAACGTGACATATTGGACAAAGACAAATAGAGGGAAATGGGAGAGACCTTTGCCCAGGAGTGGGAAAAAAATTAACGTCATAATTCTATAACTAAGATGCCAAGTGAGATACTATCATGAAGTCTCTCACGTCATGTGAATCGACTACTATCTGACACGCGATTATTTGATCGGAGGCTACATCGGAGGTTACCAATAGAAAATAAATATAAATAAAAAGATATGCATGAATACATATTAGCAGTATTATATGACATATTCAACGACTGGTCTTGCGTATTCATTTCAATATATGGCCATGAGCTATTTTTATTTTTTGCATAACGTGATCCAATTAGAAGGATGTAATGTTTTTTTAATCTTATTATTTCTCGATGTATTATTATAGTGAAGCATGCATTTTATGCACTTGAACTTTAGGTTCATTCTTCTCCTTATTTCCATATGTGTTGGAGCCCTATTAATATGGCTCCGCTGTCTATCTGTCTGCCTGTCTGTTCGTCTGTCACCAGGGTGTATCTCATGAACCGTGATAAAGATTCACAGATGATGCATTTCTGTTGCCGCTATAACAACAAATACTAATCTGAAAAAACGGAAACAAAACAGAATAAAAGCTTATTTTTTGCTGCAGATTTCTTTGTTTGATATTGATAACGGCAACAGTTAAGATGCTTGAAATATTCAGAAAATATTTAGATATATACTCATTTTACAAATAATTAAATAAAAATAAAATTAATATTTAAGGACTACGTTTTATGTTTGTATGGGTATAAAACAGATTTTTTTTTTTTAGATAATAGTACAGAAATATTCGTGCGCGAGACGAAATTGGACTTTTAAGCACTGTCCAGGGACCAGACCGAATCTATAAGGGTACAAAAATACAGCGAAGCGCTGCGAGAAAAGGTAGGTAATGCCCAAGGCTTCCGTTGTCTCGGCTTGGCGGACACACTACCGCGCCCCAGATTTAAATATTGACCGGTCAAAACACTGAGTAAAAAAAAAATAACACGTTACATCCAAAATATCAAAACATCATTTAATTATTTAATCACGCAATAAACTTTGTAATTATTGTTTAATATCATAGGGTTATCATTTAATGGTAATAAACCGCAATATTTTATTCCCATTCTCCTGAGAGGCTCTACGGAACATAAACACTGAATGGGCGACCATAAACGTAACAAAGTTATAGGTTTGATAGCCGTAACAATGGTCGATAGTGCTGACGCGACAATACCCGTTTTATCACTGGTATGGCCTCACCTTTAGCTGTATATTTTAGAATGTGCTAACTTTAGAGGCCTTTCCCTCAGACAGGACGGGTGACGGATAGAAAAGAATAATATAGAATATTTTTTTATTACAACACATTGACACATAACACAAAATAAAACTTAAACAAAAGAAAATACACAAAGAAAATGCAACAGTGTTACAAAAGGTTACAAAAGGTAATGCCAACAGTGTTACAAAAGGTGACGGCTCAGCGTTACGCTGGACTAGGGATATCCTTATTCAGCACTGATTTTCAGCCATCACCTTCTGAGGCACGGATATTCAGTAACTAGCTGTTGCCCGCGACTTCGTCCGCGGCAATTTCTGTTATTATGATTAATTAGTAAATTAATAATTTTCCCCCGTATTTGCAAAACAATGTTACCCAGAGTTTTTTTCACTTACATGTACTGTTCTACTGATGCGGAAAGGTCAATTCTCCACATCTCCCAGTGCAGTGCCACATCCGAACATTTATTTTTCTAATATTTTATATTTGCTTAGGATATGACCAGCGCTCCGGGTGGTACCTGGTTTAAAGAATTTCCATAGCTATTCAGAGGGAAAACGCAGCTAGCATTATGGGAACCTTTGAACCAGGTACGATTCGAGGCGGTATTTTTGATTAATTTTAATTTATGTATGTGGTTGTGTGTGCGTGTTTTTTTTTATGTTTTTGTGTTTTTATTATAATGTAATATTTTAATGTTTATTGGATTAAATGAATATAATTTTATATCGACTTATTGAATCAGTATTCAATTAAATCATATACAAGTATCTAATGTTTGTTTTTCGTGTGTACGTTTGCAACACTGATTTTAAATTTTCAAAGGAGCTCCGTGGCGCAGTGAATAACACGCCAGCCTGCGACACGATGGTTCCCGGGTTCGATCTCCGGCCAGCTCAAGATGGAAAACGATATTTTTCAGATTAACCTAGGTTTTAGATGTTATCTATAAAATTATAGCTTAGCGTGCCTTCCGAGGCGAGGGGACATATTTTTATGCCACAAATGGTTTATGTCACACATCCCCTTGGATACCACGGGAGGAGTTGATAATGTATATTACATATAATGTACTACATACTTATTTGACGTCTTTAGTACTTACAGGTTAGATGGAGCTTAAAGCCATAAGACCCAAAGCGCTTTAGCGCAGAACTGTGGAAAACGGAATCAAATATGACCATAACTCTACATTATAATATAATCATATATAATAACATGTACTGTCAAAAAATATGTACAATGATTAAGTACTGCGAAAGTATAGGTATATATATACAGGTCTGTGAGAACGGGCCGCTATTTTTATTGATCTAGTAATATTTGTTGTACACATATAGGACAAGGCTATAACATTTTGCACGATAACCCGGTAATAAGTATCATAAATAATACAGTTTACTATACGTGGATATTGTTTTTTAAACTTTCGCGCTTTTACACATAATTATGTATATAAACGGGACTTAGCACGAACCTTTTTATTATTTGTTAAATAAACAAATAATAAAAAGGTTCGTGCTTAGTCCCGTTTATATACATAATTATACTATACGTGGAGTTCTCTTATACGAAAGTAACATTTCGAGAACCATAAATTAAAAAATCAACTATTTGGCAAAGTTTATTGACTGCTTAGTAACTTTATTCTTACCAACATATGTATATTACCCCCTAACAACTTTGTTAACATTGTTATCTTTTGGTAACAGTGAAAAAGAGGCAATGTAGTAACATTACAAGATTGTGAGACTATTGTCACGCATATCATACTTATTATTTGTTCTAATGTAAATATTTTACTAGTTAAACGGCGTCAAGGTTTAGTAAAATGGCTAGGTTGCCAGTTAACGACTGATTTAACTATTTGGCTGCGACATATATAATAAGAACTGAACCACATATTAATCTACAATGGCTAAGTGTAATTTATTCCTCAAGTAAGGATAATTTACTCCGATATAAATTTAAAATGATATGGCCCTTCTATATTTTTTTATTTTATTCTGCTTTTATTATTGTAATAGCGGCGGGGAAAATTTCAAACCTACATACGGATATACCAAATACCCATATGGATATAAACGCACAGTTTATAACCATATGGGTATGTGGCATACTCTTAGGTTATTGCGGTTTAAAAGATACATCTCTGTGTCTAAAATAGGGCACCCTTTAATTTCTAAGCACCATGTGATCACAGAATCGAGTACAAATAAAAATTGTAATTGTTTTGAAGGGTTTTTTAAATCGATCATTCTATTTCTCTACGTTGTCTGTTATTTATTTTATCTGTTTATTTCTATACTTAGATAATATTCTCTACACATATAAAAAAATATTGCCATACCTGTATTTATTTAGCCAGGAATTTACAGGACAGACACTACTGTTCCTGGGGAATCTACATCCACGTGAGCTTTCCTTGTTTGCATTTGATATTTTTGTTGTAAATAGAAAGAAATATTTAGATACATAAAACTACAGGCACGAAAAGTTTAACTTATCTTAAGAAAAAAAGAGTAATCTTACAAAGGCGGACTTATCCTAAAATGGGATCTCTTCCAGTCGATCAGCGAATAAGTAAAAGGATATTACCTCAATTAAAGCTAGAAATACATAAATAATTGCGCTACATTTTGGAGCATATTAATAAAAGTAGGGTCCCGGGCGACATTAAGCGCCCTTTATTCCCTCGTTTGGCGACACTTAAATATCGCCCGCTTCCCTTTACGGCTTAGAAGGAGGCTCATTAGCTCTCCCACCTGAAATATTTTCCTATATTAGGACCCCACTTGTCAAGAGTTATTAACGATCTCACAAACGTGCAAGTTAATTGTCAGTTTGGGTTGCCTAATTTATAAAAAAAAATGGTCAAGATGTATAACTAGGTAAGGTTAAGGCTAGATGGGCCCCCAAAAAAATACAATATCCAGTAACTATTTAATATGTCTTGTTTTGGGTGAAGACTGGTTAAAACTAATTTTGAATTTAGTCCACAAGTTAGTAACTAGGTGTTTTAAATGTAGCGGACCCTGGGCCGCGAAGGACCACGGCTATGAATGCCAAATACTTGGAGGTCAGAGGTATTCTTTCTAATATACATTTTGTGAACAACAAAACTCACTCAAGCTTACGTATCACCTCCCGACATGAAAATCGCTCTATATTGTAAACGGCTCGACCGATTTTATTAAAACACTAGCTGTTGCCCGCGGCTCCGCCCGCGTTAGTGTCGATCCCTCGGGAACAGTAGAATTTCCCGGAATCAAACATACCCTATGTCCTTCCCCGGGCCTCACACCTCCATACCAAATTTAGCGTAAAAAAACGACAGACAGAGTTACTTTCGCATTTATAATATTAGTATTAGTATGGAAGTATGGATATTATTTATACTTCTAAGTCCAGAAATGAGAAAATTTCCATAAAACCTTTAACCTCTCATTTTACCCCTTTAGGAGTGAATTCAGTCCATTTCACCCACATATATCTTTTTTAATTGTAGTCGAGAACTTACATACCTATTTATTTTCATACTTCATAGTCCAGAAATGAGAAAATGTCCAAACCAACTTTACCTTTCTGGGGGATTTTTTTCCAGTTGACCTACACAGATCTTTTTCAATTGTAATCGTGAATTTATTTACCTATTTTCATACTTCTAAGTCTAGAAATGAGTAAATTCCTATACAATCTTTACCCCGCTATTTTACCCCTACAGGGGAAAATATCGTCCATTTTACCTACACAGATATTTTTAATTGTAACCTAGAACTTATATACTTATTTTCATACGTCTATTTACGAAAATTTCCATACAAAGTTTATACCATCCATCCACCCCCATTTTACCCCTTAAGGGGGGGAATTTAGCAAATTTCATCTACCTACACACATCTTTTTTAATTTTAATCTAGAACTTATATACCTACTTTCATACTACTAAGTCCAGAAATGAGAAAATTCCATATAAATATTACCCCTTTTGAAGTTAAATTTCTTAAAAATACTTTCTTAGCGCTCACTTACATCATTAAAAGAACCCCTGTACCAAATTTCAAGTTTCTAGGCGCAGCAGTTTAGGTTGGTTTGCCGTTTGCCCGTGGCTACGCCGCCGCCGTTAGTGTCCATCCCCCAGGAACAGTTTGGACCCTTAAAGGGGTGACTCAGGTCATCAATATGAACAACTTTTTCTATGGGACCAATGCCGGGAACTCAAAAAAAATTTCGTCATTTCCATACTAAAGAGTCCCACCGCCCGGCCAGTTTGTATGGGAATGTCGAATTTTTTTTTGAGTTCCCACCGTTGTTCCTATAGGAAAAGTTGTTCATTTTGATGGTCTGAGTCACCTCTTTAAGGGCCCAAAACGATAAAAATTCACCGTGTATATTTGCGGGCAAACTAATGGCTTGAGTTCATTCAAATGACGATAACTTTTTTTTTAATGAACCGATTTTAACGAAACAAACTTTAAATGTTTTGCTGACTTAAAACAAAGCAATTGGTGAAAGTTTGAAGTAAATCGGTTCAGTATTTTCGGAGATAATCGTGATCATACATACATACAGACAGACAGACAGACAGACAAGAAATTCGAAAAAAATTTTTTTGCTTCCTCTTATTCTTTTTAAGTATCCCTCTATCCATTTCAGTCAAAAATTCTAAATGTACAGACAAAATATTTTTACTGTTTTATTATATGTATAGATATATAAGAAGCATTCCTTAAAAACCTGCTTTTAAAAATTACCGTATCCATATCGATTTACCTGTTTAAGATGGTGCACAGACATACACGTACTCCCACATAGCGGTCAAACTTAAAAGAAAGCAGCAAGCTTTCACTAAGATCAAGACTTCTTAAGGCACTTAAGGTGAACTTGAATGCAGTTGGATACTACATGAAAATATTATTAAAATAATCACAAGTCGTAAAGTGTTTTTGCACCATATATGTAAATATGCTAACTTGTTTGCATTTATAAAAAAAAATGGGCTCAAGCCAATGCTCAGTAACCGATATTATTTTACCATATTCAATAAGTTCCTATATACTGGTGTTGCTTAATATACTTGTAATTGTTTTTTCCGGTAAAATTATGCGACGCTATTTTTTTAACACTTGCATGGCTTATCGAAACATTCTTGCGTACCTTTTTTAAAATGAAATATTTTAAATTTAATTCCGAACCATACCATTGGGGCGTAATGTCCATTATATATTATATGTTGTTATTTTTTGTAAAGTTGAAATTTTGCTGTTTTGTTTTATTTCTTCTTTTACATGTGTTCATCTGTCCCTTATTTGGGACAGCACTCCCTAGGGATCCTATCGGGGTTTAACATGCCCCTTTTAGATAATAACTTGACCCTACAAAGGTTTACTTTGAACTTCTGCTTATAAAATTATTTATGAATGATTTTAGAAATAATTAAAGTGAATATTTAGATAATCACCATAATTAAGATAAAATATTTTACAAGTAGAACACTCTAGTATAGGTTAGTAAGTATGTATGCAGGTATATCCGATTACGAAGATAATTTACTACATACAGCTGAGATGATGGTGATGATGAATACCTAGTCTAGATACTACAGCGTTATTTAGTACATCTTGAGTACCATACCGTAAAAAGTACAACTAACGGCCAATTCCGGCTGCACCCGTGCGCGTGTTATACACAAAATAAACCTTAACAGCAAACATACAGATATACGCGTCGAAGGAATTCAATTTATGTATGTATAATGTATGCATAAATATAAATTATATTTAATAAATGTTTTGAAAATCTATTCACAGTTTTATGTAACTGTACATGAATAAACTATAAACCTACATTATTTTAAATACATTATAATATAAATGCATACATATTTTAGAGTAAAATATGTACGGAGTGACGAAAGTTATTAAAGTTTAAATAAAATAAAACCTATAGTACCTTTTTATTAAATCCAAGTTCAAATAATTTAACATTCAACTTATCATATAACGTCATATAACAAATATAAAAGGCATAATTGATATAATAGCTACGTCTCAAAGTCTCGGGCCATCTGAACCAATCCCGGCCAATCAACAGGAATATCAAATTGGGCCATATCTCAAACTTTGGAAATTGATCCAAAACGATTCAAAGCCATAAATAACAAAGTTGTGTATTGTGTAATTAAATTACTTAAAGAGAGAAAATTTGAACAACGCGATGATATTGACTGTAATTTTTGTATATCTTCTTTTATTGTTATTTGTATTTGTATCTTAATCTCTTATTTAGCCGCAGGGCAGCTAAATAAGAGAGATACAAATAACAATAAAAAACATATATAAAAAGAGCCTTTATAGATGAAAAAGTGACCTTTGTGTCGTCTAGAACGATCACACGAAAGATACAGAAGTGGAAAATTTAGTAATAGGAAGAAAAATAGTATTTCTACTTCTTCTCACCAAATGCCACCTTTTGTGGGGTCAGGACAGCATGCAAATCTCCTCCATTTTGCTGTCTCGTTGTTTATATCAATTGTTTTTACTACTATATCTCCCTTTAATCTTTATATCTACCTTATCCTTGGCTCTCCTCTATTCTGAATGCCAGTAACTTTCATTTTCAATTCACACCTTCTTAGTACGTGACTCTCGTTTTTTACAAGCTTTTATCTGTTATCAAATCTTGCAAGTTAAATTTGATTCACTTCCAGATTACCGATTGAGCTGAAATTTTGTATGCATGTGTAACCTGGATGAAAATACAATATTATGGCATCGCTGCGCTGTTCTGATGATGGAGTCGGAATGTGGCCACAGAAACTCGTAAACTAAACAAGGGTACACCAATTGTGTTTGATTTGTCTTGGAAAGCACTCTAGAGTGTGGAATCGTTTCTAATGATTCCACACTCAAGCTTTTTTGTCAAAAAAAAAAATTTTTTTTTGACAAAAAAGCTTGTCAAAAAAAAATTTTTTTGCAAAAAAATAACCTTGTTTCTTAAACTGCTATTCAAAAACATAATTGTTTACAAAAAGTTGTTAGTTACCTATTCAATCTTTTTTTTTAATTCTTACCTTTATCAATGACGAGACGCAGAGGCGCATATAGTTCCAAAATTTAGGAGATTCTACGTCGTGTTACGAGCAGAAATTACATTAATTAGTAAAATGACAAGTAATAAAATCTAAATACTTCACCCATTCAACGAACAAGAAACTTGTAAATGGTTCTAATTGGTTTTGTCTTCAATTATGGTTGACAGGCGTAAGACTCTGTGCATGACACGTGGTTTCTCTAAAAGCTTCTCAAGGCCCCACAATGAGCTAAGTGTGCCGTCGCCAACGCCAAATACTCGGACGGTTAGCATAAATGCATATTACATATTCCGGGTGCAATTTACCCTCAAGATAGTTTTGAGTCGGATCACGCACGGTCAGGTGGATTTGTATGTTATTTATTTTTAATTTGTTATTATGATAGATATTATTTATTGTTATGATAAGCTCAGAGGTTCAAGACAAGATAAGATACACAGTGATCCCAGGAACTGTCCTCGTTCTTACCTTGTAAGTAATTTACCTACTTAATTATCTGTCTATTTGTCTGATCAATCATGGGCATTATCAGACAATAATTTTATGATGATCAAGCGGCAAAGAGTATGACGGCATTTATGCTAAAGAATTTCTATTGTGCATTTATATATACAACTTGAAGGACAAAATGATCTACCTTTATCTGTTTATTACAGTTTAAAAAGTAAAATGAGCTAAAAATGTTTGTTCTGATGAAAAGCATCACCTCTGAATGAATGTAGGTCGACTAACCAATAACCCTGTATAAACACAAATGAAACATTATTTTAATTTTATATATGTACGTTATGTAGACTGTACCAGACGGTTGTAAATATTTCAGTGGCCTTGTTGTAGGAATATGCAGATTTATACTCTGATGTCATTCTACAGTAACAATAACAGACGTACTTAAACTACCATGAAATAGTCCTATTATAATAATGTTATAAGTTTGGTTATGGTTTTATGTTGTATTAAAGTTTTAGTTTATAATCCTAGTTATAGCATATGACGTCATTTCATGGATGTTTGTATATTTAAACTGAAATAAACTGTATCAGTAGGATTATCAGACAAAGGGGTGGATATGTACATATTTGTTTGTTTGGGGTGATTGAGCACCCAAAAACGGCTCAAGGCTTACAGAAATATATATTACCTGAATTACTTACACGCTCTATATCCCTCGCTAAAACGCGATAAACACCTAGTTATTAATAAACGGTCAAAAATAATAAATCGTCAAAATTTGGACGCTTACAACAAATAACAAGTTGGATATATAATATTTAAAAATTTTAGGCAAACTCCGACACAAAAATTTCTCTATCTTGTTAGCGGCTGAACCGCTGAACCGATTTTACTAAAACAAATCTATTGACCATCGTTAGAAAATGGGCTTTTAAACACATAAAACTGCATCCAAATCAGATCACTATTTCAAGAGCAACAGCGCCACAAACAGACACACATAGCGGGCAAAGTTATAACAACCCGTTTATTTTCGTAATATAATAATAATATAATAATAATAAAAAAAAGACAATTGATTGTGTACATATAATAATAATAAAAAACCCTGTGTACATATACTTGGAGCCTTCTTGAAGCTGGCTACATAATCAATTTAAAAATGAAGAAAAATAAAGCTGTAAGTGTACCTAAAGAATTTTCCTTGTACTACATTTTTTTTTTAATTACATGTTTCTCCGAAATTGTTTGAATTATCACTTCCTCTTATTATAAAAATAAACAGAATATTTTGCCAAAAATGTTATAAAAGCGATAACATTCTTCTAATATAAATAGTAAAGAATAAATATTAACGAAAGATATTTTCGATCCGAGTATTTGATATTAAGAATCTTCGAGTATTTTATTGCCGAAACTGTTTTAGTCTTTTATCACAGGATTTATATACATGATAAAACATACTCGATAAAACAATTAGTTCAATTCAACTCCAACAAGCTCTAGGTGGAGAAATATGTATTTTATAATTGACCTGGGTAAATTTGAGTTTCACGTAACGCAGGCTTATTACTTTGCCTAACTAAATCTGAATGATTCTAAGACATATATTTAGGTATAGCTTTTTACAGCTTCTTCAACTGGTAGCCGTTGCATGCTTTAAGTACTTTCATGCTTTGGTAAATCTATTGTGGTAAATATTATCACCTAACGGGCCAGCTCTAGGACAGCATTTGTCATAAAATTTAATATTTTATTCATATCGATGAGGTAGTAATATCATCAGATGCGGGTCAAATCCTTTTAAAAAGGCGATCGCGGGGCCGAAATTGCTCTAAAGTGCCATTGTACAATTCGACAATCGCTTTATCTTTTTGAGTCTTTCTTCTGTAGGCCGAGTATTGTTCGACGCCGCAATATGGAAATGCTGAACTGCGATGAAAGATTCATGAACCTCATTCGCATCGTAAAAAGCCATGGATTTTTGTTTAAGATTCGCATGATGCAATAAATCTTCATTTTAATCTCTCTCATTTGAGCGTTTCCCGGTGCCCCTTTCCGCCTTTCTCTTTTCTTTTTAGCACGGTCGGCATCCTAGCTTGTCTATTAGGTACTCATTTTATTTATATCTTTCCTAATAATATCGAGCCAGCATTTCTTTGCCCTTCAATCCGGGCCCGGCGGAAATGGCATTTTCCTATTTTTATTGTTAAATTTCTTGTAAGACTTGAACTAATAAACATACTCGTATGTTATACTACTATGTTAATGCGGGAAAAATAGTCTCGATGGTTATCTAAAACGAACACGAAGCACGTCGAATGAAAGCGTCACTTTTATTTGGAGGACATAAACTGCTCCTAATTAATAACAAATGTGCTCTGCTTCTCAGTTCTGGTACAACACATGTTTTGCATTCTTTGGATAAATCACATCATGTTGTATATATTTAATAACGATAGCACCTGAATAGCTGTGTCTTTTTATGATGCATGCAATTTGCACTTATCTCTATATACAGTTTTGTTTATGTACCCATAATTTCACAATTCCACGCTAAGTTGTAAAAAATACTACGTGTAGAAAACATCGCTTTTTTTCGCGCCTTTGTCCACGAGATGTATAACCTATGTGCTATTCTAATGATTCAGGTATAACATTATAAAGTTTTATCAAAATACGTCCAATAGTTTTTGCATGAAAGAGCCATTTTCATGTAATATCACGTAAATTACATGTCCATAAAATTTCAACGAGCTATTCCGATGCTGAAAGTTCGAACACAAAATTTAACGGTATTTATTTGTTCACGACCGTGGTCTAGTTCGCAATCAAAACTTGTTTCAAAATGAAATTTTCAAACGTTCGAGGTTCTAGTATAATTTTCCTACATTTCATTAATGTTAGTACCAGCGGCATAACCAACGTCTAGTGTGTACACAGTTCAGCTGGCTTTCCAGGGGTTTCACGTCACGACACTTGAATGAAACGAAGCGGCGCAGTGGATGTCACTTGTGTGTTCTCAAACAATTATTAATTTTGTATCAATTACTGAGTTTGGATTCTGGCTACCTATCATCATTTCAGCCGCAAAACGTTCATTGCTGGACAAAGGCTTCTTCCAAGTCTTCTTAGTGTCATGGGAGGATATTGCCATACTCACCATGCTTGGCAGGCGGATTTGCGAGCGCAGTCTCTGGATTCTTGTGCGTCCGACGCCGCTGCTCATCGGAAGCATTTTAAGATGTGGAAGGATAAGAATTTCTTAAATCTGGGAAGGAAATGAAGGCATTGGGATACTACTCACTCAGATGAATGAGGTAAAAGTAAGTAGCAGCTCGGGAACATGAGCGCGTGTACCCGATGCCATACCTGCAACTGTGTACTGGCTACTCAATATGCTCTTTTGTCTATCAAATATAGCTAAGAATCCAGCCTGCCAAATTAAGATTGAAGAAAAACACACATACACCCATCCTTTTAAAACTAACATCTCTAACAGAATAACCTTAAGCAACACTCTTTTTGTTGGGGTTTTAAGAAACGTAAACGAGACCTTTTTAATTTGTATCAATGAATAATAACAACGTTCATTGGTATTTTTTTTTTTTTTTATTTAAGGCCCTTCCTATACCCTCCATATAAATTCGACCAGCTGGTCGGTGAATTTGTATGGGAAGTATATAATACAAAATCGTAAGAGAAAAGTAAAAAAAATTACCTCCCACACCAATTCATCGACCAGCTGGTCTAAATTTAAAATCGAGGCCCTGATTTTTTTCGATATTATAATCACACCCATAGGATCAAAACCAGTATGTATATTCGTAAAGATTTTCCTATATGTACAGTTCCACAATCGCCCAAAAAATGATAGTAAGCGGAAAATCACTTACAAATCATAGAAGCATACCAAATACCGATAAAGACATTCATCCGTAGACATTACCTGGTATCCACCGGTAGATAATGCGAATAAATCCCAATAGTTCCATCAAAAGCCGCTCCGAGCCGATTATGCAGATCAGAAATAAAATATTTCTCAGGAACCACAGAGATTGGATCACACGTAAGGAAAAAGCCCCCGGGGCACCGGCGAAGAATTCAATATTGTTCAATAAGGGATCCTCGATGTACGCCCTAAGTAAATGCCAGAGAAGGCTGGGTTTTGACAGAATTGCTGTATAAAAATGCTTTGTTACAGTGCAGGTAAGGCGAACAAAAGACCTTTAAGAATTAATAAGATTCCGCGCGGTGCCCGTAGCTCTGGGCTTTGGGAATCACTTTTGACAGCTAATTATTTCTTCTGTCAGAATTGTACGTTTTCTCCGCTTCGGATGTGGAAAAGAGTGACGTCGAAATCAAATAAAAGAGCTTCCGTGTTCTTGAAAGTTTACCTCTCTTATATCATATTTTTGAGTTGTAGAAAGTTTAGTTGCAGGAGGCAAAGATATTTCAAATATAAGGTTCTTAAAAATATCACAGTGTAAAGTACTACTAATATTATCCACTGACAGCATCAGGAAGTCTATTTTTTAACTTTAAAATAAGTCTTATAATTTCATGCCTTCTTCTCATGTGAGCATTTTCCCCGTAGACATATCTTACTATATAATGTAGGGTTCTAATCAGGGGTTGGAATACTAGTAAAATTAATTACCGGTACCTCTATAATACGATGGTACCGGTAATTGGATTGGTACCGGTACCTCAATAAAACGACGGTACCGGTAATAGGATCGATCACTAAGTTTAATAACGTTAATAACAGAAGTATCTGTAAAATTTGGTACTAAGTACCGGTAAACAGTACCGGTACTTAGTACCGCTCCAAGTATCGGGAACTATCATTTTGTTAATGTGTGTCGTTGTCGTGTTGTGCATGTGCGGCGTGAGGCGGGGTCCGACAATGGGCGGCACTTTTACAGTCGAGCGAGTCCCATGTGGGATGACAATAACGCGTAGGTACCGGTAAAATTAACGTAATTTTTAACAATATTATTATCGTTATTTTTCTAGATGATAACTGTTAAAATTTTAACAGAATAGAAGTACTGGTACTTACCGGTACTTATAATGTGGATTTAGTACCGGTAACAAGTAGCGGTAAAATTAACGTTAACTTTTAACAATATTATTACCGTTAAATTACTAGATTACCGATAATATTACTGTTAAAATTTTAACAGTATAGTAATACCGGTACATACCGGTACTTATAATGTGAATTTGGTACCGGTAACTAGCCGTGGTTCTAATAGTGAGATAATTCTTCAAATCGGTCCGCTAGTTCCGTAACTATTCAATGCAAATAAACAAACAATTTAATCTATCCTCTTTAAGATATAATATAATAATAATAATGATTTATTTCAAACTGTACAGTTCACAATACAAGTTTATATGATACAAGTACAAAACTTATGTTAGAAAAAACCTAAAGTGTGGGTAATTAACTTGCTTGTTTGTTTGCTATGCACCAGTTATAAGTGGTCAAAAAATTGTTTCTACCCTCCGTGCTAGTTTGCACTGTCTGACGGCAAGGCAGCATTCCTCGTCCGACGACGTAAACAACTCGTAGTATAGGCAAAACTTACAGATTCGATCGAATAGTTAACTTTAAAAAAATAGATTTATTTATCTACCAACTGTTTTTATAATGCTAACTTGTACATGAATTAATATATGTATATATTTATATAAGATAAGAATATATGTTATGTATATTAAATGCAACATGTGTATAATAATATATGAATAATCTAATGTATATATAGAATAAAATAGTGGTAAGAATTTGTATTAAAGGTATATTATATATATGTAGGTCACCGCAAACCATTAATTAATAATAATTTTAACAGAATTCAAAAAAGTATCTGTTAACATGTTAATTTGGTATAACTGGGACATTAATCCACACTTCCATTAACCTATTCCAATAACAAATGTGAAAAAAAAAACTTTTATGTAGGGATAATATAAATGTTTTCGGTTTCGCTATAACTGAGTGGTTTAAGGTAGTTATTTAAGTGCCTTTTCATTGAGAAGAGGGATTTATCGGAAATATTTGTTACTTTATTTATTTTATTATAAATATAAGGACCAAACCAGGATGACGAGTATTGACAAAATCTGGTTTGGCATTTTGGAACTCTGTAAACGATATCTTTACGTCTTCTTCCAATATAATCGTTATCCCTGGATAGTTTGTGTTGATTTACTATAAGGGATTTCAGATAAAGTTTCCTAACACTTAGTACATCCGCGTCATCATATAATTTTGATGTGGGGTAACGGTAACTTTTAAAGAAAATAACTTTTAGCACCGATCTCTGAGCTCTTTCAAGATTTATCATAAGTGTTTTATTAGCATTTCCCCAAGCTATGATGCCATAGGTCAGAATAGATTGACACAAACTATAGTAGACACTTTTAATGACAGATAGATCACCAATATGCCTTAGCTTCTTGAATAGATATATACATTTTCTTACGCGACCCGTTAAAAGATTAACCTGTGCATGCCAACGTAAGTGTTGGTCAATAATAATACCGAGATACTTAGTGCAAGAGGTATGGTTTATAATGGCGCAGTCGCAGTTAAGTATTTGGATTTTTGCAAGAATGGGCTTTGAGCTGAAAATTATTACTATCAGGTTGGGTATTACTTTTTATACTAAAGGTAATGTAGTTTGTTTTACTTAGGTTAAGAGTAAGTAGATTTAAATTCAGCCATTTGATGATCTCAAAAAACCCATTTTCAGCTGATAGCTTAGCTTTTTCCCAGGTCTCTCCGTGAAACAGTATAACAGTGTCGTCTGCAAAAGTTATAATTTGGGCATCTTGAAGTTCCTTCCTACAAAGACCATCAATATAATATTAAGAAACACACAACAAAAAATATCTTTAATATTTTTAGTATAGAAGTATAGAATACCTATTTAGCAAAATAAAAATCAAATTGCCATGTATATTTCATTTTAATTGCAGCTTAGAGACTAAAATATTTAGGTTCTGTTGTTAGATTTTCATCAATAAATTCTAACAACCAAGAACGTGAATTTATCAGATACATCAAACTCATTACCTAATACTAACCCGGCGAGTTATCTGATTCACTCAATGGTACTTTGTAATCTGTACTAAGTCTCGTCTAATGCCGGAGAATGAGGTCAATCTCTAAAACAATAGGCATTGACCTCGCGGGCAATGTCAATGAGGCAATACAATAGCTCTAGAGCATCCTCTAATTTGCCAAAAAACTTCTTTCTGCCCTCCATACACCATATGCACGCCGAAATTATTCAAGTATCTTCGGGAACGTGTTAGAAATAAATCCACTTTACGATGCCTCAACTCTCCTCCTCTTTACATATTGTTCGGGACTTACAAAAACATATTTGTATTCATACAATTTTACAGTCCCAAGCTATAAGTGTGATTTCAAATTCGTCCTAACGCGATTTATTTAAGTGAGATGGTGTGTAAGGCTATAATATATGGATGCGAACGCTTATATTTTCTTAAACCTTCGTAACAAATCAGAAATAAATAAATATAAATAAATAAATATATACGGACAAATCACACAGATTGAGCTAGCCCCAAGGTAAGTTCGAGACTTGTGTTATGGGATACTAACTCAACGATACTATATTTTATAACAAATACATATATAGATAAACATCCAAGACCCAAGCCAATCTGAAAAAGATCATTTTCCATCTTGACCTGGCCGGGGATCGAACCCGGGCACTCCGTGTCGCAGGCTGGCGTGTTAACCACTGCGCCACGGAGCTGTCAAGAAAGAAAGGGTTATAATGACAACGTGAGATAACTCCTGAATGTAGTCTAATTAAACTATCAAATACATTTATTTTTGTCATATGGCAGCCAGCCGTGACTAAGTTTGGGCAAATATTTCTTGCAATCGTGACAAAAATTGGTCTTAACTACTCGTGCCTACTCAGAAAAATACTAACGATCGCGCTAATAAAGCATTTTATTTTAACACTATCAAGTGTGTAAAATTAATCAAGAAATTTTGATATTTCCGGCGTGCTGAAAATCCCATATGCATTATCCGATGTAAGAAATTGGATATTTATGTTCACCAATGTAGTGTACATCCATATATCTTATACATCAGTAAATTGCGACACCGATTTTTGAGAAAAGACATTGTTAAAGATTTCGTCACCCGACCCAGGGAGCGAAATTTAAATTAAACTTTTTCTCGACATAAAAATATTTTGGCAACATCCCTTATATTTTTCATTATTTTCTCACACTAGAATATAAAATGCTTGTCAATCTCAAGTCATTTACATTGAACTTAAAAAACACGCAGAAGATGAAAAAAATAGCCAACCAAAAACCATGAAATATTCTAGCAATTAAATAAAAATACTCTGTATAAATCTCATTAAAACGAATCGCTTAGCCAACCCAGACCATAAAATAAAACCTAGTTTACTACCTAGCCTGCTGGCTGACAATATGCTCGCGGCAGTATGTATGACCCATTTTTTCAACTCATACCGTCTGTCTCTTTCTTCATGAAGCTGAGTTTAGCTCACTTTTACGATAGACACTAAAACGAATGTTTATTGGAGATAAGGCGAGCATCTAAAATGGTATCTAACTTATTTTATAAGCGACTAGCTTTTGCCCGCGGCTCCGCCCGCGTCAATGTCGACCCCTCGGGATTAGGAACTTTTCCCGGGATAAAAGGTAGCCTATGTCCTTCTCCGTACTCCAAAGAACTTGTATGCAAAATTTCATGATGACCGGTTCAGTAGTTACGGCGTGAAAGCGTAACAAACAAACAAACTCACTTTCGCATTTATAATATTAGTAAGGATTTCGATCTAGGCGTATACTACGTTTATTGTTACGAATTAGTTCAATGACAGTGCCCTTTCATTATAACAACGCCCAAGCTTTGCACGCTTGATCTATTCAAATGAATTTAATATAATTGATAGTTCCAAGCATTGTTTTCCTACATATAAATAAAACATAAAAATAACTCCTCAGATTATATATCTAAGAATTAAATAGTGCAGGGTGGACAGCTTTTGCCGAGTTGGTAAGTTGGTGTGCAACGATATCACACATGCTCCAGAGAGGCGATCATAGCACTAGCCCCCGACTTGTCTTCAGAGGTCAGGATGGAAACTCAACCTGCCTACATGTATACTCAGTTATCATAATAATACCAAGTTCTCGATCGCTTTGCAATAACCCGAAGCAAATCCAGCTACAATTGAACTGCATCGCCCTGTCTCCTTTAAAATGCAGTTCCTCCTCCGACCAAGATCTGTGCAAGGAGATGATATTATTAAGTACTTCCAGGAACGAGTTCAGCAGTAGCCCTACATGTCATCAACTTGCCAAAGGACCTCTACGTATTGGTTCCATGTTCCCACGCAGGCTTACCAAAGGACCGAGGTAACACTCCCACCCCGAGAGTCCGATAAGTGATATACATTGATAAATATCATCATCATTATCATCATTTCGTGTACGTGACACGGACAATCGACCATGCACACCCTAGTATCAGAGTTCTTCGGAACAGCCTCTCGGCCTCTGGCGAAACGACTACCAGATGGCAGCCGGGACCAACGGCTTAACGTGCCTTCCGAAGCACGGAATCATCTTTATTATCACACAATCAGGTGATTCAAGCCTGAGATGTCCTAACTAAACTGGAAACAACTAAACAAAGTATGCTTCCAGTGGGAATCGAACCCACGACCCCCGGGTCTACAGGCAAACGCCTTAACCACTCAACCACGGAGGCAGGTAATAAACATTAATATTATACATACCTACATTGATAAAATTTTAAAGGCGCTCTAAAAAAGTAATGCTCCATAAAGGAGCATTTCTTTTTTATTATATTTATAGAAAACTGTTTATTGACTTTAGTTAGACTATTACTTATAGTTAAATGGTTGTAATCAATAATTTAACTATAAGTACTAAACGGGAATGTGAACATAATTTCAGATAAGCAAACGGGCGCATATTATTTTTACCATTTTACCAGCTAAAAGTTTACACAGCAAGCTAGACTGTATTGTTTCACGCTCGTTTCAAAACTGCAAACATTGTGGCACTTGCGACAAGTACCACTCAAAGCCACATTGCTCTTAATTTGAATAGAGGTCGATTCAAAATAGTGGAGAATACAGCGTATTACTTATTGTAATTACAATGGCTTATTGATTTGATTACTATATTTATGTTATGCAACGATTGTTTCGAATATTTCGATCAGACAGACCATCTAGACGGTAAATTTCAATGTGAATCTTTAATTTTATCACGATCACTCAGATAAGTTCTTTCATACTGCAGCCCTTTGACGGGATCTTCGATCAAAAAAGTTTGAATGATTGCAAAATAAAAACACAAGTTTAATTTTATCATCATCATTCTGATTTTTTTCGCACTCAGAGTTCCGTATTATCAAACAATATTTAACATTTTGTAGTTAAATGCCAATAAAACTCATATTTTTTTTTAAATTGTATTATTTCTTGATAAACCGGCATCAAAAATATATCGTTCCGTAAAATCTTAGTAATAGGGTTCCGTTAACACCCCTTGGGACGTCAGAAAAGTTATGTAGAGCTGATAAGGGTTCAATGTACCCATCAATACTGACTTTTATTAAACTTCTAAGTAGCAGAATAATACATTTTGCAGTAAGTGTTCAGTAAGGTTTTTTTTGTGATTACCCTTTCAGACTATCCAGTCGTCAATTTTAACTTCATTTCTTAATGTTAATTGCCGAATTTAAAGCAGTGCGAGCACTTTTCTATAGCAAGTAACTTACACATAACGGCAAGAATTATTTACTAACGAATAACAACTAAAACAAATAAGCACTGAAGTTCGAATGATCATACAGGTATTCGCATAAGTTAGGACCACGTTAGGATCTAACCTAAATCATATGACAAACACTACCAACGTATGGTAATACTAAATATTGAGATTATTTTATTCTATTTTTAAAATATTTTATACCGGCCCGGACTCCGAATCATACGGTTGAGGATGCAGCTATTATAAAACAACGAAAATCCAGTTTTTTAAAGGAAGAACGAAGGAACGCAAGGGCGGATATAAGAGGACACGGGGCACGTGGCCCACGGTACTTTTGTGTACTGTGAAGATTCCATCACAGTACATAATATGAATAAAATAACATAAAGAACATGATTGATACTCTTGTCTATTTCTGGTGACTTGAAGTATGAGACTTCAAGTTTATTTTTTACAGTTATTGTTGATTTATTTGCCCGTCCGCCCCTTTGTACCTCCCCCAGAATTTAAATGAAATTTTAATGTACAATACATTAAAATGTACATACTATCGCCTGAAAAGTTGTGTAAATGGCTCCTCCATTTACACAACTTTTTAGGTAATATGTAGGTACCTAAAATTGAGAAATAAACGTTCACGGAAAAAAAATTTAAAATCAAGTTTTGTTCTTTAATTCAATTTCAATATTATATTTATCAAAATCCAACGCTCTGGCAATGGCATCAGCCAAATAAACTATATCTATCAATTAGCTATCTATATAAAAATACCTCAGTACATATATGCTTGGCCGTTTCCGACTATGGTAACTATTTTAGCTGAAACCGTCCGTGCGTCCCATCATCAGGGCATCGCCAATATAATTATAATGTATTGAGAAGGGTAGTTTATTTTTGATTCTCGCTTCGAAAGCAAACCTCCTTTGTTCTTGAAATAGGTCGAGATTATTGTTTATAAGGCGTCTCCGCATGGTCCTTTGAATGGCAAAACTTATCCAATGGTTATGGTCGATGTAACATCTTTTCATATTCCTCTTCTTAAGCAGCGTGCTATGTTCTTAAGCGGGTTACGTTCGCTGGAACCATAGATGTAACTTCCGTTTTAGTTAAACTTTTTTTAAGGTCAATCTACGGCATGACTGATCAAGATTTGCCCTCATCTCCTTAGGCCTTACGGAGATTCCGCGATACAAAATCAATTCATCAGCGTACCTGGCCTGCAAGGAGAATCTTACATCTGTGACTCTTTAATAATAATAAAAAAAAAAACTACTTACCGGTGAGGTACCGGTACCTCAATAAAACGACGGTACCGGTAATAGGATCGATCACTAAGTTTAATAACGTTAATAACAGAAGTATCTGTAAAATTTGGTACTAAGTACCGGTAAACAGTACCGGTACTTAGTACCGCTCCAAGTATCGGGAACTATCATTTTGTTAATGTGTGTCGTTGTCGTGTTGTGCATGTGCGGCGTGAGGCGGGGTCCGACAATGGGCGGCACTTTTACAGTCGAGCGAGTCCCATGTGGGATGACAATAACGCGTAGGTACCGGTAAAATTAACGTAATTTTTAACAATATTATTATCGTTATTTTTCTAGATGATAACTGTTAAAATTTTAACAGAATAGAAGTACTGGTACTTACCGGTACTTATAATGTGGATTTAGTACCGGTAACAAGTAGCGGTAAAATTAACGTTAACTTTTAACAATATTATTACCGTTAAATTACTAGATTACCGATAATATTACTGTTAAAATTTTAACAGTATAGTAATACCGGTACATACCGGTACTTATAATGTGAATTTGGTACCGGTAACTAGCCCTGGTTCTAATAGTGAGATAATTCTTCAAATCGGTCCGCTAGTTCCGTAACTATTCAATGCAAATAAACAAACAATTTAATCTATCCTCTTTAAGATATAATATAATAATAATAATGATTTATTTCAAACTGTACAGTTCACAATACAAGTTTATATGATACAAGTACAAAACTTATGTTAGAAAAAACCTAAAGTGTGGGTAATTAACTTGCTTGTTTGTTTGCTATGCACCAGTTATAAGTGGTCAAAAAATTGTTTCTACCCTCCGTGCTAGTTTGCACTGTCTGACGGCAAGGCAGCATTCCTCGTCCGACGACGTAAACAACTCGTAGTATAGGCAAAACTTACAGATTCGATCGAATAGTTAACTTTAAAAAAATAGATTTATTTATCTACCAACTGTTTTTATAATGCTAACTTGTACATGAATTAATATATGTATATATTTATATAAGATAAGAATATATGTTATGTATATTAAATGCAACATGTGTATAATAATATATGAATAATCTAATGTATATATAGAATAAAATAGTGGTAAGAATTTGTATTAAAGGTATATTATATATATGTAGGTCACCGCAAACCATTAATTAATAATAATTTTAACAGAATTCAAAAAAGTATCTGTTAACATGTTAATTTGGTATAACTGGGACATTAATCCACACTTCCATTAACCTATTCCAATAACAAATGTGAAAAAAAAAACTTTTATGTAGGGATAATATAAATGTTTTCGGTTTCGCTATAACTGAGTGGTTTAAGGTAGTTATTTAAGTGCCTTTTCATTGAGAAGAGGGATTTATCGGAAATATTTGTTACTTTATTTATTTTATTATAAATATAAGGACCAAACCAGGATGACGAGTATTGACAAAATCTGGTTTGGCATTTTGGAACTCTGTAAACGATATCTTTACGTCTTCTTCCAATATAATCGTTATCCCTGGATAGTTTGTGTTGATTTACTATAAGGGATTTCAGATAAAGTTTCCTAACACTTAGTACATCCGCGTCATCATATAATTTTGATGTGGGGTAACGGTAACTTTTAAAGAAAATAACTTTTAGCACCGATCTCTGAGCTCTTTCAAGATTTATCATAAGTGTTTTATTAGCATTTCCCCAAGCTATGATGCCATAGGTCAGAATAGATTGACACAAACTATAGTAGACACTTTTAATGACAGATAGATCACCAATATGCCTTAGCTTCTTGAATAGATATATACATTTTCTTACGCGACCCGTTAAAAGATTAACCTGTGCATGCCAACGTAAGTGTTGGTCAATAATAATACCGAGATACTTAGTGCAAGAGGTATGGTTTATAATGGCGCAGTCGCAGTTAAGTATTTGGATTTTTGCAAGAATGGGCTTTGAGCTGAAAATTATTACTATCAGGTTGGGTATTACTTTTTATACTAAAGGTAATGTAGTTTGTTTTACTTAGGTTAAGAGTAAGTAGATTTAAATTCAGCCATTTGATGATCTCAAAAAACCCATTTTCAGCTGATAGCTTAGCTTTTTCCCAGGTCTCTCCGTGAAACAGTATAACAGTGTCGTCTGCAAAAGTTATAATTTGGGCATCTTGAAGTTCCTTCCTACAAAGACCATCAATATAATATTAAGAAACACACAACAAAAAATATCTTTAATATTTTTAGTATAGAAGTATAGAATACCTATTTAGCAAAATAAAAATCAAATTGCCATGTATATTTCATTTTAATTGCAGCTTAGAGACTAAAATATTTAGGTTCTGTTGTTAGATTTTCATCAATAAATTCTAACAACCAAGAACGTGAATTTATCAGATACATCAAACTCATTACCTAATACTAACCCGGCGAGTTATCTGATTCACTCAATGGTACTTTGTAATCTGTACTAAGTCTCGTCTAATGCCGGAGAATGAGGTCAATCTCTAAAACAATAGGCATTGACCTCGCGGGCAATGTCAATGAGGCAATACAATAGCTCTAGAGCATCCTCTAATTTGCCAAAAAACTTCTTTCTGCCCTCCATACACCATATGCACGCCGAAATTATTCAAGTATCTTCGGGAACGTGTTAGAAATAAATCCACTTTACGATGCCTCAACTCTCCTCCTCTTTACATATTGTTCGGGACTTACAAAAACATATTTGTATTCATACAATTTTACAGTCCCAAGCTATAAGTGTGATTTCAAATTCGTCCTAACGCGATTTATTTAAGTGAGATGGTGTGTAAGGCTATAATATATGGATGCGAACGCTTATATTTTCTTAAACCTTCGTAACAAATCAGAAATAAATAAATATAAATAAATAAATATATACGGACAAATCACACAGATTGAGCTAGCCCCAAGGTAAGTTCGAGACTTGTGTTATGGGATACTAACTCAACGATACTATATTTTATAACAAATACATATATAGATAAACATCCAAGACCCAAGCCAATCTGAAAAAGATCATTTTCCATCTTGACCTGGCCGGGGATCGAACCCGGGCACTCCGTGTCGCAGGCTGGCGTGTTAACCACTGCGCCACGGAGCTGTCAAGAAAGAAAGGGTTATAATGACAACGTGAGATAACTCCTGAATGTAGTCTAATTAAACTATCAAATACATTTATTTTTGTCATATGGCAGCCAGCCGTGACTAAGTTTGGGCAAATATTTCTTGCAATCGTGACAAAAATTGGTCTTAACTACTCGTGCCTACTCAGAAAAATACTAACGATCGCGCTAATAAAGCATTTTATTTTAACACTATCAAGTGTGTAAAATTAATCAAGAAATTTTGATATTTCCGGCGTGCTGAAAATCCCATATGCATTATCCGATGTAAGAAATTGGATATTTATGTTCACCAATGTAGTGTACATCCATATATCTTATACATCAGTAAATTGCGACACCGATTTTTGAGAAAAGACATTGTTAAAGATTTCGTCACCCGACCCAGGGAGCGAAATTTAAATTAAACTTTTTCTCGACATAAAAATATTTTGGCAACATCCCTTATATTTTTCATTATTTTCTCACACTAGAATATAAAATGCTTGTCAATCTCAAGTCATTTACATTGAACTTAAAAAACACGCAGAAGATGAAAAAAATAGCCAACCAAAAACCATGAAATATTCTAGCAATTAAATAAAAATACTCTGTATAAATCTCATTAAAACGAATCGCTTAGCCAACCCAGACCATAAAATAAAACCTAGTTTACTACCTAGCCTGCTGGCTGACAATATGCTCGCGGCAGTATGTATGACCCATTTTTTCAACTCATACCGTCTGTCTCTTTCTTCATGAAGCTGAGTTTAGCTCACTTTTACGATAGACACTAAAACGAATGTTTATTGGAGATAAGGCGAGCATCTAAAATGGTATCTAACTTATTTTATAAGCGACTAGCTTTTGCCCGCGGCTCCGCCCGCGTCAATGTCGACCCCTCGGGATTAGGAACTTTTCCCGGGATAAAAGGTAGCCTATGTCCTTCTCCGTACTCCAAAGAACTTGTATGCAAAATTTCATGATGACCGGTTCAGTAGTTACGGCGTGAAAGCGCCGTCAGTGAAAGCGTAACAAACAAACAAACTCACTTTCGCATTTATAATATTAGTAAGGATTTCGATCTAGGCGTATACAACGTTTATTGTTACGAATTAGTTCAATGACAGTGCCCTTTCATTATAACAACGCCCAAGCTTTGCACGCTTGATCTATTAAAATGAATTTAGTATAATTGATAGTTCCAAGCATTGTTTTCCTACATATAAATAAAACATAAAAATAACTCCTCAGATTATATATCTAAGAATTAAATAGTGCAGGGTGGACAGCTTTTGCCGAGTTGGTAAGTTGGTGTGCAACGATATCACACATGCTCCAGAGAGGCGATCATAGCACTAGCCCCCGACTTGTCTTCAGAGGTCAGGAGGGAAACTCAACCTGCCTACATGTATACTCAGTTATCATAATAATACCAAGTTCTCGATCGCTTTGCAATAACCCGAAGCAAATCCAGCTACAATTGAACTGCATCGCCCTGTCTCCTTTAAAATGCAGTTCCTCCTCCGACCAAGATCTGTGCAAGGAGATGATATTATTAAGTACTTCCAGGAACGAGTTCAGCAGTAGCCCTACATGTCATCAACTTGCCAAAGGACCTCTACGTATTGGTTCCATGTTCCCACGCAGGCTTACCAAAGGACCGAGGTAACACTCCCACCCCGAGAGTCCGATAAGTGATATACATTGATAAATATCATCATCATTATCATCATTTCGTGTACGTGACACGGTCAATCGACCATGCACACCCTAGTATCAGAGTTCTTCGGAACAGCCTCTCGGCCTCTGGCGAAACGACTACCAGATGGCAGCCGGGACCAACGGCTTAACGTGCCTTCCGAAGCACGGAATCATCTTTATTATCACACAATCAGGTGATTCAAGCCTGAGATGTCCTAACTAAACTGGAAACAACTAAACAAAGTATGCTTTCCGTGGGAATCGAACCCACGACCCCCGGGTCTACAGGCAAACGCCTTAACCACTCAACCACGGAGGCAGGTAATAAACATTAATATTATACATACCTACGTTGATAAAATTTTAAAGGCGCTCTAAAAAAGTAATGCTCCATAAAGGAGCATTTCTTTTTTATTATATTTATAGAAAACTGTTTATTGACTTTAGTTAGACTATTACTTATAGTTAAATGGTTGTAATCAATAATTTAACTATAAGTACTAAACGGGAATGTGAACATAATTTCAGATAAGCAAACGGGCGCATATTATTTTTACCATTTTACCAGCTAAAAGTTTACACAGCAAGCTAGACTGTATTGTTTCACGCTCGTTTCAAAACTGCAAACATTGTGGCACTTGCGACAAGTACCACTCAAAGCCACATTGCTCTTAATTTGAATCGAGGTCGATTCAAAATAGTGGAGAATACAGCGTATTACTTATTGTAATTACAATGGCTTATTGATTTGATTACTATATTTATGTTATGCAACGATTGTTTCGAATATTTCGATCAGACAGACCATCTAGACGGTAAATTTCAATGTGAATCTTTAATTTTATCACGATCACTCAGATAAGTTCTTTCATACTGCAGCCCTTTGACGGGATCTTCGATCAAAAAAGTTTGAATGATTGCAAAATAAAAACACAAGTTTAATTTTATCATCATCATTCTGATTTTTTTCGCATTCAGAGTTCCGTATTATCAAACAATATTTAACATTTTGTAGTTAAATGCCAATAAAACTCATATTTTTTTTTAAATTGTATTATTTATTGATAAACCGGCATCAAAAATATATCGTTCCGTAAAATCTTAGTAATAGGGTTCCGTTAACACCCCTTGGGACGTCAGAAAAGTTATGTAGAGCTGATAAGGGTTCAATGTACCCATCAATACTGACTTTTATTAAACTTCTAAGTAGCAGAATAATACATTTTGCAGTAAGTGTTCAGTAAGGTTTTTTTGTGATTACCCTTTCAGACTATCCAGTCGTCAATTTTAACTTCATTTCTTAATGTTAATTGCCGAATTTAAAGCAGTGCGAGCACTTTTCTATAGCAAGTAACTTACACATAACGGCAAGGAATTATTTACTAACGAATAACTACTAAAACAAAAACACTGAAGTTCGAATGATCATACAGGTATTCGCATAAGTTAGGACCACGTTAGGATCTAACCTAAATCATATGACAAACACTACCAACCTATGGTAATACTAAATATTGAGATTATTTTATTCTATTTTTAAAATATTTTATACCGGCCCGGACTCCGAATCATACGGTTGAGGATGCAGCTATTATAAAACAACGAAAATCCAGTTTTTTAAAGGAAGAACGAAGGAACGGAAGGGCGGATATAAGAGGACACGGGGCACGTGGCCCACGGTACTTTTGTGTACTGTGAAGATTCCATCACAGTACATAATATGAATAAAATAACATAAAGAACATGAGTGATACTCTTGTCTATTTCTGGTGACTTGAAGTATGAGACTTCAAGTTTATTTTTTACAGTTATTGTTGATTTATTTGCCCGTCCGCCCCTTTGTGCCTCCCCCAGAATTTAAATGAAATTTTAATGTACAATACATTAAAATGTACATACTATCGCCTGAAAAGTTGTGTAAATGGCTCCTCCATTTACACAACTTTTTAGGTAATATGTAGGTACCTAAAAATTGAGAAATAAACGGTCACGGAAAAAAAAATTAAAATCAAGTTTTGTTCTTTAATTCAATTTCAATATTATATTTATCAAAATCCAACGCTCTGGCAATAGCATAAGCCAAATAAACTATATCTATCAATTAGCTATCAATATAAAAATACCTCAGTACATATATGCTTGGCCGTTTCCGACTATGGTAACTATTTTAGCTGAAACCGTCCGTGCGTCCCATCATCAGGGCATCGCCAATATAATTATAATGTATTGAGAAGGGTAGTTTATTTTTGATTCTCGCTTCGAAAGCAAACCTCCTTTGTTCTTGAAATAGGTCGAGATTATTGTTTATAAGGAGTCTCCGCATGGTCCTTTGAATGGCAAAACTTTTCCAATGGTTATGGTCGATGTAACATCTTTTCATATTCCTCTTCTTAAGCAGCGTGCTATGTTCTTAAGCGGGTTACGTTCGCTGGAACCATAGATGTAACTTCCGTTTTAGTTAAACTTTTTTTAAGGTCAATCTACGGCATGACTGATCAAGATTTGCCCTCAACTCCTTAGGCCTTACGGAGATTCCGCGATACAAAAACAATTCATCAGCGTACCTGGCCTGCAAGGAGAATCTTACATCTGTGACTCTTTAATAATAATAAAAAAAAACTACTTTTATTGGTATAAACCATAGATTTAAAAAAAAATTGCGATGGTATAAACCCAATACAAACCACACAATTCACTAGCTCATAGATTTACAATATCGTAGAACAATACTCAAAATACACATCAATGGAGGTTGTCAAATAAACCCCGCATTGATTGGATAAAATAGGGCTGCCAGTAGTTGCCCGAAATATTTTGAGGTTGAGTCTAACTGAACCTCAAAATGTTTCGGGCATTAAACACGGAAATTATAAACTATTGGTTTAATAAGACTAATTATATTTTCCTGTCCACAAGTGAACAGGTATGTCCACAATAAATGCTGCTGCAATAAAAATAAAAAATAAATCTAATTTCAATTGGTCAACTAGCAGCCACTTTGAGCCACAAACGTATGTAGATTTTTTTGCAATTCACAATTTAATCTCTCCATTATTTAATTTAGTGAGCTGACTAGCTCCGTGGCGCAGCGGTCAACACGCTAGCCTGCGACACGGAGTGACCGGGTTCGATCCCCGGCCAGGTCAAGATGGAAAATTATCTTTTTCAGATTGGCCTGGGTCTTGGATGTGTATCTATGTATGTATTTGTTATAAAATATAGTATCGTTGAGTTAGTATCCCATAACACAACTCTCGAACTTACTTTGGTGCTAGCTCAATTTGTGTGATTTGTCCGTATATATTTATATTATATTATATTTATATATTATGTGGACATTGGCATAATAAGCAACAAAAGCAGAAAGAATACTGAAGCAATAAGGGGTTTTCGGATGGCAGCACATTTGAAATAAATAAATATATATGGACAAATCACATAGATTGAGCTAACCCTAAAGCAGGTTTGAAACTTGTGGTATGGGATACTAACTCAATGATACTATATTTTATAACAAATACATATAAAGATAAACATCCAAGACCCAGGCCAATCTGAAAAAGATCATTTTCCATCTTGACTTGACCGGAGATCGAACCCGGGGACCTCGTGTCGCAGGCTGGCGTGTTAACCACTGCGCTACGGAGCTCGCCACGAGGCTCTTTGGGTAATATTTGACAAGCAGTAACAACTGAGACATTGTTACCCTATTGCAGCTGGTCGGACCTGACGCCTCAGTGCTACCGCCACTTATTTTGGAAATCTCTTATTGTCCAACTAGTACCATTAGCCCCTGTATTTATTAGGATTGGCAATTTGAACAACAATAGCCGCCGTCGGAGCGTCTTATTTGAGCTGCGAGGCGTAATTGGTTTTGGGATCAGAAAGCGTGTTTATTGACAGCCCTGTCCGTCGGAGAAACGTGGCGTTTGATTTCATCATCATCATTATCTAACCCGCAAGAAGTCCACTGCTGAACATATGCCTCCTCCAAGAATTTGCAATACGACCGGTGAAAAGCGGCCTGAATCCTGCGTAGGTCGGTGACCGATATTACGTTTGCTGGTATGTGGTTGCCATCTGAAAACCTTTCTACCTTTAACCCCATCCATCTATCGTTTCTATGCGCTATGTTTTGTTGCGTTTGTTTTATAGCCGTTTATGTCGTTATCATAATTGAAATTGATAATTTAAGTTGTAATGATTTTCTCATCTTAATTAAACTTAACACCCCTCATCATGGGAGGCATTGGTTACCTAGCAACCTACATTGGCCCCGTCATAGAGTGAACATTGTCAATATAAGTAACAATAACTGTCGACAAAGAAATACCTACGACTTATTGCTATGACGAGTAGTTGGTTTTTACGGAACGCGCGTATATATACAGCGCTGTCCGTCGCAGGAACTTACGATTGATTAATAATGTTTATTTGGTCGCTACGAGTATCTTAACTAAAATAAACTAAGTAGTTTGTAACATAATAACAAATAAACAAAATAAAAATTATAGATCATAGGACTAAGTGGTTTTATGATCTATAATTTTTATTTAGTTTGACCACGCCGTCGTCATTACCCATTTTTCTTTACCAAAAGTATATATAATTTAATTTATGTTTCATCATCATCACATGTATTCTTCCGCCCACTGCTGAGTGAAGACCTCTCTTCGTTATACCACCCACCTCGGTCCTGTGCCTCTCTTATCCAGGTGAGACCCGCAACCCTAGCAACTCATCTCTTCGCTGGACAACCAACTTCTCTCGTTCCTGTTCCAAACCTATCATGTCCTATGTAGTAGTCTCCGTTTTCAGTTCAATTGCAAAGAATCGTTATTCTGTTCGCACGTCCTAGTTTTGTAACGTATTAAGTCTGGGCTTTCCTCTCCCTCTCCTTCCCTCTATTTTGCCTTCTATAATAGTTTTCATAAACTGATCGTGTTTCAACAAGTGCCCTATCATATTAACTCTTCGATTTTCTATGGCAGTTAAAATAGATCTTTTTCTCCAACTCTATTTATCATTATCATTATTTTTAAGATATTTTTTTTTCAATATTCATGTTTGGTTTTGTAACACGCCAGCATCAGGGTAAGTATATTTTGGCAGCCGGGTCTAACCCAGGGATCCACCAGCCTCGTTATTACAGACTACGGCAGCCGTTTCGGTAATTTATGTTAATTAATATATAATTAGTCAAAAGCATTAATGATATACATAGTAGTAAACTAGCAACCTATATTGGCTGTTTCATAGTGTGGATATTGGCAATATAAGCAAGAATAGCGGTCGTCGGACAAATACGTCTTATTTAAGCCGCGGCACGTAATTGCTTTATAAACAGCGCTGTCCGTCAGAGAAACTAACTTTGATTTTTAGCTGTTTATTTGGTCATTATTTTAACTTCTTCTATCGAGTTGTATAATAGCTATACATACAATTTAAATAAGTTTTGTTTTAATAGTAACACACAACCAAAGGCTCTTTTGAGCCAACAAAACAAAAACGGCACTTTTCAGCGCCTAACAACAAGACCCTTTGTAAAACAACTCTTACCACCATATTATTTTAACTAAAATTAGGTTTGTGCAACATTGTTTTTTCTACTGTCCTTTGATGTATAGTTTCTATTTTTTTCGTTTTATAATTGTTTTGTTGTATATGTTTGGCCACGGTGTCGCGACTAAATACTCATTTTTCTGTTCAAATTTGATACTAAAGGTAAGAAATGTTTATGAATGTACTTCTATGTATACACAATACACAAGTAGAAGAAGTACGCCAAAGCATTGATAAACTAACCACCAACATTGGCCTCTTCATAGTGTGGACATTGGCAATTTAAGCAACAATAGCCGTCGACGGAGAAATACGTCTTATTTGAGTTGCAGCGCCTAATTGGTTTCTGGCTCGAAACGCGCGCTTATTGACAGCCCTGTCCGTCGCACTGGAGCAGTTTGATTTATTGATGTTTATTTTGTCCTTATTTTTTCGATTCCAAAATGAAATTAACTATTTGTTGAGTGCAGTACGAAAAAAAGTAATAATATTTTCTTTCATTTTGGCGTGTGATAGATCACTATTTATTTGAGATGTTGGTTTGACTGAGTTCTAATAGTCATCTAAGAAAGATCATAAATACAGTTACGGATACAATGTTCCCAAGTAACTTCGCAATTATAATTAGTGAATGCCATCTAAAACGGGAAATAATAAGTCAAGCCAAAAGTATACAAACACTGTAGACGCTATTTCACTTAAAAAATCTTATTTATTTTAACTGACTTCTAAAAGGAGGAGGTTTTTAATTCGGTTGTATTATTTTTAATGTTTTTTATCTCATAATTCCGTCATTTACGAACCGATTTTATTTTTGTTTGAAAGGGTATGGTTTCAAATCGTCACTTTTGAATTTCACCAAAATCGGTTCAGTATTTTGATTGAAATCTGTTTTTTTATGAAATATTATTTCCAAACATTTTCGCTTCCCTTAGAAATACTTAATGGATGGAAAGCAACAAGTGTGTGTCTGATACTGCATGTTATACAAAACACAGAAAATGTTGATATTCCGAAATCACAGACGAGGGTGTGGGACCAAACAGGATGGTTCCATTTTACGAGCCTATACTCATAAAATTGTTACGTATTTCGAGCAATACCGCTGGCCATGAACACGGAATCTAGGGAGTGAAAATTAGATCACGACTCAACGTTGTCTAACATATAGTATATAGGGTAGGTATATTCGTATGAAAATTGAGTTGATTTGTATGTAATAAATAAAAAAATATATCTAAATATCACATTTATTATATAAAAGGTATGGATGAAATAAAAACTCAGGTTAGTTTGCTTAGTCAAGGGCGTGGCCGGCCTTTGGGTCAGAGGGGGACAGAAACTCGGAGAGGAGGGGTGTCAAAAGCCCAGGCGGGAGGGATGATATTTAGCTCCGATTACTGGTGAGATGACCGCCCAACGGTCCCAAATGGCTTGCACCCAGGCCCTTCTAGCAACGTAGCTTTCGGCCCATAAAGAAAAAGATGAGGGTTGCTGCTCTTCAATGCTTTTGCTATTGTTTCTCAGATTTGATTTGCTTCAGGCTATGCATGCACGAAATCGCGGCCCATCAGGCAATATGAGAGTTAACTGCCTCTCCAAGTCTTGCGCACACAGGCAACGCCCAAAACCGAGATACGTCCCTCCTGGGTTCTAGTTCTCCTCCGTCCTTTGATGATATTGTCTCTACAGGTTGAGGGTACTCTGACCTCGCGTCAAACACCTGCTGAAGTAGCAAAAGCTTACTTGCTGCCAGCTACATAGTCAATATGAAAATAAAAATGATAAAGATATAGCATGTTTTTTTTTATGAAACCTAGGGGTTTGTAATCTTTTTGTGTTATTAAATCCATAAAAATAAATGTATGAAAGTACACATAAATCACATAATAGTCACTCTCCTTTGATCAATTGATGATTAAATGAGAGTATATCATTCATTATAATTTATTTAGATATCGTTTGTAATTACTTTCTTAAGAGAGCTATTCTTAGTGGGATAACAGTAAAAACAAATTTTACGTGATAACTTTTTCAACATTTGAGTATTATTACGTAACTACTACCAATGCATTCAGGTCCAATTGCAATAAAATGCAATCTTGTTGGCACACACAAGTCCGAATATTTTGGCATCATTTGCGAAGATCAGTATCATACTATTGTTCATGTTTAGACGTAAGTCATTAACGAACAGGGAAAAGAGTGTGATCGTTGAGAAACTCCAGACGGGATGGACAGGTACTCAGAGCAATACCCCTTAATAAACTTTCAGGCAAACTGCCTCTCTACGATTTCATATATATACACAATGTTAGGGTAAACACCGTTGTCCTTCAAATCATCAAATCAGCCCGTCAAAATGAACAACTTATCCTATGGCAGCTCCTTAACAGCTTGACAGCTCCGCGGCGCAGTGGTTAACACGCCAGCCTGCGACACTGAGTGTCCGGGTTCGATCCCCGGCCAGGTCAAGATGGAAAATGATCTTTTTCAGATTGGCCTGGGTCTTGTATGTTTATCTATATATGTATTTGTTATAAAATATAATATCGTTGAGTTAGTATCCCATAACACAAGCCTCGAACTTACCTTGGGGCTAGCTCAATCTGTGTGGTTTGTCCGAGATACATCCAAGAGCCAGGCCAATCTGAAAAAGGTAATTATCCATCTTGACCTGGCCGTGGATCGAACCCGGGCAATCTCGTGTCGGCTGGCGTGTTGAACGCTGCGCCACGGAGCTAGCCTAGCAATCAATTCAACCGGCCTAACAATTTATATGAGACCAAATTTTATTTTGAGTTCTCAGCTTTTATATAAAAAATGTTTTTTATGTTGGGATTACGGTGATTACGCTAAAAGTCTGTAAATTATATCAGTCTTAGGAGTGTACCAGACTGCATCAATTTCTCAATCATAGAATCATAAAAATGTAAAATAGTTATATCTGCTAACACTTAACAATTTTAAGCTTGAATCATCATCATCATCATCATTTCGATGATGATGATGAGCTTGAATGAATATTCAAGATAATTTAATGCAATCCCTAAAAATTCAGTTTATAGAAAGTGAAAAAGTGAAAAAGCATATTCATTCAAAGAAGAAATAATATAAAATGCAGATTAGCTATTACGGCTACATTGGTCCCTTCCTAAAGGCATTGACGCCTTGCCGTTGGCAACATCTGCCCAATGTTATTTTTATACCTCAAAAAGTTCTGTCTGTATGCATAAAATATCGCTCTATTGTCCGGTAAAATGTTTGAGAAGCTGCCAAAAAGGAGAAACGAAAGTGTTGGATTTATTTATGATCTACCTAGCTTATATAAGATCAATTTTAATTTAGTACTCATATTTTAAGGGCTGGAACTTATAAGATATAAAAAATGCTTTAGAAGCAAAATTATAAAAAAAATATAGTTACTAGGATTAGAGATATTTTGACTTCAAAGTTAAAAATAAGACGCAAAATCGCCCTATGCTCAAAAAACACTTTCTTGTCATACAACTTTTGACCATTACCTACAATGGATTCTAATTGACTGACGTTGACAATCAAAACAGCTATTTTATTGATTTTCATAAAACAATAATTATTTTGTATAGAAAAACTACGATAAAAACTAAGGTGTCGATTTCTTAAAATTTGCTATTAAAACATTTCTTTGACTTAATTAGTTTCAATGGACCTTATACGTAAATTTTCATTAGTTTTGGACCCGAAGGGAATGATTCGGGCCGTGAAATGAGCAACTTTTGCTATGCAATGAATGCTGAAAATTAAAAAAATTACAATTCCATACAAAAAAACTCCGGTCAATTTGTAAGGGGAATATAAAAAAATACGTTAAAAAATTACGTTTTCAGCATTGATTCCATAGGGGAAGTTGAAGTGGCAGCAAAAGCCGATCGAGAGATCAGATCAGGACAGATCTGGGAAATGGGTACATTAGTAGGCGATGCGGCTAGCAACCCATCACTATTTTGATTCCACCTAACATATATTTGATTTTCCACCTAACGCCCACCAACTTGCTAAACGTGGCTTTTAGGTCTTAAAGACCTAGGCTCTGTCTACCCCGCAAGGGAAAAAGACGTGCTAATATGTATGAACTGTAATAAAAACAAAACATCTCTGTTTTGTTTTTATTCTGACTGTATATCTGACATTCGTGTAAGAACTAGTACCTAAGTGTATGTACCTATATCTCGTGTAATGGTGCCTTTTAGCGATTCATTTAATTAGAAAGTCGTCCATTTGATCCAAAGAGATTCTTGTTAAGAACTTCCTCATATTTATTTTCCTTCCGCAAAGAAGCACAAAAGCTTTTAATGTTATTCAGGGTATGACAAATTATTGTCACAAAAGTGTTGTGTAACATAATAGCTTTCTGTTTATAAGAAAAAAAATTTGTATGTAATAATGTAGTCTCTTTATGATTTTTTACTAGTACCTACTTTCAATATAAAAAATAAAGACTTTTTTACCAAACTATATTTTCCAACTTTAATGATCATACTGATTCTGACTGATGATAGTAAATTATTTCAGTTTGAGTAAACATGTTCAGTGGTCATGAATGCGAAGTTCATGCAGAATAACCCTGTTGTCGGTAAAGGCGATGTTGCTTCAATTATTCAAAAGCAGCACATTTTGAACTTACAATACTGAGAACTCATTGGCGAGTCAACTATGAGTTCCGTTATCGCACTATAAAAATGAAAAAATCGTTTATTTACCATATAAACCATATAAAAATAAAATAATGTACCTAGTGTCATCCCTTCAAGGTCAGCATTAGAAACTATAAAATTGGGTATTTTGTTTTATTGTTTTACAAATCGATTCTTTAAATTAATGGTCGAATAAAATATGTATTAACACATTATCAATACTCGTATTTATAAGTACAATTATTGTACAGACGTGTTTATTATTACTTCTTATTGGAACTTGTACGTTCTCATTTAAGTAAATAATGTATTGTTAATATATTAGAAATAAATGCTTTAAACATAACCCTAAATTGATGTAGGTCTAAGGATTTTCGTCACTTTAAAAAAATCTGATCTGAAAAATTCCGTTCGGCCTAAACTAGAATACTTTTATTATTTTTACTTAAATTGTGCAAAAAGGATCGCGTGCTACCATACTGTTTAATTTCAACCCGAAACTACATTGGGTACAAATAAATTACTGTTTTGCTGGTACCGACCTAACGAGTAACCCTTTGATAGACAGATATACAATGAATAGTTGGAGCCATTATTAGAATATATTTTTGCTACTCTACAATAGATGCGTAGACATTATTACAAAAAGTTACGATAGTATACAACGTGGAAGGAAAATACCAGTGTTGTCAGAGCTCTTGAGTCGTAAGTTACGTTTCGTTTCCTGAAATTTTACATTTTTGCAGCAAAAGTAACATTATTGTAATTTTTTTAATTTACGTTTTTTTGGGGTCGGGTTATAACCCACCACACAGCGCTATCCTATACAGTGGTCACTAACGTATAGCATAACACTTTGCGGCATCTAATCGGTCGAGTATATCACGCATATACCAGCGGTGACTTTTGTTTATAATAATAGAGATAGAAAAGAGACCACCTACCCTGTACCAACTTGCCCTGTCCCATTCTGTCTTTACCAAAACATAAAAAAATATTCTAGGATCTAAATCGTCATGATGTCTAATAGACATTGTCTACACCTTACTGGGTAATCATTACTCTGGCTGGAGTGCCGAATTACGTATTATCAAGTCTATTTAGATGATATGATAATATGGCGCTTTCAGAGCGATATCTGAGTGTGATATGGAATGAAATACTTTTTAGACGCGCCATTATCAGGTGCGTTCAAATTGAATGCGTTAAATTGCAATAAAAATCTAGTATTACAAATCTCGTTGTTCGCAAAAGTTACGAATATTGCCTTATATATAAAAATTACTTACATGTTACGCGAGGAGGTGAAAAGTTACGAAAAATGTAAGAAATGTAACCTTCTGGCAACGCTGGAAAATACCGGTAATAAATCGAACCTTGGTCTATACTAGATCATTATAGTATAACCACGTTCCACGTTGTATATCTACACTTATAAAGAGGAAAGATTTGATTATTTGTTTGACAAATCAAACACAGATTGAGCTAGCCCCAAGTAGGTCGAGGCTTGTGTTATGTTAAGTATTATATTCATCAATCAATCTGAAAAGATCATTTTCCATCTTGACCTGACTGGGATTCGAACGCCGAACCTCCACTGTGACAGCCTGGCATGATGACTAGGCTATAGAGGTTGTTAAATAATTAATTGATTGCCTAAATTCTCAGAATGCATCTTCCTTTTATTGCTTCGCGTCGCTTATTTTTTATGCCTCTCTCTATTAATCATTCATATCATAATTACCTAACCTCATTTAATATCATATATCTAAATAAAAAGAATACAACATATACCGGCAATATCTTTTCAATACTGATAAAGAAACATTTCATCTTGTTTGACTCTTCACAGCTCGAATTTTAATATTTCCAGCGGCTGATTTGGAAAATTGTCTTGTTATCTCAATGCTACGCGAAAACACAGTTTTCAGCTACGAGTATGGGAAGAAAAACATAAAAGACAATCTGTATTTGGGATGTGGATGTTGCAGTTTAGTTTTATGTTTCTTCACTACAGATTACAGATACTACTTGTACTTAGTTTTGCTTCTTCTGTAGTTTTGTTTCATATGTTCGTATGTCTGTCTACAAATATCTCTAAAGCAAAACCTAAGTCTGATTGTTAAAATTATTTTGTAGTTCGACTAGGTATAGTTCAACTAAGAGAACAGTTCAAGTTTTATCAAAATTAGTCCTGAAGTTTTTAAATAGAGAGTACTGGTTTAAATTTTTTAATTATTTCTGTGTACCTACTAAAGGAGATCATACTGGAAATAAATGCTAAAACTTTTTTCATTGGTTAAATGAAAAAACAAAGAACTCTGATACCAGGGTGTTCATAGTCCATTGACCGCGTATGTCGCCTACACGAAATAAATGAATGATTTGTTAAATAAAAAAGCCTAAGGTAGCCTAAAAAATTAATTAATATAATTTAAAATATAAGTTTTTATTTATCAGACTTCTTTAGCTAATTCTTCTGCCATGTGCAATATACTTGAAGTCACACTTTCAAAAGCGATAAACATTTTATGCAAGATACCTTGCTCATAAAATATTTTATGTCCAATCAAAATGATGTCCCTATGTAATGTATTCGTGAACAAGTTTTATTCAATATTTTAACTTTAAAGAGACTTTTCGTAAACTTATGGTAACTCATGCTTATTTAGTAGACACTTGTCATCAAAACAAACACTAAAAGTCGATTAATCTGAAAAGAAATTAACAATTCTCAGATTTGATTGTCTTATCGCTGCAAAAATAAAGAGCTTTTTCTAATCCTTACTAAAGCTTATCATAATAACGGACTGTTTTTTTAGGACAGTAATCTCGTCAACTAAGCACTACTAAATACTGTCAAAGGATCCTTAGAGCCATCAATTGTGATTTTTATCACAGTGTTATTTTACCTACTTCAAAGGAGTATGAATAAAATATGCAAAAAAAACCAAGTGCGAGTCGGACTTGCACACGAAGGGTTCCGTACCGTTATCTATAAAACCGGCAAAAAATAATGTCTGTTGTGTTAATGTCCCCCCTTTAATATTAATTTTATTTTTAAAATTATTTATTTTACAAGTGAATATATAACTAAATATTCTGTTAATATTTCAAGCGTCTACCTTTTGCCGTTATCAATATCGAGCAAAAAGAAGCTAAAAAAAATCACGTGTTTTATATGAGAGCCCCCTACAATATTTATTTCATTATATTTTATTAGTATTTGTTGCTATAGCGGCAATTTTAAAGCGAAAATTTCACGTTACTAACTATCACGGTTCATGAGATACAGCCTGATGATACACGGACAGACAGCGGATCCATATTAATAGGGTCCCGTTTTTACCCTTTGGATACGGAACCCTAAAACACTAGGTAAGTCATACAAGCAATTAAAATAAATCATATTCCTACTTGCAACAGTATATAAAGTTAAAGTGGAATCACACTTATTCCAATTTTTGGTACATAAAAATAATTAAAAAAATTTAACCAAAAAGTTACGTTGCTTTAAACGTGACGTTAAGGTAACACTTTTTAAAAGCTATTGCCAAACATTATACACGTGCAACCTGTGGAGCAATCACACCAAAAATGCCTACAATGCTCTGCATGTCCAGTACAACAACAGCTTAAGGAGTTTGTTGGGACTGCACTGGCGCTGCAGTGCCTCTGGCATATTTGCTGATCACAGCACTGACAGCTTACAGGCAGTGCTTCGAAAAAGCACGGGTAAGGAGCAGTTCCAACACACTCCTGAAGGTGGTGTCAGAAAGAGTGGATAGTCCAATTGTCAAGTATTGGTCATGCACACATGTCCAAAAAAGTAACCCTCACTTTAAGTTTTACTAATCTATCTATACATATAATAAAACAGTAAAATTATTTTGTCTGTACATTTTGAATTTTTGACTGAAATGGATAGAGGGACACTTAAAAAGAATAATAGAAAGCAAATAATTTTTTTTGGAATTTCTTGTCTGTCTGTCTGTCTGTCTGTCTGTCTGTCTGTCTGTCTGTATGTATGATCACGATTATCTCCGAAAATACTGAACCGATTTACTTCAAACTTTCACCAATTGCTTTGTTTTAACTCAGTTTAACATTTAAAGTTTGTTTCATCAAAATAGGTTCATTAAAAAAAAAGTTATCGTCATTTGAATGAACTCAAGGCATGAGTTTGCCTGCAAACATATAGCAAAAGAAAATAAAATAATAAGTGACATAAGAAAATTAAAATCCAAAGTCAATTCATCATTATACGACAGCATTATACCTATCCATACTATCCATAGTAATCCATACAAAAAAAAAAGGAGAAGCTGACTGACTGACTGACATATCAACGCAGGGCCTAAACTATAAGGGTTAGGAACTTGAAATTTTGCACAGGGGTTCCTTTTATAACGTAGGGGAGCACTAAGAAAGGATTTTTGGAAATTCATCTCCTTAGGGGGAAAAACGGGTTGCAAAGTTAGTATGAAACTTTGTTGTTATTGAAGTTATTCGAATGAAATTCAGCATGAAGGTTCTTTACTAAAAGGTATGAAACACGAGTAAAATATTTTACTCAAAAATAATCCCTTAAGGGGGTAAAATAGGGGTGCAAAGTAAGCATAAAACTTTGCCATTTTTGAAGTTAGTCGAATGAAATTCAGCATGAAGGTTCTTTACTAAAAGGCATGAAACACGAGTAAAATATTTTTCTCAAAAATCATCCCTTAACGGGATATAACGGGGATGCAAAGTTAGTATGAAACTTTCCGTTTTTGAAGTTATTCAATTGAAATTCAATATTAAGGTGTTTCATTGAAAGTCATGAACTAATGTATTCCGGGTTCAACTAATAATTCTACTGTTCCTGAGAAATCGACACTTATGCGGGCGGAGCTGCGGGCCAAAGGCAAACCTGACTTATATATCAACGCACAGCCGAAACTACTGTGCGCAGAAACTTGAAATTTGGCACAGGGATTCTTTTTATGATGTAAATGAGCACTAAGAAAGGATTTTTAGAAAATCGAAGGGGTTTGAAGTTTATGGAATTTTCTCATTTCTGGACCTAGAAGTTTGAAAGTAGGTACGCAAGTTCTCAATTAAAATTAAAAAGATCTGTTTAGGTGAACCAGACAACATTCTCCCTTGAAGGGGTAAATAGGGGGTAAAGTTTGTATGGAATTTTTCCATTTCTAGACTTAGAGGTATGAAAATAAGTATATACGTTCTAGGTTACAATTAAAAAAGATCTGTGTAGGTGAAATGTACAAAATTTCCCCCTTAAGGGATAAGGGGGGGGGGGGGATTGTATGGAAATTTTCTCATTTCTGGACATAGAAGTATAAAAATAAGTATATATGTTTACATTACAATTAAAAAGATCTGTGTAGTTAAAATGGTCTAAATTTCCCCTTGAAGGGGTAGAATAGGTAGGGTAAAGTTTGTATGGTTTTTTTTTATTTACTTAGAAATCTGACAATAACAAGTTCTCCATTACAATAAAAAAATATCTGTGTAGGTGAAATGGGCAAAATCCCCTCCTTAAGGGCTAAAGATCTATGCAGGTGAAATGTATTAAATTCCCCCTTAAGGGGAAAAAGCAAAGGGGCAGGGGTTTGTATGGAATTTTTATCATTTCTACTGTTCCCAAGGGAACGACATTAACGCGGGCGGAGCCGCGGGCAACAGCTAGTATAGGATAAGTGTCTTACTAACACACTATGGACTTGTATTGTCATGTACAGTCTGAAATAAATAATTTCATTTCATAGTCTATTTCAAACTACAGGACTTATTTTGATGAAACTTGAACTGTTCCCTAATTGAACTATACCTAGTCCAACTACAAAATAACTTTAACAATGAGACTTATCGTTTTAGAGATATTCGTGGATAGAGTTTTGAAATTTGGCACATAGTAAACTGTCTGGCGGTACTACATACATAAGAGTCCTAATTGATAAGCTCAGATTTTTGGAGTCGGTTAAAAAGCAGTCAATGTATGTACGAATTATTTAGTCCAGCTCCAGCTGATATAATGACAAAAACAAAGCGGCCAAGTGCGAGTTGCGACTTGCCCATGAGGGTTTCCGTAGCAGCAAGTAATAATAATGAGTTGATTGAATGAAAGGTAAATTGAGGTTTACGATTTATGACGTATTAAAAGAAACTACTAGATCTCGTTCAAACCAATTTTCGGTTTGCAGTTTGCATGCTACTGTACATCATATATATTTTTTATTTTTAACATTCTCTTATTTTAGATGTTACAGGCGGGGACACATTTTACCACTTTGGAAGTGTCTCTCGCGCAAACTATTCAGTTAAGAAAAAAAATATATAAGAAACCTCAATATCATTTTTTATTTGAAGACCTATCCATAAATACCCCACAAGTATGGGTTTGATGAAAAAACCCCCAAAATTTATTGTATTTTTTTTTTCTATTTTGTGTGAAAATCTTAATGCAGTTCACAGAATACATCTACTTACCAAGTTTCAACAGTTTAGTTCTTATAGTTTCAGGAAAAAGGCTGTGACATACTACGGACGGACAGACAGACATGACGAATCCGTAAGGGTCCCGTTTTTTGCCATTTGTCTACGAAACCCTAAAAATCAGCAAAACATATAAATTAAGGTGGTTCTAACTGTTAGTTTTTCATTTGACCTTTAATAAGTATATCGTTGTATAGTAAATACCAAAAAATTGGCAAAATCGTGACACAATGAGTTTGCAAAACGTACAATCTTCTAGAGATGGCCACAATTACAGTTCCCAGAGTTACAGTAATTACTATTGATGTAATTACACGTCTTTGCGATACGATCACGATCTGAGGAATCGATGTCTCAATGACGTCTATCGAGTGTAAATTGGCGAATGAACTGAAAATAGTATTTAATAGGAATAAAAATCTTTCTCTATGGATAACAAATATCCTACAAACATTTTGACCTACATAATATCTAGAAATACTAACAAAATCATAATGGAATCCAGAAGGATATTAAAATTGAAACTACGCACTAACTATGCAATGAAAACTAAAATCAGGAATTGTCTTCTTATTTTAGCCTTGATTGATAGGAAGGAGCAATGCATAACTCATTTATATTCTTATATTTGTTCATGCCAGTTAACTTTAAAGAGTCTGCATAAGAATTTTAAAGAATCAGTTTTGGTTTTATTTGAAAATCGCTGTAGTTGTTTGGCGATCGTCCAGTGACAGGTAGTTCATCATGCTGTCCTTGCATGTGCAGGCGGTAGGACACGTCGGGTTAGATGTGACGTGTTCCAGGAAAATATATCTTCCAGATATGCTATTTCTCATCTGCAATAAATTTATTACTTTGCAAGCGTTAGTGCCTGTTCAGTGGTCAGGTGTGTCATCCCCAAATGTTTTGCCGGTGTTTGCTGGTATGGCATTAGCTACACGCGTCCCGCCTCCCGAGCTTTAACTTGTTTTATCCCCATTGATCCGAGTGAGTAGTATCCCAATACCTTCTTACCCTACCCAAATAAAAAAAAAACTATTATTTCCCAGCTTAAAAATCCTTCCAATGGGCAGCAGCGTCGAAAGCATAAGAAGCAAAAGAAAATACGCTTACCAAGCCGCCTACCAAGCGTGATTAGTATGGCAATATACTCCCATGGCACGAAGATTCCTTGGTAGAGGTATTTGTCCTATACTGGACTTATTACAGCAGAAATGCTGAACCGTGAACTCTATATCTATTCTCAGTGGGTACCGGTTGGTTCCTAAGCTGATATGAAGCCACAAGCCCTCCTTACGTTAAGATTATCCCTTGATCGCCCCTTACCGCATCTATAGGAAGAGACGGAATGATCCTATTCTAGACTAGAAACCACTCGGCATAAGAAATAATAACAATTACCACACCACTAGGTATACCCAAATATTTTCTCTTCTAAGTACATTTCTTACATAAATCAAATACACAAACTCGCTTTCGCCGAGATCAAGTATTTCAGGAGAACTTATAATTATAGTTATTTTGCACACGATATGATCTTCAAAGCGAACCCTTAACTCAAAATTTAGATATTTAGATCGGCTTAACTTAAAACTCATTAAGTATTTCCTGCTCCGCGAGTAACTGTCAAAGGAAATATTCCGAGTTTGATGAACTAACTACTAACAACTTAGCGAAATGAACTCGGTCAAAATGTGATTTTAAACAAATTTTAAATATGAGCTTTACGACAAAATACCACGCATATTAAAATTTTAATTTTCATTTCAAAACATTGCACAATACAATAGCATACACAAATACAATACAATCCTAGCATTAGCTACAACAAACTCACTTTCTCATTTATAATATTAATTATAAATGAGAAAGTGAGTTTGTTTGTTACGCTTTCACGTCGGGTTAGGTGGCTAATCGTCCCACTGAAAACTCTGCCCAGGGACCAGTCGTAACTACTGAACCGATCATCATGAGATTTTGCATACAAGTTTTTTGGAGTACGAAGAAGGACATAAGCTTCATACAAGTTTTATGGAGTACGGAGAAGGACATAGGCACCCTTCATCCCGGAAAAAGTACTGTTCCCGAGGGAACGACGTTGACGCGAGCGAAACTGCAAGCGAAAATGAGTACTTTATAAAAAAAAAAAACCCCGCAACAGTAAATGTATCGATTCTATATAAAATTTCTTTTCAATTCGTTCACTTTTCATCAACGAGGTATGCTTTGATTATTTTTTTATTGCGTTATTCGCTATTCTCTCCAAAAGAATCGTGGGAATCCATTACCAGAGCGAAATTGCAAAAACTTGGGGACAAAATTTAAATTCATACATGCGTAAAAGAATCCCAGCACGCGCGGTTTTTATAGGCCGGCTATACGCACCCACATTTTCATTATCAATATTCCTACACATTTTCGACGTCTACACATATAGAATAACCAGTTTTATGAATTTTATGAAAATAAAGATCAAAGACTTTTACTTATTCATCAAACTATTAAAATAAAAATTTCAGATATCTCTCGACACGGAAATTCGGCTATCTTGTAAACGGCTAGACCGATTTTGATAAAACATATGTAAGAACCATTGTTAGAAAACCTGCTTTCAAATGAAAAAAATAACACATCCAGAACGTTTTACCCGTTCGAAAGACGCTGTACCACGGACAGACACACCCCTTCATACTCACATAGCAGACAAGCTTATAACACGCCTCTTTTTACTAAGCAATTCAGTAGTAACATCGTATTTCAAGAATTTACTTGTCCATCAATCTCTAGCTAGCTTTTGCTCGAATTTATTTAGATCCCTCACAAAATCATTTAATTCGTCTCTGTACCCATAACAATGTCTCTGAATTACTTAATGCGGTCGGGTTAAGTTAAGCTTGAAAACGTTAATACGTTATACTAGAAAAGCAAGTACGGTATTGATCACATATACTAAACATACTACTTTTATCAATTTTGTTGCCGTTTCTTCTGCACTCCGTTTTGAAAGCGGCATTAAATTTAACTATACCTAAGTAAATTATTGACTAATGACTTATGTACTTAATTTTTACTTAGTTTTGTACAGTCCAGTCTTTCGATAGTACAGTCAGCCAAGGAGATATCTGACCCCCCTACAACAGCGCCATTTTTCGCAAACTAAAGAACCATCCGTGGTTTAAACCCAAAGATAAAAATATACAAGTGTAATAACCTTTGCGACTAGTGCCATCTATTGAATTGTGAATGAACAAATAAGGTTAATAAGCAGAAATCTGATACCCTTGATGACTAATGCCATCTATTCGATTTTTGATAAATAAAACAAGCCCTAGCATACGATACGCTTATTTCAAAGAAACTTCAAGTGGGCAAGTGGTAGGCAGTACGGTTTAATAATTAATGTGTTTATGAGGGAACAGGTTCAAATCCTCAAAAGCCTTTTATTTTTTACAAATATCACCAACTTCGTATTGTGATGCTGGTGTAATTTTGGTTGTTTTAATGTTACCAAGCTAATTACTGTTAATAAAAAGCATTTTAAATGTTTAGTTACTTTATTACATCAAAAAAATTGTACAGTGAAATAAATACCTGCCTACTTAATTCAAACTATGATTAATCTTCTGTAGTGAACCAACATGTTACTTAATAAGTAACAATTTACATCTCTCACCTTTTTTTAATCATAGTTTTATATTTTTTTAATAACTGTAATGTGTAGGGTCAAATAGTGCTATGTGAATAACTTTGCTTCGATAATAGTATAAGAATCAATATGTAAACCTATGGCATTAAATGAATTTTAATATGGGAGAGGGTGACCCCCATTTTGAAGCTCTTGTTCAAATTTATTTGTCATTTCACTTACCATGTTAGATCAGATCACATATCACTTATGCGCATATTTATTAATTTAGTATAACCTCTTTGTCTAAATTGATTTAAGTTCAAACTTCACTCGTGTCTCGTGTCCCAGTTAAGCACTATTTGACCCTACAATCTGGGATTTTAATTGGTCACTCAATAACAGTTAGATCACAGAACAATTGTCTTAAATAAAATATATTCTACATTGCACACTGTTGGAATCACCACATCTCATAAAATTTCCAAGTATTTTTCTTTATTCATCCGACCGCCGAATTCTACCAGCTCCCCTGGGTCCGTTGAAGACATCTGTCCCCAATAACCTGCAAAACAATAATACGATCAGTTACCTAATAATCTACACTGCGTAATACACTAGGTAAAAATATTATTATTATTTTACTTAACTATTTAATGAATATTTTTACCTAATGTTATCCTGCCACTGTTCTCAAAGGCAATTTATTTGTATGGCTATACGCTGGCCATGTCTTCTCCGCAATATTTTTCTGTCATCATCATCAGACTTAAAACTTTTTTCATCAGAATAAAATACGATCTCGTTCTTGTTGAATGTTTCCTTACTGTTGAAATATTATATGTTACGCCAGTTGATCGAGTCTTCTTTAATCTCCGAATCCACAAACGGACGGTGTTTCTCTGTAAGAGATATATTTATCTTAGACATTTATCACAAACCCTATGTTTTACGGAACAAAAAATAGTGTGACAATTAAGTAAGTAAAATACTTATAATTTCTACTTACCGCGATACCTAACTCTCTAGATATAGATACTTTAAATACTGTGGTTGTCTTCACAATACACTATTAGCTTTCACAAAATCTGCTATATGAGATGAAACGGGATGCCTAATAACTGGTGGGGTTTTGGATCACTACACAGTAATCGCAGTATCTTCAATGTAATTGTGACGCGAGTGAACAATATTTTTGATTAGTTGGTATCAGGTATAAATAAATCTGATAGATTACCCTCAATTTATTTGTTAAAGCAATGCGTTGCAGTTGGTGACAATGATGTCATAGCAGTAGAAATAGATAGCCAATTTCGCCCGAGATGTCATATCGTCGGTTGGCGTATTGAGATGAGCGCTAGCTTCTCAAGTCGCAGGTCCATGGTTCGAATCGAACTTTACGTAGGATTGTTTTTGATTCTTTCTTGTTCTTGCCATTGATGATTACTTGAATTATTAGCTGAGATTATTAGAAATACAAAATTTGCAACTGAGCAGGTTATCAGAAAGAAGTTTATACTAGCAGTTGTCTGTCTACTTGCCAAAAATCACGGTAGGTGGCGCTACACAGCAAAGTGTGAATTTACGTTTTAAAAGTCAGGGGGTCAGGTATCTGCTTGGCCGACTGTACAACTAAATATTGGACACTGTCGTATTCGCTTAGCTTTTTTAAATACCAATTGTTCTTCAAAGATATACCTTCCATATTTAATAGTACATCAGACTTGATACATAAGGGGAAGTAGGTATGTTTGCGCCTGTAACCGAAAAGTTGAATAGCTAAAGATTGATCATGTGACCATGCCAAACTCATCACGTGATGGGAAGGGAGGAGAAAGCCATGTTACGAGGAGGACATTGCATATGGAGACGGATTAAACTAGAATCCCAGACCTAAGAAGAGATGGATGATGAACTTATAGAGGACAGAAAAGTTCAAAAGACAGAAAAGGACCCTTGTAGATTGATCTTTCTTAACTATATTTATTATAGGTTCTTTTCTTTCTATGTACAATAAAGATATCACAAACAAACAAACAAGGGAAGACACTTACAATGTGTGTGGACCCCACATAAAAAATAAATGGGAACTAAGTACATTGACGTCACGGATTGAGTAGGTGGACTGATTATTCGCCATTAAAATTATATGTATTTCTTGTATTAATATTAGTTATTAGCACAGGTGCAAACAATTTGCTACAGAAAACCGTATGCAAGCATATTAACATGAAGAGGCCTTTATAAATGTGCACTGGGAGTGTGTAATATTGCGGCGGAGGTGGCGCCATCTTATTTCCTCTGCAGCGCACAGGAAGCGCATGTAGCCTACATCAAGCTTCATAAAACATGTATAGTGTTAAATTTGTTTCAGATTTATTCTTAAATAATTTCCTAAAAGCACACCACTGCGTCAAATGTAGCATTTTTATACATATACCAATTTTGGAGACTACAATTCTAATAAATTTGTTTCTCTTTTACGGTTTAACTACTGAACTTCATGAAAATTTGTATACACGTTATCTGGGTTACGAAAAAGGTCATAGGCTCCTTTTCATCCCAGACAAGGGAACGACAATAACGTATTGACGAAAACAAGTCAAGCTATAAATTATTATATCGACGAATCTATCAACTCTGAGGGGTGGGCCCGAAAAACAGGGCCAACGGATGCAATTCTAACATAAATAGATTTTTACATTTTATTCTTTTAGGTACAAGCTTATAACATATATGAATAAAGCATATTAAGCAAATAATGAATTGAATTGAACATGCTTTGCAAGAAATTAGCAATAGGGTAGTATTTTATAAATTTCTGACAACATCTTAACTTTCGAAACAAAGAAAACGCGCACAATCATTGCATTTGTGCAGTTTGTGCATCTTGCAATAAAGACTAGTTTGTCTGCTCTAAAAACATCACGAGTAACAGTTCTCAGACTCAATGTTTAAATAGCAAAATCGTTAGTCGGACATGTTCCCGTGAGAAAGCGGTCTCATTTCATGGCACAAATTGGTTTCGAAGCTACGATTCCAACATTCAATTCCTTGTTAGACAATGAGATTTTTAAATTAGAATTGTTTTGCAAGAAATTGGAATGATAATAGTTTTAAAACTGGAATAAACATGATGATGTAACGATTAAATAACTAAACTAGAACTCTCGTGACAATATTTTTTATTTTCTGGTAACTGTATTTGTAGTATTATTTTCATTACTTAAATTAATCAATTTGTGGTTATCTTTACTTCTTTATCTAGGTATACTTCTATACTAATATTATAAAGAGGAAAGATTTGATTGTTTGTTTGTTTGCATCGAATAGGTTCTGAATTTCCTAGACCGATTTGCAAAATTCTTTCTACATTAGAATCCTACATTATCCCTGATGAACATAGGCTATTTAAATACCTGTATCTTCCCGTGCGGAGCCGGGATAGGCCGCTAGTTACATATAATATTTCATTATATGCTTTTTCATCAGAATCTTACACGGTTTTGTAAAGTCCCTGGTACCTACTCGGATAAAGCATGAATATACATGAATATACAAGTAGGTATTTTAACAAAGATACACTAGCATTGTTGCCTATACCTATGCAGATACATAAGTTACTATACGTGCCCAAAATATTATAATAATACAAAAGCCGGAAGGCTGGAAAGAATTTTATAGTATTTATTTCTAGATTTTATAATTTTCAAGGTTCCGTACCTCAAAAGGAATAAACGGAACTCTTATAGGATCACTTGGTTTTTTGTCTGTCTGTCAAGACCTTTTTCCTCAAGAACGCTTAGGGGCATCAAGCTGAAATTCATATCAAATACTCAGATCTACTGTCCCTTGGAGCTGTAAATAAAACAAACTTCTAAGCTAACGCAATCAAAAGATATTCGCAAGGAAATCAAAACCTACAGGGTACGTCCCGTGAACTCAGAATCTTGAAATTTGGTACGAAGCAACGTCTTATAGCACAGATAAAGAAAAAATTGCAAAAAGCATTAATTTTGAGTTACAACATATAATAAAAAAATATTTTTAAAAAATTTCAAACTTATTATATATATTGTACGGAACCCTTGGTGCGCGAGTCCAACTCGCACTTGACCGGCTTATATATTTTTTCTTTCCAAATAAAAAAAAATAAGAGAGAAATATATATATCACTTCAGGTTATCATATTTATATTATCCCATGCGTATCTTTGTTTAGTTTTCATAATATACTTACGTATTATTCAACCTCCTCACGTCAACTTCGGTTCGTTGCGTGTATAGTAACGTTACACCACAAATTACGGAGCATAGCATTTCTCGAATACCTTTGACTTTGAGTAATGAATCCTCACCTTGGGATACAGTCCTTAATTGAAATCATACGGAGATACAAATACGCGTTGTGTATGTTAACTAAGAGATACAGTTCAGGATACGACTCTTGATTGCGCAATTTCTCTCTCGTCTATAATAAAGGATATATCTAGTTGGATTATTTAAAAAAAAAAACAGCCAAGTGCGAGTCGGACTCGCGCACGAAGGGTTCCGTACCGTTATCTATAAAAACGGCAAAAAAATCATGTCTGTTGTATGGGAGTCCCCTTTAATATCAAATTTATTTTTATTTAAATCTTTATTTTTATAGTAAATATATAACTTAATATTCTGTAAGTATTTCAAGCGTCTACCTGTTGCCATTATTAATATCGAGCAAAAACAAGCAAAAAAAAATCACGTTTGTTGTATGGGAGCCCCCTTATATATTTACTTTATTTAATTTTTTAGTATTTCTTGTAATAGCGGCAATAAAAATACATCATCTGTGAAAATTCCAACTGTCTATCACGGTTCATGAGAGCCTGGTGACAGACAGACAGACAGACAGACGGACAGCGGAGCGATATTAAAGGGTCCCGTTTTTATACTTTGGGTACGGGAGGCTAATAAATGTGACTCGTGATTTTCCTTCCAAAATAGGTAGCACATGTAACTTCAGGGATCGCTACATTACGTCATACGACATTTCAATTAATGCATCGTCGTAAGTTTTTGAAAGAAAAAGAATGTGTCTTATATTTTTTATTAGGTATTATCTAACGGACGTAAAAAAATTACTTAATTCGTATTTCTAGAATAAATTAAATAAAATGATCTTTTCCGGAATGAATGGAATATTCATCGCCATATACCCCGTATGAAAACATATATACAAAAGTTCATGATGATTATACTTTTCCATTTATAACATTGTCTTTTTTTTTTCTTTGATCAGATTTTTCTTTTTTTTAACATACAACCTGATTTATTTAATAATCATCACAAAAATAAAAATATTTACATAAAATGCCATACAATTTCAAATAATTTAACTTAAATAGAAGATATCTTCCAACTCGTCGCATCGTGGCAACGTGCCCAATATACTAGCAGCATTTGGGCGCTGTATAGCAATACTAATTCGCTGAGCGAAATAGCTGCCAGCTCTAGGGTCTCCAGTTGACTCAATGAGACGAGTTCTGATGTCCTTATAAAAACATTTAGCTTCCGAGCCCCAAGGGCCCATCGTCTCTACTGCGAAGGGAAGGAAAATAAAATGGTCTCCCAGACCCACATATTTCCGCCCTTACCAGCCTCAGCAACACCGGCAGCCGCCCCACCGTGGGTGGACGAAATATTTAAATGCGACGGTGCTAACGTATATTAGTTAGGAAAACATTTTCCTAGGTAATTTTTTGTAAGTAATGTCTTTAAACAAGGTTATTACAGGAAGGTAATGTCTATTATATATTACCTAAAAAACTTGATAGTAGGTACCTGTGAGTACCAGTTGCTAAATGTGAACACAAAATACAAGAAATCTGGCAGGCTTATAGCATTTACTCGGAAAACGAAATAACCAGTGTTTTAATATAATAGGTTAATATTAAGATCCTTGTAGTGGGTTAACATGCGACGCAATTACGGCGGGTAACAGATGGCCGGGTAACTAACCGTGAACGCGTCACTGAGTATTCCATTACTAGATTCTCGCCTTCTTATACCAAAGAGAATGCTTTGAAACGGGAACATAATGAGTTTTAATATTAGAAATTGTTGAAGAATGTATTAAACTGAATGGTTTTCAAGCCTAAATAAATCAAATTTTTACAAATAGAACGCATCATTATGTAGTATTTGGGGAATAACGGGAAACAGAGAAAATCATACTAATCCATATTTCCATACTCCTTGCTACACTATTTATATACTATACTAGCTTTCGCCCGCGGCTTCGCCCGCGGCTCCGCCCGCGTCAATGTCGATCCCTCGGGATAAGTACTTTTTCCCGGGATAAAAGGTAGCCTATGTCCTTCTCCACACTCCAGAGAACTTGTATGCAAAATTTCATGATGATCGGTTCAGTAGTTACGGCGTGAAAGCGTAACAAACAAACAAACAAACAAACTCACTTTCGCATTTATAATATTAGTTAGGATAAATGCGAAAGTAACTCTGTCTGTCTGTCTTTCACGTCTTCACGCTTCAACCTTTGAATCAATTTGGATGATATTTGGTATGGAGGTAGTTTGAGGCCCGAGGAAGGACATAGGGATATTAACGCGAACAAAGCCGCGCGATAGATAGTCTATCTGTATATATAAAACAAAGTCGGGGGGCGTCTAGCGACCCGCCCCGGTTTCGCACGGGTGCGATAAATTATACATATAAATAAACCATACCCCAAAACAACTATCTATTTAAAAAAAACCGCACCATTATCCGTTGCGTACTTTTGAAGATCTTAGCATACATTAGAGACAGCGACTTTGTTTTATATACAACTAGCTTACCCCCGCGGCTCCGCCCGCGTCAATGTCGATCCCCCGCGAATAGTAGGTACTTTTTCACGGGATAAAAGATAGCCTATGTCCTTTTCCGTACTCCAGAGAATTTGTATGCGAAATTTCATGATGATCGGTTTAGTAGTTTTGGCGTAAAAGCGTAACAACCAAACAAACTCACTTACTCATTTCTAATATTAGTAAGGATGTAGTGTAGTGACAGTGATAGTGATGATGAGAGACTACGAACCTATTTCAAATTCAACCTATTTCAAAAGTAGCTCACAGGCCGGAACCTACATCTTCCATGCCGCCAGCTTTCTTTAACTTTCTTTTTACGTAGGTAAATATACAAGTTTGCAGCAGAATTCTAAATAAAAACCATTAGCCCACTGATTAAATAAGTTCATAAACTCTAAACAAAGTACAGATTACATTAGGATGGAAATGAAGTTCACACCTCTGTGAAAGGGGTTCCTTGTATACATTTTGTGTATCACGAGGGTTAAAGGCTGTGTTGGCATAATACGAGTCGGGCATACGACTTCGAAATAACTCCCGATTCGGAAAATTCCTGAACGAGCATTTTCTTGTTCCTTTTTTCCATAAGGACACGAATAAGTAAGTGATTTTACCCAACAGGTAGTTATTTACGTGGTATGGTTAACAGATTTAAAATCTAGAGACCTATTGTTTGTTTCTTGTGCTTTTTTATTGTATAAAACACAATTTTAGATTAATAATTTACTGAATAAAAAATGTATAAAATTTATAAAATTCATCCTTATAACTAGTGGAGGAGAGTGTAGGCCAAATCCTCTGTCTGCTCTGGCCAAGTATGGCTCCGGTAGTACAGAGAGGTCATTACTAGGTGTTCAAGTAGTGACCTGAATAATAATTATTTCAGTATCACATTTATTGTACTCGTACATATATTTGTAATGCAGTCATCATTATCATATCACCCCAAGAAGTCCACTGCTGGACATCCGCCTCCACCAAAGATTTCCAGAATGATTGGAAGGTGCAGGCACCCAGCGTTTTCCTGCGACCTTGGTCAGGTCGTCCGAATACCTGGTTTCCGAAGCTACGCTTGCCCTAATGTAATGCAACTATTTAAATGGAGTCCGTATCGTATTTGAGCCTTCTTTTCAAAAAATAATTCTTCTACTCTGTAAAAAATTCCCACAACTTTACTGTACCTAGTAATTGGCTCGCCGAGGAAAAAAAATATAACTTTGATTGAAACTAAGGTAAGATATACATTATTAAAATATGTTACAACAGATTACTCATATACGAAGCTAGCTACTGGCCGACAGTGATCGGGACGATTTGGGCGCGCGTCGTTTCTTATTCGCCCTGAGGAAGACTTCTCTCTCAGGGCAGGTCGAAACATGTCACCTAGTCTAGTAGCTGACTTCATTCGTGAGTAACCCGTTATTACATATTTTAAAATAAAAAATATATATTATTGACTTTTATTTCACTTAGTTATTCGTTTTAATGCACGTATTACTAAATAATACAACATACCTACTTAATGCATGTATGTATGTGATCACAGCACATCTTCGTTTAATAGTACCAAAAACGTGTTAAATTAAAGCCTTAATTTATAGAAAGAATTACTCTTATTGAATTAAGAAATAAAATATGGTGAAAAAATTGCATGCGGGCGCGGTTTTTAAAGATATACGAAAGACATGAGTACAAACATACAAAAAAAATTTCAGCATAACTTTTTTTCAACCTGTTTTATTTTTTCAATGAATAAGAGTATATCAAAATAGCATAGTGAATGCAATATAAAACACTTATAAAATATTGAAAGAATTCTTGGAACCAAATATACATATTTCTTTACGGTGACTAATGCACAAGTCAATATGCAAAACCCGGTGAATCAGTCCAATGGAAGGAGTGGACCGACATCATCCTTCCATGAATATTCAATGTAATGTAAAATCTACTGCCTCCGCAGCCCCGTCGTGATTCGAAAACAACTTTAGGATTTATTTAATTCTATATAAATCCTCTTACTCACTTTATCGTGGCATCATTTCCGATTTTTTGTAGTAAGTTCTTCCATGCTAGTCTGGGAGAAAAGGAAAAACGCTGAATGTGCCAGCTGCTTCTCTTCCCTCGCAGGTCGTAAAAGCCGATCGAGTAATAGGCAAAAATCTGCGGAATCATGTCAATAGGCGATGCGGCTAGCAACCCATCACTATTTTGATTCTATTTTCCAACTACACGCCCTCAAACATGCTAAATGTGGCCATAAGGTCTTATAGACCTAGGCTCTGTTCATCCCACAAGAGAAAAGACGTGATACTATTATGTATTGTAGTAAGTTCTTAAGCGCGTTACGACTAGTGTAACTTCCGGTAATCGTCACCTAAAAGTGGTTACTATGTGTTCGTTATGATGAATAACAACTATGGATTGAAGAAGGATAATTTCACCAGCCAATGGTCAGGGGTATCATGCTCAACTGCCCGTCCGGTTGTTACAGGTATGCCATCGGGTTCACGCGCCCGGCCTCCCAAGCTGCTACTCGCATTTCCCTCATTCATTCGAGTGAGAAATATCCCAAATACCTTCATTCCCTTCCCAAATCCAACTTATTCCTATCTCTTCCTAGCTTAAAAAAGCTTCAGCTCTGAGTTATATCTCTAAAATGGTGTAACTAATCCGACTTTGTTTTATTAATTTACATTTCGATAGACAGTGAAAAGTAATAGATATATATTTAGAAGTAGTACTCGGTATATATCCATCCTTTCTAGAGCAATATTGTTTAATTACGCAACACAACACCATCACCATAAAACGAGAACAAACGTTCACAATAATCGCAACCCCGTTCCATTACAGCGAATGACGTATAAATCTTTATCTTCTTCCATTGGGAAGCGGCCACGGCCACGTTATGTCAGTTTAGTCCACTCTGGACCTATTCGTGAAACGTCCTGCAGCGCAAAATGTCGTATTTTTCAAAAACGTCTATCTTTAATGGATCTATACGTAAAATAACTTCATTCCCATACAGAAGTGTTCTGCCTGTCGAGCAATTTATATGGTGAAGTTGTTATTTTTTTTCTATTTCCGAGCTTTTGGGAGTAATTCCCAAAAGAAAAGTTTTTCTTGTTGTACGGTACGGTAAATTTACACCGGGTGTAAATTACCGGGTGTAAAAGCTAAAACTGGTAGAAGCTAAAATGTATTTTTTTCTGTATAATACCGGGTGTAAAAGCTAAAACTAGCCGAAGCTAAAATGTTAACATTTTTCTGCATAATAATATAAGAAATGATCGATGAGTTAGTTTGTTAATAATTTTAGTTGTGAATTAGTCAAAAGAAGAACAGGGTCAGGTATTTTCAGCACAGGGCAATTAACGCCAAGTGATATTTCTGTGTCAACTGGCCCGATGCATCTGTCCGAGTTGAAGAGAGAAGTTCGACTGTGGCTATAAGCCAGTAGTAGCGTACCAATATTATACAACGAGCCATTTTACGATTGCATGTCATGTTGCGTTTAGATGCAGTGTTAACTGCCCCAATACGTCCGAGTAAGTTGATAGCCACCCATTAGCGCCGGACTTATAAAAGTGGCCCTAATATTTTCACAGCTAACGAAGCCATTATCTAATACGAGAATGTTGATTCATCAGTTCATACGGCTTTTATATAGTGTATTTTGTGTTGAAAATCATTTCTCTGAAAAGCTTTTTTTGAAAGCAAGCTTTCGTTTAATTAAGTTATCAAAAGATGTTTGATAATTAGATCTTTTGATAATCTTCAACTGAAGAACTTTGAGTTAATAAACAATACCCATAGGGAAAAACGGTACCCTATTACTACGCCTCTATTGTGCGTTCGTCCATCTGTCTGCCACATCTATTGAACCAATTATGGTTTAAAATTTTCACCTATTAAGGTGAAAATTTTCACAGAATATATATATTTATTTATTGCCGCTATAACGGCAAATAATGGAAACAAAATCCATACTATTATTACAAATGCAAAAGTAACTCTGTCTGTCACCTTTTTACGCTTCAACCATTGAACCAATTTGGATGAGACACCTAAATTACACATTTAGGTGCGAATTGCTGAGGTGACAGTGAAAGCAAGCGCGAAGAGCTGAGACGCAAACAAACTGGGGCGCAAATGAACTGACGAGTGCTCCTTCTTGCACGGACATCTGTGGTTTGACGTCTTAATAGCAATACATTTTTAAAATAATACAGCCATGCGGCCATATGAACGGACAGCGGAAACTTAGTAATAGGTCCCGTTGGGACCCTTTGGGTACGGAACCCCAAAAAAGAACTATAATGGTCTGTAGTATATTTTTGTTTCATAACAACTACGATCGTAAGACCTTAAACTCTACATCAATCAACTGAGATAAACAAACTTTTTGCAATTAGGTTTAAATTAATTTTCACCCGCGATTATCAGTACAAGGTTGACACTGTACCATTAATTCCCGAAAATTCTAAGTTAACGCGGCGCAAGAGAGAGTAACATTGTTTTGTTCGAGATTAGGCAACAGGCTTACGACCGTGACTCGTGACATAAACTTCAGTTACAGATTAAAGACGGTACAGATACAGCATCGAGCCTTTACCCCCTAACAATACGAAGCAAACAAATCCAATAGATGACGGGTATCGTTGAAATCTTAAAATATGTATTTAAGGCCAGTGCAAACAACAAATGAAAAGACCCAGATGTAACTGTTGAAGCATATTAGATGGTTGAACATTATTTTGTTGGATATTAGGGCAAGACGCTTAAGACCGTGTTTAAAGACTTATAATTCATAAGTAAATAATAAAATTTGTCGTGTGGTTTTCGGCAGAGTAGAATAGGACCACTCCTAGTCTTCCCATGGAGGGACCCCGCCCGACCCGAATCTGGATGTCCTTTTGAAATCCAAGATGGCCGCCCACTTACGTAAGATGCGACTTAGGATAAACAAGCTAAACAAAGCTCATAAACATCAATGAGACCTCTCCAACCCGTCTGGCCAGCGAGGAGAGTGTAGGCCAAATCCTCTGTCTACTCTGGCAAAGTATGGCTCTGGTGGTACAGAGAGGGTCATGCTCCTGCAGTGGAGACTAAAAAGACCTGATGATGATGGTGATGATGAAATTATAAAAAGTCATAAATGTGCAATAAAGACGCATGTAGTATAATCACCGTGGAAGATAAAAATACTTATTAATTTTGAAACCAAGTAAAACTTTCGAACTCCAGTAAAAACTTTGTTGTATCATCAATTCAATATACAACGTGATTTTGAACCCCCTAGCTTTATTGAAATCTCAGCATCAGAATCCCTAATAAAATATAGAATTGCAAGAAAAAAAGCTGAAAATCAAAAAAAAATTTAGGGTTTCCCATACAAAGTCGCCGATCAGATGGACGAATTTCCATGGAAAGTCAATTTTTTTTTTTTGGATTTTACTTTTTTTTTCTTGGAATTCTGTATTCCATTAGGGATTCTGATTCCAAGATTTCAATATAGCTAGGGGGTTCCAAATTACGCTATATAGATAAAAAGTTATAATTGTAAAAATATCTAGTTCGTTATTCTTTTAGTACCTACTAGGAGATCGCTTTAGCACCTAAATTTCAAAGATGTTTGGGCACGATCTGGAAAAGATTATTTTGATGATGATAATAGCTTTGATCAAACTTAGAACCCGGTGATAAGAACGTTACTATTGAGTCACAAAAATCATAGAGTGAAAACGAGTCAATCCGTTACATCACAAATGAAATATATAGGTAAATATATCTTCTATCCCTTTAAGACTTTACTATTTTTTTTGTTTGGCCATAAACCATTCTTAGCGCGTAATGAAAAGTATAAAATAGGGATCCCCGCTCCGTTTATGGAACCCATGATGACTTGTATAATAATATTTTATCCAATTTGCATTCGCATCCGGCAGTCAAAAATGTAGTTAAATTTCGGCCGGGGCATTAAATAATTTTATTACTTAGTTATTCGTGAGTAATTTTATTTTTATTATTACTTGCGAACGCACTGTGAATTACAAAATACTAACAGTTTTCCCGTGACTGTTCGTCATGTGTGTAAGTGGCCAATACTGGTGTCAGAGTTTTCAACCTGCCTAAAAACATCTGATATAGCTTAACCCGCTGACCCGCTGATAATATAGATTTCAAGAGGGGAAATTTTAAAATCGGTCTAGTAGTTTTTGAGTTTATCCATAACTATTCTTACTTATTTAATCTTTTTTGTTTAAATACAATGTAAGCACATAAATAGGTGGACAATGCTTAAAGAATTATCTGACAATAAACCTTTGGATTAAGGCGCTGTGCATCAGAAGAATACCGTAAAACGTCTATTTTTTCGTCGCGCAGTTAGCCTTATTTTTCATGGAATACTAGCATGAAAAAAATATGAAGTACATTAAAGATCAAAATAAATGGTTACATCAAAATAATTTCAAAAAACTATTTAAAATCTAGTAAAATAAAATAGCAGAAAAACTATATCCAGTAAAAGTTTCGTCGCGAATTACTCAATATTTTCAGCGAAAACTACCAAATTTTTTAACGTCTATAAAATGTATAACTATATGAGCTAGATGGATACCTATAAAAAATACGAAATTTGGTTATAATTATTGAATTATTAAATTAAAAGTGAAAATTAACACGGAAATAACAGACACGAGTTTGAAATAAGACTAGTGACACGCCAACCGGCATTGCCACTTTCAACCGCTACAAACGGTTAAGGGATACAGCGCCTTAAGCAGAGAATTTAAGGTGTGTGTAAAACAAAAAGATACCTAGTAACAATAAAATTTGAAACATTAATACAATAACATATATAAATACAATTGTTATATAAATATACCTAAAAAAATACCTATAAATATATTTCAAACATAAAAACATAAGTTTATTAGATGCAGCAATACGTTATTCTCTTTATAATATGAGTACGAGTATACACGGTGAAATTTTGATCGTTCTGGCCCCTAAAGGGGTGATTCAGCCCGTCGATATGAACAACTTTCCCTATGGGACTAAAGCCGGGAACTCAAAAAAAAAATGGTCAATTAGTATAGGGACGTCAACAAAAATGTTGAGGTCCCAGCAAGGGTCCCATAGAAAAAGTTCTTTAAATTTCACCAGGTAGATTACTCACTAGTTTTTGTCCGTGTTTTACACTACTCTTCTGTTTGAATTGAATTCCTATGGAACTATTCAAAATTCGGCTTTTTCGGTGCCCCCAATTATTTTCTGCATAAACTATCTCTGACATATGTGTGATAATATGTGGGCTGTAGTAGATCTCGCAACGCAAGTCTGTCTTGTACCTACTTACTTAAACAGGTTGATTTTGAACTCCACGGCAATATTTACAGACGGAATCAGAACCGCTAATAGAATATACACCCGCAAGAGAAAAGGTAATTTATGAAATTAATTAAGACTTAGAAATTAGATCGCAGATTATATAGGGAGGGTAATTTTTTAACTTTTTTTGGTTTTTTAACTTTTTTCATAACTTTTCAATTATGGATTCTGATTCCAATAATAAAATACTGCAAGGGAATTCAAAATCAGCTTATATACATATATACGTGTTTTTTCCTCTGTGCTTATATTATACAAACCTATATTTATAACTTGTTCGTATTAGGGTAATCGGTTGTCTGTAAAGTTTGTTTCCGGACAGCTCTCGCTTGCACACGGAACATGACACTTATTCGTGCTTGCAGCCGGCGGTCATCGATTTATAAGATGTGACTTTTGTTGTTTCATTATCACATCGAGCAAACTCACAACTTTTGTCCTAAACGCCATAGGCCCAAATCACACTTTGTTCCAATTTCCGCTATTTTGATTTCAATTCTTGGTTTCTGAACCAAATTGTTAAATAAAATGTATGTTATTATTGAACCTATTCACAAAATTTAACAAGCCAATAAAAAAACAATAAATGGCCTAAAAATATTGTACAACAAAATAGTCCGGATCTACCTGAAACAAAAACTAATAAGCAAAAACAACAGTCAAATAATATTCTTCAAACTAATATTAATCTATATAGTTCATCTTCTGTAATTAAAAATAAAATTATGGATTTGACAAATATTCAAGTTTTACAAAATTACACAGATCCTGTGCCTACGTTTTACGATTTGTGTTTAATTTGAGAAATGTCAATTCAAGATTAACTGGCCCACTTACTGCAGATGAATTAACTTCTTCTCTTCATCTTCTTATAAAGCTACATCAAGAAGAATGTTTCTCAAATGAGATCAAAATCTTAAATAACAAACAAACTTTACCTTCTAAATGTCGTTTATTGTCACTTAGCCCTTTTCTCAATGAAGATGGATTGCTTTGTGTAGGGGGTAGACTACATAATTCTAATGAATCTACTGAAAAGAAATACCCATTACTTTTAGATACTAAGCATAATTTTACTAAAATATTATTTTCAAATTTTGACATATCTTCATTGTGGGCCTCAACTTCTATTGAGTACTCTAAGGAATAAATTTTGGCCTTTAAGGGGCAGAATACTAGCAAGAAGTACAGTCAACAATTGCAAAATTTGTAAGCTTATGAAAGCAAAATCACTTAATTCTATCATGGGAAACTTGCCTTCTAGTAGAACTATTCCAAGTTTTCATCCCTTCCATATCAGCGGTGTTGATTTTGGGGGGCCTTTTTACATAACCGATCGTAAGGGTCGCGGTTGCAAAATATCCAAATGCTATTTATGTTTATTTGTCTGCTTTTGTACAAAGGCCTTACATCTTGAAGTAGCTAGCGATCTAACTACTGACATCTTTATTTTATGTTTGCGGCGCTTCATATCTCGCAGAGGTAAGCCTCTGGAGCTCTATTGTAACAGCGGTACAAAATTTGTTGGGGCAAATAACGAAATGACAACTTTTTTTAAAATCACACAACAAAGATATTGCTGGTTTTGCGTCAAATGAAGGTATCCGGTTCAGATTCTCTCCAGCTTACTCCCCCCACTTTGGGGGCCTTTGGGAGGCGGGAATTAAATCGGCTAAATACCATTTAACTCGTGTATTAGGTGATAAGCATTTAACCTTTGAGGAATTGTCAACTTTATTCACACAAATTGAGGCAATCCTCAATTCCAGGCCTTTGACTCCTCTTTCATCAGACCCTAACGACCTTGATCCTTTGACTCCCGCGCACTTCTTGATCGGCAAACCACTCACGTCATTACCTAGCGAGTGTCTGTTAGAAGCTAATGTAAACAGGCTGGATCGATACCAATTTCTTGAGAAGACGAGGCAGCATTTCTGGGATCGTTGGAGAAACGAATACCTTTGTGAATTGCAACAAAAGAACAAGTGGCTAACAAATCAAAAGGGATTACAAAAAGGCGACTTAGTAGCTATAAAAGAGCCCAGTTTGCCCCCTATGAAATGGTGAATGGGACGAATACACGAGCTTTATTCTGGATCCGATGGCACCGCAAGAGTTGCTGACGTCTACACCACTAAGGGCATCATACGCAGAGCTGTGCATAATCTCTGTCCGTTGACCGTTGACAACCATGAATCCACTTAAGCAGCACAATAAACCTCAAGCAGCAACCACTGAAACTTCACAAAAACTATTTCTCTAAAGCCAGAAGCTTTTGAGGGCGGGGAAGATGTTCAGGCCGTATGCTACGCCTGTCAATTTGGGAGAGCAATGACAGCGCACTGTGTCATCACGCGGCGACTTGGAACGTTCATTGCGTAGTGAATCTCTGTACTGTTCACATCAATTATTTTTGTCTATTTATTATTTGAGCAAGTAAACGTAAAGTAACAGTTTCAAGGAGTTTTACTTCAAAGTCCCTTCGTCTACCAAAGAAGAAGAAGACCGGCGCAATCAATCGTTTAAAATATGCGACTTATATATGAGAACTAAATAAAGGGTAATTTCAACGCAAAATCTTAGATTCTCCCTATTCCCTCGGCAAGCATTTAATCTCTCGGCAGTAACAGTTGTTAAGCGTGTTAAGCACAGCAAACTAAGTAATAAACAATGACATATTAAAATAAAGCTGTCAGGAGCAGCGCTCCGAGTAATGAACATTTATGTGAATTTGCGATACTTACTTCGAGAAGAAAACTTGGCTAATTAACGCAAACAGTGCCAAGATGAAAGAAAAAACGCTCAATAAAATTCAATTTCAGGTGAAGTTTATTTGCGCTGTCGCGAGAAACACCATTCAATCAATTTTCACAGAAAACAACATAAAACCTCTCAAAACAATGAAAGGAAACTTATTTAATTTCTAATATGCAATGTTTTTGAGCAGGATTTTTATATGTGTATTATTTTAAAAAAATGTTGTCTGTAAAGTCGGTTTACGGACGATAACTTTACATGATAACGGTGGAAGTGAGAAAGATGCGTCACAAGCTGAACGCCTATGCCGATTGTGCCTCTATATCGCTTGTTTCGCGCTCTCGGAACGTGACACTATTTCGTGTTCATACACATCCAAGACCCAGGCCAATCTGAAAAAGATCATTTTCCATTTTGACCTGGCCGGGGATCGAACCCGGGCACTCTCGTGTCGCAGGCTGGCGTGTTGACCGCTGCGCCACGGAGCTAGCCAAATGAAGCTAAAGAAAATTGCCTTTTCTTTAGCTTCATTGTTTCAAGTCTTATACTTACCGTGCAAATAGTGGAATTACACTTTGGCCACGTTTATCGAGCGTGTCAACCACTGACGTTGTTCTTCATGTCAGTCATCATCAATCACAATACCACCACAGTGGTCGCTAATACTTCGCAAGTCAGCCAGCGCTTTGTGCTGCACGAACCCTAATATTAGCTAAACTGAAAATCCTTATATTCTTACTAATATTAAAAATGCGAAACTGAGAACGTTCGTTAGTTTGTTACATTTTTAACCCTTATATTCTGAACCGATCTTTGTGAATTTGGCATACGCGTTGTCTGGGGTAAAAAGAACGACATAGGCTGCCTTTTATCCCGTAAAAAGTACCCCAAGGCATCGACATTAACTCGAGCGGAGCCTCGGGCAAAAACTAGTTTTGCAATTAACATCAAATAAATAATTTTAAGAAAAGGACGCCGTATAGGTAACTAGCTTTTTCCCGCGTCCTCGTCCGCGTTAAAGTTAAAAATTTGACCAAGGAATCACGTTGTCCCATTCAAATTTTGCCCTCCTTTTTCACCCCCTCAAGGGTATAATTTTGGGAAATCCTTTCTTAGTGCTTGCTCACTTACATAAATCATGAATGGAACTCTGTACCAAATTGCAAGTTTCTGGGTACAGTAGTTTCGGCTGTGTGTTGATATATAAAAGTCAGTGAGTCCGATTTGCCTTTTATATATATATATATATAGATAGATATCCCAACACGAATGAAGCGGTAGCTGTAAAACCTGTCGTCGAGAATCCTAAAAGTCGTAACTCTTTAAAGCATTTCCCAAAGAGCTTTCGACGAAATCTACGGGTATGCAATAACTTTATCAAATCGGAGAAGCGGCAAGGAATCTTGAAGGAGGCAATTAATTTTCATTAGGCCAGCGGGTTATTAGCGACGGCAAATTCCAGAAAAATGTTGTTTTCCTATGAACAATTTGTTAACATTCTTTATCAATAGCTACGCGCGTAATTTACCCTTCGTAATTAAATAAGCCGTTAAAGCTTAAGATGAGAAATAAAAAAGTAGGTCCGTTTTATAACGCTCTACTAAAACATAAAACATAAAAAATAGGACTTTCAAAGTTAAAATGATTACAAAATTAAGCCGCTTACAACACTATTTATTTATTTGAAGTAAGTCACTAAGTGAAGATATCGACATAGTAATCATTCCGACCGTAAGAAGTCTAGCTGTATAAAGGCCTTTTCCAAAGATTCTTCTTGGCAGGCGGGTTGGCGACTACATTTTTTTTTGGCATCTCGTGCCTTCGACGCTGCTGTCCATCGTTAGCACTTTTAATTATTAAAGGAAGGATATGATTTTTTTTCTATTTGGGAAGAGAACGAAGGCATTGGGATACTACTCACTCGAATGAATGGGGAAAAGCAAGTAGCACTCGCCAGCGACTAATTAATAAAGAAATACGGACAAATCACACAGATTGAGCTAGCCCCAAAATATGTTCCAGACTTGTTTTATGGGATGCTAACTCAACGATACTTTACTTTGTAACTAAAAAACATTCAAGGCCCAGGTCAATCTGAAAATCATTTTCCATCTTGACCTGACCGGGGAGAGAAGCCGGGACCTTCAGTGTGACAGCCTGGCATGATCTTCCGAAATATCATCATCATCATATCAGCCTTTCTTACGCCCACTGCCTGCTCAGGACCTAAGTCGGTGGCGTAAGCGAAGAGAGGCTCACTCTCTTCGCTTACGCCACCGAATTAGGTCCTGAGCCTATCTCATCCAGGTACGACCCGTGACCTTAACTACCTATGTCGTCAACCCATCTCATCGCTAGACGATCAACCTCTCTCAATCCCGATCTAGGCCACCATTCTGTTAATATGTTGCTTCACCTTCCATCACTCCGTTTTTCACAAATATATTTCTACATTATTTTATGTGCAGCAACAACATATTATTCCTACATAGTCTGGCACACTTCCGACGCCAAGGATGCTATTCGTAGTGTATGCAAAAGTTTTCCAATCCGGCGGCGCACGTATCTAAAATCACGTTGAAGCGGGCAGCTTAGTATTGCTATATACTTTGATAGAATCGAATGTTCTCGTTCTTGTATTGAAAACATGTTTAATATTTGAATGATTTAATGAAACGTAACGTAATTAGCAGTGATCGGAACGAATGGAATATATTTTCACTCATATTTTTGTAGATGTTTTACCCCAATCCTGGGTAAAGCTTCCCTTGTATTTCCATTCAACACTAACACTTAAATAAATTAGACAAGAGCTTAAAAATACCTTCGTCAAGATGTATTTCATTCGTTAGTGTAGTTTAAGTATTATCTACTCGATGATTAGTATTTAATTTCTTAGAATAAGGTTAATTTATTAGAGATAGATAAAATCTCGCTTTATCTTAGAATTTCTAAAGTTTTCACTTCTGCAATCTAAACAACTAAATACCTATAATATTAAGGCAATTCAATTGTATACTTCAGTGAGGGCTTGTGTAGCGTTAAGTTTCCGAAATTACCCAGGGGATTTGGGGAACTGAGATTTAGAATGAAAAACGTGTTTTCTCAGACATGAGACCTAGATACAGTGATTTTTCGCCCCCAAATGTACTAAATTTCATCGAAATCATTTCCATTCCCATTCTTTATATTTTTATATTGACATGGATACAACTCAACGCCAGTAGCACCAATGAGCAATATAAATGGTAGCCCTCATTGCGCTCACTAATTATACCTATGTGTTTGTGTGAGGCAATTTTCAATAGAATCAGAACAAAGACAGATCATCTTAAAATTATTGATTATAATAAGGGTAAAAACAATACGTAGTATAGGTATAGGTGACATATATAAATAAATATAAATATAATATATATAACATGGGTATTTTATCCTTTTTTTTGTTGCTGCTATTTTATTTTGTATAATTGTCTAAAATCAACTCTCAATTGTAAAACATGTATATGTTTGCGGTCAACGAGTGTCGACAATTAGTTTTCGAGTGTTGTGCTTGAGATCGAGTAAGTCATGCTCACTAAAATGTTCAAACTGGTGGCGGCGTTGTGTGTCGGGTCGTCGAGTTCCCTCTAATATGGTTGAGCTAAGCGATGGCTGATCCATGCGTCAACTCGTGAACGGGTGCTGCCAGGGGGGACAGGTCTGCTCGGCCTCTTTGAGACTTTTATCATATCTGTTGTTGTTGCGCGCTCGATCGCTAACATAACGAGTTCCACAAAAATATGTAAATTAAAATTGTATATAACATGACATCAGAAAAAAAAAGAAAAGAAAAATATTAAATATCATACAAAGCCCTTCAGGCAAGTAGGCGACCAATACTGTTGAAAAGAGTTTCTTTCGGCGTCTTCTTCTCTGCAGTGGTCGGTTCCGAAACGCTAGTAGTTTGTAGCTTTTGAACAATAATTAATAATTTGAATATAATATAATAAGTATTATTTAAAATGTGATTGACGTGAAAAAGTGCCTGAAAAGGCCTATTTTCTGAATAAATCTTTGAATCTTGAATCTTTGGTAAAAACAAGGTATCATACTGGCCTGTTCAGATTCAACATTTGTTCCCCAATATTTTTAGGGGTCCGTACCTCAAAAGGAAAAAAACGGAACAATTATACTTAGGGCACGTATTTATAACCCTACTTTGTAGTCCGTCTGTCTGTCTGTCAAAACCTTTTTCTCAGGAACGCATGGAGCTCTCTTGAATCAAGCTGAAATTCATATCAAATACTCATTTTTCATAGCTCCAAGGGACTCACTTGATTTTTTCACAGCTACAAGGGACAGTAGACCTGATCTACTGTCCCTTGGAGCTGTGAAAAAAATCAAACTACTAAGCCAACGCAATCAAAAGATACAACCGATTGTGTGAGGCAAACTATATGCCGCAAATTTTCAACATTCGCCAGACAAAACATACAGGGTACTTCCCGTAAACTCAGGATATTTAAATTTGGTACGAAACAATACGTTGTTTCGTACCAAATTTCAATATCCGTTGTTTCGTACCAAATTAATTATAGCACAGATAAAGTAAAAATTGCGAAAAGTATAAATTTCTAGTTACATCATATATTAAAAATATCTTTAATAATTTTAAACTTATTATAGAGGTATGGAACCCTTGGTGCGCGAATCAGACTCGCACTTGGCTGGTTTTTTCTTTGACTATCATGCTTACCACGTCCGCATTGCATTCTCCTCTCCCGGTTCCATTGAATCCGCTCCCGGACGCCCAGCCAATGCAAACACTCGTTCCGGTAACTTTTACATTAAACTTTGCCGGCTGAAGGAACCAGTCTTTAGTTGTGGCTACTGCAGTCTTTAGTTGCGACAACTGTATTTTAAAGTTTTATTAATGCTTGCTTATAGAAGGCCACAATAAACATCCACATTATCCACAGTAAACTGAAATATGTAATTACGTAACCAAGTTAGTACTTACAGAGAGATTTTCCTAAGATTGCCAATTTAAATCGCTGTGAGTTTTTTTATTTTTTATTACGCTGATCGTTTTAGAACATAAATGTGGTTCTCTTGTAAATTTATAACAGAGTTCCTTATCAAAAAAATAAGGATTGATGGATTATGATTAAGCTAATTATGATACCAAAAAGTTGCATTAGTTCCATATTTTAATTTCATCATCACATCATCATTACAGCCGTGAAAAGTCCACTACTGGACAAGGCCTCTCCCAAAGATACATAACGATGTTACAGATACTTCGTTATGTATCTTTGGGAGGGGCCGATGTATGAGTATGGCAACACCCTTCCATAGAAAGCCATGGGAGGGTGTTGCCATATTCACCACGCTTTGCAGGCGGGTTGGCTAGCGCAGTTTTTTTTAGCTTCTTGTGCTTCCGACGCTGCTTCACTCGGAAGGAGTTGGGAAGGGAATGAAGGTACAGGATTACTACTCACTTGGATGAATGGGGGTAAAGCAAGTAGCAGCTCGGGAGGCCGGGCGCGCGTACCCGATGAGCATGACACGCTGACCATCATTTAAATTTAATTTAACACAATCTACGCAAACATGAGGGCGGTGTACAAAATCAACCAGTAGTTTTCTAGCGCAAGTAGTAGCAGCGAATCGATTGAAATGTACTAGCAAGTTGCCAATCAGAATTCAGAAGACAGAAACTTTCAATAAGTTACTGCTACACGCAAAATGTTGTCATAATAACTCTAATAACTAGTTTTAAATGTGATATAACCTCCTTATATAACATTTTAGTTCATCAAGTTTGCTGGCCAACGTTACACAGAAATTAATTCATATTATTATTACACAGAAAGTTTATCTTCTCTAGAAAATTATATCTTATATTTTTATGCGACTGCCCAAAAAGTAATGTGATTTTTAGAGGGTTTAAGTTTGTATTGAGTTTCCTCATCCTATCCTAACTAATATTATAAATGCGAAAGTGAGTTTGTTAGTTTGTTTGTTTGTTACGCTTTCACGCCGTAACTACTAAACCGATCATCATGAAATTTTGCATACAAGTCCTCTGGAGTACGAAGACGGACATAGGCCACCTTTTATTCCAGGAAAAAGTACTATTCTCGAGGGATCGACATTCACGCGGGCGGAGCCACGGGCGAAAGCTAGTTCTATAATAAATCTTGAATGTCTAGACCATACTTTTACATTCCTTACATCTTCTCAAGTATCACGCGAATTACGGGTTACTCACGTTCAATGTAAGCTTTAGGGCGACATAGAAGATCCCGCCTCATCAATAGCGTCAGTGCCACGTCAGTGCGGGTCCCGATCCGCACTGACGTGGGACTTCGTACGAGCGCGTCTCGGTTCACATTCGCCCTGAGGAAGACCTCCGGATGAGGTTGTCCTTACTGTGTACGTGAGTAACGCGTAATTCGCATAATGATTATGTAAGCATTCGTTACATAGCGCGTAGAACCGATGGCCGATGGGGCAGAAGGGTTCTTGAATGGCGACCACGTATCGGCAAGCTCAGCGTCGGACATCCACCGACCAGATGGTCGGATGACCTGACTAAGGTCGCAGGAAGTCGCTGGATGCAGGCCGCTTCCAACCGGTCGTATTGGAAATCCTTGGGGTAGGCCTATGTCCAGCAGTGGACTTCTTGCGGCTGATATGATGAAGCATTCGTTATGTAATCAAAAAAGCTATTATAGGTTTTTAAATTTTTCATCAATAAATAAACTCCTTATATAGAAATGTTTTTCCCTTGTATTCTGAGCTTTTGGATAACATTCACTTTACTCGTACTGAATGTGTTAAATAATCAACTTTTAACACGGGTAGGTACACGCGTTCACAGGTTGCGAACGCCATTTTATCAATTAAAGGGATAACAAAAAGGAAGTCAAAATACCAACGCGTTTATAAAAAGGTTATTAATGAGGGTTCGGGAAATTCCTAACTCAAAGCTAAATAAGCAAATGTGGATCTCTGTAATTTTTAATTCGGTGCGTGGCTTTTCCCGCGCTCAGGTCACGTACTTGGCTTTCAGGTTGACTTGCACGATTGTGATATACGAAACGGTACTCGTATGACTGTATAATATACTAGACATTCAATTCAACGTCGTAAATCAGAATCACACTGACTACTTCACTTGCTTACTACTTTTACACAGAAATGATAACTCCCGGATTATTTTAAGGGTTCCGTACCAAAAGGTAAAAACGGGACCGTTCGTCTGTCACCAGGCAGTATCTCTTGAACCGTGATAGTTAGACAGTTGAAATCACAGATCATGTATTTCTCTTGCCGCTATAACAACAAATACTAAAAAATAGAATAAAATATATATTTAAGGGGGTTACGGCTGATGAAATGAAACAGATTTAAGGTGGCTCCCATACAAGAAACGTGATTTTTTTGCTTGCTCGATATTGATAATCATCATCATTTCGAGTAGGTGTCACGATCAATCGACCATGCACACCCTGGTGTCAGAGTTCTTCGGAACCGCCTCTCGGCCTCTGACATGGTTCCTTTAACGACTACCAGATGGCAGCCGGGACCACCGGCTTAACGTGCCTTCCGAAGCACGGAATCATCTTTATTATCAGACAATCAGGTGATTCAAGCCTGCAATGTCCTAACCAAACTGGAAACAACTAAACAAAGTATGCTTCCGGTGGGAATCGAACCCACGACCCCCGGGTCAACAGGCAAACGCCTTAACCACTGGACCACGGAGGCTGTTAATAATGATAATGGCAATAGGTAAGACGCTTGAAATATTTACAAAATATATAGATATAGAAGGGGCTCCCATAAAACAGACATGATTTTTGTGCCGTTTTTATAGATAACGGTACGGAACCCGTCGTGCGCGGGTCCGTTTTTTTTTTATTTTTTACAAGCTTTTATTAAACTTGCAATGTGTGTATGTAACTATGCCATCGATTGAGCTGAAATTTTGTATACTGGTTTAGTTTGGATGACAATTCATGCTATCTGACGTCATTCTAAATCCAACATGGCAGAATAACCCAAGATGGCGGACTAACTATCTTCGATGCAATTCGACAATATAGATATCAAATTAAAGAGTTCGTTGAAAATAACTCTAAATTTAAAGTGACGTACATAAAACCTTGATTTTATAAAATATTTTAACTTTTAATTTTGGCAAATAGAGGCGTAAATTCGGAAATTATTATAAGAGGCGAGATTTACTCGCTTTCGCAACTACAATGGTTTACTTGGGAAATCGGTACCGTCTGACAATAATGTACTGACCTGAGATGAGCTGGCAACCTGTAGACTGTAGTTCGATTTGTGATTCCTGCCGGCCTATTTGCTAACTCAGTGTACAACGTTCTGATAGTCACTTCAAAATACATTGCGGATTTCGTATGATTGACTATTTTTATTTAAGATATATAAAACGTAATGTATTTTGAAGTGACTATCAAAACTTTGTACAGTCAGCAAATAGGCCGGCAGATCTCACCATTACTACGAACATTATTCAAAACTTAACTTACTTCTATATTTTTGTAATTATACCATATAGCTAATATATTATCACGTAGTCTACAGTCCTTTCATATTATAGGTATCTCAGTGGAAGACTTGGAATTGAAAAAGTTTGACAGGCGATGAAGCGATGTGACGCGGGGTGAAACTGCCCGTCGCTTGAATACAGGAATGATTCATGGATACTATTAATTGACCCTGGCCTTAGAGGCCTATTAAGGAACAAAGGTTGGATTTATAGACTTACTATGATTGAGTATTGTATTGTTTGTTTTATTTGGGTAGCTAAAGCTTAAGCTTTATTAATTATGAACAAAGGTTTCTTACGCGAATCTTCGCCACCTAAATAATGTTAATTACCTACTATGAAGCTTTTGTAAACACTTATAAGAAAAGTAGAATAAGAGTCTGATACTGAATTACTGAAGTATAGTGCTAATGTTTTCATACATTTAAGATTTAACTTTTTAGTTTTGTCGTTTAGGGTTCGGCTCCTCAATAAACTGATCTTATAAGGGGAACATTTATAAGATCAGTTTACTATCTGTCTGTCAAGACCCTTGTTCCCAGTCACACGTGGTGGAAGCCAGTTTAAAGAAATGTTACATATTCAAGTACAAACCGCAATTAAAAGCTACGGTCTTTTATGAGGCAATAGTCAAACTCGCAAAAGAATCAAAAGTTACAGAGCAGCTGCTTAGCGACGCCGTGTATATCGCGCGATGAACTATTCTTTGATATTACGGAAAAGAAGATGACGAAAGTCAATAAACGTGGTCGTGCGTGCCATACTACGGGGGCAGTTCTAGCTGAAGTAGAATTGTAAAATTTTGCGTATATCACAGGTCCTTAAATCTATTGTAACTAAAAAAGACGGAACCTTTTTAACGATACCCTCGGTGTGCGAATTACTCGTAGTACTCGTACTCGCTCTTGGCCGGTTTTTTGTATATGCATACATAGAGAAACAGTAAACACTGTTTCTCTATTATCGTTACTGTTAATTACGTACGTAGATACGTCTTTAGACAGACGTGAAAGCAGGACTTTGTAGTTTCATAGAGTTGGAAGAAATAAAAAAACCGGCTAAGTACGAGTCAGACTCGCGCACGAAGTGTTCCGTACCATTATCTATAACAAGTTTAAAATTATTAAAAATATTTTATATGATGTAACAAAAAAATTATACTTTTTGCGATTTTTCCTTTATTTCTACTTATTTATTATTAGACTTTATTTCGTACCAAATTTCAAGATTTTCAGTTCACGGGGAGTAGGTTTTGATTTCCTTGCGAATGTCGAAAATTAGCGGCATAAACGGCTGTCTCTTTTTTGATAGCGTTGGCTTAGAAGTTTGATTTTTCACAGATCCAAGGGACAGTAGACCCGAGCACCTATTTGATATGAATTTCAGCTTAAGACGAGGACTCAAATGTTTGGTACCTTCGCTCGGCAAAGGACTGATCAAGTGCGCGCAAGGGATAGCGCTTGGCGGTTTAGCCCGTGAATGATGAAATAGGAGATAGTCTCGAGTCGCTCAAAGAAAAAAACGTAAGCGCCAAATTCGTTATTTCTATTTTATATAAAATCAGACCGGTAAATTGTATTTTCATATTTACATTTTGATGAATTACTAATAACCTATCTTTTAGTCTAAAAATCATTATTTCATTCGTCGCATTTGAGCTACAATAACAAAAACTCGCGAACGAAGACCATTTTTCAAAAAATATTTCTATCGAGAAAATTTTATCAAAACGTGTTTTCATCTTCAATTTTTGGAGATGAAATAGTCAAAAATCATATTACTTAGATTTGAAACTCCTAATTTAAGTATTTTGCGAGATAAATAAGGTTCAGAACGACCTTATTTACAGTGGTATCGCCTTAATATCTCTACGCGAACCTGAGAGAAAGGGTCTTGACACAGACATACAACAAAGTGATCCTATAAGGGTTCCGTTTTTTTGCTTTTGAGGTACGGAACTCTAATAACTTTTAACTATTGCTGTAACACTTCACAAGACACGTAATAAAACTTCACATGAGAACATGAATGGCACAGATAAGTGAACACCACACTTATCTATAAGTTACTCACACAATTTCAATGCCAAACTTAAATACGCCTCAAGATCGTAACATTACATACAAGAATTATTCGATAATCGTATTATATTTGCAAAAAATCTTTTCTCTTTGTAATCCCCTAACGAAACGGAGCGGAGGGCACTCGAACAAAAATAAAGCGAATGTAGCCTTGAAACGAGTACGAACAACTGTTGCTGAAAAGATAAACATTTTCTACGCCGGTGTAAATGTGCGGCTTTATACGTAACTCACGAGAGCATGCGAACTACCAGTTTATGTAGATCATGTCTAAACCCTTAAGTAAGCACAGGAAACTACAATACTATACTTACGAGGGCTGTACGTATGGATGTACGATACTAATGATGTGTACTATTATGGGATAGTGAATGATGACTATTTATTCTCCAAATCTGGCAGCTTTTACTCTGTCTGTTTTCTATCTCGATGAAGCATTATTTCAACCATACTGATCTGCGAGAAAAAAAAAACAGTTGCTTCTAATCCCCGCAGACCGTATAAGCTGTTTGAGAATGGGAACAAAAATCTAAGCGCGAACAACTTATATCACTTCGTCCGCGTGGGTTTCGGTTTTACCTTACAATCTTGCTATTGCTATGAAATCGTGTAATATTTTCATTAGGAAAAACGTAGTAAAATAATAAGGCTATTAATCTATACAACGTGATTTTGAACTCGCTGGCTTAATTGAAATCTGGGAATCAGAATCCCTAATGGAACACAGAATTGCAAGAAAAAAATGTGAAAAACGAAAAAGAAAATTAGGTTTCCCATACAAAGTCGCCGATCAGTTGGACGAATTTCTATGAAAGGTTAAATTTATTTTTTCCTTTTTTACCTTTTTTTTCTTACAATTCTGTATTCCATAAGGGATTCTGATTCCCAGATTTTAATATAGCTAGGGAGTTCAAAATCACGCTGTATAAGAAGCTAAACTAAAAAAATAATTTAGAGCCTAAATTAAATAGACGTCCTAAAATGGTTGTTGTTCATTGTATTATTTATGGTATAATGTTGTTAAATTGATTAAATCATGCTAAGAATTAATTAATCTAATTTTTATTTTACAATGTGATAAGAACATAAAACGTACATTTATTTGGTATTGATTTAAAAAAATAGTTAAACTGTTTAAGAAACAAGCCGCCATTATGACGTCAGGGTGGGCGGCTCACGTGCGTTTCACAATATCAGACATTTAAGAAGTTTTTAAATAGTGTTACCTATATGAACATTTGACGTACATTTTATTCCTAACATCAGATTTGAAATAAGTTCATAGGATAAGAAATCACCCGCCAACCTGACACCAGGATGGCGGCTCACAGTAAAATAATGATTGCTATAAATAAATAAATAATAAATATATACCAAAGTAAGTTCGAGACTTGTGTTATGGGATACTAACTCAACGATACTATATTTTATAACAAATACATATATAGATACACATCCAAGACCCAGGCCAATCTGAAAAAGATCATTTTCCATCTTGACCTGGCCGGGGATCGAACCCGGTCACTCCGTGTCGCAGGCAGGCGTGTTGACCGCTGCGCCACGGAGCTAGTCGTATGCATCCTAAAACGTACATTTATACATACATTAGTACAAAAACGAACATTTTCCGTATATTTATATAGGTTATTTATGATTTATTTGGAAGTCATACATCCGCCATTCTGACGGATACAAATCAAAAGTGTTCATATCAGTGTTTTTTAAATAAATATCAGTAACATTTGAGACATGTTTTTTTTTATAATCTCACCATCTATCCAATACCGTATTATTATAGATGTTGTATTGTAAGTATATTTGTTAATACCAAAAAGGTACAATGGGTTTTGTAATAAGGACAGTTTAAATCTTACTATCCTAGAATACTTTCATGAATAGGCACAGATAATATTGTGAATGAAAGCTAGTTCAGCTTATCAGCTAAAAGTTTATTAAATGCTTTGTTTATTTCCGTTTTCTGCGGCTGGCTCAGTAGGCTCAACTCAAGCCTGAGTGCCTAAACGTGTTTGAAACTTAATAAAAGCTTCTGCCCAAATCAGTTCAATCTAACTAGAGAAGGTATAGAACGTAATCCACGATTTAAACACTGTTGCAGGGAAGATGACAAAAATGAAACTCGTATAAACAAAGTATCAGTCACATACATTGAATAAAATACAAAAGACTACTCATACAATACATGTACGTGTACCCTGTTGGGGTGTCGCCGTGTCGCTTATAATTTTACAAACAAAAATTTACACACACACACACACACACTTACACAGATACTTACACAAAAACACACACGGTAAATTCAAATTGTAAATTTTGCTATGGAGGAGCGGAACCTCCTGGCACAAGCAAATATATTTGCTTATAAGAAGGTTCCAACCACTGCTATCATCATAATGTACCAATTTACCGAAATAAAACATTTTTTTTTTTTTTTTTTATTTTCATTAATATTTATAGTAAAATTATCTTATATATATATATATTTATCATTTTATATATATATATCAGTCGTATCATTTTCTATCCCTCGTATGTATTGGTATTTTGGTGTACAGTTTAGCAAATCAGCATATTTAAGTCATATAAAGCATTTTCCAAGTTCGTATTTGATTTGAATCTAGATAGATTGGTTTCAATATTTGTAACATGCGCTTTCTACGTAAAATTAGTATATGTGCCTAAAACATAAAATGTAGCGACTTTATCCTTACTTTAACAATTTTCTGACTGTTGCTTTCTAATTTTCATTTTAGTGCTACGTTTTGGTATGGCCCAAATTGTATAGTTTTCGCATTTTGAATGGTGTTTCAAATGATGCAGTCAAAATGATGAAGGAATTAAGATAAAATATTGTTTGGCGCTGAGGTTTCGCGTCGTTAGAGTTGTGAAATGTCATCTTTTTTTTTTTATATACGGTCAAATATACTTAAAATAAGCACTTATATAGCTATTTTCTGTTTTATACTTAAATGTATGAAAAAGATTAATGGAAAAAGTACTAGGTCTTATCAAACATTGAAATTTGAATTACTTTGCTCAGTTGTTCAAGCTTATTAAATATTTAGTTAAGCGTTAGACAGTGGCTCAGCCAGCTCAAGTTGCCCGTCTGAGTGCACAAACGTGTTGGTGGGAACTTGCTACTTGTACCTACAAAACATGGAGAATATATAAGGATAAAAGTTCACTGTGTTTCAGTATTAAGGGAAGTTTATAAAATAATCTATCTGATAAACAAGTTTCCAGTGAGTGTGTTACTTTTGAAGTGAGTATTGAAAAAATTAGATGAATAAAGAAGGAGTTGTTTCACTTAGACTATTACGTGAAAAAGTAACTTATTTAAATTCGTTTAAATCAAGAAGAATGTGACCCGCTAAATAAACACAACTGAGTTTCATATAGAAAACTAGCTTTTCGATGAAATATTCAAAAACACTACTGACCCGCCAAAAACCAATTTACTGGAAATGATGTAAGAATTGTACAATCCCATATCACATATGAAAAGTATGCAAGCATTTAGATTCGTTTATTAAGTTCCAGTGGAGTAAAGGAAATCACTGAGAGATTGCATTATTATTTTGGGCAGATCAGTTTTAAAAAGAAATGTTAGCCATAGAATAAAAAATATCATACATTATTATAATTCAACCAGGAACTTAAAATATTCTAATTGATGATAGTTGCATATGTCGTATTTTCCCGTATTAAAGTCGCATCTGTTACTTCGTTAATCAATGCTAGTAGCCAACTTTGTTTACACTAGAGCGCGCAAACCACCACTCTAAATATCTGGTGAAGCGGAAAGTCATATTTAGCTTTTCTTTAGCCTCAAGACTCTCTTAGCCTCTTTGTTTCTAAAGTTTACTACGAGTATGTTTAGCTTCAGCTGTTTCCTTTTGTCTGTATCACGGAGTACATAGTCTGTATCGTATTCACTTACTGTATTCCTATAGCGAGTATTTTAAAGAATTGAAAGTTTTTTACTAAACCACGATTGACTTAAGAGTATTAATTCCGAATTCAAGTTAAGTAGGCCTAGAGGCCTCATGGGTGCTCGTGCCCATTTGATGACTCGGAAAAGTGGTAGCCAGACTCATCACAAATATCTGTTTCATCAACAAATATTTGTGACCCTTGCGTTCAACCTAAGGCGCTCTAAACCACTGTGCTAAACTGGTCGTCGGGCAATAAAAAAACGCACATCCCTAAAAGACGATTATTGATCAGTTTCTTGATCTCTATTCTCAAGGGTACTCGGCACCCACTGTTGATTTCTCATGGGTGCTTGAGCCCCCGAACACCCACGAGTCGGCGCCCCTGCGTAGGCCACACCAACAATCCTATCAGATGATTACGTCTACGATAGATAATATTGTTATTCGTAAATAAAAAAAATATTAATGGTATATGTACTTTTATTTTAAGAGTAATTAACTCAATATTCCAGCTCAAGAAGTCACATCGTGTTACGTTAATAAACTGTAATATTTTGTTTGTTCCAGCGAGCACGAATTTGGTGGGGAAATTCACGCAGAGCGTCCGCCGCATCGTACAAGACGTCAAAGATGAGGGCACTTCTAGTAAGTACCCTAACACACTTGTTCACATGTACGGTAAAAATATACTTATCATTACTTATTATAAAACAAAGTCCTCCACCGCGTCTGTCTGTTTACAATAAACTAAAAATCGATTGCACATATTTTCATGTGGTCTTCACTAATAATAGAGTGATTCATCAGTAAGGTGATAATTGCCAAAAAAGCTTTCATCGAAAAAGCAGCCTTAACCACGTAGGTACCTATATGTTTAAATATATTGTCAAATGACATCATCTATCTATCTATACATATAATAAAACAGTAACAATATTTTGTCTGTACATTTAGAATTTTTGACTAAAATGGATAGAGGGACACTTAAAAAGAATAATAGAAAGCAAAAATTTTATTTTCGAATTTCTTGTCTGTCTGTCTGTTTGTCTGTCTGTCTGTCTGTCTGTATGTATGATCACGATTATCTCCGAAAATACTAAACCGATTTACTTCAAACTTTCACCAATTGCTTTGTTTTAACTCAGCAAAACATTTAAAGTTTGTTTCATCAAAATCGGTTCATTAAAAAAAAAGTTATCGTCATTTGAATGAACTCAAGGCATGAGTTTGCCTGCAAACATATAGCAAAAATAAAATAAAATAAGTGACATAAGAAAATTAAAATCCAAAGTCAATTCATCATCATTATACGACAGCATTATACCTATCCATACTATCCATAGTAATCCATACTAAAAAAAAGGGGAAGCTGACTGACTGACATATCAACGTAGGGCCTAAACTATAAGGGTTAGGAACTTGAAATTTTGCACAAGGGTTCCTTTTATAACGTAGGGGAGCACTAAGAAAATGATTTTTGGAAATTCATCTCCTAAGGGGGTAAAACGGGTTGCAAAGTTAGTATGAAACTTTGTCGTTTTTGAAGTTATTCGAATTAAATTCAGCATGAAGGTTCTTTGGTGAAAGGTATGAAACACGAGTAAAATATTTTACTCAAAAATTATCCCTTAAGGGGGTAAAATAGGGGTGCAAAGTAAGTTTGAAACTTAACCATTTTTGAAGTTAGTCGAATGAAATTCAGCATGAAGATTCTTTATCGGGGTATTGTATGAAAATTTTCTCATTTCTGGACATAGAAGTATAAAAATAAGTATATATGTTTACGTTACAATTAAAAAGATCTGTGTAGGTGAAATGGGCAAAATCCCCTCCTTAAGGCGAGGCCTCAAATGTTTGGTACCATCGCTCGGCAAAGTACTGATCAAGTGCGCGCAAGGGATAGCGCTTGGCGGTTTAGCCCATGAATGATGAGATAGGAGATAGTCTCAAGTCGCTCAAAGAAAAAAACGTAAGCGCCAAATTCGTTATTTCTATTTTATATAAAATCAGACCGGTTAATTGTATTTTCATATTTACATTTTGATGAATTACTAATAAACTATCTTTTAGTCTAAAAATCATTATTTCATTCATCGCATTTGAGCTACAATAACAAAAACTCTGCGAACGAAGATCATTTTTCAAAAAATATTTCTATCGAGAAAATTTTATCAAAACGTGTTTTCATCTTCAATTTTTGGAGATGAAATAGTCAAAAATCATATTACTTAGATTTGAAACTCCTAATTTAAGTATTTTGCGAGATAAATAAGGTTCAGAACGACCTTATTTACAGTGGTATCACCTTAAGGGCTAAAGATCTATGCAGGTGAAATGTATTATTCCCCCTTAAGGGGAAAAAGCAGAGGGGGAGGGGTTTGTATGGAATTTTTATCATTTCTACTGTTCCCAAGGGAACGACATTAACGCGGGCGGAGCCGCGGGCAACAGCTAGTTTTATATATACAATCTTCCATACTGGACTGGGAGAAAAGAAAAAACGTAGAATGTGCCAGCCGCGCAGACCGTAGAAGCCGGTCAAGGGAATGGGCGAAAATCTAAAGAATCGTGATATCATTTTGATTCCGTTTTTCCCCTTTACGCCCAATAACACGCTAAACGTTTTCTTTTGGTCTTAATACCTTGGGCTCTGTCTACCCCGTGAGGGATAATGATGTGGTAATATGTATGTATATCATCTTATTTGGTTAACATATTTGTTTACAATATTCTAAAAAGAATTTACTATCATAAGTACCCACAATGGAAGAACCTGAAACATTCAAACACTCTTACACGAAGGGTTCCATACCACCATTCAATATTTAACTACAAAAACACGTTCTCTTTATATTTCCCTTATTTTTAGGGTTCCGTAGCCAAATGGCAAAAAACGGAATCCTTCTGGATTCTTCATGTCTGTCCGTCCATATGACACTTTTTCAGTATTAAAATAATTACGTATTTCTAGAGATAATACGGAATATTGGATTTAAAATTATTAACAGTCTTCCCAAAGGTTTGCAAGCACTAGTCGGAATACTAATAGAGCCCAAACATTGATTTGTGTAGACAGGACAACAAAATTTCATTAGCCCGGGAGCTTCGGACAAGACAAATAAATGAACAACAAAAGTTGTAGAACTAGTTTTGAACGAAATATGTACTTAGTAAAATTTGTCTGTATGAAGTGTAATATCCGTGATGTTGCCAGTATTTTAATTTCCGATATCATACAGAGATACATATATAAAAAAATCACACAGATTGACACTAGCCCCAAAGTAAGTTCGATATTTGTGTTAAGAGATACCAACTAACGATACTTTATTTTATAACAAACACATATAAAGATAAGATATACATCCAAGACCCAGGTCAATCTAAAAAAGATAATTTTCCAGCTTGACCTGACCGGGGTCGAACCCGGGACCTCCAGTGTGGCAGTCTAGCATTATAACCACTAGGCTACGGAGCTCGTCAAATAATTATACATCGGTTGTTTTTTCTTCTTTTCAGGCATTACTCCTTTGTGGTTTACGCTTATTTCAAACTGCTGCTTGGGCATCTTATATCAGTAATTTTTTATTTTAAATTGTCTTTTAATTTAAATAAAATTGTAATAAAATTGTATTTTAAATCCTTGTTTGCTTTATTTGTTAAACTAGCTTTCGCCCGCAGCTTCGCTCGCGTCAACGTCGTTCCCTTAGGAACAGTACATTTTGCCGGGATGAAGGTAGCCTATGTCCTTCTCGAGAGAACTTGTATGCAAAATTTCATAATGATGGATTCAGTAGTTACGGCGTGAAATCGTAACAAACAAACAAACTCACTTTCGCATTTATACTAAACACATTACATTTTGATACGAGTTCATTGATTATACCTTAAACTACATATAAAATGTACGTTCATTATTGGGTTGAATACACAAACTATCTACAATATAAGTTCTACTCACTGAAAAGCCCTTGAGAATTCGAGGACGCTAAAATCACAAAGGAAAGACATTCGGAGAGGTTCTTGAAGCAGATTGTCGAAATCCATGTGGAATGCCGAGAGCCCCCAATCATTGATTTGTGTAGACAGGCCGACGTGAGCGTCGCAATCCGTATCTACCCTCGAGCCCGGTCAAGGTTGCTGAGAAACCGGCCCAGGTTACACTGAAGAACGATGCGATTTATTTTTATATTTTTAACTACAATATCATCTCACAAATTTACTCTAACTCAAGTAATTTAAGGCTACTGGCACAAAAAGTGCGTACGAGCGATACGAACTGCTGACAGACAGGTTCCTTAATTTTATTTATGAAATTTCCTATAGAATTTTTCTACTTCGTCAAACATCAAACCAAAGTCTAACAAAATATCTATATGATTTTGAGAAGTCTGAAAATCGAAACGCAAATAACGAAATAAGATAGGCAACCCGTAAAAAATATCTCTACCTACTTTTGACTAGCTCCGTGGCGCAGCGGTCAACACGCCAGCCTGCGACACGGAGTGACCGGGTTCGATCCCCGGCCAGGTCAAGATGGAAAATGATCTTTTTCAGATTGGCCTGGGTCTTGGATGTTTATCTATATATGTATTTGTTATAAAATATAGTATCGTTGAGTTGGTATCCCATAACACAAGTCTCGAACTTACTTTGGGGCTAGCTCAATCTGTGTGATTTGTCCGTATATATTTATTATTTATTTATTTACTTAATTTAGAGATATTCCACAACTCGTCCCACTAGTTTAGCTCACACCGACTTTAGCGGGTAACAAATAAGCTGCAGATTAAAAAGTTTTGATCCCGTAAGCGATGCTTTGCATTCGATAACTCAGTATTTGAAAACACCCAGCTCCGACTATTTTCGGTTTCGTCGCAGTTCTTGGCAGTGTAACTTCGGTCTCTGAGTTAACAAACATTGGTTTGGAGAAAATAACAGCGAAATTATTGCTGTTTGTTAACGTTCAGGACTAAGAATCATTTTAAATGCTTTTCTTCAAGTTTTGCTATTTTACGGCTTGACCTGCAAGGCGCTAAAGAAAATAGTAGATATTAATAACTGCATAAATGCATGACTAGACAGACTGACTATAGAACATTACTTTTAATTAAGAGCAATAATTTTACTCGATTTTTTAAATCATTATTTGTAATAAGGATTGCAAATTAATAGCCAAAAGTAGAAACCTCGTTGCACCGGTTGTGATACAATATGGATATGGTAATATATCCATAGTCAGAACATCTACAAACGTCCTCTTCGTACCTACTGCAATGCATCTGTTTACAGCAAGAGTTCCTAGCACAATATTTACTATGCATGGAGACTGCTGATTCATGCACTAGACATATACGACACTTACTGAAATTACTTCATTACGTATTCATCTTTGCGACAGACAAAGCATATCTACAATCATAATTTATTTTACTAATCCTAAAATAAAATATATTTTAGGGTAGCGATATATTCTTTAATATACCCTAATAAATATATCGTTTAATTAGTTCATTAAGCTCACACCCACTTTAACAGTAGCGAACGAGTAACAAATAAGCTACAGATTAAAGTTTTAATCCCGCAAGCGAGCTGAAAAATGCTTTGCACAAGATAACTCAGTGGTTGAAAACACCCAGCTCGGGCTATTTTCGGTTTTGTCGCAATTCTTGATAGCCTCAGGCTCTAAATTAGCAAACACTGAATTGGAGAAAATCAGCGAAATTATTGTTGTTTTTTTTACGCTTATATCTAAGAAAATATTTTAAATAGGTAATGCCGTACAAGTTTTTCTGTTTCTTTAGGAATGCTTTACTATTTCACGGTACTGCTTGACCTGCAAGGCCCAAAAAGAAAATAGTATTTATGACTATACATATGTAGGCAAAATTGAATATTTCCTAAAATCACTGCGAAGCATATTTTTTATTATCTTAGAAGTTATAATTTCCAAAATTACCAATAACAAGTTCTTTCTCCTCTATGTTTAATTAAAATTATTTAAGGTCTAATTTCCTAACTACGAAAAAAGTTTCTTAAAGGAAACAAACTACCTAAATTGTTTTTCAGTATCCACATTACGTTATTATCTCTGTTCACTATAAAACAATTATAAATGTTATTCATTTTTTTGTTTAACGGATTGATAATTGAATTTAAATGTAAAAAATGTTAATAGACTATCCGAATGAAAGCTTATATTTGATTTACTTAATTCAAATATATGGAATATGCAGCTTCAATATTGTTTGCGTTGAGAGTTGCTGCTTCAGCGATTCAGTCTTATTTCGTACACTCGTTTGTTGTTAGGGATTTTTTTTTATATTTTCACCGAACTAGAACAGGCTATTTCCTAAAAAGAGAATTAATTCGACAGTTAGATAATTAATCGACGAAACGGGCGAAATTCCGAGGAATCATGTTAATAGACGATGCGGCTAGCAAACCATCACTATTTTGATTCCGTTTCCACCTAATGCCCACAAACATGCTAAACGCGGCCTTCGGTGTTTTATAGACTAGGCTCTGTTTACCCCGCAAGGGAAAAAGACATAATACTATGTATGTGTGACTGTGTAGATAGTAAAAAAATATTATTATTTTGAGCCAGGATAACCTATTCTAAAATTCTAAAATCATTTTTGTACAGTTACAAAGCTCACAAGTTTTAGTAAAATATGAATAATAATAAAATAATAATAATAACAAAAATATTTACTGTAGAAACACAAAACACAATTATAAAAACATAAAAGTTTACAGCTTAGTGTGTTATTACTACAATAGGTGACGGCTCAGTGTCACGCTGGACAAATTAGTGTGTGACCAGCACTGATTTTCAGCCGTCACCTTTTGTGACGTCAAGGACGCTCCAATGCGCTTATGATCATAATATTAATCTGTCAGAATTGGTATGGTTGGTATATTTTGGTATGTAGCTGACATAAGCATTGTAATTATTTTTTTATTTACTGTAGGTATATTATGTTGTTGAAAGGTTAGTTGAATGCGAAGGTAAAGAAAATTAAATTGGTTCCTTACAGCGGGCGCGAGGGGCTATATTTACCATTATTTCAGTGCCTTTTAATCACATTTGGAGGGGACAGGATCCAATTAAATCCTTTATTGGTTTATTGGGTCAGGACACGAATTAATATAAGAAGGCACTCATTTTGTAAATTTGGGTGAAATTTTAAGTTTTTAACGAAAACCATAACCTTACTGATGTCGTGTAAAGCCCTATTTAAGGACCAATCAACTGTTAAGAGGGCACGAATGCGAAACTTGTCAATGAACATTCGTCTAGATGTCTATATCTATAACGACTACATGCCTGTTATTTATTATATATAAAACTTCAACATATTTTCTTAAAACTGTCCAACCTGAAAACACGATTAATAACAAAAGCCTCGATACTTTTATTTTGCAAACATAGCCCCTTTATTTGATGTTTGTGGTCAGAACGGCTAAACCCTAAGGTCTTTAGAAATGATTTTTAGTTTCCTAGCTTAGCAATAACTAGTTCTAAAATCTGGCCAAAGTTTTTTTACTCATTAACCTCGTACTTTTATTTTAAATAACAATTAAGTGATTTGGCGCTTACGCCCGTTAATTCTAGGACACCCGCTTGTGCCTACCCACTATCTTCTTCTCATTTTTTACGCGTTACGGTCATTAGATCTATCCTGCTTTCGCGCGGGGCGCGGGGTGCGAAATGGCTTCAGCCGGGTCGCATTGGTGCGCTCTTAAGCCTCTATTTTCTTATAAGTATGTTTGATACGCGAATCGAGTACCGAGTGTTCCTTTCAATATGTAGTGTGCAGTTAGCCTGTATGGTTTATGTACATTATTTTGCATATAAGCCGACATAAAACGCCTTTACTGTAAATATACAGTTGAGGGCACATAAAACTGACCCCGACTGTACTCCATCAATCTCAAATAAACATACAAGATACACACATCATACACATTTGCAAGTTACATACAAATCTATAGAAAAGAAGGAACACGCTTTTCTCAACACGCCAATAAAAATAAAACGTAAATATATGTGCTAGCTTTCTTATTTATTTCATTGTTTGCTCTATACATATAAAAGGCTGTCATAATAACGACCGTAAATGTTATTAAAGTAAAGTAAAAGGAAATTAACCGCACGTAACAGCAAGAAAAAATACAGTCCAATCTCTGAAACTAAAATTTAATCCCGCACAAAGTTACCGTGCTAAAGTTACTGTACAGGAAAATTAAGAGCACATACTACCTTGTAGCCTATTTACAGATGAAAATGTATTTCATTTCAGCAAAAGCCGAAACTATAAAAATATATTCGGTCCTCACTTGCATTTTATTTGAGTCTTTTATAGCATGGCGAGTTTTTATTAAACTTTATTATCGGATCGAGAATCGCTGGAGAATTCATTTGGTAACGTTAATTGTGTTTCCAATTCTGTTTGTAATATGGTAACTTGATTTTAATGAGGAATTATGCATGAGTTAAACAAAATTTACCCTAGATGTCATGCATATATAGCGTGTAGATTTACCACCGACATTCAATTGAAGCTAGGAATGCAGAGAACTGGGAACTTACTGAGTTCCCAGCATTGTTCCCATAGGAAAAATTTATAGACTGAGTGTATATGGTCTATGAAAAGAGAGATATCGAACAATTCTCCCTATAATAGAAAATAACTTTATATATGTTATATCAAAAATAAACGAATTACGTGTCATAAAACTTGAACCTAATTGCTACTCCTTTGCTTTGGTAGGTCATATTAAAGATAGTGTGTTCAAAACAAAGTGTAATCTAATGAAATTTAAAATCGACAAGATTGTTACTTATGTGAATTAAGCTTTGCTATACAGTCCATTCTATCGTTTTTTTTTCTTTTATAATGTGCAGTAACATTCCCCTTTTTGTAACAGGCGGTCAGACAAAAGAAGAGGTGATCGAGACGAACGAACGGCTTCGAGCGGTGCGCGTGAGGCTGGATGAAAACTACGACACTGCGAAGAAAGCGCTGGTGACTCTGATGGCGCGGTACAGCGAGTCTAAGGCCCAGCGGAACATATTCACCAGGTACCCGATGCTGAAGGCTATGATCAAGGTGAGGCTGAGAAGTATACAGCTTAATACCTGCTGTGTCAATATCCCAGTACACAAGACCCGTGTTCTAAGTTGTTTTTAACAAAACAAATTTAAAGGATATAGCAGACAGAGTGCTATTCACTGTGCTTGCATCTTCGTTACAGCGGTCCATTTTGAATATTATAGATGTATCATCGGCAAATAGCATAATGATAATAAAAATAACATGAGTAACAGTGCTACACCCGCATCGTTGGTAGATTTTCCGCTAGTAAAGCCGGATTATTGGCTGTGGAAAGGATTTTTGAAGTAATGTTGCATTTGATTGAGCATAACCTTTTCAAACACCTTTCTCAAAACAGGTAAAATAGAAATGGGTCTATAATTGGTGGGATCCAACTTTCCCCTTTTTTAGCAAAATAACTTTTAATTATTATAAGAAATATTAACGACAATAAAATGACGAGTATAGAGAAAATGTAGCAATACGATGTTCGCCGGGATATCTAGCATTTTTTTTATAAATCAGAGACGTCGTTATTTAATACACGTAGGTATATCTTACACACCGTTAGATTATTAACGTTGCCACAACTACAGGAAATAATTAATTCAACAATTTGCCAACAGAAATATACGCCAAGTCTTAAAAGATAAATATCCATCACGCTCTATAAAATTTTATCAAGCTGTATTCATTTGTCCTTCCTGAATACTTATGATTACACCAAGGGGCGTCAGAAACGAGAATGCCACTGAATCTCCTAGTGAAATTAGCCGCCTGCCTTGTAGCGTAAAGCTGTATAATTTCATTGAGAAATTTACCGCCTTTCGGACGGCCATTTTGAATTTAAAGTGACAGTGCTGACATCTGCAAAATAAGTGAAGTAATTGGACAAAGGCAGACATTTTAAAATCACGCGAGTACAATCAAGTAAAATAAACGGCACAAGTGGATTATTTCAAAAAATAAAAAACCCAACTACCATTTTGACAGTTTACGTTCGCCTTACAATTTTTTTTGCGAAGGTCACATAGCCCATGACACTCCGTAGAAAAATACGAATCTAATAATACCTCGCAGTTCAAAATCGATCAAAAGTGGCCAAATGCGAGTCGGATTCGTCCATTAAGGATTCCGTAGTAACAAGCGTTGAATAGGGGTATACAATAACCTAAATAAGATATACATACACTTAAAATTACCAATTACACACCTAGCCAAAATACCACTATTGTTTTTCGCCAGCAACAAACATTACTTTGTTTTTATTGTGTATTTGTACAATCATTGTTTGTATAATATAAATAGGTACAATGTAAAGTAGTAACAGGGGTCATCGCTGTTTGATGACCCTCTCTTTGATCATTAAATTGTAGCGATGACTTTACAACTCTACCTAATGTTATTCATAATTATAATGATATCCTTCCCTTGTAATTTGACTACAATGTGTCATGTATTTCTAATGCAGTCACGATTTCAGTCTCACTCAGCATTAATAAAGCAACTTCGTATTTTGCACGACTGCGTGACTCACTGGCAGTTCTGTGCCTGATTCGCAACTAAAATCCATAATATACTGACACTAGATTCAGCACAAATGTGCTAATACTTTGTACCTATAGTTCACTGACAGTATTATAGGTAAAACCAAAGCATTAATTGAATTTATCGTAGTAGGAAGTGCAATGTAGAGTGGTGTTACGCATTAACCTGACATCGTGGGTCGTGGCTACTTATTGTAAAAATGTTAGTGTAATGTTAGTCAGTGCTACAAAGGAAAAAACAAGAAAGAGCACTAAAAGGTAAAGGCATGAACACTCTCGATTGTCGTTTGTAGTTAAAAGCAAATATCAAGAAGCTGCTCCGCATAATCGCATCACATCTTGTTCGGTATCTACCCTTTTTAAGGGCCCGTACTACCTCACACTGCTTTGCATGATTGACTGTTATATCAATAATAATTAAATAATCAAGTTGAAATAAAAATGCAGCAAAGTTCAGGACTAACTCTGCTAACTATTTGACTCAAAAACACGATTGCGTAAAATTTTCTCGATAGAAAAAAATTGCAAAGTTGCCTCCAAATCACGTCTAATTTACTCGGTATATTGCATTATTCACCAAATACATTAAAATTAACCTTGAAACTTTTGATTATTATTGCATTACAGATAAGGCAGCCATCATATGTTTTTCTTTTTCGAATAACCCTTGAATATTCCTAAAAAACGAAAATATCCAAAGTAGCCAACGCGTTTAGACCATCCGCGTTTGTATCGCCACGCCGCCTGGCATATGGCGAGCTCTTAAAATCTACTGCACGCAGGTAACTTGGGAGCTTATTCGTATAAATAAGTAATTATTATTAGTTAATTAAAATCCCACCAAAACATTTTCATGTACAGTAATGCCAAGACGAGTACATTTTACTTGCACGGTAATAAAAGTTATCAGATTTTGTGGAGAGCCAAGCCGCTCTATAACTCTTATCATAATATTCTGCGTGAATTGTAGTCTAAAGTTCTCTTCAAACCCTTCACCTTAGGCAAAATATGTGGCCTGGTTTGGTTAAAGTGACATAGACACTACTACAGGCATATAAACAGAAAATAATTCACTAACGTTTCTTTTGTGGCAATAGGTCTTTGATTAACGAAATGGCCAATCTACACATTTTGACTAAAGTGTAGGGTTTGTAGAGAACGTCGTTTAGGATTCTCACAGAACGAAGAAGTGAATGACGAAATCTGAGTATTTTAGATATTAACAATCTATTAAATATAATAGCTATACATTTGAAATATAGCATGGATGATAAAGTACTCTATTAACATTAAATCCTGAGAACTTGAACTTTCTAGCACTGTCCAAACCGAATCTACAGGAGTACAAAAATTCGACGAAACGCTTAAAAAAATAACAACGGATTGCACTCATGGAGTGCGGGCAGAAGTGAAAACTCCGCGCGGCAGAAAGAGAGGGGGATATTAATTCTTCTTCTACGCCATGTCCGTCTTATGAATTTTCGATCAGGTCACGTGTCCTGACACGAGTTTAACACTTTTCACCCATCCCAAAATGTGCACAACGCCGCTAAAGAAGTTTTCACTTGAAGAAAGTAAGAAGCGCTTCCGAATGTGCGATAAGAAAGACGACTAAAATAAGTCTAAATTTTTAATATATTTAAGCTACTCTGATATTCAGGGAAGCACTCAACACGTCAGAAAAATCAACAATAGCAAATGTCACACAAAACCAAACAATTGTAGGTATTTATTTTCAAGTTGATAATAAAAGTTTTATTCTTTTAACTAGTTCCCGGCAGGCCATACCCACAAATGGGAGAAAACAGTATAACTGAGTTGTCTCGCGGTTCGTACGTGGCTGACGGATTCAAACCGGTCACGTACCAACCTTCTAGGTCTACTGAATTTTGCCCATTAAATTGTCTGCCATGAATACGAAATATGGAAACAACTTGCAATATTTTTGTTCAATAAACGAAACCGGATATTATTAAGCCCATTGTAATAAATATCCGATGACTGTAAAATCATAGAATCACTTTGCATATTAGAACAACTGACACGTGAGAAATGATTGCTTCCGAAAACTCTTCATCACCATCTAATTGTCATCTCTTAAAGAAACACCGAGCTTTGTTTTTATCATAGTATTCCACGTAACATGTATTTGGTCTCATTTTGTCTTTAATCAGAATTTACACTGATGAAAGACAACATTTAATTGTACACACGTTTTACACAAAATGTAACTAAATCAACCCGAAAAATATTACATATTCTCTTACTTTGTGTCTTGGCGAAAGAAATTAAACCCAAGGTTTTTACCTTGAATCCTCACGCGAACCTCTAAATTCCAAACACATTTGCAATGAGCTTGTATTGTATTATTAAACGTGAAGCGTGAAAAATGTGACACGCAAGTCGTATTACATCGAGGCGCCACATTTCGGACGGCTAAACGGATTAAAGAGACTATAGAAGGCCTTTTAATATGCTTTACTGTTTAAAATATTTAATTGCGTAACTTTTCATTCGGACCAACCCTCATAGGACCAACCTCAACACGAATGGCATGACATGATTAAAATGAAAGATATTTACAGTCAGCGAGTACACCTATTTTTAAAGCTTTACTCTACACACAGATAAAAAAGTTTAAAAACTGCGACTGCTGGCTATTTATCCCACAGGATATCGCTAAAACAATACAAAATACTTAACAATATATCCATAAAAATATATAATATAAAAGAGTGCCAATTCGGACAGTGTCTCCGAATATTTTGTGTCCGAGTCGTCAGCAACTCATAGTTTATAAAAACTATAAGGACCGTTTATATTAATTAATCACAAATATTTTAAGGGCTGGCAGAGCTGGCACTCATAGGTTAGAAAAATGCTTTATTGCCAATGAAAAAAATACAAGTTGCTTTTTAGATATCTTACCATTCACATTAAAACAAATGCAAAGTATAATCTTATACAATAATAATAATAATTAATATACTTCTTGGCGTACAACGCAATTTTTGACTGTCTTCAAACCTTATAATCCATACTGCCATAATTGTTATTAATGTCACAGCATGTACTAGGTTGTAATAAAAATATAAATAGAAATAAACAAAAACAAAAAAAATAAAGTTATTTTTTTTTTTTGCTTTAAAAAAAATATGACCGTTAGTTACCAGCCCTTGTTGCGCTTAATTTAAATGGATCTTATTTATACATTCAGTTAAACTACCAATAAAGCTGGGAGCAACAAGACATAAATTCCACGTTTATAGTGTTTCAGTTAATAAAGGTATAAAATAATATTTCTGTATTCCCTTTATTTTGGATGAACGTGGTCCACGTAAAGAAGACGTGACTGGGATCCGGGCCGGTGTAAATAATATTCATCCTAGGGGCCAAAATTATTAACGTGAGTAAAATGTTTTGCAATGTAGAAGTTTTTATTGAGCCGCAGGATAAAATCGCCCGAAAATGTATAAAACGTTTGAATCCTACAAATGTCGATTTAAATATTTTTATGCTTGCTGAATTTAATTGACATAAACACAAATCCAGGCTTCTTTATGACCGGCAATTGTCCTAATCCATAGCTGTTTTTTTGACAAAAAAAATAAAAACACTACTGCAATCAAGTTTTTTTGATTGTTGTTCATATTCAGCGACCACTCTCTTAAAACCTCTAGGCAATGTCTTTTCTATATGTATTTTTCCTATACTTCAGAATACGGAGTCCACCGATCAACAACGTCCTAAAGCTGCTGAAGCTGTTGTTCATTCCACAATTGCTTACTTATTAAATTGTTTCAATTTGTTAACCGACTTCAAAAAAAGGTAGAGATTCTTAATTCTGTTATTGTAATGCTCCTTGCCTCATAACTCCGTCATTTAAGAACTTATTTGAAAAAATATAATTTGAAAGGAAAGCTTTTGATTTTACTGATATATTACTTAACCAATTTTGATGAGATTAGTCCCATGGAAATTTCTTCAAAAATACTTCAAAAGGAAAAAACGGAACCCTTATAGGATCATTTGGTTGTCCGTCTGTATGTCGGTCCTTTTTCTCAGAAACGCGTGGAGGTACTAAGCTGAAATTCATATCACATACTGAGGTCTACTGTTCGTTGGAGCTGTGAAAAATTAAACTTCTAAATCAACGCAATCAAAAGATACAGTTGATTATGCTGCAAATTTTCGTGTTTTTCGACATCCCGTGAACACAGAATCTTGAAATTTGATACGAAGCAACATCTTACAGCACAGATAAAGGAAAAATTGCGAAAAGCATAATTTTTTTGTTACATCATTAATAAAAATATTTTTAATAATTATTCGACCGACACTCGCAAGGGAATAAAAACCTACAGGGTACTTCCCGTGAACTCAGAATCTTGAAATTTGGTACTAAGCAACGTCTTATAGCACAGATAACGAAAAAACGCATTAATTTTTAGATACATCATACAATAAAAATATTTTATATAATTTATTATAATTTAAACAAATTATATATAATGTACGGAACCCTTCATGCGCGAGTCCGACTTGGCCGGATTTTTATATGATATATTATTTGCCTTACCACTTAGCTGTTTTCTTGTATAATACCTAATAATAAAAGTAGTAACTGTCTATCTTTGTAATAATTATTGCATAATAATTTTTAAAAATTGGGCAGTAACGTCGGAAACTTGGGAAGCCAAAGAAACTGCGCTCGCCAACCCTGCCAAGCGTAGTGAGTATGGCGATATCCTCCCATTGAATTAATAATTCTTGGGAGAGACCTTTTTCCAGCAGTGGACTTCTTACGGCTGAAATGATGATAAAGTAATCATTTGATTCTAAAGAAAAAGATTGAAATGTTAAAATTCCATCACGATCGTGGCCCTATGTGCTTCTGGCTTTGTAGGTGATTGTAAATCGATAGATGCAATCTCCATGACCAATGTCGCGTCATGATTCCATCAATCAACGTCGCCGAGTCATCGTCTTACTTTGATTGCTACGTTATTAACCTATATAAGGTAACAATCGATTTCGTTTAGGCGGTCAATTAGATTAACAATGGATTTGCTAGATTTTATCATATTGATTGCAGGAAGATATAATATGTCTAAAGTAATATTATAGATGTGACTCTGCTTGTAAGTGATTGTTTGTGTCCGACCTTCAAGTCAAAGTCAAGCAATGGATTGGTAAGGTTTTTGTACAGGAGCTCTCGTGATATCGATCACTGGCATAGTACTTTTTTTTTTATTTAGCAATTTTATACAATTACTAGCTGTTGCTCGCGACTTCGTTATTATGATTAATTAGTATAGCAATTTCTGTTATTATGATTAATTAGTATAGATGAATAATTTTTCCCCGTTTTCAAAACATTTTTTATTGATGCTTCGCTCCTATTGGTCGCAGCGTGATATTTTATAGCCTAAAGCCTTCCTGAATAAATGGACTATCCAACACAAGAATTTTCCAATTTGAACCAGTAGTTCCTGAGATTAGCGCGTTCAAACAAACAAACAATCAAACAAACAAGCTCTTCAACTTTATAATATTAGTTTATAGATTTGTTATGCAATAAATTAAAGTAGATACTTTTTAGGATATTCGTGTTTTGATATTATTGCATTTAAAATTGTGTGCAGTTTGTGAAGTGACCTCATGCTGTTTGTTATGCCTCCCTTATAATTTAACTGCCTTAATCTTATACTTAAGAAGAACTAAGTATAATCATATTAACATGAAGTGAAAAACAGTAAAGAAAATTGTATCTTCCAAATCTTGCCGGTGTGGCATAGTGGCAAGAACACTGTGGTTGCGTCCCGTTGGATAGCTATGCTAATCCGTTGGCTGAAAAAGCAGCCAGCCCTATTTGCCCTATATTATCATTTAGTTATCATTTATATTAAAAGGAAAAAGTAAACTAAACGATTAAACAAACATACGTTGATGAAATATGAAAAAAAAAGAACTTAAATTGGTGATCTTAAATTACTTATTTCATTACCACATTTTTCCTTTATGGAATAGACTATGAGACGTTGGGTCATAAGATGGAAAATTCAATCAAAATAGTGATAGCCGCATCTAAATCGAAGGTTATCGCCCATCCCCGCGATCGAGATTTTAGGATCGCAGCGGAAATACAAGCAGCTGGTTGGTTCATTGTCATCATCATCAATTCAGCCATCTCTGTGGCCTAGTCGTTATCATGCCAGGCTGTCACACCGGAGGTTCCGGGTTCGATCCCTGGGTCAAGATGGAAATTTATCTTTTTCAGATTGACCTCGGTTTTGGATTTATATTATGTTATTTGTTATATTTTACAATATAGTATCGTTTAGTTAGTATTATACATGTCTCGAACTTATTTTGGACTTTGCCATACTCACTACGCTTGGCAGGCGGGCTGGCGAGCGCAGTTTCTTTGGCTTCTTATGCTTCCGATGCTACTTACCATCGAGAGCATTTATTAACCGGGGAAGGATAAGACTTTGTTGGATTTGGGAAGAGAATTAAGGTATTGAGATATCAATCTCATTTGGATCACAGAAGGAAAAACAAGTAGTAGCTCGGGAGCCTGAGCCTTACTTTTTCAGTACATTGCACGATTTTTCTTTTTTGCCCAGTCCAGCACGGAAGGGCTTTTTTCACCTCTTTTTTTCATTTTATCTCCAAGAGAAAAGTTAACTAATCTTAATCAGACAAGTACCGGTACAAACTACTTGCAGAGCGAAAATGGCCGCTATCAGGCGTGTGCAATCATGTCCGGACTTAAATGTACTTAAAGAGGGTAAGTTTAGTCTGGCCCGTCGCCAGTTCCGCCGATAGAGACCGCCTTGTGGAACTTCTTGTCTTAATAAAACAACCCCTTTCGATGCCGACCGTGTTATTTTATCATTGAGAATTTATACGACTTGTGTGAGAATGTGAAAGGATACAACCAACATCTACCCTTGCATTCGTATCATATTCGCTATAATTCCGGCACTGCAGGTACGACAGGGGAACGCTAGGCCCCGTCACTCGAACCTCTAACCTACACGTGGCACATCTTCCTAAAAACGAACGAGGTACCGTCAAAGAGAATCGTTAGAATCCTTGTCTTATAACATAAGCTATTATTTTCTAGGCAAAGTAGTTTTTATCTTAAAAAAATGTTTGTCTGTAAAGAAAGTCGGTTTACGGACGACAAATTGATTTGCACGAGTAATGTCCAAAAAGAAAAATGTCCCACCATCCATGACCAGCAATAAAAATTACCAACAATAAATTTACGTGATAAAGGTGGAAAAGAGAAATTTTCGTTTATACTATGTTTTATGTTCTGTATTTTTTCTCGTACAATAAAGATATTACAAACAAACAAACAAAGAGATGCATCACAAGCCGAACGCTTTGACCGATCGTGCCTCTCTTCTATATCGCTTATTCCGCGCTTGCACACGGAACGTGACACTATTTCGTGCGTGCAGCCATCGTTCTTCGATTTATAAGACGTTCACGTTCACGTCAAAAACACTTAGTTTCAATACGGTTGTTGCGCAAGGAGAATACGAGATCTCCTTGGGCACTGGCCGACGACTTGCCAACCCACGTGGACAGTGCGGTGAAATAAGGTCTACACCTCCTGCTAATGACAAATAAAACGTTGCGAGACAAACAAGTGGCGTATAGGAGGGCGGAGGGGAAGGCTTTGCCCACAAAGGCTTTAAAAAAATGTGATACCAAAATATATGTCTATAATAATATTATATACTAGCTGTTGCCCGCGGCTCCGCCCGCGTTAGTGTCGATCCTTCGGGAACAGTAGAATTTCTCGGAATTAAACATACCATACCCTATGTCCTTCCCCGGGCCTCAAAATACCTCCACACCAAATTTCATCCAAATCAGTTCAATAGTTGAAGCTTAAAAAAACGACAGACAGAGTTATTTTCGCTTTTATATTATTAGTATTAGTATGGAAGTACGGATATTATTTATACTTCTAAGTCCAGAAATATGAAAATTTCCATAAAAACGTTACCCTCCCATTTTGCCATTTAAGGGGGGAATGTTGTCCATTTCACAGGTCTTTTTTTAATTGTAATCAAGAACTCATATACCTATTTTTATACTTCTAAGTGTAGAAATGAGAAAATTTCCGGACAATCTTTACCCCCATATTTCATTCGTTCAGGGGAGAATTTTGTCTAGTTCACCTACACAGATGTTTTTTTTAATTTTAATCGAGAACTTATATACCTTCTTTCAGACTTCTAAGTCCAGAAATGAGAAAATTTCCACACGAAGTTTATACCACCCACTCTACCCCATTTTATTACCCCTTAATTTGCAAATTTCATCTAAACCCATCTTTTTAATTTTAATCGATAACTTATATACCTACTTTCATACTTATAAGTTTAGAAATAAACAAATTCCATATAAATTTTACCCCTTCCCATATGCATATATTGGTACGTTCTATTTTAAACATGGGAATCGCGTGGACTATTTATTGCGCCACAACTTATTCTGTTTAAAAAAAACTACAGCCATGCCAAAAAAAATATAGCTTATGTAAAGATTCTAACAATACCTCGCGCATCCAAATATGTTTTGGCATTTGGCAAAAGTTATGGTTGAGTAAACTAACTCACACACACCTTCATGACAAATTTACTTAAATACATATATTACATACTTGTACATGCATTAACTCTTAATAAATTGTGTAAGTGTCTCTTTTTGGACCGTAGTGTAAAAACATCAATTATTTTAAACGAGGCGTACATCCTTATCCTTATCCTTACTAATATTATAAATGCGAAAGTGAGTGTGTTTGTTTGTTTATTTGTTTGTTTGTTACGCTTTCACGCCGTAACTACTGAACCAATCATCATGAAATCATGAAATTTTGCATACAAGTTCTCTGGAGTACGGAGAAGGACATAGGCTAACTTTTATCCCGGGAAAAAGTACTTTTCCCGAAGGATCGACATTGACGCGGGCGGAGCCGCGGGCGAAAGCTAGTAAATTATAAATGCACACGGCAGTAAAATGTTTCGACCTATAGCAACGTATGAAACACAGATGGAATCTCGAATCGTTGAATGATTTTTAGAGCAGCGTAAAAAGAAACGAAGACTTTCAATTTCCCGTCAGATGCTGTGCCGCCTGCTTTGGTATTACTACCTCTGACAGTGTTTTAGCATTGTTTTTATATATATATCGTTAGGTATCTACCTATAACAATAGCTAGTATTATTATCCTTTTACAAATGATCAACCAAATAATAAGTTAAGCTCGAATATTTAAATTATTTTAACCAAAATCGTTCTCAAATTTCATGCTGTCGATATCTAAAAACTAGGCAATTACCTAGAGGCACGGACACAGTGCAAGCCTTTGTTAAGGCTCGCACTGTCTCTTCCCTGTCCATCAACTAACTAATGGCACAGGCAGTTGTTGAAATCATCATTAGATTTTTCTGATTATTATATTTATGGAAATATAATAATAAAAATAATAAGTATGTACTTATACCAATTATAGATAGAGATAAATGATACTGAAAAAGGATATTCTGCCAAAACCGAAAACGAACCTTCTGAGTCTCAGTCTCGGTTGATTTCTGAAACCAAATCTTATTCAAATGTGTAAACATTAACAATTACTGAAATTATTATGTAGGCCCTAAATTCACTTCATTTTTAAGGCACACAGAGAGTAGTAAATCATGAAAAAAAATGGGTCAACAGTCTCCCATTCACCCAAACACATGAAGTCCGGCAATTTTGTGTTGAAACCTGCTGAAACCGAAACTGCAGCCGAAACCCTATTTTTGCCGAAACTTGCCTAAGCTGGTACCATACCTTCACTTCGGTCTCTAATTAAAGATAATAAAATACCCCTAAACATGATTCTAACTAAAGTCTTTTATGATATTAGGTTATTAATTGTACATCATTTAATTAATAGAATGTAAGACACAATTTCATAGTTCAGGGGTGTCATCAACTGCTTGCCCGGCGATTACAGGTATGTAATCGGGTCTCTCAAGCTGCTACTTGCTTTTCCTCCATTTAACCGAGTAAGTAGTATCGCAATACCTTCATCCCCTTTACAAATCCAACAAATTCCTATCCTTCACCAGCTTCAAATGCTTCCAAAAAAAGCTGCGTCGAAAGCACAAGAATTTCAAGAAACTGCGCTCCCCAAGCCTGCCAAGCGTGGTGACTATGGCAATATTCTCCCATGGAACGAAGTATCTCTGGGAGAGGCCTTTGTCCAGCAGTGGACTATTTACGGCGGTAATGATTATGATAATGAAGACTCAAATTGATTTGAATTATAGACGCATTTTCTGTTTTTGTGATCTCGCAACGTTCAATGGCCGTCAGAGCAACGGAAATAGGAACAGAAAAAAATTAAATTGCCCCCCAGAGACACTCGCCCCGCGTGCTTCTCTATGTCAGGTTCTGTTTTTGTTTTTTCTTAATATATGTAGTACTAAGTGAACGGTTGATCATAACGTAATATAGAGTAGATAGTCTACATTAAGTAGGTATCTCACACACGTCAGTACAAAATTTGCAACCATTATAGCTATAAATAATACTTAAATTGACTTTTAATTATTTTATTAAGATGCTATGAAATCTCGGCACATTCATGGTCAGGGCAGCGTAAAAAGAAACGAACGTCTTTAATTTCCCGTCAGAAGCACTCCGCCTGCTCGATAAATAGGTGGCACGGTTCATGCCTCTATTTATGCCGCTGCGAATGTTTATTGTTTTGTTTTATGGCGACGAACATTTAACGCATTGAATTATTTTAATAGAAATATACTTGCATTGGTATTGATCTACAAAAATGCTATGTTCTTTGACTCATTCATTGAGTAATTATCATATTTGCAACAATAAATAGGCTTGTTTCCTAAAAAAATACATTAAAAATAGTTTTCGATAATCTATAAGACGGACTAACTATTACATAATAATTGGTATTTTTTTATGAAACAAGATTATTGTTAAAGTGTGATACATTAGGAAGACCTTCATCCCTTTTTTTGTTTTTTTTTTTTTTTATAAGGAAATTGTCTCTATGGCTCTCAAGCTATAACTCTACATATGATTTACTCCGGTCTGACTACCTGACCCACAAAAGATCACAGACATAACTAACTTAACCACGCCTAATCTATATCATAGGAGCAAGGTCGGCCGTCCCGAGAGGGTTCGGGTCGGGTAGCAATTAACTTTTTAATAAATGCAAATAAAACAGTAATTACATTCAGATTTTAATTAGCCTTTTTCAAGGCCTCGGAAGGCTGCGACAATATTGTCGGGAAGGAACGCTCTCGAGGGGTTAAGTAAGCAAAATGGGAAGCGGAGATATTGCCGCTTTGCGTTTCTTGATTATTCTTTATTGGAATAATTTATTCAGATAAAACGCCCACGTTATTATTACCGCCATCTTTTTTACTAATGATCCCTGTTTTTGTTACAATATGACAAAGGAGCAATCATGTCTTTGGTATAATAAATAATAATAATAATAAAACCATTTATTTCAGATAATTACATAGTAGGTTGCCCACCAAAAACAAATCCCACCATCTTCTACTTTTGACTCTTGTTATTTTTAGCGTTCTGTAGCCAAATGACAAAAAACGAAACCCTTATTAATTCGTCATGTCTGTCTGTCTTTCCGTATGTCACAGCCACTTTTTTCGTAATTGGCATCTCTACACGCCCACCATCACGTTAAACGTATACTTAGGGTCTCATAGCTCTCCGCCCTAGGCTTTGTCTCTTCACAAGAAAATATTTGCCAGTTTAACATGAACAATTTGTAGCCTCATGTCATTTGCTAACTCAGCGTACAACGATTTGATAGTCACTTCAAAATACATTGCATTTTATATATCTTAAAGAAAAATAATCAGTTATTCGAAAGCCATAATATATTTTAAAGTGACTATAAACACGTTGTACACTGGGTTAGCAAATAGGCCAGCTGGTGTCGGGTGGAAAAGACTGCAACTAATATGCATAGCAGCGCCATCGCTGCCGCCCATAGTAGTGGAGCTATGGCAGTTTAGTAGTTTGTAGAACCAACAAGTCCACACCGTTGCACGTGCTTATAGCATGCCTTTGGTTGCGCCAATAATTTTATAAGAGGTTGGCAGTCTATAAGTAAGTATTACATGGTCTATGGCAAGGGGTAAACAATTGTTTATTATGAAGTCATGTTCTCGTATGTACCAATCTCGCTCCAACCATAAGCGGATTTCTCCCTTCTTTACACTGCGTCCTGAGATTTTTTTTTTTTTTTATTATTTTATTATATGATGGTTTACATACATTACATTGGTTGTAAAGTCATTATGTAGATTATGTGCATGTAATGCATGGCGGTGCGCCAACTTGCAGCCTTCGGGTTTGTTTGCGATACAATCATTTAAACTAACTCCGTTCCACCGAGAGTCGGGAGTCGGGAGACGTGTCGCTGCCTTTTGTTTCCAATTCCAAACTTCTTGTTCGGTACGTGCTACTTATGTTGGTGTTGCACTATTTTCGGAGTTAATAAGCGTCCATGCTGGCCTGGCAGGAAACAAATAAAAGCGGTATACAAAGTTTTTGGTGCTTAGAGCTAGCCAAACGTAGCTTTCGATCGAATTATAAATTATTAGAATTAGAAGATATAAATAATTAGAATGAGAATTATTAGACTTAGAATTAAGAGCTGTATTTATTTTATGCTAGATGTCCTGGCGATTCGTTTAACTTTTTATATAATTATTTCTTATCTTTTAGTGATTATTCTCACATTCAGAGTGTTAATAAAACCAATTAATCAAATATTATATATTAAGTTATGTGATCGACCAAACCCGACTGTGATATTAATATCGATTCCTTTGGGAATATTACATTTTTCGGGATTAAAGGTACCTATCCTGTTCTCTTCCATGCAGGTCTGGGAGAAAAGAAAAAAGTAGAATATGCCAGCTGTTTCTCTACTCGCGCAGATCGTAAAGGCCGCTCGAGGGATTAGGATAAAATCTGCGGAATCATGTCAATAGGCGATGCGCCTAGCAACCAATTACTATTTTGATTCCGTTTTCCATCTATACGCCCTTCAACATGCTAAATGTGGCCATAAGGTCTTAAAGGCTCTGTCTACAAGGAAAAAATACGTGGTACTATATATGCATGTATGATGTAAAGGTATCCTTTACATAGTTTTACACGAGAAACCCAGACAACGTGTATTTAAAATTACATGATGATCGAAGATGATAGTGATAAGGCGTGAAAGCGTCTAAGCAATCAAACTCATTATAATAATAGTTACGTACGATTATTATTCAATTTCCGACAGACTTTGTTTATCAATTTCGTCACGAAATTTAACAGATGAACTGATAAGCTTTGATAAGCTAAATTAATAAAAAGTAAGTATAATAAATATGACTAAGTAAGATTGATATAGTTCAAATTCTGGTCAAAACTAATGTGATATATTCATCGCCCATGGAAATATTATAGCCTTATTTAATCGAACAGAAGAAGAAAACATTTTATTAATAAGTAGAAACAACATTATAATTAAGGTGAATTCTACTACAACGGTATGACCAAAGTTCTTTTAGTTCCAGCAACAATCAAATAGAACATTAAAGACGTTATAGTAAAACCACAATTCCTCTCGACCTCACGTCGGCGAAGCGGGGTGCCAAAATCGGTTTCCAATAATAGGAAAGCGAACTGATATTTGGTGCAATTGTCTCTATGACTATGAATTTGGACTGAACTAGAAAAGCCAGTCAAAATTTGCTGTTTAAACAAACGTGTATGCAATTCTATAAAATTGCTTGAATGTTGCAGTTTGAATTGCAGACTAGGTAATTTAACAGGTTATTTAGAGGATAAATTAAATTCGTTCTGCATGACCGTTGAGTTTTGCTATTCATGGTGTATCGTTTCTATTGCAATGTTAACCGTAACCGCCGGTTATATTGAAGAGTAAATCCATCATAAGACCTGTCCTTTTATGTTTTGCGAAAACCGGCAAATTATATAGGGAAAAAATTACTGGCTATGCCGCCTCCGCCAGGTCCCGGCAGAAGGGGAAACCCAAGAAGTGCTGGCTGGATGTCTTGGAGAGAATATGCGAGCCAATGGTCTCACAATCAAGGATGTCGAAGACCGTGCAAAGTGCAGAAGAGCCGGTAAGCAGACCCCGGGCTCCAAAGCACTCCAGATGGGGTAGCAACCAGGAACACGCTCGGATGAGAAAAAGAGAATTAACTGTAACCAAAGATGGTGGCCTTCGAAAATGGATGAATAGAATCCTAACTGAGAGTCATCAATAACATAAAAACCGGCCAAGTGCGAGTCGGACTCGCACACGAAGGGTTCCATTATCTATAAAAATGGCAAAAAAATCATGTCTATTGTATGAGAGCCAGCCCTATATATATATTTGTTTTATTTTAATTGTTTATTTTTAAAGTCAATATAAAACTAAATATTCTGTGGATATTTCAAGCGTCTACCTGTTGCCGTTAAAAAGCAAAAACGAGGAAAATAAATACGTTTGATGTATGGGAGCCCCCTTAATATATTGTTATTCTGTTTATTAGTATTTTTTTATTATAGCAGCAGCAGAAATACATAACCTGTGAAAATTTCAACTCTCTAGCTATAACTGTTCATGGGATACAGCCTGGTGTCAGACGGACAGATAGACATACAGACGATCATCGGAGCCATTTTAATAGGGTCTCGTTCGAAGCCTAAAAAAGAGCGATGCTATATTCAATAGTCTCTCGATCTTCCTCTCTCACCGCCAGTCTCATTCTCCGCCAGTCTTTTGACATCATCATTATCATCCTTTTAGCTTTAAGTATACTGCTGGACAAAGGATTATTCTCCCAATGATTATTCGATCAAATTTATCGAACAATCGACTAAATTATCGAAAAATAACAGACAATCTGGCGATGTTCCCAACAAAGGAAACAGTAACAAAGTTCGATGATGATAATAACGAGCTAGTTTTTGTACGTCCTCGGTGCGCACTCAGCTAAAACTTTACCTGTTAACTGTTGTCTGTTTCCTGTTAACTTTCACCAAAAGACATAAAACCCTCAATTCACAGATAAAGCTCATTTTGAGGATAAAACTGTAACATTTTGGTAGAAATTGTCAGATAAAAGATAAGTTTTGCAGAAACTCTGATGAACCAAATATAGAAAATAAATTAAAAAGCTTTTTGTACATTATTATGTTTCGATTTTTTTCAGCTAGCTCTTTAATTTGATATCCATAATATCGGAGTACATTAAAAATAGGTAGACCGCCATCTTGGGTGTTCAGCCATGTTGGATTTAGACGTCACACAGCTAGCCATGCATTGTCATCCAGACTAAATGAGTATACAAAATTCCAGTTCTATCGGTGGAAGATATCTGCCTCAAATGGAGTAGGTAGCACGATTCCACCCGAACATGCAAATTAAATAAAAGCTTGTAAAATATTTAAGCTTTTTCGTAGCAAACCTTCTCTGTTTACATATGAGCGGCAACATATTACTCAGCTGTACTCTACGAGCTCAACTCACACTGTACGAACCTATAAAAAAGAAAATGCACATGTGCATATGAATATTTTAAAGGTTTTGGATATTTAATACTAATGGCCCGCTTCGTCCTCGGCGTGTACGTAACCGGTGTATAAAAATTAAATACTGGTCTGGTGATTTTAAAAGAATATTTCCTATTTAAAATAACGATTAAAGTTGTGCCGAACAGAGACTAACTGGCGCTGTTTTCAACAAAAGAAACTTTGACTCAGATCGATCATAACAATAACAAGCCAGTTTTTTGAGTCCTCCGAGCGCGCTCAGTTCAAACTTTGCCTGTTACGAGCTAACTGCTGCCTGTTTTCTGCTAACTTTAAATATATTTTATAGAATACTGAATTCCCAGGGAGAGCAAGATTTTGATGATACAACTGTATTGCCAAAGTTGAATTTGTAAGATGACATAATAAGCTGAAAAGCTTTCTGAAGAAATTAGGGTTCTGTGAACAAAATGTAACAGAGATTTCTGATGCAGTGAAATTTTATTCGAAAATATCTTTTCATACTGTAAAATGTGCCTGCGAAAATATACAAATAATTTTAACATTGAATCTTTCTAAACCATTAGCTAGACCCACATAAATATAGTAGGCTCATAAGGACAAATAATAATAAGAATAGATTAGCCGCAAAAATCTGATGAAAATAAGACAGAGCATAAATTCCTATGTCCTATTCAGTGACTGGAAAGTTAAATACTTATAGTAAGTTACAAATGAACTTGCCATAAGCACACGGACATTTTATGCATATACATATGTAATAATATTTGTAACATGAAATTTCTTGCCTGGAAGAAAAGAAAACACGTAGAATGTACATAACTGCCGCCTCCTTTTCCGCGCAGACCATAGAATACGATCGAGAAAATGGGCGAAAATACAAAGAATCATGTCCATATGCAATGCAGTTTAGCAACCCATCACTATATTTAATGTCGTTTTTTACCGATATGCCTATCAACAAGCTTAATGTGGCCTTTAGGTCTTATGGCCTTAAGCTCGGTCAAACCCGTAAATGGTTAAGTCCCGTTATGGATGTATAAATACAAAATATTATGAAATTGGTTAAAAGCTGTTTGAAAAATAAACAAATGCACAACATTCGTGACAAAATTTTATCTCACTTGTTGATATAAACAAACAACAGAGTTTTCAATAAAAGTTATGCAGGAAAAAAAACTGATACTAACTGCTGGTGTTTCCTACAAAGGGAACCTCGACTCAGTTCGATCACAATAATAATATAACAAGCCAGGTTTCTGTGTCCTCAAAGCGCGCTTACCTCAAACTTTGCCTGTTACGAGCTAACTGCTGTCTGTTTCCTGTTAACTTTCACGCAAAAGGATACTTTATAAAATACTAGATTCACAGCCAGCAGAGCTATAAATTCTGATAATAAAACTATATAAAGTCTAAGTAGAATTTGTACGATAAAATAATAATGTGAAAAATTTTGCCGCAGAATAAAGGTAGTCTGTGAATTGAATGTAAAATATTTACAAGATATTGCTAGCAAGTTTCGCAATGAAAATAACACGTACATCCTATCGACTTGTTTAATACTTACTTACAGAATCAAATTTAGTTACGTATTCAGTACAAGTGAAATTCAGTCATTAAATGTAAATAAGCAACATTTGAGTATTAGAGTCAAACTTTTGCAGTTGCTCGTATCTCTCTGCGTTAATTTGAAGAGAACTAACCGAAGTAAGTAAAAAATTGAAGAGAACTAACCGAAGTAAGCTCGCCTACAGACTTCAGTCTATGTACAATCCTGTCCCGATATAATTTTTCAGGATTGCCGACTATATAAATTCGGACTTGCTTTCATAATTATGCCACTTTAATATGTCAGTAAACTACTTTTTTTCAGGATGTCATCCGCTTGGAAACCCAATATTGGTCACTAGTGGAGATCCCTCGCCAGGAAAAGGCAGAAACGGTACCAGCGTTTGTGCTTAGAGCTTGCGCCATCATGGAGAAGACTCAGAAGTCCGGTGAGGGCGTGAAAACCTCCTCCAAGCTAGCCGAGGAGGCCGCTGATCGTCGGGACCGGATAGAAAGACTGAATGGTATGTGTCCACAAATTAATTAAATCTCGTTGCATCATCAATACTTATAATAAATCTGCATGGAGTGAGTTACTTGTTTACAGAGATATCGTGTTGATAAGCTCTATACATGATACTGAAAATAAATTGACGATGGAGAACATACATACACACAGGAAAAAAAATCTAAAATTACTTTTCTGTAGTTATGTATTTTTCCAAGACTTTCGCCATAACTCTTAAACGAATTAACTGAATTTTATGAAACTTGGTAGATAAACATTTTGACGTACCATCGGATAGGCTAAGTACTTAATTTTTATCACCAGTTGGGGTAAAATATGACCCCCATACAAATGTACGCGAACGAAATCGCGGGCACAACTAGTTTTTTATGAAACTTGTAATACTTATTATTGAAGAAATTTAAAATTATTAAATAATTCATAGATTGTCCAATTATAATTGTGGACGTAGTGCCACAATAGGTCGGTATTCAATTTTGAATGGAGCAGCTTTTTCTTAGCATTTCGGGGTTGGTCCCAAGATTAAATTTTCCTTATTAGTCTTGATATTCTTCAATGTACAAGATCATTTATGGCACAGAATCTAAACATTTAATATTTCTAGACCGTCCATTCAGTAAGGAATATATGTTTCAAAAAGATTCAAGGTAGAGACCTGGCTTTTCGCCAAATCTAGATCGCAAGCTTATTCTGCGCGCGGAACATTCTGGAAACAATGCTTTCGCTACCCCGACTTTTATTAGCTTGGACCGTTTAATTACCTGAACGGCGTTGCAAAACCCACAAATTAAAACCCACTTTCAAAGAAAACTTGAAAAAGGTGGGAAATTTTATCAAACTGTAATAATTTAAGCTGCCATTATTCTGAATATTTGCCTAAACCAAAGAAATAAAAAATCGGGGTCTTTGTATAGGTTCTATCACAGAGAAAGCAAAACTAAGTACAAGTAGTATCTGTAATCTGTAGTGAAGAAACATAAAACTAAACTGCAACATCCACATCCCTAATACAGATTGTCTTTTATATTTTTCTTCCCATACTCGTAGCTGAAAACTGTGTTTTCGCGTAGCATTGAGATAACAAGACAATTTTCCAAATCAGCCGCTGGAAATATTAAAATTCGAAAAAGGAATTAAAAGTCAAACAAGATGAATATGTTTCTTTATCAGTATTGAAAATATATTGCCGGTACTATAGATATATGTTGTATTCTTTTTCTTTAGATATTAAATGAGGTTACGTAATTATGATATGAATGATTAATAGAGAGAGACATAAACAATAAGTGATGCGAAGCAATAAAAAGAAGATGCATTCTGAGAATTAATTATTTAACAACCTCTAGAGCCTAGTCATCATGCCAGGCTTTCACAGTAAAGTTTCGGCGTTCGAATCCCAGTCAGGTCAAGATGAAAACTGATCTTTTCAGATTGATTGATGAATATAATACTTAACATAACACATATCTCGAACTTACTTTGGGGCTAGCTCAGTCTGTGTTTGATTTGTCAAATAAATAATCAAATCTTTGCCCTTTATAAGTGTAGATATACAACGTGGAACGTGGTTATACTATAATAATCTAGTATAGACCATGGTTCGATTTATTACCGGTATTTTCCTTCCACGTTGTATACCATCATAACTTTCTGTAATAATATCTACGCGTTTATTGTAGAGTAGCCAAAATATATTCTAATAATGGCTCCAACTATTCATTGTATATCTATCTATCAAAGGGTTACTCGTTAGGTCGGTACCAGCAAAACAGTAATTTATTTGTACCCAATGTAGTTTCGGGTTGAAATTAAACAGTGTGGTAGCACGCGATCCTTTTTGCACAATTTAAGTAGAAATAATAAAAGTATTCTAGTTGGGGCCGAACGGAATTTTTAGATCAGAATTTTTCAAAGTGGGTTAACGAAAATCCTTAGACCTACATCAATTTAAGGTTATGTTTAAAGCATTTATTTCTCATATATGAACAATACATCGTTCACTTAAATGAGAACTTATAAGTCCAAATAAGAAGTAATAATAAACAGGTCTGTACAATAATTGTACTTATAAATACGAGTATTGATAATGTGTTAATACATATTTTATTCGACCATTAATTTAAAGAATCGTCTTGTAAAATAATAAAACAAAATACCCAAGTTTATAGTTTCTAATGCTGATCACCATGAAGGGATGACACTAGGTACTTTATTTTATTTTGTTGCTTCCTTGTATCTATGTTTCACTGGCGTTATTTGGATGAATGATGTGTCCTTTTCAGTACCAGTAAGGCAGATTACTATGGCTTGCGTTCGCGTTGTAAAATATTAGCTGTACGTGATATCAGTATTTTTTTAAGTGTGCACATGTGCACGTGACATGCACCTGACACCTAAGTTTAGCTAATTGTTGTGTAAAGGCTTATATGGTAAATAAACAATTTTGTTATTTTTATAGTGTGATAACGGAACTCGTAGTTGACTCGCCAATGAGTTCTTAGTATTGTAAGTTCAATATGTGCTGCTTTTGAATAATTGGAGCAACATCGCCTTTACCGGCAATAGGGTTATTCTGCAGGAACTTCGCATTCATGACCACTGAACATGTTTACTCAAACTGAAATAATTTACTATCCTTTCAGTATGATCATTAAGGTTTGAAAAAATAGTATGGTAAAAAAGGCTTAATTTTTATTTTGAAAGTAGGTACTAGTAAAAAATCATAAAGAGACTACATAATCACATACTATCTTTTTTTTTTAAACAGAGAGCAATTATGTTACACAACACTTTTGTGACAATAAATTTTCATACCCTGAATAACATTAAAAGCTTTTGTGCTTCTTTGCGGAAGGAAAATAATATGAGGAAGTTCTTAACAAGGATCTCTCTGGATCAAATGGACGACTTTCCAATTAAATTAATCGCTAAAAGGCACCATTACACGAGATATAGGTACTGTGTTGTATTTATTTTTGTTTCAAATATAAAAGAAAAACTTATTCTCATATTTAAAGTATATACGAGTTAGTTTAACATTACTGTTTGTGAATAGAATAAATTCATTGATAATGTATAATATATGTTCAACTGCCTCCGTGGTCCAGCGGTTAAGACGTTTGCTTGGAATCGAACCCACGGGAAGCATACTTTGTTCAGTGGTTTCCAGTTTGGCTAGGACATTGCAGGCTTAAATCACCTGGTTGTCTGATAATTATGATGATTCCGTGCTTCGAAAGGCATGTTAAGCCGTTGGTGCCGGGTGCCATCTGGTCCTCGTTAAAGGAACCACGTCAGAGCCCAGAGGCGGCTCCGAAGAACTCTGAAAACAGGGTGTGCAAGATCGATTGACCGTGTCACCTACACGAAATGATGATGATGATCAAAGACGAGGCAGGAAAACGGACAACGACCAGTCCACTAAGTAAATCTCACTACAGCCGCACCATGTCAGTTTATTTTAGTTATTCCACATATTGTTCATAAACATTGGGCATTTATAAAACCAAATTACCCCGATTCCATACTATAAAGTCCACAAAAAATTTGCAAAGCAATCTTTGGATTTTCGGCAGACTGCACACGGCTTTTGTTTTGACCTCAGAACAATAACTATTATTGTTCTGAGGTTTTGACAAAAGCCATACCGTCCAACGAAATAACCGCGAATTAAGAAATCAGTTAATTCGTTCTCGTTTTTAGTATATTTTTATTGCATAGTTAACTTTCTGCTCCTAAAATGCTTTTTCATGCAAAATACACAATTTTTGACCGAGAAACTTTGGTAGTCTTTCTGGACATTTTAACATTTTACGACCTGATAATCTGACCCGGCTGTTCTAAATTCTATGATTTTGTTGCTATCACTACTAACTAGTGGTTCTGTGAGAACAGTAGACCTCGCGAGCCCTTACAACCAACATCTACATTTGCCCTCCAGTGCTCTAAAATATATCTGTTACTGATATGCTAATTGACTAAAGGATGATTTCCTTCAGTTACTATTTCCCAATCCCCGCTGCTCTTAATTAGGTACCAGAGGAAACGGAAATTTAAACCTACATTCCCTTTACCAAAAGACCCGACCAGACCCTTTTTTAAGAGGAAACACTAAGCTCGAGAGAATTGGAAAATAGATATTTATAATATCTATTGCTGTCGCGCCGCGTGCCCAAACAAACCCCGCAGAGTGCGATAGAGATAACTGCAGCTCGGCCGGAAAATACTTATAAAAATTACACAAAATTAACGCTTCGTAGTCTGATTTCTTCTCCAAAACTTAACCGATTTAATTTCTTATTACATTAAAAATTACTTTTTAATTTAAAATAAGCTATGGCTGTGTTTCTGCGTTTCTTTTTCTTATATAATTGCCCTAATTTGTTTTCTTGATGTTTGAACACAACGGAAATTCGCAACACACACAAAATTTTAACATACTATTATTTTTTTTAGTAATTTGGATTTTTTTAAGTAAAAAATCATTACTCTATTGGTACTATCCGGCGAGGAATCAGGGGACTACTCTTGTATGGAAACCCTTGAGCACCATGTTTAGTATGATTTTGTTTACACATTAACTAAGTTGGAGTAATCCTCTTCAAGATCGGAAATATCGGAATAGCGAACTTGGCATGGGTGAATAGGAGGCAAAGTTTAAGTACCCGGTTTCATAGTTGTTATGTTACCAATTGGTCAAAATTTTAATATCAAAATTTTAATAGGACGCTAATTTTCAACTATTATGGCAGACAAACATGCGAACTTTACGTTAAGAAGTGACCGGCATCTATAAGCCTCGGGTTCAAGTCACAGGATAGCATGTGAATCTTTTTTTATTTATTTTTAAATTATTCAGTGTTTTTTATTATAAAAGTAATACGCAGTATTATGCTTTAAGCCAAAAAATATTTTTCATATTTTGATTTTTGTTCCTTAGGGAAAGTTGTTCAATTTCACTCCCTCTCCACTTCACGTACTTCAACTTCTTTCATAAATATACAGAAAATCGATTTTAGACAACTTTTGGGCAAATTGCCGACTATAATAAACACGTTCAAGTTTATCGTATAAAAAAGTTGTTCAGACAAAAAAGTTGCGTCTTAATGAGAATAACAAAAAAGTCTAATGACATTTTTGATTTTTTTTCCAAATAGTTGTGCTATGAGTTTTTTTAAGTTTCGGACCCCCATATATCCGCCATTTTTTAAAATTTCGAAAAACTGGCACGACAAAAAAATTCTATAAAATTACCAAACCTGCTCACAAAATTTCAAGAGAATCGGTTAAGAAATGCGACCTGTAGGCGAGAACAGACAGACAGACAGACAGACGGACAAAAGAATTTTCGGCCAGTGGAAACTGAGACGCTTCGCTCGCTTCGCTCGCTCGGTCAACTATGAGTTTGTACCTTAATTATTATGCCTCTTCTTATTTGTAGCTCTACGTATAAAGCATGGTCTCGAGTGTCTACCTATGTAAATAAATAGTAATTATTTACATAGTTCACGGTAACTGAACATGTTGAAACAGAATTCTAAAAGAGCTCGTTCGTGTAACCTAAATCGCAGTGCAGCTTTCATCTCACGTTCTCTGTCGTATTTTTCAGACATGACAACGTCCCAAATAGAGGCTGAGAATACGCAGATGACAAATGACTTGTACCGGCTGCTCAAGAAATACACCGGACTCAGGAACCTCATCAGGGAACTGGGTGGGTAGGTATATACAGCGTGATTTTGAACCCCCTAGCTATATTGAAATCTGGGAATCTGAATCCCTAATGGAACACAGAATTGCAAGAAAAAAAAACGAAAAAGAAAATTACGGTTCCCATACAAAAGTCCCGATCAGCTGGTCGTATATCTATAAAAGGTTAAATTTATTTTTAAGTTTTTTTACCTTTTTTTCTTACAATTCTGTATGCCATTAGGGATTCTGATTCCCAGATTTCAATATAGCTAGGAGGTTCAAAATCACGCTGTATATACCTACCCACCCATATCAATACCATTGGTCTATGGTCAGGAGTCAGGAATGACATTCAACTCATCAAAACTGCCTGTCCGGCGGTTGCGGGCCTCACAAGCTGTTACTTGTCCCCAATCCATCCGTGCAATAGCATCTAATACTCCCTACCCTTCCCACGGCTGAAAAACGGTTACGATGGGCAACAGTGTTAGAACCGATATATATATTTAAGAAGGTGATTATTTTTAAAAACGTTCATAAATATAACGAAATATTGTCTAAAATGCTTCTTATTACATTATTCGCAAATTTCAAATTTGCGCAATTTCTTACCTAGTTGCATTTAAGGGAAACAGCATTTCGAGCCGTAAGGCAACTCGTTAAGGAACTTGTAGATGTTGGCAGAAGTGTTGAAAACCTTTGATGCGGTATCCCAAACGTGTAAACCATTTTTCTGGGAAGGTTCATGGGCATTAGGTATCTCTGAATTGTAATTTCATGTGGCAAATCGTGTATTCGTAGATTACAATGTTAAAAAAATTAAACTGCACAGCTTACAACTATAAATCAATACATTAATTTGCAAATTATCGTTGTGTAAAACAATTTATCACGAAGGCTGACAAATTTATGATCCTTTCGGCAACCATTCGAAGCACGTTTAAGATTCTAGCTAGCGTCCATAACTATTCCCCCCGCCAATTAATTTATACGGACGTGTCGCGAATTTCGCAAATTGCTGCAATTTTCTTACAGCTTTGCGACCCGATTTCCTAGTCAAATAAAGCACATAAAAGCTCTATTTAAAGTTATTGCTGGGTCCTGCCGCGCTCCTTTCAAATTGATTTAATTTACATGTAAATACATTTAAAAGATCCGTTTCTTAATAACACATTTCACGGTAACTCAATTGATTGAGTATATGTATATTAACTCGCATGCTAGTGTTTACATACTTAAATACCTACAAAAGTTTATATGCATTTTGGGTATGTGATTTTTGTCATGCTAGGATATTATATTTGTGTAAGCATGCCTTCTAAGTTAAAGTAAAACTATTTTATTGATGATCTCAATCAATATGCTGAAGAAGTTTATTGAAGGACCAAGTTATATTTAGTTATAAGTCATATTTCCCGAATTTTAAACTGTGACTTACTTAGACATTACGTGAGTATTTCGAAAATATCCGCATTAAACTTTTCATTTATTTTTCAGTCTGAGTACGGCAGCTCCAAAATGTACCCAATGTTCCCGCGGTACACCATGCTGAAGGACATGATAAAGGACATCATGCACGACCCTGACTACATGGAGGTCTGCCATGAGGTCGACCCATAGCGCGGGGTGCGCAAATAGATGAGGAGCTCCTTTACCGACCGCCAGCGGTCGTGTCGTCGCTAAACGATGAGCCAAGAAATGGATGGCGTTTCCTTCCACCACTGTGAATGCAAGACCCGGAATGTGTCAGTGCGGCAATTTTGTGTTCCAGCGTATTATCTTTTCAGTGCGTAGCAGTAGTTGCTCTCTGGAGGCTTGAGAAGCACTGTATTTGATTGAGTACACTCGGGCTAAATGATCAAGAAATGCTCACTCAACTCTACCATGTGATCTATCAGCATGATATCCAACACGCTCGATGGGATTTAGTTTTGACTACCCATGCGTAGTTGAATAAATTAACATTGATCATGTACGACCTACATCTGGATCAAATGTAGCCCGTGTTTACTCATCTTTAGTGGTCAAGGGAGCGGTAGGAATAGAAAGCTAGCGGCGGTAGTGGCGAGTACTCGTTTATTTTGCGCTAATTTGTTGATTGGACTTTTATTAAGTGTAAGTTTTAGTAGATAAGTACTCGTCCTTGGGGATTCAGTGTTCCTTATTTTAATAGTTGCCTTAGGCTGCAAGTATGGAATGCACAAGTATTATCGGTGCATTTTGTATCGAGGCGTGTACCATTCAAAAGTAGCCGTAACTTGGTTTAAATTCAAGCATTCTCGACCCTTTGATTAAGACACGACCCTACATGTACAAAATTACCGAACCTGTATTCCAGACATGCGGTCATGGTTTGAACTCATTTCAAATGTACCGTTCCGTTGTGCGCTTTTTGTTAGATCCTAAACATAATCAAATTTAATACCTACCTATCATCATATCTATTCTAGTCTGAATGTACCTATACTAACCTATGTACCAATCATATCGTAAAACATAATCCCAAATATATTAATCTTTTTACTCTATAGCATAATATTCATGTATAGTTATCACTAATAGATATTATAAGGAGTACTGAGTGTTTGTATGTGCTAACGATGAAACAATACCATTATATGTGTTCAACATTCAAATAGTACCTAATAAATTGTTACATATTCGAAATAATATTCCAAATGTTTACTGTACTTAACATTATTAGTTTTGTTGACTTACTTTATATTATGACGATTCCTTCTCACAGTTTGATAGAAGTGTTGCCAAGGTTATAGTTAACCATTACAAGAGAACTATATCCGCCATTTTTTTAAAATCTATGACTATCATACACGTCAATCAAAAGCAAACTTTCAAAATCAAACCTAAGAAAGACAAAAGAAAAATAACTTTAAAATTTTTGACCCTTATAATCTATGTATGGATATTCTTTGTTCTTATTATTTATATATGTTTCATTAGATGCTTTTCTTCAATACAACTATTTCATTTGCTCATTCAAATTTCTTCATAGTGTCTATAATAAGGTACCTTTATCTAGTTTATCGTATAGTATATAATTCAAAAAATTGCAGTGCGTTTATGGATTTGGAAAGTAGTATTTATGTCAATATGAATTTATTACTTTATTTAAAAGTGTACAAATATGCTAAATTGGTTATTTATACGATTATAGCCCAAGATCCAAGGCTTGCCAAATCTTACTTATTTTCTAATGAGTAAAATATGCGGGATAGAGTAGGTGTTAGTATGTACTTTAAGTGAGGGCAAACCTACCTGCTAGTTCGGGAAGCCGTCCTATTTACAGGAACCACGTGCTAAATGTACATGAAAACTAGTTTAAATTCTCATGGCTGACTGGTTTTTGTCGTACAGAATATTGTTAGAAATCACACCAATCCTATGGGCCAAACATCCACCAGATACAATTAAAATTTCGCTATGAGTAGGGCCGTAGGATCGACACATCTAATAAAAAGTGGCAGCCGCCGTCTTAGACCTCAAAACCATGCATGAAAGATAGTGTAGGGAACTTCTGGCAAAAAAAATTGCCTACGGGACGTGTCTGGTAATGATGATAGCTAATTTCTAACAATATTCTGAACATGCACATAAAAATCAGTCATGAGAATAAAAAAAAAGTAGGAGTGTTTTCACGTAAATAGGTTTACCTGTAGGTAAATTGGCCGTAACCCAGACAAGCAGATACCTACACTGGAACGCACGGGTGCAACGTAGATGTGCAGTAGATTATACATATAACCCTCCCCTTGATTCACTAGATATATTACTGCAAATAAAATTCGTCGAGTAGTTTAACCCTTTGACCGCGAACGTCGGATAAATCCGACATACATTTTCTATGAAAGTGTTTGTCGTATTTATACGACGTTCGCGGTCAAAGGGTTAAAAGATCTAAGCAACCAGACAGCGAAAGCGACTTCATGTTATACTATATGGTTATGCAATGTAAAGATATTTTACTCATGAAAAAATAAGTTATTTAGTAAGACTGGGATCTTACTCTATTAGACGTTTTAGTGATTTGATAATTTTAGATATAGCTAAGTAATTGATCATTGTTGTAGCATAATTGAGAATATACTTTTATGTATTTTGCCAAATTATTTGTAAAAAAAATTGTTATGTATAAGTAAACTTACACGATGTGCTAGCTAAGCTATAAATTATAAAAAATGTTAATGCTTTGTGCAATACCTAAATATAGATGTAACATTAAATATGAAAGCAAATAGTGAGGCCAATGTTAGACTAGAAATAAATAATAACATTTTGGAAATCCAGTAGGAACCTTAAAATGATTTATATATAGATATCTTAAACAAATTTTGAGTTAAAAAGAAATAAATCATATTTTATAGAGTATAACTCATACATACAACGTGATTTAGAACCCCCTAGCTATATTGAAATCTGGGAATCAGAATCCCTATTAGAACACAGAATTGCAAGAAAAAAAGGTAAAAACGAAAAAGAAAATTACGTTTCCCATACAAAGTCACCGATCAGCTGGACGAATTTCTATGAAAGGTTAAATATTTTTTTTAGTTTTTTACCTTTTTTTCTTACAATTCTACAGAATTGTTTCCATTAGTGATTCTGATTCCCAGATTTCAATATAGCTAGGGGGTTCAAAATCACGCTGTATTACAAAACACAAACACATTAAAAAGTTATGAAAATATAAATGATCATACTCCTTTTTTCTCTTAAGATACTCTTTAGTAAAAAGTAACGTAAATAAAATACAATTGTATTTGATTTGGTGTGCTACGCATTGTAAAATAAAAGAAGTATAGCATTACATAACTTGAAGGCCACTGATTTAGACAGTCAACGCACAGCAAAAATTAGGGCTTTCGTTCCCCCACGTGGCGGCACTGTGACGATAGGTATTTTTGACAGCAGCATAAAAATGGTGATTAAAGATGATTAGTGGATTTTAACAGCTACTGTCAGAAATACCTATATTCATGACAGTGCCGTCACCTGGGGGAAAATCGATACCCAAAACCCTCACTAAATATCACAAAACTCAGGGTAGGATATTGAAAATATTTTATGATAACAGTGACTGTTGATACTTATTACACTTAATTTTAATTTATCATAAATAAGAATATATTAACTGTATTATGTAGTGTAATCAAGACAAAATACTGCCATTGGTGTAAGACGCGTTTATATCTAGATACAGTAACGTGTTAAAATATGAATAAGTATTAAATTATTACAATGGCAAAAAATCTGGGCTTTTACATATCTTACGTATGTCTAGACGTATTCATTCGTATAATTTGTCCATGTCTATAACCACTTTTGTAGGACGTAAGGTATTCTGGTAAACAAACAGTTTTTTGTAAAAACATACATTTCGCTGCTTTTTGCGATGACGATTGGTCAGAAGAGCTATTTATGACTGTCGAACAAACGAGCAATTCTATTCCAAATATAAAATCTCAGTCTTTGATTGCCCATTCCAAAAATAAAGCACTTCATAATAGTTGAAAGAGTGCGTCACCAAAATGTAACAGTTTTCCGTAAATAAAATTAACAGTGTTGTAAGTTGCTTTAACAGTTCAAAATAACACTTCTGACCAGCCCATACGGCCAGTTGCGGGTAGATCAAAAATCCTACGTGGGCAATTCAATTTTCAAGGCCTCTTCATGGGGATTATTTGCAAATCGTAAGGTTTCCTAAAAAAGCTCGTCTCCTTAAGGCACTCGTATATTGTGCGCAAACAGCGATGTCGAAATCGTTTTGCCCACAATTTTCCGCTTTCACTACTCGTTTGTTATACTACAGTAAATAAAAATAGGGTACAAGCAATGTCTAAACAACGCCTTGCTCCACTCTTCATCAGAAGATCTCACAAACACGTGGTTAGACCGAATCAATAAGTAGAATAGGTGTAATAGAGTTAAGAAAAGTTTATTCTCTTGAAAATTTATGATTTTCCAATGTCAGTAGTATCTCACATCCGGCATGCATAGTTTACCTAAAATTGTGATGTTGCTTAAAATAATATTGTTAGATAAAATAAATAAATGTTCTGATATAGTATGATATATGTATGCGTAGATAGATACTAAATTATCTGTGTAACAATATTTATTTTAATCTTTATAGTAAGTATGTATCTATCTCTACATATCTTTACAAATAATGCCTCATATCTATGCTACAATTTAACAAAATCAGTTTGAACTCATAGAAATATATATACTCTATTAATATATATAAAAAAGAAATACACCAATATTACGGTACACGCTCAATTTAATCTTTCATATCTTTAATCAAATAATATACTCGATCTTACATCATTCTAATGGAGTCTATAAATGTATGTATAGTAAAGAATGTATTACTATACCTGAGTGATCCTAACAATAAGGATAGTAACATAGGATAATAATAACAAAATGGCAAGTTGGACGTCCAGTCAATCTCATTTGTAAAGGGCTGAAACGCTCCCAGGGTGACCTAACATGTCTGGCCATATAAATAAAAGTAAGTTATGTTTTCAGATGTTATGTCTGTGAGTTACGTATTAGTTCGAGGTCCATTTAAATTAATCGCAAATATTCTAAGGACTGGCAACCTTAAGCTATAAGTAAAATGGTTTAGAAGCAAAATTTAAAAAATAAACACGCTAGTTTTAGAGATATCTTGGATTTATTTTTTATAAAAAAAAACAACGCTTAAAGAACAAACAGATTGTTCGACAAATTTGAAATGAAAGAAATTCCCAAATCTTATTAATTTTCGCTTATAACTTAGTTATAAGTTACTGGACAAAAGGTGTAGATAATTTTATTTGTAACAATTTTTTTTGTGAGATCTACCTATAAGTATAATAGTTTGGCAGATAAACCCTAAAAACCATTTGAATCGCTTTTTCTAAGATGGCGGCCGTAAGACAAGGGTTGCAACCCCACAAACTTGGACAAGTGTAAGCAAACTAACCCCCCTTCATATCTAAAAAATAAAATTACCTGTCCTCCGACAAACGCAAACCCAAATATATTTATAACTTATAACTTAATAAGTTTAAATATTATTATTGTTATTAAAAAAATACACAATATATACACACAAATGTAATTTGCACATTTGGGAAGACACTGGTCGCCACGACACAGGGAATCCTAGTGTGGCAGACAGTGCCACTGTTGTTTGATACCTACTCTTGTATTCTCTGTACTAAATACTATATTTCTTCTTATTTCTTAAATGTAACTTTTCAATGGACTACAAATTAAATAAGTTATTTAATTTTATCGAAACATCTAAATTCCTGAATTTACTACGGCACATTACAAGGTGCGCCAATAAATGTGTCCCACATACACACATCAACAATTATTCTCTAAAACTCACAGAACTCAAGGTACCTACCCGCACCGAGCAGCACTTCACTACACGGCACCAAAGTAGATATAATATTCTTTGTAAACATTTGTAAAAATGAGCTCCGTATTATAATAACACATTGCGGTGCCCGAAGTGCACATCGTCGTGACACGTCTAGTTGAATTTTGACGTGCTATGCCGCGACGTGCTTCTCCATTTACCACTGCAGTACAGTGCTGCACCGGATTCACCTTTAGAAATGTTGGCCACTTACAGTGTTTGCCTACTCAAAAATATTGTTAAGCAAAGAGAAATACCTGTGTGTGATGTACCTACTGTGCGTTCGTACCATGCTAATGTAGATATCATAAGAATGCAAGGCATTTTGTTAGATGTGTAGGTATGTAATCAAGTGATCTCGTGAATATGTCTAAAGCGCTTTGTTACATGAAATGTAATACATTATTTTTTGGGCAAATTTTGTTTTATTTAACTACCTATACTTGTATATTATGCCACCTATCCCAGTTTTAATAGGATGAGCCTCGCATAAAATAGATAAGTGTATGTACTGGGTGGCGCAAAAGTACTGGCACTAAAGAAAATACTTTTATTTTTTTTATATGACATTTTCTGTCATTCTGTTTTTGAAAATTGTGTAGTGAACAAATGTAAAATACACTGAAAATAAACATGGACCGTTTTACTCCCCAAGAACGTGGAATAATTGTGTGAGGGACGCTTTTCCAGGCCGAGTTATCTCTCGTTTTGGCGATTTGCCTTGGCCTGCAAGATCACCCGATCTGACCAGTCCAGACTTCTTTCTTTGGGGTTTTTTGAAATCTCGGGTGTATGTGAACAAGCCACAGACTCTCGCAGCTCTAAAAGAAAACATTCGTCAAGAAATAACGAACATATCGCAGGAAGTGTTACGGCAAGTTATGCAAAATGTCATAAATAGGGCTCAAATGTGTATCAACTCTGGAGGTCACCATTTAAAAGACATCATCTTTAAATCCTAATGGTACGAAATTTAATGGCACAAATATACATTTAAAAAAACCTAAATCTAGTTTTCTAATTTAGAAAAAATGTTATAGCTGAACCAAATAGGGTCTTTACTTTTGCGCCACCCTGTATTTAACTATATGGTAGTCTAAGCAAATAGCTACCATATAAAAAGCAGTAGAGAAAGCAAAAATCAAAAAAAAAATTCGGCCGCCCGGTCATTTTGTATGTGAACGTCAAAAAAATTTATGCATTATTTCGCAGCATTGGTCCGAAGGAAAAGTTGTTTATATCAACGGCCTGAATCACCCCTTCAAGGGTCCAGAACGATCAAAATTTCACCGTGTATATGATTTACTGGTTACACTTTTGGTTGATTAGTGGTTATTAAAAATTCTTCTCCCTAATCAGGATCACGATGAAAAAGGAATATGCAAAGAATTTAAAAATGAAAGAATCATGGCGAACGCCCATACATCGAATGTACAGAAAATAAAATTAAAAAAGAGAAGATGAATTATATAGCAGTATTGAGGTTTCCTTACTAGTAACATGTCTGCATAATAGAAATATTTTTAAACCCCCGTTTATATAAAATATTTCACAATAAAAGATAAAGCCTTATTGCCATTTTCATTTGCCTAAAAAAGTTCACAATGGTTGTCAAACTGACTGTTTGTTGTAGATCTGTCACTCAGAACTGTCAGGTCAATGAGAAAATGTCAGTCGGATGGACAGATTTTTTTTTAATTTTAGCGGATGGTTGCCTGCTTGCGTGGTGTTGCCATAAATTAATATATTTTAACGTGTCAGTTGCAAGTAGTGTTCGGATATTAAGTCAAAAGTTATTAATATGCGTTCGGATATCGATAAAAAATCAGTATTTAAGTAAATAAATATCTTTTTTTCCCCGTCTTTAAAAAATATTCTGATTAATTCAAGTTATTGACCAAAGCCGTAGTAATGATATAAAAAATATTTCACAATCTCTTTTTTTTAATTTTAATTTGTACAAATTTCGCCATGATTCTTTGAGATAGAAGTTATTTCTATAAAAGGTTGACAGAGTGAGATCATGGAGAAATGATGTGGATAGCAACATGCAGCATGAATGAGATGTGCAGCACCGTTACATATTCGCTTAAAAACCGGCCAAGTGTAGGTCGGAGACCACCATACAATATATTTTTTTTTAATTTTTTATTAATTATTGTAGTAGGCATTTGTCTCCCATCTCACCTGATGGTAAGTGACGATGAAGACGAGGATGTTACATGCCTATTCAAGAGATACCCACCGAACCTTAGTAAGTCACGGTAAAAACATACAAACATACATTTATTTTCAAGCTTTTATTCAGTTTCACCCGTCCCAAGTCTGGATCAAGTTTCTTTTGGCGTATTCTTCTTACCAGTGGTCGCTAGTACAATTTCGATTTTGCATATAATATATGACGTTCAAAAAGAGTACCTACCTATGTAATTATGAATAAAAATCTTTGACTGGACTTGACTCACGACTTTTCTGCATATGACTATAATAAATGCTTGCCAAGGGAGTTGAAATTTTGCATAATTAATTTCCTATCAAAACCACCCAGATATAATTGAAATAACGCAATAATTTAATAAAATATTTATTTCCTTCTGAGCCACTAAGGCGCAGTCACAAAATATTTTTTGTCCTTTTTGTTATTATTTATTGGCATATTATGTGATGTGACTAAATATTATTTACCTATTAGGGTTTAAGGATACAGCCACGTGACACAAGGACAGTCGGACGGTGGAGGCTTAATGATAAAGTCCCGATGGCACCCTTTGAGTACCCTAAAAACAACCTAGAAAGAAAACAGAAAAGTTGCAATTCACCTATACCTACCTATTGGCTAATGTCGCTGCAACATTTGCTGCCGCGCCCACGTTTATGTGTAATTCTTCTACGAATAAGTAAGGTAATTCTTACATAAAAACAAACTTATTTTTTTTATTTCCACCTACAACCACATAGGAAAAATCACTGCGTACTACAACCGCTACAACATACCTGCCTACTGATAATCCCAGATAATCCAAATAAGATACCCTCCTTGTTGTCACGTGGTAAAACAAAATGGAAAGTACAAACATAAAAATACTGCCATCTATCCATTAGAATAAAAATCAAGCAGTAATTTTAAACTGACAAGTTGGCGAACCATTTGCCACGATACGTTCATGTTCGTAGAGTACAACTAAAATCAAAGATGGCGCTGCACATGCTTTGCAATATTATACCTTAAGGTGTTGCCATAAAATCAATAAGCCGAATTACCGCAAATTGGGGAAAAAAATAAGTTTCAAGAACCGAAACTTATTTCTGGTGAGATCGTTTCGCATTTATTACGGAATATTTAGGAATAAGTTCGTAACGCTTCATATAATAGCATCTTAAAGGTGCACCCATATGGTCACACGGCGCAGCAATGCATTGAATGAATGGGGCATGCACAGCACAACGCGGCAAAGAATTCTTTGTATGAGCCGTAACTCGGATTTGAATATAGCAAGCAGCGAGCGAAGCGGCTCTATTCTATGCGTCATTGTCATAATTAGAAGACTAAAAATTCTAATAGTGACTTAGTTTAAAAAAAAAAGAATGTCTAGCGATGGTTTTTGTTTATCCGACTACATTTTAGATTTTGCAAATACAGTAAATAAAAGGAAAGAAGATGTTCAAAAACCAAAACATGTGATCCAAATTTGAATAAAAAATATTAGTTTCATTTATTTTATTACAACCACCAAAAAAACCGTAATAACCCAAAAACTACCAATAACTACTAATAAACGATTTTAAGTTTCATTAGCTATAATTTGCGATTTTCCTCAACTATAAAATAAAAATCCTTAATCATCGCAATGATGTTCTGTGTATAGAAGTCCATTACAACAACTTGATCCTTCAGCCATTAGAAACCTCCAGGAACTACTGAAAACTACCAAATTACCTTTCTACAGCAAAGTCACCTCAACTTACCATCATAGAAGGCGTCAGCCAGTCATTGTCGAATCAGATACAAAATCAGTCACGTAACGGGTATGTTTTAGCATAATTACTAGCAAAAGAATTTAAGACTCACAACCAGCGTTGCCAGAAGGTTACATTTCTTACATTTTTCGTAACTTTTGACCTTCTCGCGTAACATGTAAGTAATTTTTATATTTAAGGCAATTTTCGTAACTTTTGAGTTTTAAGAACAACGAGTTTGTAATACTAGATTTTGATTGCTCAGTAAGGTATAGACATCGTGATGATCTAGATCTTAGAATATTTTTTTTTTGTGTTTTGGTAAAGACAGATTTAAATACGACACATACATAATAATGGGACAGGGCAGGTTGGTACAGGTTTAGGTGGTATCTTCTCTATCTCTATTATTATAAACAAAAGTCACCGCCTGTAAATGCGCGATATGGTCCACCGATTAAATGCCGCAAAGCGTTATGCTATATGTTAGTGACCACTTTATAGGATAGCGCTGTGTGGAGGGTTATACTCCGACCCCAAAAACACGTGAATTAAAAAAATTACAATATTGTAACTTTTGCTGCAGAAATGTAACATTTCAGGAAACGAAACGTAACTTACGACTTAAGGGCCCTGGCAACACTGCTCACAACTCATAGTATCAATGACGTGCATAGGCATTTATCATAGGGTAGGCATAATTATAAAACTTGCCTTATAAATTACGCCACGTAGACAAGTGTTTAATATTATGATAGGTTTTCGACCATCGACAGCAAAAGTCCGTCCAGGTATTTATACGAGTGAAAGATAAGAGGTATGATTACAACCTGCGTGCCACGTACACTTATCATATGGTTTAGGATTGAAGTTTATATTTAACTAACCGGTTACTTGCGAACAACCTAATTGTAGTTGAGATTACTTGTCCAAAAACGAGTTTACAAAACACTTTATATTTCAGTTTCGGCATGCAAACAGCAACACAATTTTCACATGAAAATATTTCGTCACAAATGAAATTAAAATGATATTAAAGCAATTCATTGTGAAATAAAACTTTCCTCCTGGATTGTAAATAAATGTAAATACGCAAACTCAATGACATTGTTGATGTATGACTTATGAATAATATCTTTAATGACATTGATAAGTGACGATGACTTTTACATCTCGGCAAGAAATAAAATGAACGAGCGAAAATATGCAAAGAGAATAAGTATAAGAGCGAACGATAGAGAATAATTAAATAATCGCGCCAAAGACCGTAGACACTGTCTTCAATCCACGCACGCATATGCGTTTACATGAATATGCTGCTCGTAAAAGATGTTTACCGACACAACTACATAAGCAAAATCCTATCAGTGTATAATATTTCTCTTTGTGTGCGTGCAAAGTCACACCTATAAAATTTAGTTTAAGACCCATATAATAGATACTGCTTTGCGTAGGCGACCGGAACTTAGTAAAATGAACTGAGTAAAATAGACTATTATGCATTTACTAGCAGAATTTTGCAGGTCCATCCTATATAATAACTTTATTGTTTGAGAAAAAAACAATGTATGTATATATTTAGAGACTGCAGTGCAAGGTAGACAGTATCTAACAATCTATATGAACTGCACGTCTCTGCACAGTATCCATAATAATCTTACACTATATGAATTATCACCACAATGTCCCAAATAGCACGAACCACTTACACAATTCTCTTAATGGAACAACCACACTGATCACGACCTCCTTCGATAAAGTCTATCAACTAGTCTTAATTCACTTTGTTTAAATAAAATGACGGTATTAATTGTTTACTGAATGAGAGATTGAAAACTTTATTTCTTGATATAGATTGAGCGACAGTTTACAATGTACAATGCATTTGCACCGTTACACAAATTAGTCCGTCGATTAGATAGTTGACAAAATAAAAGCGCGTCCAAGTTCAGGAGTGGAGGCTCATGACGTCACAGTTTGTTTAAACGTGTAGCAAACTATGACGTCACACGGAATTTCAAAATGCTATATCTTTATAATTGTTTATTTAATTGACAAAACAACATATATGTCTTGATTATCTAACTAATTAAGTACATTTTCTGTAGAAAACTACTTTATTATATAAAAGTACAATATTTTTACAATTTTTGCCCCGCACGTATCAGAAAGTTTTTAGTATTAATTTTCATCTATTACTATTTTAATTTCGTGCTTCTATAAAATTCAATAAAGTTATACCTGTCGCCATAAACATGTAGGTAAGTAAATCTATTCAGTCAAATGTTTTGATATGGGTAATTTATACTGAAACATGGCAACCCACAACATTGTAAAAGTGTTCATCCATTTCATTCATTCGGCCGGGAGCTTTGGCGTGATAGTGTACTATGCTACGCTACGCGCGTTGTGGCGGGATTTCGTCACAATGAAAAGTTTCAATGAAACTTTTTAAACTTTAGCGTTATGAACTAAAATATATAAAGTGCATCTAGATTGTACCAAAAACTGCATGGAGTCGGAAAAATACCGCTAGTAGTGAAAGTTCACCGGTCAGGATGTCGGTTAATTCAAAGTGGCGGTTACCTGACGTTTTTTGTGTTGGTGTGTTGAATGATTGTCAGAATTAAGTTTAATTCGGGTCGCGGGGATGGGCGAGTAAGTGTACGAAGTGATTGGGACACAGCGAAATGCCTTTCGTGCAGCGTGTGGTGGAACCCAGGTACCTGTCGCGAACCAGCCTGCGGGATGACGATGGGAAACCGAAGGTTACGGATGAGGAGCTGCAGGCGGTCACCAACTGTACCCTGAGCAATGCCTTGCGCCAACTCGCCTCACTCGTGCTACTTGCCGAGGATATCTTCAGCGAGTTGACCACGCAACTTGAAGGCATAACGGAAAGATCCAAATTGGCGCAAACGAAGATCGAGAAGATCAATGAAATTGTCGAGAAATATGACCCGAAGAAAGTGCCAGTTCGTAAGTACAACTTTGAATTAATCAACAACACATTTCTTTAGTGCATTTGTATAAACATTTCCATAAAGTTGACTAAAACCATAATTTAATTTATTGGCGGTGTTAGTTATTTTTCATATGTACTCTTATTACAAATTCACCGCGGGTACATGGGTATCTACCATCCTAATTTCTACCGTAATAGCAGCTTGAAATAGAAAAGATACCTTGTGCGTAGACTACTCACCTAGTTAGCTTAGAACCTAGTTAAGTACATATTATGACCTTACACCTATCAACATTTTCATTGCCTATATTTCGGGTCTGTACCTAGTCCACACCCTAGTCACACTTTCGGCATGACAATAACTAGGTTTAAATATTTAGCATATTTTAATTTATACCATAAGTTGTTACCTTATTTACTCCTTTACCCGAGTCGATGTGGAATCGCGTTTTTTGGTTACTCACTAAACTACCGCGGATGGGTATCTCTTGGATAGGCATGTATACATCCTCGTCTTCATCGTCACTTACCATCAGGTGAGATGAGAGACAAATGCCTAATCCAATATTTAGTATAAATTAATAATACCTACGTAAAAATTGACGAATTGTTAGCCCAAAGACAAAGAGAATATCCCAAAGATCACCACGCGGAAATTTCAAGTGAACCCTTCAAGCTTGACTCAAAATTAGCCCAACTCGCCCTTGGGTATATTGCGCACATAAAAAAAACTTGACCACTGAAAAGGTAAGATAGGCTTTTTAGTGTCCATGAAGGTACGTAACCTAAACAGGAGCTAGCGTCTCCCAACTTGGGCGAAACCCCCACATACTAGCCTGAAGAAGGCTATTTTACGGATATATATTGTATCTAAATATAAAATACCTACATCTCCGCGCTTAAAATCTTATTGTGAAGGAGAGAAAAGTAAGTTTTATTAGGTTCAAAAACGGAAATGATATACTTTTTGAAAACGGAAATGATATTATTTTTACCGACTTAAGACCTATTGGTGGGCGCAAACGGAATCGAAATAGTGATGGGTTGCTAGCCAGCCGCATTGCCTACTAACATGATTCCACAGATTTCCGCCAATTCCCTCGATCGGCTTTTACGATATTTAGAAATTACAAATTCGTACTAAGCTATTTTAAAACTCAACCATTTAGGTATTATACACAAGTACGTATTCTTACCGCCACTAGATATTTTGGCAAATTATGTGCCTACCGGAGGAGCCGTTTTTATGAGTTAATGGGATGTTAAGAAAAGTACTTACCATAAATAAAAAATATATTCTATGTACAAATAAAAGCAGGATAGTTATGTTTTAAAATTCATATGTATTTTATTAATAAAATTGACCAGGGTCAGATGGTCTACGTCATCATATGTATGATCATCATAGGTACCACAATAACTGAAGGGGGATCAAAATTGATGGGGCTTAGCCAATTCGTGCAATAAAAAATAATTGCAACTTTGGCTGTTAGTATTGAATGCATGAACCGCATCGCGATTAGGTTTAAGATCGTAATAATTAAGATCACATACATTATTTTGATGGTATGTAACAAAATGCCAGGGAAAAATACACAAAATATTGGGGACAAAATAAGTTGTAAGTATTTTTATGAAAAAACATTACCATCTTAACTCTTTATGTATATTAATTAATGTAGTTAGGCTATGTCAGATGCCTTCAGGCAGCTTGAAAAATCTAAAGTCAGTGTTGGCTACTCACACATACGAAAAACAAACAAATTATGAAACACTTTTTTACCGACTTAAGTTAGAAACGTTTACCTATAAAGTTTATGACTTACTGTAAAAACAGGCCAGGGGAATGACAATTTTAATTGCAATTGTGACAAAAGGCAATTAAAGAAATAAAATAGTTTGCCTAATAGTAGATGTGATGTTTAAGAGAAATAAACATTATTCAACTTAAAATTTTAAGAAAAGTGTTATTTAATATCATGGACACTGAAATTACCTTTTATCGTAGAAATAACCTAGGCGAAAATTAATAAGAAATCCTACAAGAATTTTTTTTAGTCAAATAGAATGTTCCTCTGAAATATTTTTGCCCTGAAATTTCTAAGTAAGTTATACTTACGAACCTTTGTTGAAATATCTTAATAATTTGCAAGAGGACAATCCTGGATCCTAGATGGAATCTAGAACCTGTTTCCTCGACTGGAGCGCAGGACATAAAAATATAGTGATTTTATATTTGTTTGCTCAACTTACCTGGTATTTAACTAGCTTAGGACTTTGATAGCCAATTCAATTTTATTAAGCATTAAAAGGAAGGTCTTACGCACTAGCACATGAAGATGGTAATTACATGTAAGCACACAACTGCACGGTACCCTAGGCAATCTCGACATCGAGTAAATTAAGTTCATTGAATAAAACGGCCGTTCCGAAACCTCATTACTTCGACCTCCTTGTGTATGCCGCCTTACAAAAACGTTCCAGGTTGATGCATTACCGAGCGCTATCTAAAAACCAGTTTGGGCGTTCGAACGGGCCACGATGGGAAAAAACTCCCAGATTCCAACGCGGTCCATAAAAACGACTCGAGATAATTTCCAGCCCATCCAATGCTTGCTCGCCGCCTGCCGATTCTGACCGCTCGAGCGTTTAACACTCGAAAGATTAATTTGTGTATTTAAGATAAACGTGATGCATTCGCCTTTAGTTCTCTATCTATTAAAGCTAAAGATAAGGAAATGCGTTTCAATTCAATCTTCACAGTCCGTAAATTACGAATACATTTCACCGAGTCTAATGCACTATATACCTACATAGACTAAAATTCAACTAGCACCTAACAAAAGAAGAGAAAACAACAAGTACCTTGTAGTATAGTCGTTTATATGTACTAGAAGAATCTAACCATTCGAAACGGTGAAAAAACAAAGCCAGCGTCTACGGAAGAGAACGGGATATTTAAACAAACATATCACAGAGTTAAGTAACAACGCTGGGACACGACGTCTTGTGGCGAGTGTAAACACCGCGATTCATTTGACAAACCTTTCACCTGGACGATAACGTTAAGTGTTGTCCCAGTCTCATCCCAGCTTTTATGGAAACATTTTTCTCTCTTAACAAATGACAAATGATATCCTTTTCGGCTATCTTGACACCGACAATGTTAGCTATGGAGATAAATAAAAACAAATTACAGTTTTTCTGAAATTTCGGAAATTAAAGAGGTATATTATACTAAAAAATATTGATTTTTTACGATCCTACGTGATTACTATGATTTAATACCTACGATCTTCTCCTTTTTCGAGTATTTTGTCTGTAACCACCGGTATCTTTTGTATTTTGTAACTCTAAGCAAAACTTACGAGAATTGTTGATTATAACAAATAGGTACCTACGCAGGCAGGGTGTTGTCGATACAGTAAGATATCATATAATACATTACCATTTTTACTCGATATATAGAGAAAAATATTATTTATATGGCCTAAACATGTTGTTATGTGACATAACTTTAGGTGTAGGGCATACAAACGTTAACAAATCCACATAACTTATTTATGTGGTACAAAACGTCACGTTCGCACAAAAAGTTCGTTGAACGATAAACTCTTTATCAGTTTCTTTGTAAGTAGGGAACGGGTTCGTGTCGTAAGAATTAATTAGAATCTTGCGAAATCAGTATTTAAAATTATAGATAGGCACGGTAATAAATTATACGGACCTATCTGAATAATAATCTTATCAGAATAGGTATATATCTAATATTTTACCTATTTACTTCTTCGAATTAAGCGTTGTACTTCTTTTCTAAGCGTGCGTGGTTCCTCGGGAGAATTATATTTGTGTTGACTAGAACTGCTACAGCATTATCAGTGGCATTGTTAAAGTCTTCGATGTGTGCTGGTGGTATGACACGCAGGGCAAGACAATAGGTGTGCCATGTTCTGAGGAGGGCATCACACGGACAGGAGATTTCCGCGCTAGAACCACGCGAGTTCAAAGACTATGTCGTCCAAGGTATATCATGGCCAGGGGGAAGATGCTCTGACAGCGGGATTTCTTTCCAGATGTTAAACCTCGACATAGAGAGTTCGCCAGTACTAAAACCATGGGACCAATGATATTGGTTTTGCCTTTATTTTTTGTTCTGTTGTAATGTTGCTGTTCGGGTGTAATGTGTTGTAATAAAGGATCTTAAAAATAGTTTTTGAGAGTTTTTAGTTTTTTATTACAACGGCTCCAGATTTTTTTTGTGTCGTCTGCTCTAATGATAGTTTATTCTGAATACATATTACTTTTCATCAGCGTCATCATCTCAGCCGTAAGCAGTCCACTGCTGGATAAGGCTCTGGGTGTAATTTCTTGCAATTTTTGAGGATTGGTTCTAATATGCCACGCTTTGTATCATCTTCAGAATATGAGTTTTAAAGTGTGGAGATACACTTGCTCGTGATTTGGTCGCCGCGAACTTAACCTATCCTCAGTGACCAACTGGTGGCCAAGTTGTTTTTGTGTTATGTCGGGGGCTTCGCCCTAAGTTAAGAATGCTGTTAAGGCCCACCTGTTGAGAAACTTCATTGAGGCCATTGAGCATGGTGCTAACGTCTTCCAGCAATTCCGCCATGACAACAATAAAGTTGGCAAACCGGAGGAAATTGTCGCAACGGCAACGGCAAGTGTCGCGCTACATTTGCCTCTGTCGCCAAACTTCAAAGTTAACCCTAACTGTGAAAAGTCAAAGATTCCTGAAAAACTCTTTTATACCTTGTTTTTTTTTTTAATTATAGACAACAGTAAAATAACTTCACTGTAACTGCATGGTTACTATGTTATTAAATAATTATATTGTCAACTAGCTTTCGCTCGCGCCTCCGCCCGCGTCAATGTCGATCCCTCGGGAACAGTACTTTTTCCCAAGATAAAATGTACTTCTCCGTATCTCAGATAATGTGCATGCAAAATTTCATGATGATCGGTTCAGTAGTTACCACGTGAAAGCGTAACAAACAAACAAACTCACTTTCGCATTTATAATATTTGTTAGGATATGAATTAAATCAGTGTTTATAGCGGGTTGAAATTATTGTTTCCGTGACCCGCATGTGTTAGCGGTTCTAAGGAGAAAACCTATTAAGGGACATTATCTCAATGAATCTTAATGTTCACTTGATTGAATAATTCAATGTTCATGGCACAGAAAAACAGCGTGGCCTTGTTCGTCGTTTACCTATTCCGAGAGTGACAAAAATAGCTCTCCGATTAAATATTTTTACTAAGTCATGTAAGCTATAATTTAAATTCTAATACATTAACGTCATGAATGTAGTAAGTATACATATATTTATTTGTTCCATGCTACTAGACTAGACTAGCTCCGTGGCGCAATGGTAAACACGCCTGCCTGCGACACGGAGTGACTGGGTTCGATCCCCGGCCAGGTCAAGATGGAAAATGATCTTTTTCAGATTGGCCTGGGTCTTGGATGTTTATCTAATATGTATTTGTTATAAAATATAGTATCGTTGAGTTAGTATTCCATAACACAAGTCTCGAACTTACTTTGGGGCTAGCTCAATCTGTGTGATTTGTCCGTATATATTTATTTAATATATTTATTTACTATCATTTCATGACCATCAGAAACTTTCTCTCACATAGATGTATCGCAAATTCCAAGATATACCTACGTGTACGAACAAATGTCTTTTTCTTCCAACTACGCTGCAATTCTATCATAACTGCACTACATAACCAGCACAAAGCGGAATATTGCTGCTCTAGAGCAGAAAAAATGTATGGAAATCCTTTACTGGTTTAATTTTCTTTTTAAATCGCGGGACCATAGGTTTCAATTGTCACAAAAAAGGTTGGCAAACCTGACGGCCGTATGGAGTTATACAGTTAGCGTGTGAAGTGGCGTGCGTATAGCTTGGCCTCAGAAAATACTGGCCATAAAGAAAAAAAAGGCGGGAATGCAAACAACTAATTTTCACTGATCGTAATTTCTCTTCAGTTATTTTCATCTTGTAGTTGAAAGAAAAGCAGATTATGCACTCGTGCTTTTTAGAGCCAAATAAGCACTCGATGCAATTACTTTCTGCTCAGTGCAACAATCTACTATTAATAGTGTTACTTAATTAAATGTACCTACATTGAACTACGCATGTTCTTCTTGCAATAATGGAAACCATAGTATTTAATCTTGCTTTCTATACCGGGACCGGGTCTGATTTTATCTCCAACGATAACCGCCCAGTTATTAAGTAGTGAGATCATTAGATTCCTCAGACCAGTTCTGATACAGTACTTAACGTAACTTCCACGGGGCCATAAACCGTACTGTTCATTCGTATTTCTATAAGTAATTATCTTTTCGCTTTTAAGTACATTTTAATTAACTTTTTCCATCTATTTCCTCCAGGCAGCCCGGAAAAGTATCATTCTGGCGCTTGAGTTTTAAACAACCACGCAATTTGCATTTTAGTATTAACAGAGGCTGCCAAATTAGCTTTTTGTCGTGAAGATGCAATCATTTCATCGCATGTCTGGCCCACGCAGACGTGGGTCAGCTCAGAAGCTGTCTATCATAATAATAGTCTTGTTAGCGTATAGGGGCACCGCGTGTTCAACAAGGCAATATAAACGGACATGCCAAATAGGGACGCCGAAAATGGCGACATGCTTCGGAATTTCGCATAAAAGATGAACGATCTCTATGATACTCCAGCGCTTGAAGTGGCCGCTTTAAATTATAGGTATTGTACAACATTGTACGACCGGCAAGCCCCCTATAGTTCTAATGCCACAGGCATCGGTGTCACCTTACGTCCCAGATAGTGCCTTTCCTTACACCGGTGTTGTTTTGCAGGCTATTGAATGACTGCAGTCAGACCGTATTAAGCAAGTCTTCGTCGAGTAATCTGAGCTTCGGCTTAAATCTAACGGCTTAGTACCTAATACGTTCATGCCTGAATAAATCAAGCAATAATATCTTAAGAAAGGGTCACTGTAGAACGAAACAGCTGCTTAAGTGCAGTAGCTCTTTGAAGGTTGAAATACAGCTGTAAAATAATAATCTGTGCAATTGATGCCCAAGTGTTTCCTAAAATATTTAGAAGAAAGGACCATGGTTGCCTGCCATTGACTTTTTCAAGTTACTTATTGGTTGCGTTAAGATTTTATTATCGCACTCCACAAATAGAAGAGACAAAAACAACACTCGAACTGTTCACCCTCTCGGCTCTCATTGTGGGAATTTTAAAAACCAACAGGGAAGCTCCGTTTTTTGTCGACGGTTCTGGGAAAGACTTCTTCCAGGTAGCCGATACTAATGCGGGCTTTTGTATGCATGAATTTGAGATGAATTTATTACTTGCCAAGACATTAGTTTTGCAATCTATTTGGAAGATCAATGATCGTTTTACACACGTCTTATTAATATTAAGCATTGCCAATGACTGGGAGTCTTCTTAATGTAATCGTTTAGGACTGTAGAACAATAGGCCTATTTTAATACCGATTCCTGTCGGCTGTACTGTGGAGCTGTGACAATGACCTTTAAAGCCCACGCTAATTATACACACCTCTTGTAATACTAGTCGGGTGGAAATAGTGCACAGGGTGAGTCAGAACAGTTGCATCGGAATTTGACTCCATGTGAACTGAAACAGACATCCTATTCTGATTCTAAGTATTTATTATTTTAACATGACAATATAGGACCATGAAGTCAAATTAGTTACTGCTTTATTGGAACAAAGATCTGTACTTAAACATGTGCGACCGTAGCGTATGACACATGGTGGCCCTAATAAATCATTTGATTGATGTAACCAATCAAAATAGCTGGAGTTATAATCACATTGAGATCGGTTCCGGAACAGAAAATAAGATTAAAAGTGAAGATTCTTCAATTTTCCACATCTCTGAGCGACAAAATAACCGACATCCGAGTTTCGTTCGGGAATGCCTGCTTTGATTAAAAAATTAAATAGGGAGATTTTTGAGCACAACATGTTGTTTACGCCGAAAAGGAGATCGCGAAGATAGAGGAAATCGCATTACCGTGCAATGGTGCTTATGATGCAATAAGTCAGATTCTCCGGCTATAAATTTCGCACACCCCTCCTGCTTCTGGCATATGGTGCATTGGCTAATCTACTTATCGTATAATATCCTCGATTGTTATGATGCAGACCCAGTTAGCTGCTTCGATAAAGGTAGCCGATATGAACATTTCCTGTTTGAACTAGCTTCTTTCAACAACCTGTGCCGGTTACGTGAGACCATAAATACCGTTGCTGCAGACTTTCCAATAACGAATTTCATCAGGTTACAGTAGGTGTGAAAAAAAATCATGCACTCTCAATATTATTACAAAAGCTCTGTTTTATAATATTTCTTCGTTGTCTATGTGTATGTATATAACTCATAGTAAAGTAAAATAAGATCTTGGCTTTCCATGGTTTATTCCATGGTACCATTTTTATATTCAAAGATATTTAAAAAGCAACCCTAGGAAACTCGTCATTCCGGGATAAGCCTGCTATTATTATGATTTGTGTATAATGTTAATCATGTGAACAAAGGACATGATCTCTAAAAAAATTTTTTTTTAAGTAATGTGTCCGTTTGGTAGATAATTGAAAAATATTGGATTCGTATTTTTTTAAGATATCAATAGCCCGTTAAAGTTCCGTGTGACGTCACTGACCGGTACACTTTTTACCGGCATGTTGCGTCATGAGCCCCCACTCCTGAACTTTGATGCGTTTTATTTTTATCATCTTTTATTTGATTGAAAAAATATATGTCATCTAATATTTTTCGATAATCTATAAGACGGGCTATTTATTTTAAATGGATTTTTTTTTAAGGAAATATAGCATAAGTATTCAAAACCTACTTAGTAGTACTTTATTATAAAAGTTGTTATTCCGTTCGCTTTTCTGGTAACCACAGCAACAATTTTCTGTGAATCCCCTCGTTCCACCCCATGATGTAAACTATTGACGAGGGTTGGCGTATTTCGTAAGATTTAGTTTATTCCCAGCTAATGCGAAACCAATTTGTTAAATAATTTGGTCACGTAACTTGATTTGTGTAACAGTAATTTAAGTAACATAGAGTTAATCATTTATTCGAAATTGATTTATTCTTTGATTATGCAGTTTGAAACCACTTGCTTCCTAATAGTTTCTTTACTCTTCTGTTATTTAATTCCATAAAAAATCCTGAATACAGAGACGGCCACAGCCACAGCGTTTAGTGCGACTTAGTTGGTAGGTAGTTTAATATTAGAAGAAGCCCCATAAAACGTAGGGCGCCGTGGCAGCTGATCGGAAGTCCTGCCCTTTGTTCGACTCTCAACCGCACGTATGGGAAGGAAGGAAGTAAGGGCTCTGACAAAATAACAGATACTAATGGCATTAATATAAAATAATAATAAACGTGACAAAACTAGGAATATTTTTGAAAAATTTTGAAGTCATCGCGATACTCATGTTTTATATTTATGAGTATTTTCAGTCACGAATTAAGTGTTTCACTTCATTGTCCCATACGAAATGTTCGTATTTTTTATCCTGACAAAGCGGGGAAAGTTCCATTATTCGGAGTTGAGAATATTTTAGGTACAATGGTGCGCGCAACGGCGCGGCGCGCGCGCAGCGTGTGATCCATTCCTGGCGATCGATTGTTCGCGATACACAGAGGTGGTTATTCAAAATTTGGCTTTTGTCTGCGGCAGCGCGAATATAAAGCGTTAACACACCTAGACGTTATACCTTTGAATGTTTATTAGCAACTTCCTGCCCATCCTATAGTGTTTCCGTCTGTAATAGATCACTTTTTGTCCGGAAATATTGAGGTGCTACAGTAAATCATTTGGCTTGTGTGTTAATGTAAAAGTTCTCTTGTGTAATATTCTTTCGCACTGAACAGAAACGCAACTTAGTAATTTTAATGCGGTAATTGCACCAGGAACACATAGTTAATAAACAACATTTTCGTTTAACTTAGCTGTGCTTGAGTTTAATAATGATGCTGAGAGCAGGTTCAATATGCATTCATAGACGAGTTATATGTACTCGTATGCATACAATTATTAATTATGGCGGCTGCCTTGGTTACCGTGAATGGCGGGAGAGGCAAAGCGCTCGCTCCAGGCAAGAGTTACCGCCACTTCAGCTTTGTGGCTTCTGCAAATAGAGTTTATTGCTTCGCAACATACGGAAGAACAGGCATAGCTAGAAATCGAAATGCTTGGTTCTAGCTACCGGATACATTAAGGTCTTAGTATTAATTCCCCGCAGTCAACCACTTTCGTTTGTCGATTAGAACATCTATCAAGCACTGCGTATGTCTAAATTGCCCGTAGATTACTTGTTATTAATAGACCACATAGTCTCTAGTCATGTATTATTTTTATCGGTTTCCGAGTTTCTAAGGCGAAAATCTTTAAACACAAAGAATCATGTAAATTTCTCATTGTAAGCATCTTTATGACCATTCAGAGAGCCTTTCTCTCTTAATTATAATTCCAAGAGAAATATTTAGTCAGCCTCTTACGACAAACGGGACATGTGCATTAAATCTGAAGTTTCAATTGAAACAACTGTTTCTGTTCGTGGTCCATTACGTCCCGGCCATATGACGTTGTAATTCGTGGGAATGTGATAGTATCGGATGAGGAAATAGCAAGAGAATATTTTATCATCGATCTTCCAACCTTTAGGGCTCGCATCTGTTTATTCTCCCGGCAATAAAGGAATATTAAGATGATATTTCTATAATTTTGCATCTTAATCTGTAAATATGTGCAAGAATATCCGTTGTAATAATATTTTCTTTTATTCATGAGTCGCATCTGCCACTGCCACCGGCGTCGTTTGCCTAGAAATTATAGATTCTCTTCGTGCGAGAACCATTTTCCCGGTACCTGAGTAGTATCTCATTGCCCTTTGCATAATATTAAATAATATACACATTTGATTTTTTTTATAGTGATGGATATCACTTGTGTACATCGGACAGTAGTTAACACCTCTGTCATTATAAACGAAGAAGTTTACAACACTTATTTATTGGCATAGTTTCCTTCCATATAAGTAAAAAGAGCAAGGTGTTTATTCTCCAAACGGTTTAAAACGTGTTCCGTCTTAAAGTTCTGCTTGGTACCTAAGCACGGTGTGGGGAATGGTGTAATGCGATAATTAAATGAAGATGCCCTGTGAAAACGGATTATCGTAATTGATAGTCTGTGTTCTACCTCAACTTGTTAACAAGGTAGTATAGGGTAATTCGGGTATATCTTAGCCGTTTATAATAGGTCTAGCTTTCGCCCGCGGCTCCGCCCGCGTCAATGTCGATCCCTCGGGAATAGTACTTTTTCCAGGGATAAAAGGTAGCCTATGTCCTTCTCCGCACTCCAGAGAACTTGTATGCAAAATTTCATGATGATCGGTTCAGTAGTTACGGCGTGAAAGCGTAACAAACAAACAAACTCACTTTCGCATTTATAATATTAGTAAGGATAATCCTATAGTTACTTCTGAGGCCAAACATTTTTGAAAGATGTTTCTATCATCAAAGGGAATGTTGTTATTCTTAAAATAAAATGATTTTCACTGTCACTTTAAAATTTCACTGTCCTTTAAAAATACACTGCCCTTTCCTAAGCAATCCAAGGACACTGCGGGGAATTTTATAAAATTTAGCGCAAAGAGAGTTACGAGTAGGGTGATCTATGATTTGTTGATTGGTACTACCATTACCAAAGTCTACTTTAATTTTGACACCCGAATTGCACACACTCTTACGACAAACAAACTAACCATACGTTTTGACAATGAATTACATTACACCACTTCACCGGAATTCCGCTTCGTGCATCCCAACGCCAACCGGCGAAATCGCGATACAAATCGTTTCTACATAAAGTGATTCGTATCAATGTACGACAGACCACCAATCAAATGTAACACTTTGTCATCACATACGTGATCTCTTTGAAATAGAGTCGTTTTTGGAACTGCATCGTTGAACTTGATATTTGGCGGGCTGTACATTCCTATAGCTGTGTAGGTCTCCACAAACTCCACGTGAAATGAAGATGATTTACAATATAACTTGCAGCATCGTAAACAACTTGCTCCGAGCTGTATTTTACTTCTGATCCGTCGTAAACGATTCGTTTGCTGTAGATGGTATGGTGAGCTTTCTGTCACATTCATATTTCCAACTTACAGCATTGGCCAATTTTCGCGCAATCGGCTACCTACTTACTACTAGTCTGAAAGGTTATCTATCTCACTAGACAATTTTCGTTTAGATATTTAGATTACCAGTAGGTACACAAAATACGATATCATAATAACGTGACATAGAAGTTACATCAACAAGAATATTACACTTGATCAACATTGTCAAATAGAAGGCACATCCTGTTCATTCTCGCAGTTCGTTCATATACTGCAAAGCTTTGTGGAAAGGCTCGATCTATCAAAGCAGACCTATCCGCACTGGCTTGCAGCCTCATTAGCAATACCGGCGTGTCCTATCCACACATCGCGAATACTGCATATCGAGGCAGCGAGTAAGGCTAATATGGGCAAAGCAAGAACGTTCTCATCCATATTGCAGAATTCTGGCCCCTACCTAGTCGGTTCATTAATATTGTAAGCGGATGCTCTCAGACACTGTGGCAAGTGCAGTTCAGAAGGAAAAATTTTCAGCTGCTACGACATTTAATATATCGAGACTAAGGAAAATATGAAAAACTTATTTCAACTTCTCCTAGTCTAGCTTGACAATAGTATGTACTAATAAGATCTTTATCGCTTACAGGGTAAAAACAGCCAAGCTTGGCTCAAAAGTACTGAAAGCCACTTTATGTGTGATGATGGGTATATTTAAGTAGAAGACCGAATTCAAATACTTAATGAAAAGTTGCTCGCTAGTTGCATTATTAACATGCTTCTTTCGGTTTTCTCACTGAACGAACTGGCTTGTACAATCTTGTAACTATCTAGATTTGTAAGGAATCAGTCAACGCCAAACGGCCCAGAAAGTTCCATGCTTCCTAATTTCAAAGCACTTTGGAAACACTTTAATAAACTGTTCGTCAATAGGAGTACAATATGCTTCAATCAAACGTTTCTCTCTAACACAATAAAGTACAACGAACTATCACGTCCAACGAGATCAGACAATCGAATGACGACCACTATGAATGTTAGTTTTATTATCCGCCGTGACTAGACCATTCACATCGTGATCTGTAACAGGTATTTTCAAGCTGAATAGGGATTTTGTTGCGTTCATTATACATCTGTATCTAACTTAACGTATAGATTTCAATTATAAAATCGTGATGGTAGTTAGACGACGCCGACGTTAGTTTTGTATGCGTTAGTCATCATAAAGCTATTTTAATTCCTAGTTGTTTTCATAATATCACGATACAAAAAATAGCAGCATAGTTATTGAATTTTTTAATGGGATGCTGAAACTTTTGCTGAATTTCACACTTTACAAAAGTGTTTACAAATTCAACAAATGTTTGGGCCATGCTGTGTCCAATCGAATTGCACAGTACAGTAGCACACCACGTATTAATAATATGGACATGCATAACCTTGCACGAAACACGTCACTCCATAATTACACCCATTATATAAAATCATGTCTGTTGCGTGCAAAACTGTCTAGTCCCAGTGAATTATTAAAGTACTGCACAGAAATGCACTTAAATACACCGTACATGAATCATAGTTGATATGAATGATGTTTCGGTCAGCGACTATGGAAAATAAGTTTGTTCTGTTATCTGATTGCTAAAATCACGTCGGTATGTGTAACAATATGAGCCTTTTACAGCCCTGCAGCAACATCATACGAAAGCCGCAATGTATTTTGAAGTGACGGCACAGAATTAATATAAGGTGACGGTCAAAACGTTGAATAGTAATTGTCAAAAGTTTGCGAGAAGCCTTGCTGATTGTATGACACTGGCCCGTGCAATCTTACCTTTTTTACAAATGAAAGAGAGAAAGAAACAAAAAAACCGGCCAAGTGCGATTCGGACTCGCGCACGAAGAGTTCCGTACCATATCTATAATGAGTTAAAAATTATGAAAAATAGTTTTATTATTATATGCGCAACTAAAAATGAATGCACTTCGTAATTTTTCCTTATTCTGTGCTATAAGACGTTGCTTCGTACAAAATTTCAAGATTCTGAGTTCATGGGTGGTATTGATTCCCTTGCAAATCTCGAAAATTTGCGGTTGCGGCATAAACAGCTGTATCTTTTGATTGCGTTGACTTATTTTTTTCACAGCTCCTGGAACCTAAGTATTTGATATCAATGTCAGCTTGATACCGCAGCGTGTTCCTGAAATAAAGGGTCTTGACAGACAGACGGAAAATAAAGTTATCAGGGTCCGTTTTTCCTTTTAAGGTACGGTACCTTAAAAATTAACATAATAAAGAAAAAGAAAAGTCTTATAACTATGACATGTACAGTGGTAAAAAACCTGTTTCAATGTTAATAAAGAATATGTATTTGCTGCTGTTTATTGCGACGAGGAAACGTCACACAGGAACGGCATTTGATGAGATTTACCTTTTTATTATACTCACCGGAGACCGATTCAAATATGCCTCATTCATCTTCCTTTAAAACATTTTACTTTTTGCTTTATAAGTATAAATATAATCAAGAAAATTAATGAAGCTCTGGTTTATTGAAGCGAGTATCATGTGACGGGATTTTTACGTAACATGAGAGTCTTGCATGTGCTCAAGTCGAATCTTGTAAGGTATGTCGATATTTACTCAGGTACACTTCATTAATTTGTTATGTCAGCGTTTGCGAGCTCATGTAACAGCAGATGATTTATTTCGTGGCGTGCACAGGCAGCCAGCCAGCGGACTACTGCGGTGAACGAACCCTGTCACTGCAACGCCGTGTACTGGTTTTGACTTTGGCAGACGATTTTGTGTCCAGCGTTGCGAATATTGCCCGTTTATGGACGTGAAACTCCGACGGGTTCATTCATAAAAACCGACCGCGTTCTCGTGCTTATTTGCTCACTTTTTTCGCACAAAACGTAGTAGGTATTTTCTTTTGCTCTTTTGTCCGAACGGAAAAGTGAATATTGGTTGAAATATGTACATGTCTGCCATGATAACGAACAGACGTTGGAAACTCCAACTGTACAACCATCGAGACTGCTGTACCTATCTAGCGTGTCTTATTATAAACTAACAGATGCGATAAATTCAAGACAGCCAGATTGAGTCTTATCGGTCCGCGCTCACCTCAGTAAACATTTAAAAAACTTGATTTACACCGGTAATCCCTAACTGCGAGCAGCTGCCACGCAACAATCACTGCAGCTTACCTACCAAATTATTAAAAGCCATAAAACGAGTCTCATAGAAGGGTGAGCCCCCTATTGTCGACTTACGTGTCTAAAACTTGCACGCGCGTTTTATTATTTTCGACAGGCGATGTGCTCTGATCGATTTTTGACCGCATGTTGCATTGGACTGCACATGCAAGTGACGGACGCGACGCCTATATCGAAAATTCTAAACACTCAAACTTCAAATGAACTTGAGATAAACTTTAGAGATAGGCAGTTGTAAAAAAAGAAACTTCATTGTAGAATTCTCCGTTGTCTGCAACAGGCAAAAGTTTAAAGCTCTCCATTGTAACTTGGTTTGTTAGCGATTGTTCAACAATTAAAGTGCGTGATAGGATCGTTGAATACTAAGCGCTTAAGTTTTATTGGTATTTAAAAGGTCTTTCCTTAATTAGCATTAGATTGTTCATAAGATTGGAAGCTGTTATGCAAGAATTCTACCCTAGGGTTACGTTACTAACCGTTAAACGCCTATAACCTGTGGTCGGTGCGCCCGATCGCAAATGCCGTGATGTCGCAGAGACGTGTGTTTGGCCGTAGCAGCTTTGCGAGTACATTGTCGGACGACCGTTACTCGCCACCTGCGAGTTTGCTCACTGAACCGAGAGAGACGAGTGGCGGACACGTGTGTCAAGGGTTAAATTGTACGTTTGTTTAATGCTATTTAAATACGTGACTAGATAATCAAGGCTAAATTTGCACGTTTGTGAAACTTTTCTTTAGGAATTAACAACTATAGGGGATAGCGTAAACTCGCTATCCCCTATAGTTGTTATCATCAAAAAAATGTGTACCTATATTTCAAACAATACATAACAACGTAACACATTAATGTCATAAATTAACATTATAGAGCGCGCCAATGCATCGATGCGTCGATTATTTATCGCAAGTCAAACGGCTAGATAGATAAGCCATATCAACTGGTTACGAATGATCGCATTACGACATCGATACTCTAACACGTAGCTACCTACCGAGGGTTATTCACACAGACAATATAAGTTATTCAGTACTCAATATACAACTTGTGTTTTCATTATGTGCAAGCCAACGCCTTTTTCTCTTTAACGTGAATATTATCCAAGTCGTCAAGTCAAGTTTTGAATATATCTACAATGATGCTTGCCTCTTAATTAATGGCCGTCAAGTTATTTATTATCAGATGTTGATCGCAAAAAAAACGTAACATATGTCGCCATTAATTGAATAACCCGCCTGACACCTAGCCACCAGCCGCGTCTGTTTGTATTTGACCATTATCATTTTATACTCTCAGTTTACATTCGACCCAATTCTCAGAACGAGACTATTAAATATCATATTATAAGAGAAATATCAATACGCAATTCGATACCAGTGCAGACTTAATTATTGGATTTGTCGCGTTAAATAACCTGTTTAATTTAAGTGCATATTTCTGCACACTTATTTTATCGATATAATTCTAAATGATAGTCTTTAATTACATTTTACAGTTTTACGAAGTAGAGAATAATACTCGTGTGCGTCTACCTACACTTTTGCATGCCATAGAAGGCTTGAGAAGAAATAAGGTTTCTATTTTATTTCTGAGCTGTATTATATACAGCCTATAATATAGCCTATATGAGAACTTTATGTTCAGCAGAAATATATTTCTGCTGAACATAAAGTCGTCATTAACGTTTTTATGAACTATTCTAGTGTCCAATTACGCCTCGCACTACTGGGTAGCGAAGGGTTATGAAAAGAAAACAAATGCTCATTTACCGGCCAATGCACATGGTACTCGTAAATACAAAACGATTGTTGCAATATAAAAAATTGCATTCGTCAGGTTTTTTAACAATAAAATCACGAAATGATGTTATCGATATAACAGTCGGTCTACGGAGAGACGTTGGCTCTCTGTGTGTATTTTACCGTCTATACTATGGGGAGTGTTCTGAAGAACTTTTTTAATTTGGTGCCACCGTCACCTTTCTACCACCGCACCGCTCGCCACAGGAGTAAAGTCCATCCCCACATCCTTGACACTTGGGTCTCCAAAAATGTCAGAGCGTCACGTGGTTTTTTTCCTCGTACAGCAAGATTGTGGAATGGACTCCCTCCCGAGGTTTTCCCTGTGTGCTATGACTTGAGGTCCTTCAAAAGGCGTGTTTACAGGTATCTTAAGAGTCGGCAACGCATCAGCAGCTCCTCTGGTGTTGCAGATGTCCATGGGCGACGGTGACCACTTTCCATCAGGTGGCTCGTCTGCTCGTTTGCCGTCGGATATACATTAAAAAAAAAAAAAAAAAAAAAAAAAAACAGAATCGGCATTTAAATAACTGTCCAGGGTGAGGATTATTGACTATATTCTTCAATGCATCATCTTCAATTTCATTTAAAATAACTGAATTAGTCCGTTTTGGTGTTTCCTATCCACATATGTCAATTGGCAGTTTGAAACCATTTGCACCAAATTATAGGGCGAGCTCTAGACCACTTAGCCACTACCGCTTACTACCGACCGTTAAACCTTAAGATTAAAGTCTTCAATCTTTGTTATAAACGCTTACTGGAACTTATTATAAAGGCAAGTCAAAGACAAATTAAAAACGCCACCCTGGGGAAGGAGTCATACTAAAATCCGACAGAATAAAAAATATAATTACGTATTTGAAAATCAATCAAACTAGGTCTCAAGTATGTATATAAATCTTGTTACGATTATCTTATTACGTTACTGTGCCTTTTACCTTACAATAATTCACGTTCCTCAGAAAGGCATGTTTAATAACGATTATCTGCGTTTTGATCAATGATAGAGCATTTTTTTCTATCAAGCTCAGCGGCCTCGAATGTTTTTCTACTCGGAACTTGTAATAATAACCAGGCAGGTCCGCCTCCATATATAATTTATTTCCGAAATGGTAGGTGTTGAACCTAGAGCCGCGCTGCTCCGAGTTGTGAGATAGTCAAATACTTGTCCATTATTCCTAGTACCGTGTTTATACTACGAGTTTGTGGGTTGTGTTTCCTGGATCGGATATTCTTTGTTTGTATCGCCTAACTCTTTTAAACGAATACCCATATTTTAATTTGTCTCTTAAAAGTTGTAAGCACACCTACTGTAGATCTTTACAAAAATATTTATACTTACATTGAAAATAAACGTTAGTTATAAGAGCTCACATTGATTTCAAAAGAAGTATTTGTATTGTAATTTCTACTTTTCATATATAATGGATCGAGCGTGTTCAGGTGACTACGGTTATTTACTACCATCCAGTCCGAAATTAAATAACGAAGCCCATAAAAAGCAACCTTGCATGAATGGAATTCTTAGTGTGCCGCCACAAATTTCCGCCTGAGTCGAGAGATACAAGTAATTAAAAGAAACATCTATATGTTAATTATGTAAGGTTTTATTTATTATATTTAGTGTAAAGTTTTATTATATTTATAAATACATTTGAAATTAATAATTAAAAGTAGATGCACTGACCATTCTGGAGACATCACCATAACATAACCGACGGCGGTTTTAGAGAGGGGCGGGGTAGTTGGCGGCTGGACGCGCAGGGACACTCTCGGCAGGAGGAAGAAGCTGGATAGATGTGTCTAGTGGTGATTGTATTCTTTTGTGCTCTGAGAACATTAATGAGATTGTGCTAATATAATTTTTTAGTAACTGTTAAATATATGGTGTTAAATATAGGTACTTTTCTAAAACTTTAAAGTGTACGTCATTTCCGAGGGAGATTACAATTAACAATTCCCGATACTGGATACAAAAAAAATTACAATTTATATATTTTCATAGATACTCGACGCAGATTCTAAAATGTAATTAACTGTCGAACATTTACATTTTTTTTTGTTGGATAATAAAGAGTGTTGGTTTTGGCCTGCCAACTTAAAAATATAAAGGGTATATTATCGGGGATGACATGGCGCTAAGCCAAAGCTGAATAATTGTGATGTAAATATGGTTTGATCACGTACAATGGGACGTGGGAGAAGGGAGTGGGCCGGCCGGCCCTCGGATACAAACAAAATACCTCCCCGGATCTTGGTGAGCCTGCCGAATTCAAATATTCAGGGAAAACTGATGCCAATGTAATTTATTGTATAAAAGGGTCCAAAACAGTTGACACAATGAAAATTTTGAATCCTTTCTAAATGATGTCGGCCACTCGAATTTTATGAAATTTTCATATTCTCCATTGGTGTGTATGAATTAAATTTGTAAATGAAAATATATTTGTCATGGACTAACACCCATATTCTTAAACATTACCTTATGATTCTCTTGACTCAAACTTACTGAAGGTTTCCTTAAGAAAATCCTCAGTCTCTCCTTTGTATTTGTATTCTCAGTCGCATACTCAACCTTATCTTGAAGATCCTTCAGTGAGGCTGAATTTGAGGAATGACGTCATTGTTTCGTTTTATTATGTTTGCACACCTAGGCAACCTAGGCAATATTTTACTTTTTAATTTTCTCTTTGGCTCTGGATGGAAGTCCTTTTAACAAGATATTTGATAGATATAAACGAAAGTTGCCATTGTTAAAAAATTGTCTTCAAATTATCTTCAATTTGTGATTGAAAGCAAAGTAAAAGTGTATTTAGAAGTATTTTTTTTACAAAATAGTACATGTTGCGTTACATAAACAATGACATAGAATATTGCATAGCAAAATATTTTTTTACAGTCAACTACGTTAAACTTGAAACAAAGGTGATCCACTTATGTCTATGTAGCTGCTGGAGCGGGAGATGGTTTCTTCAATTGATTTATACTTTTTTGTAAAAGTACCTAATATACACACATATTTACCGCAAGATTTTGAATACCCTGGCAATTTTTAAATATCGTAAACACTTGGAATCAGTCTTATAAATAAATAAAATAATACATAATCGTAACAAAAAAAACCGGCCATGTGCGATTTGGACTCGTGCACTAAGGGTTTCCTACCGTTATCTATAAAAACGGCAAAAAATCATGTCTGTTGTATGTATGGGATCCCCCTTTAATATTAATTTTATTTTTATTTAATTATTTATTTTTAAGTGAATATATAACTAAATATTCTGTGAATATTTCAAGCTTCTACCTGTTGCCGTTATCAATATCGAGCCCCCTTAAATATTAATTTTATTCTATTTTTTAGTATTTGTTGTTATAGCGGCAACAGAAATACATCATCTGTGAAAATTTTAACTGTCTAACTATTACAGTTCATGAGATACAGCCTGGTGACAGACAGACAGATAGACAGACAGACAGACGGACAGCGGAGCGAAATTAATAAGGTCCCGTTTTTACCCTTTGGATACGGAACCCTAAAAGTCAAAATAATAAAATCAATATGAGTCATACAATTATATAATATTATTCTCTTCCAACATAATTGTTAAATTATGTGAAGAACAACATTCTTCCTAAAGCGAAATCTATCACGGAATTGATCTTCGTCGGGATACATAATCGTAACGATTATCGTAAACATATTCATAAAATCTTCAAAGTCGAACATATTCGAAGACATTATCACAAAGTTTCACAACCACAACAACTTCTGACACGTAAAGCGTCGTTAATGGCGTTCAAGGGATCCTTAAGGTAGCTCGCGACCTACCTTATGTTTGACGTTTGCTTCCTTGCCTTGAATAAGGTTCTACCTTGATTTGAGGAAGATTTTACCGACCAAGAATGCTAAATCGTTCTAGTAAGGTTGAGTCAAGTCAAGGAAATTTTGAGGTAATGTTTTAGAATACGGGTGTAAGACTTCTTACATCAATACATTTTATAGGGCAAAAATAGAAGAGGACCAAGTTAAAGTGATTTATTATTTATGTAACTATTGTCGTTTACTTCTGTTCAGTGATTAGGATAAACTTCGAGGTCCTTCGAATAGTACAAAGCAAAAGTACCGTGCTTTCTACTAAAACTACTCGTAAAAACAGAAATACGAAACATTGTTATTTAATTATTTATTGGATTTAAAAGTATACTTTCGGTCTATCTATCTCTCGGTATATCTTCAGCCTGCCTAAGGCCACTAAGATAAATTCAAGAATCTTGGTTCTTGAGTTCTTCACTCGCGTTACAAAATTTTATCCAGAGAAAAGTTGTTTACAAAGCCAGTATTACAGCAATCTTGGCGCATCCCAACCCAACACGTGGGTGTAAGGTTTCGAGCATTCACATTCACACAGAGAAAGCAAACATCCAGCGTTCCACATAATGCATCTGTAGGGACACTTGACACCATGGCCTTCGTTGCTGCACCCGTTCGTGATATTTATACGGTTACTAACTGTACTGCGGTTTTTCTCATATTGTTATAGGTACCTAGCTATTTTATTATCATAACAATTGCAACTTCCTTTTCAAATATTGTGTGAATATATATATACATAGTATCACGTCTTTTTGCCTTGCGGGGTAGACAGAGCCTAGGTCTATAAGACCTTATGGCCACATTTAGCATGTTGGTGTTGGAATATGGCAAAAATAAATCACATTTCTATCCCTGTCTAACTCAATAATCTTTCTCTCTCTATGTCATCAGTTGGTCATAAATATTGTATTTAATGATTGCAACTCGAACCGTCACAAGCCACTTAGAGTATCCCGACTACGTTCCCACAGCCATTGTGGATTATTCGTTGTACGGCTTTCTTTGCATAAACACACCTTCCTACTAAACGGAAAATAAATAAGTATATGGACAATCTTGTGTTTCTCTGGTATGCCCTACATAACCCAACAGGTTATGGGCCCAGATCACTAGTTCAGTGCGTGTTATTAATAAAGGCTATCAGTTGCACTTTGAAAGTAAAAACTTTTAGTGACAGGAAATAAAAAGTGATAAAAATGGACAGTGCGAAATATAAAAGGAATATTAAACAATTCGATGGTGACAAATGCGGCGTGTGGAAGTACTACATTTACAATTTATTAAGTGAACTCGTCGTTTTGAAAATTATTGATGAAACTCCTGCGGAACAAAGCGCTGAATGGATGAAGAAAAATATATAGCCAAAAATAAATACTATACTGAAGTTTTAGGACTACTATACTGAAGTTAAGACTTCTTACTAAGTTTAACAACATTAGTGTTCGTGAAAATACGTTTGCTAGATTACAAAATTAAATTGAGAAATGAAGAGCGTGACTAGTTGGATGGTTTTTCTAGCCTCAGACAAAAATAATTCAATGGACCAAGTAGAAATTATGCGACGCACGAGAAACCTAATTTCGGACCACGCAGCAACTTTAAAAGGATAACATATCATTATTGCAACTAAATGGGACATAAAAATTACATTGCCATGCATAAAACAATGGACTTAAAAAGGGAGCCCGAAACAATAAATTTGTTAACTTCGGATTCGACTTAAAAACTCGAGGCTCCGGCGACAACATCTGGATTTGCTTTTATGACAGACAGTAACACTAACAATTGTACAAATAAAGGAGACTATATCGCTTTTATTTTGGATTCTGGAGCTTCTGACCACTAGATAAACCGAGAAGATTTGGCACAAAAAAATTCAAACAGAGAATCTAATAAATATTTCTGTGGCAAGGAACAGTGCATATATAAGCGACTAAGAAAGGAAATACTTCTGTCACGAGTAATATGGGCATACAAGACACTCTGCAAGATGTACTACTCTGCGCCAATATCCCGTACAACTTACTATCTATAAAAAAAATCAAGATGCCGTGATGACTATTGTTTTCGACAAAAGCGGCGGTTGGCGTCGGAGTAGGTACATAAAAATAGTGGTAAGCTGGTCATAAAGGGTAAGTCATTGAATAATCTAACTGGCATTATCTTCACTTTCTAAACATGCTTTTAACACCACAAGCACTTTGAATAGAGGTATAAATAATAAATATGAATTATGGCATAATTATCTGGCTGCTCTGGCCAAGTATGGCCCTAGTAGTACAGAGAGGGTCGTGCTTCTGTAATGGAGACTAAAAATGACCTGATGATGATGGCATAAAAGACTAAGTCATATTGGAAGTCTAAGTTTTTGGAAATAAAAAGTATAGTACTATTTGAAGACATTGACAAAATTCAGAATGTCGTATCAAGTGACTTTTTGTGTGAAGCTTGTATTTATGGGAAACAAGCGAGTTTACCATTCAATAAAACAAAGATGAAATATTTAAACTAGCCTCTATTTAAAGTGCACACAGATGTTTGCGGTCCTATTACTACTTCGTCGCTAGATGGCAAAAACTATTTTGTTATTTTGTGGATAAATACAAACATTATTGTGTAACATACTTACTGACTTGGAAGTCAGATGTGTTTGTTGTATTTAAAGAATACGTTGCCAAATGTGAAGCTCATTTTGACTTAAAGATTGATAACTTATATTGTGATAACGGAGGTGAATTTATATCTAATGAGATGAGATAAATCGTTTTGAGGTGAGGCTGTCTTAACAGCAACTTATTAATGTTAGCCCTATAAAAGCTCTGATTGTTGAAGTAACACCTTTTGAATTGTGGCATAATAAAAGGCCAAAAGTATTTAAAAGTTTTTGGTTCGACTGTATACTTTATTAACAAGAGTAAAAGAGCTAAATTTGATCAAAAATCTTTAAAGGGCATTTTGATTGGTTCCGAACCAAATGGTTTTAAAGTATGGCATGTGGCAGAAGATAGGTTTGTGATAGTTGATGAAAGTTATTTCATTGACAGTAGACCGATTAATAGATTGTTTGAGCAGATTGACGAATCTGTTGAATTCCCTGAGGAAAATGTCAGGGATGTGTTAATGGATGGTAGACCGATGAAAAGGCGGTCTATCTGAGCAGATCGACGGATCTGTTGAATTCTCTGTTGAAAATGTCAGGGATGTGTAAATGGATTGTAGACCGATGAAAAGGCGGTCTATATGAGCAGATTGACGAATCTGTTGAATTACCTGAAGTTGGATCTGGTTCACCAGATGTTTCTCACAAACAAGTTTTAATGCCAGGCTCGTTAGATTTGATACCAAATAAATATATGCCAGAAACTCCGTGTCAAAATGAGAGTATCAGTTTATCAGATAAAAATAAATGTTTTGATAAGGATTTGAGACGAAGTAATAGGATCCGCAATATCCTTTCTATTTTATATAATGAAAACGATGATGAAAGTATTTCTTGCAATTATTTACTATGTGTGAGGTTGGTATTAATGATCAAAGGTGTGAGTGAATCATTGATATTTCATGTCTCTCAGTCATATAAGGTAATTCAGTCTAGAAGTGATAAAAATGCTGTTAGAGAGGAAATTAATGAGTTTGGAAAACCTTTGAAATATAAGGCGAGATTAGTAGCTCGTGGCTTTAGTCAAAAATATATGATCGACTATGATGAAACTTTTGCCCGTGTAGCCAGAGTCACAACTTTTAGAATAATTTTAGCTTTCGCTAATCAATTTAATTAGCATGTACATAATATGGACGTGAAAACAGCATTTTTGAACGGGAAACTGGATAAGGGAATTTGTATGAAAATTCCAGAGGGTATCCCATGTGAAAATAATATGGTGTCTGTAAATTACAAACATCATTATATGGATTAAACACACGTTGTTGGTTTAAAATATTTGAACAAGCTTTAATAAACAAAGGTTTTCAATTCATCATCATTTCGAGTATGTGTTACGGTCAATCGACCATGCACAGGGTGTCAGAGTTCTTCGGAACTGCCTCTCGACCCGATATAACGACTACCAGATGGCAGCGGACCAACGGCTTAACGTGCCTACGTGCGTGGTTTTCAATTTTCATCAGCAGATCGATGCATTTAAATTCTCAATGAAGGGCATATTTCAAAGAATATTTATGTATTACTTTCGGTTGATGTGTAATATGTATTACAAATATAAATACTATGAATAGTTATTAAAGGAGATTATGTTTTCTAAGAAAACCAACCACTTTGGATCGAGCCAATTTTTTTTTATGTTTGACTGTAATTCTGTCAAGTCACCTCTTGAAAGTAAAATTGATTACAACGCATTGAATTCGTGTGAAACTACAAATGCCCCTTGTCGAAATCTTATCAGGTGCTTTGCACAAGTTTACTGTTAACATCTTGAGTCGATATGCAAACAAAAACAATCATTCTTTATGGTTACACTTGAAAAGGGTCCTACGATATTTAAAAGGCACCATAAATCTTAAGTGAACTTAGTTACACGAAGTGATTATAGAGACATTTTAAGTGTTTTTGTGGATTCTGACTGGGTTTGTAATGAGATTGACAGAAAAAGTACCTCGGGTTATTTGTTTAAATTGTATAACAATTGTACAATCTGTTGGCAAACAAAAAGACGACAGACGGTGACAACATCATCCATTGAAGCTGAGTACATGTCTTTTTATGAAGTAGTAAAAGAAACGTTATGGTTAAAATTGATCATTTTGAATTCATTAATGAATAGTATTGAGGATAGCAATGGATGTATTAGTATTGCAAATAACCCGACTAGTCACAAGAGGTCGAAGCACATTGATACAAAGTATCATTTCTCTAGAGAACAGGTTGAGAAAAATGTAATTAAAATGGTTAATATTTCCACAGATAATCAACTGGCGGATATACTAACGACACCAGTGTCTGCAACACGATTTGATGAGACTGATTGAGATGAGACTGAAACTTGGATTGAACATATAAATTTCAGTAACTATCTATAACTTAGTTATTAACACTAGTAATGAAAGATAATATTATTTATTGGCCTGATTAGGTTTTTCTGGGTTTCCCTAATCCTGTGCAACAAATGTTGGGCCATGATAATTGTTCCCCAGAAAGGAAGGTGTGTGATTTTATATTATTGTATACAGTTGTTTGATAAGTACTATCTTAGGTATACTGTTGTAAAAGGGATTTATTTTGAGGGGGCGTGTTGAGTAATAATGGATTTATTTTTGAGGGGGCGTGTTGGAATATGGCAAAAATAAATCACATTTCTATCCCTGTCTAACTCAATAATCTTTCTCTCTCTATGTCATCAGTTGGTCATAAATATTGTATTTAATGATTGCAACTCGAACCGTCACAAGCCACTTAAAGTATCCCGACTACGTTCCCACAGCCATTGTGGATTATTCGTTGTACGGCTTTCTTTGCATAAACACACCATCCTACTAAACGGAAAATAAATAAGTATATGGACAATCTTGTGTTTCTCTGGTATGCCCTACATAACCCAACAGTTGGTGGGCGTGTGATGGAAAACGAAATCAAAATAGTGATGGGTTGTTAGCCGCATCGCCTAATGTCTTTCCTACCTAATGTATCTTTTAAATTCATTTTTAGAATAAATTTAAGTCATTTTTTTTATTTATACGAAATCAAGGGTTTAAGTTCGTAATGAGATGGATGGTATTCATTCAAAGAGCACTATACCCAGCTGTGTGATATAGAAGGTTGATGCGATGATATTGAAATATTAACAAACAGTCTTCTGTGAACAGACCACAACGGAATAGGCGTACAAAAGACCGAAGTTGTTTAAAAGTTTAGATTTGGATTTCAGTCCAGACTTTTAACAGGAATTAGTGTTAAAATACTTTGAATGTGAAGTATGCGGATACAAAGCGAAGAAAATACCAAAACAGAGACGGATGGAATGCGTGATAGAAGTGGACGAAGGCAAAACCAGTCGTCAATGATTATGGAGGGAAAAGAGATACTTCGCCGACCCCAGATAATGGTAAAGGAGATAATAACGATGATTTTCCTGTATTATATTCCCGATAACTTTTAATAAAAAGACATACGTTTTAGATCCAAGTTTAGGCGGACTCGTACATCGTTCCCGTGGGAAATTACACGAAGAAGTAAATCATTGCAAATAACTTGATTCAGCAGATTGTTAGCTTGCAGTAAAAATGCTTAACAAACATTAAAATTGTATTACGTTAATGTAATCTAATCAGGCCCGTCCATTCTTGTAAGGCAATTTACATTTCGATCTTACGATGCAACTTGTGAATGTAAATCACTGAAATTGACTTGACAATGCGTAACGGCCAAGTTCAATAACCGTAGATCGCCGTGATTAACAAATTGACCCGGCTGTGCTCACGTTTATTTAGTAGTACCTTCTTTATTGGCTATTTTTGATTTAACCGTGCCAGCTTATTTAGCTACATTTCATGAAAGACTTGAAAAGTTGCTTTCTATTCTGTCAATCTTCTTGCTTCTCGTTAGTTTTTTCAATATTTTTCAGAGCATGTTGGGCATTACAAAAAGCAGTTATCACATCTGCAACTCTACCAACTAGACTTAACAATAGCGACAACTACTTTAAAATGCCAACCATGTTGCCTTTGGAAAGTAGGTAATGATAAGATAAATTCTTACTTATCGTTTGTCATCGGCTTCGGAGTACTACATTATTTGATAAGATAATTTTTTTGAACGAAATGGTACTTTAATATGTTTATTTACGATTGTGTTTTTATACAGCATACAAAACCACTTTCTTTTACTTATGTCCTTGCCATTGGCCGCTTATACAGTTTTATTTTGACTCTTCATTATCATCATCTCAGCCGCAAGAAGTCCACTGCTGGACATTTAAAAAGAATCTTTTCTTCACACTTTTTAAACCAGAGATCACGTTTTGACATCAAAATTCCAACGAATTACTCAAGAGACTGCCTAAAGTAGGTACGGTTTACGATGCTGCCTCATTCAGCAGGAGAATTAACTGATGGCAGCGCATCTTAAAAATGCTTTTACGTCATTACATGGTATTACTGCCGTAATCATCACGTCATCTCGCGCCGTGCCGTGTCGAACAAGTTTTCAGCTTTATACTCTCATTATTTACGACTCGAGGAAGAGAGGTATAGTACCTCTGTTGTTAACGCAAGTTTATTAATTAGATACTCGTATGGGATATTGTAGTATAAGGGAAGTGACTGTCCCAAAAGCGAGTATTTCTGAAAATATCAAATGCTGATGAGAGTCGCTAAATACAAAGCTCATACACTAAATTGCTAAATGCAAGCATATACGATTCGGTGCATGGACTCACTGGTAGAGACAGGCATATATGATTGTTTGCTGGCTTATTAACCTGGTACCCAGAAGACCGAGCTTTGGAAATAAAGGAAATAAATAAAGGCATAAAGTTAATATACCTAGCCTGGTAGTAAAGGTCTTAGACCCGTTACAAACCTTTTGTCAGTTCAGTTCTAATCTTAATTGATGCAACGTCGCATGTTGTACCTTTATTCTGTTTACTGTTATATGCGTAGGCAGTCTCGGGTCAGTGGTATGCAACGACGACTGAACTCCTACGCATTATTGTGTTATTTTACATATTGGACTTATCTATTCCATACGTTTAGAACCTGTTGATAACCTGGTTGGATGGACAATAAATCTTACATTTGGACATTTTCTCTAAATGGTGTGAGTTAGCTGAAGAAATAAATAAGGGTGAGATCCTTACGTCACCTCGTATTTGACAGGAAGACACTCCACTGGCAAGTACATAGTTCGAAAATAACCAAAAAATAAACAACATATACAATTCTTAACAAAAAAATGTTAATGCCATGACGCGTCCGCCGAAATAGATTTGCAACCTTGTCATGTCGCAAACATGACAAAACATTAGCGTTACGAATGCCATTTAACATAACATTGGTGTAATATGAATATCATTCAGTAACGTTGAGAACCGAAAGCAACAGGAATCGCATTTACAAGCAAAATAATAATCAAAACATAATTTAGAGTACTCGTAGCTAACTCAAGGTTAATGTAGTTTTTATTATTGAAGCATACCTTCTTATCAATCTATAATCCTTACATCATATCTTTACACTAGCTGTTGCCCGCGGCTCCGCCCGCGTTAATGTCGTTCCCTTGGGAACAGTAGAAATGATAAAAATTCCATACAAACCCCTGCCCCTTTGCTTTTTCCCCGTAAGGGGGAATTTAATACATTTCACCTGCATAGATCTTTAGCCCTTAAGGAGGGGATTTTGCCCATTTCACCTACACAGATATTTTTTTATTGTAATAGAGAACTTCTTATTGTCATATTAATAAGTAAATAAAAAAATCCATACAAACTTTACCCCACCTATTCTACCCCTTCAAGGGGAAATTTCGACCATTTTAACTACACAGATCTTTTTAATTTCAACGTAAACATATATACTTATTTTTATACTTCTATGTCCAGAAATGAGAAAATTTCCATACAATCCCGTATTTCATACAAAACCTTCATGCTGAATTTCATTCGACTAACTTAAAAAATGGCAAAGTTTCATGCTTACCATGCACCCCTATTTTACCCCCTTAAGGGATGATTTTTGAGTAAAATATTTTACTCGTGTTTCATACCTTTCAGTAAAGAACCTTCATGCTGAATTTCATTCGAATAACTTCAAAAACAACAAAGTTTCATACTAACTTTGCAACCCGTTTTTCCCCCTAAGGAGATGAATTTCCAAAAATCCTTTTTTTAGTGCTTCCCTACGTTATAAAAGCCCTGTGCAAAATTTTAAGTTTCTAACCCTTATAGTTTAGGCCCTGCGTTGATATGTCAGTCAGTCAGCTTCTCCTTTTTTTTAGTATGGATTACTATGGATAGTATGGATAGGTATAATGCTGTCGTATAATGATGATGAATTGACTTTGGATTTTAATTTTCTTATGTCACTTATTATTTTATTTTATTTTTGCTATATGTTTGCAGGCAAACTCATGCCTTGAGTTCATTCAAATGATGATAACTTTTTTTTTAATGAACCGATTTTGGAGATAATCGTGATCATACATACAGACAGACAGACAGACAGACAGACAGACAAGAAATTCCAAAAAAATTTTTTTGCTTTCTATTATTCTTTTTAAGTGTCCCTCTATCCATTTCAGTCAAAAATTCGAAATGTACAGACAAAATAATTTTACTGTTTTATTATATGTATAGATAGTATAAAATGAAGTGACTTCCGCTATCTGTTCGCTTATATCTTTTAAATTACCCAACGGATTTGAATGCAGTTTTCACCAATAGATAGAGTGATTCAAGGGAGTTTTATATGTATTATTTACTGCCGGTATCGGTAATGGTATTTAGATATCATTACCGTGCTAATATGGGCACGGTAATAATATCTAAATACCATTACCGAGATATAAGTATCAACATTGCACCCGTACGAAGCCGGGGTGGGGAAATTATTTATTTCGATCCCTACAATATTATTTATAGTTTTCAATTTCTTTTAAAACATTTAATAAACTTTATCCTCTTATTCTTGGGAAAATGTATTGGTACGTTTATGTAAAATGTCAAAGCGACATGATGACATAGTTAAGAAGTACCTGGTGAAACTTTTCAGCGATTTATCAATATAGAGTTAAACTAAATTTTGTGAGTGTAATGCTTAAGAGTAGTAGTTATATAAAAAGAAAATAAAACAGAATAAGTACCATTACTTGTGTAGTTTAAACCAATGTTTTACTAAAACTAAACAAACAACCTCTCAAAACTATTGTATCTGTAAAAACAATTTGTAGCGTGCGTGTGGCACCCTAACATTAACAAAAATAGCTTACATGTTCCTTAAGGTAATCAAACTTCATGACATTACACGTGCAAGGTGTGAGCTGAGGTAAAGCACGCTTTCCTGCCCTTCATTATCTTATTTTTAGTAAAAACTATTGCAATAAATACGTCTTTACTTTGTAATGACGTTTACAATGCTGAAATGGGGCACGATATTGGATGTTCTGCTTCAGAAAGGTGAAGGTTTTATAAATAAGGTGAAACAAACATTTGTTTGATTGAATAAATATTTGTCTGGTGTCGATGCGAGTTTTCGACTTCATCCGGTGATTCCTGGAGAGATAGCGGTTACTTTAAACTTTTGGAGTTTGGAGTAATAACAGACGGACGTGAGAAAAACGTTTAGAAAAAAAAAATTAAGCTTATTCCGACATGTTAGTGATAAGTAAATCTACTAACACTGACTAATTTCCTGCAAAATATTGTTTTATGTCGTCTGTTTATCTCACTTCCAAATCAAAATGAGCTCAAAAGAAAACGATTGTGATTTCTTTACAAGATAATCTGAGCTTTTGAACAGCAGAACGTTTCTTCAATAGAATTAAATGCGTTTTACTAAAGTACGCTTACACAATACGAAGTACTAGTAGAACCGGTATGTGTGCTGAGATGTTCGAGCTACGGTCTGTCGAATTTTTATATCCAGCCTCTTGAACGTTTCGGATATAGAAACCAGATACCACGCTCTATTGAAGATCTCAACATTGAACTATAAAATAGCTAGAAGGAAAGGTCTTTATTGTGACTCGCCCTAAAATTGTTACAAGTTGCGAGATTCTTGCCTATAGTTTTCTGGAGGAATTTGGGTTGTCTTGTTTTATTGGTAACAAGGTTTTCACATATTCAATTTTGCGCTTGTCGAGGTGACTCAACTCTAGCGGTTTGACAAGTTCCGTTAGTAATATACCTACTATGTAATTGAAAATCGCTAAAACAATGTTGTTGGTAATTAGTTTCGCTTGTCGACAGCCAATTTAGGTAAATGTATGTAGTGTCTTTTATCACGGGCAATTTTAGTAACTGTATGTCCGTGAGAGGGCACAGACACAGAATAGACGAGCATGCCGGCGCCCGCGGCGCGCACGTCACATAACAAAACAAACACCGCCGATGCTATCGCCCAAACGAACTTGAACCCAGCTCACTTTGCCGTGTAAGGCTTACCATTATTGTTATTGGATAATACTTCGTCCTGTCACGTACTGTGGAAAACTTTCATTTTCATATTATCAACAGCTAAGTAAGTAAACAATATTTTTGGTCAATCTATTATTTTTATAAATTTGATCGCCATTTTTAATACATTCTTCAAAAAACTTTTTTAAGAGCCGCTTTTTTCATAAATTGGGAGCTTGATACGTGATACACCTTCAAAAGAGCTCGGACTGTTAACCAAATTCTCGGTGAGTAAGTTTGTCAAAGGGAGCCGCATCGTTTCTACTTTTATTGCTCGAACACCCATTTTACGCTGTTAAAAAAAAACGTTGATTTTAGGCTGATTTTAAAGTGACGCGCGCCGGCGACTGGCGGCGTTGACCAGCGCGTTCCAACCGCGCGCGCTTGACCGGCGTGCACAGTTAAAGAGATTTGGTATCGCGCATTCTGTTGCAATATACAGCTGTGTATAGTCGTCAAAGGGACAAATATAATAACAGGACACGATTAGCTGTTTATTTTCTATGGAAAAGAGTGAAACAGTGACGTCGTAAAACATTGCAAATTGATTATTGAGCGCGCGCTTCGGCAGCGCTGGCCGACGGCGTACGAACTGCGTGACTATGAAACGAAATTACTATCGAGTGTAATTGCAAATTGGCGCGTGTGGCCGGCGCTGCTCAAACGCGTGACTCTGAAATCAGCTTTAGACTATCACATTTTTATTTAACTCAAGGTCTTTACAATATATTCATAAAATATATAGTAACTAACATTGCTGTTGGATTAAAATGTTGTCAACAAACATTTTAAACCAGGATAAAATATGGCCATCATTTTTGTGTTCATATTACGCTTCATGCGAATCACGCCCCGCATTACATCAAATGGCAGGGTGTGTTTGTTTACCGCGTAATCCCTGCGGTTGAGTTGCGGTGCGGGCTTACTCTGCCACCGAGGACATTAGTCTATGTTACTAAGACAAAGACTGGGCTTGCGACACACAATGTGCTAACTAACATAAGTCGTTAAGCTAGCTACGAGTATCCCCACGCTTGCCGTTTCTTCAAAGTTAATATAGCAAACAATACAGTCATCTCAGTTCATAACTTTTCCTCACCTCCCTTTGTTTCCTGAAGCCCGCCATAATAATGAATTATTAGAAACGAGAAGTTGAGATAAATCGTCCTCATAGTCGTTGTTTCAACTAATTTATTTGTTTTCGCTAGCGTAATGATGCGTTTATGTGGTCATTCGTGTTAACGAGTATGAGTTAGCCTCTTGATCTCGACCTGAGTAGTATTTCGAGCATGTTTCTCTTTTTGAATAAGTACAAGTTATCCTGTAATAATGATAAAAGACATTTCGCTAAACTACAATTTGTGGGAATTAAGACAAGTTTGGCATTAAATAATAAATAACTCAGTTTAGAAAAATCTTTATTTACGAATATGGTTACATAGATCTTAAATATTTGAACATATCAAACAGTGATGCCATACATATTCTACCGCAATAAGGCGGCGTGTAAATATTGTAAAGAATTGAAGTTAAACTGGGGCTTTTTTCTCAAAATCTAATACGAATGAAGTACATTACAATTGCAATAAAAAATAAATATAATACATACATACATACATATTATCACGTCTTTATCCCTTACGGGGTAGACAAAGCCTAAGTTCATAAGACCTAAAAGCCACGTTTAGTATGTTGGTGGGCCTAAAGGTGGAAAACGGAATCAAAATAGTGATGGGTTGCTAGCCGCATCGCCTATTGTCATGATTCTTTAGATTTTTGCCCATTCCCTTGACCGGTTTCTACGGTCTGCGCGGGAAGAGAAGGAGCTGGCACATTCTACGTTTTTTCTTTTCTCCCAGATCAGCATTGAAGAGATATAAATATAACGTCAAAAACAAAAGGTTTCTCACAAAGTAAACATAATTTATTGTGATCCCACCAAGTATTAAGTATGCTCATCAATATCAATAATACTTATTTCAGTTTGGTCTATAAAAATAGAGCAAAACTTTTCCGCTGTTCCAAAAATCCCGCAGTTTTATTTGTATTGCCCTGGAAAATTATAGGATTCTTGAAAGATAGCTATAACTGGAAAGAGTAACCGTCCGGAAAATAAACATGGCCCCCTAAAGATCCGGGACGCGTTCAGGAGTAGGATCGACGCCAGAGGCTGAATTGTACGGATGTGCTTTATTGAATTCAAGTTATGATTAGGAAAGTTTACGCCCCGATTCCTGGGGAAATTTTAGGCTAACGATACGTAGTTAATATTTATTCAATTAATGTCACTTTCATTCTCTCTCTCGCTCATCCGAGCGTTTTCTCGGTTGCATCCCCCTGTAACGCGTCAGAGCCCGGGGATCACTGTTATGACAGCATTTATGCTGTAATATGATTAGGCAGTTTTTTTTAGGTCAGGGGTTTCATCCTCAACTGCCTGTCCGGTGATTACAGGTATGTCATCGGGTACGGAGGCCGTTGTCCTTGCTTTCCCCCAATTCATCTGAGTGAATAGTATCCCAATACGTTCATTCCCTTTCCATATCCAACAAATTCCTATCCTTACCCAGCTTAAAAATGCTTCCGATGAGCAGCAATGTTGGAAGCACAAGAAGGCAAAGAAACTGCGCTCGCCAACTCGCCTGCCAAGCGTGGCGAGTATGGCAATATCCTCCCATGTAACAAAGAATCCTTGGTAGAGGCCCTTGTCCAGCAGTGGACTTTTTGTGGCTGTAATGATGATGACAGCTTTTACGATCAGTCCCCGTCTGAGGCCAAACCTCCTAGGTTAGTTACAGAACCGCAGACAAATACCTGTAAACTTGGAGTAAAGCATTTGCCCGCGCCGGGAATCGAATCCAGTGCCCCTTGTGTTGCGACATGAAAGGCACTGGGTGTTAACCAGCAGCGCTACGGAGGCCTATTAATATACTAAATGTCTGGAAATAGAATAATAGCTTAATTCGAAAAGGATTAAGCTATTGCTTTATTTCCAGCTTGATACAATTGGATGCCAAAGGCCTCCCTTCCAACTCGATATCATAGGCTTTTGAAGCTCAGTCTTGAGTTGACATAAGAACTATGCTAACCATTGCTGTATACTCTCTAGCATTAGTAGCTTTTGTATGTTGAGAGTCTGCTTACTTCGTATCGATAAACCTAGATCCAAAACCAAGACTTGAACCAAAACAAAAAAATAATACGTACTCACGTAGTCTCAATAATACAAAAGCATCATCAAACTATTAGCTATTCAATTTTCGCTTGAGAAGACAGTTGTCTGATGTTGCGTATGTATTGATTAAAAAATATTTTAACATATGTTCCTATTGTAAAGCAATAGCGCTATAATACATATGGTTCGTAATTTGTCCGCCATTATCTAGCCCATTAGATAAGGCCCCATTTTATGGTTGCCATAAAAACACAACTGTTGCAAAGACAACAAAGCGCGCCTTGCCATAATTTAAAATTCAATTTAAGTCACATTAGCCATGTTTCGCAACTTTGTGGTAAGGATAATTATTTAGAGACACATGTAATAAATCTCGGTTTATACGACTAAATATAATTTGTTTTACAATTTTTGCGCATTTTTAAGCGTTACATACCTTTGTTGTACCAATTTTCTTATTATTTATGACTAGTTTTCGCCTGCCGCTTCGCTCTCGTTAACGACGTTCCCTAGGGACTAGTACTTTTTCCGCGATGAAACCCTATGTCCGTCTTCGTATCCCAGGCAACGTGTTTGCAAAATTTCATGATCAACAGAACGTAACAATAACAAACAATCAATCTCGTATACATAACTTTGATAAATTCACAAAAATCGCATCGTGCTCTTGAATTAACCGAGACAGGCTGAAAGTGGATGATAATGTTTTTAAAGCAAATAAAAAAATCAGATATCCTTATGACCATGTGGCTGCATGACAGGGAGAATTGTTATTATTGTTAGCTTTATTCAAGAGTGGCAGATGATGGGACCAGTTCGAGCGTAATTGAATGGCGGACAATGTATTGCAGCAAATGCAACAGCATATTCAAAACATGGTGCTTTTTACGAGCAGCTGTGCGGGCACGCGCCGTAACTCCAATAACGAACCAAAATTCAAATTAATTGGAGGATAGTAACGAAATTAATTACGTCAAAACATTTAAACAGCTCGTTACAGATATTAGAAGTTAATTACAAAAACACTTAATGCTCGGCTGGCTAATGATATTAGTCTCGTTTATATTAAGGGAGAAATGGTAAGGTCTTTTTAAATAAAGCGTAATGTGTTCGTAATGGGCCCGTTGCTCGTGGCGGTTAGGTTTGGGTCCAAAATTATCATGCGATGACTTCACTTAGCGTCCGTGCTTACCACACAGTTTCCGTTATGACGGGTCCGGCCGTAACGAGATTGTCGTGAGTGAATGGCTTTTATTTTTTCTCATTATTGACCATAAAAGTCTGAAAGTTATCGCTACAATTACTTTTGGACAAAATGAAACTTGTAAGGCTGCGGTATTTAATGTGGTCGCAATTAATTCTTTTTGCGACAATTTGCTTTGATGTCTGAGCACGTGCCGCGGTTTCGTCAATAATAGAATATTTTGAATTGCATGTGCAGAGAGAGCAACACCCTCCCTTTAAACCGTAACGCGTCGTATCACTCTAATCGCGGTATAATGAGTTTAATGTAATTTAATACGCGGGGCGTGCATTAGCACTCATGCATGTTATCGCGCTTATCAATTTTAAAACAACTTGTATGATGTGATGTGATACTCCCCAGATGTTACTGCAGCGTATCAAAAAGATCTGATTCTTATTTTAAGAAGAGTAATTTGTTCATGTTATTTTAGAAATTATATGAAGGTAGGCCAAATCCTCTGTCTGCTCTGGCCAAGTATTCCTCCGATAGTACAGAGACGGTCATGCTCCTGCAGTGGAGATTAAAAAGACCTGATGATGATGATTTGAGAAAATTGTGAACTATTATGATATAAATAGAAATATATTACCTAAGTGAAATGGAAACTGCCAGGTTTTAGATCCAGTACCATATCACTTTTGTGATGAATAAAATAAAATATTTAAATTAAAATAAAACAATATTTTTTTATTTGAGTTTTCAAATTCTACGAAATTATATGAGCAACTATTTCTATTAAAATACACGAGATTCAACTCGCTGACGTTGCGGTCTAGACGACAAAAATTAATATCGTAAAGCCAACATCATCCCGCTACCAAAAAAATCAAATCCTTCCAGTTTCTCTGACTATCGTTCTATTTCCATCCTCCCTTTCCTCTCTAAAATCCTTGAAAGGGTAGTACAAAGTCAGCTCAATGCTTTTCTTAGTAAAAATAATATTCTCAGTCCCTTCCAATCCGGTTTCCGGGCAGGACATAGCACGAGCACAGCTCTGGTGAAAATTTCCGATGACATCCGCTCTGCAATGGATAGAACGGAACTCACTGTTTTGTTGCTTTTGGATTTTAGCAATGGCTTCAACACCGTCGATTTTGACGTTCTCCTAGCTACGTTACGCTCTCTGAACATATCTCCATCAGCAATTGACTGGTTTTTTTTCATACCTACATGGACGTCAACAGCGCGTACGTATTGAAGATAACTTCTCTACGTGGTGCCCTACGTCCTGTGGTGTTCCGCAAGGCGGTGTGCTATCTCCTTTGTTATTTGCTTTGTTTATAAATTCAATAACCTGTCAAATCTACACTTCCTACCATCTCTACGCGGACGACTTCCAAATTTATTGTCATTCGTCATTAGGTAATCTCCCTCAAGCTATTTCTAATATAAATGAAAACTTATCTCGTATAGCAGACTGGAGCAAAACACACGGGCTTGTAGTAAATCCAACTAAAACCCAGGCCATAGTGCTGGGAAGTTCCCGGCTGATTTCCAAAGTGGATTGGAGTACGCTTCCCCCTGTTACTTTTAATGACACTATTGTACCTTACAGTGACAAAGTAAAGAATTTAGGTATAATTTTTGATAGAAATATGTCCTGGAAACCACAGTTGACCGAGGTTAGTAAAAAAATATTTGCTGCCGCTGGCTCTATTAAGAGGATTCGTAATTTCCTGCCAATTGAGACAAAAATCACGCTTGCACAATCCCTACTTCATCCCATTTTGGACTATGCGGATTTATGTTATCTAGATCTCACTAAAGAGCAATTAAACAAACTTGAGCGCCTTCAAAATTATTCTATAAGGTTCATATTTGGTTTACGTAAATATGACCACGTCTCTTCTTATCGTACGCAACTCAAGTGGCTCCCAATCAGACTTCGCCGTAACCTACACATACTCTCTCTTTTATACTCGGTCCTGTTTAATCCTCTTACTCCTTGTTACCTCAAAGAACGCTTCACTTTTCTCAGTGAGATCAATAATCGCGAGTTACGTAGCTCTGCCTCCCTCCGTCTCTCTTTCCCTGCTCACGTCTCCAATTTTTACTCTAACTCCTTTACTGTCCAAGCTGTGCTTTTGTGGAATGCGTTACCTCTTAGTATTAGAAAAGCGCAATCGATTGCGACGTTTAAAAGTCAAGTCAAATCACATTTCCTTTCTGTTCTTCAAAATTAGGTTCACACATTAACATTTGTTGAATATTTGATTTTCGATAACACTCTTGGTACTTATATATATATATATTTATATAAAGTATGTATTTATGTATTTATATATTTATTCTATATTTGTGTATAATCTATCTATGTATCGTTTACTGCGCCGCTCTGTTTCAATATTTTTGTTTATTTTTTTCCAACCCTAAGGTAAAGGTTGACTGGATGAAATTGCTTAGCGATAAGTCCGCCTTTGTACCTATTTTTGTGTAAAAATTATGTATATGCTTTGTGTTATTAATGTTATGGTGCAATAAAGAGTATTACATTCATTCATTCATTCATTCATTCATTCATTCATTCATTCATTCATTCATCGTACATTGCTGGCATTTCGAGACCATGAATAATTTTGTAAGTGGAGCAACTTGCCAAGCAAAAAAAAAGCAAGTGCATTCTGCATCTCAATCAGTGTCTATGTCAGAGATGACTGGAACAGATTCGCAAACATCTGTCCCCATCGTGTGCGCGAACATCTGTGGCGTTCGCCCTTAGCTTCGTGACGGGCCATTATTATCCATCAGCGGCCCTCAGCTTTAATTAGGCCCTATTCACTTATCATTGCATTCCAATTCCTATCGGTTTACATTTTCACGCCCGACTGCGCCGATGTCGACGCCGCAATAACCCAATTGATCGCTCGTTATAGTCTTGAGTTTGTTGTTATAGCATGATGACAATCATTTATGTTAATCAAATTACCAGTTTTTTTGTTGCTAGTCTTAGAACGTGTTTGTTATTTTTCTAGGTCTTTTAATACGCTCAATGGTTGTGTACATAGCTTTTCTTCCTACGCTGCGGTTAAATAACAGAATCGTCCAATAACCGTTCGTGCCGTTTTGGTAAGAATAAATTCAATAATCAATTTGGTTTGGCATTTTAACGTGCATTGGTATTTTAACCCCAATCGTAAATCATTTGAAATATCCTCGCATGGCTACACAATCGAATTTGTAAGCATTTTTCAATTATCCGTCATTGACCACAATGGGCGATCTTATTGGCCTTTTCGAAACCATAAACAATTTGTACCAGGATCATAAACATTGTTATACGAAAGTATGTTCAGTGTTATGGGAATATGACACATTTTACTATCTAAGGAGTTTCTGAAATTGAACCCGTAGCCCCTTTAAATGGAGTGGGGTCGACCTACTTGAGTATTTCGATTGTTACCGCCTGCATACGTAGTGCCTTGTGCAACCGCTAAAACAATAAAAATGCCATAAATAGCCATCGACAATTTGTTTCGTTGATTTTTGTTCCCATTTTTTACCCTCAGTAATTATATTTTTATTTCTTTTAAGAAAAATACGTTATATCTTTTTACTAATACATATCGGTACTTAATATCTTTCTTTTTTTTTCAGGTAAGTATCCTGTATCCTGCAACACATCAAAACACTGATGACACGTCTTACACAAAGTATACAATCCATAAAGGTACTGTTTTCGAATAAAAGCAACAAATAGTTTCACAAACCTTAATTTGCTTACTTTACGGAACAACTAGTATAGGTCTTTGATGACATAACTTTTCTACTCTGGCAATATCATCAAGACGAGTTTTTCTCCTTACTCTATTATAAGATCATCTAGGAAAAGTTCTTAATACTTTCTATCCGGGAGTAAAGTCGACAAGATTACAAATTTGCTGGGTTTAATTAAAGTCTGTCCGCTGACCCTTCATTTGTACAGATGGGCCTCGACGACCGTATTGCGAAAACAAATTGCTCTCAGCCGCTCCTTACGACCATTTAGTTACAATGCTCTTCCGAAGCGACTGTTTATCTAACTGTTCCATGCTTGTTTTGGTCACACATTTTACTGAAAGCGTGAAATATGGCTTTGTTTATTCTCTTTGGCATTTCAAATTTGCAGAGTCGCTTTATCCACCTCTTTAAACGACATGATGCAATTCGATTTTTTATCAAAACATGTTCCCACCGAGGATATAAAATAACCTGATGGTCCTCAATAAAAGATTTTTGGTATTATCGCAAGCTTGCTTTCAATAAATATCTCTTTATCAGGAAAGAAAACTCGGACAGTTCACCTTTCTTATGTTTTCTCGTAAACTTGACTGGCCGAGAACGATTTGCCGTGTAAACAGCGCTTGCCCTTATCTCCAAACCAAATCAAGTTGGTCACGAATGGCGGGGCGTGACTGAAAAACCTTGGAGGAAGTGCGTGTTTGTCAGTTTGTCTGCTCGTGTGGATAAAAGTGCCAACACGAGTCTCAAACGTCTTCACAGCTATGAGAAGCTAAATCCTTATCCTTACTAATATTATAAATGCGAAAGTGAGTCTGTTTGTTTGTTTGTTACGCTTTCACGTCGTAACTACTGAACCGATCATCATGAAATTTTGCATACAAGTTCTCTGGAGTACGGAGAAGGACATAGGCTTCCTTTTATCCCGGGAAAAAGTACTATTCCCGAGGGATCGACATTGACGCGGGCGGAGCCGCGGGCGAAAGTTAGTATGAAATAAAAATAAAATGTTATGTGATAAGTATGTTTCTATTTATTATTTACAGCATCAATAGGTCGCCATCATGCCAAGAATGCATTTAGTTAATGCGGAAATATTTTATCATTCCTCTATTGAAAAATAAATACGTTACTATTTGATATCGTCATTCCGTCAAAAAGATAACATGCTTTAAACATGATGAATCTTTTTTTATTACTTGCAATAATATCACTTCTAGATTATCCTTTCCTTACTAATATTATAAATGCGAAAGTGAGTTTGTTTGTTTGTTTATTTGTTTGTTTTTTTGTTACGCTTTCACGCCGTAACTACTAAACCGAATATCATGAAATTTTGCATACTAGTTCTCTGGAGTACGGAGAAGGACATAGAGGACTTTTATCCCGGGAAAAAGTACTATTCCGAGCGGACGGAGCCGCGGGCGAAAGCTAGATTCGCATAATTTGGTTTACTTGATACTAATTTGGTAACTATGGAAGCTCAGGAGGCAGCAAAAAATCTTAAGCGTCTCCGGGATTGTGTTTTGAATTAAGTAAAAAACATACAATTTTGGATATTTAATATCCATACCTTAATTTTCTGCATGTGAAATTATTTTAATTGTGAATGTTTTTAAGTTTTAGTATTTTTCAAATAATATGCATAATAAAAACTACTCGACTGCGTTTTTATGTCTTTTACTTGAAAATAGATTTTACGATACTACTATATCTGAACTAATACAATATCATTGGAAAAGAACTACTACGTATTTTCCTAGGACATTGAATTAAGCAAAAAATATATATCCTCAGAACAATTTTTGAGACATTTTACTGAGCATTTTACGGACTTTTTAAATATGTTCCCGAAATGACAGCTTTTATTCAACTCAGGCTTTGTTTAAAGCTACGAATAAGTAATAAGGTTTATAGCAATTTCAAGAATTCTTTGCTTGCCTCGTTTAAGTATCTTTCAAGTACGAGTTTACAGACGATATTACCTATTTTTATAATTATAGCTATAACACTTGGAATCTTTTAAATTTTCAAGCTATTTTTGGAGAATTTTAAGTTAACATTAATTTTAAGTTGAAACCTTTTTGCGCTATTTTTTATCAAGGCCGCTTGCTTGTTAAGCTTCTCTTTTAAATTCACTCCATGCCAAACGGCTCGTTTATCAGACTCAGTGTTTAATTAAGGGCTTGTAGGTTAATAGAAAATACAAATGTTCTATTAGGCAAAAGGCAGGTTACTGTTTCCTTGCACGTCGCAGACGAAAATTTTTTTTTTTAAATCTATGTCGCAATCTTAGTTAATGATATTGATAAGTCTTGCTCCCTGTTGCGAGACAAATGAGATTTCTCAAGTTGCTCATTGATTAAATATGTCACGTTAGATTGAAAGTACACTGCCAAATCTAGTACGCTACCCGTAGAGGCTACCTCTTCGTGCCTTTGTCATATTTTCTCCAAGTTTCACCATTCATGTTAGTGCAACTTTTGAGTCTGATACGATGCGGAGCAGTCTCTTAGGTTTTGACGATGCATGTTTCGGATAATATTATCAGGAAAAAAGTTGACGATGCATGTTGCTGAACACTAATTTTGTGCCCTGTGATGAAGCAGTTTGTGGATATTTCGTTATTTATATGTGCTGTTTTATAATAATTATCCTAACTTATATTATAAATGCGAAAGTGAGTTTGTTTGTTTATTACGCTTTCACGTCGTAACTACTGAACCGATCATCATTAAATTTTGTATACACGTTATCTGGGGTACGGAGAAGGACATAGGGTACATTTTATCCCGGGAAAAAGTACTGTTGCAAAGGGATCGACATTGATGCGGGCGGAGCCGCGGGCGAAAGCTAGTATTATAATAAAGATCAAACTTTTACAATTTTTTTGTCAATTTTTTTAATTATGTCAAAACATTGTCAATATTTAAATATTTACAATGACATTCGTTCAACAAATTTTCGCATTTTCGATTCGTTCGACAGCCGTCAGTTCCTTAACGTCAATTAAGATATTCCGAATCTCTAGCGAAAAGATATTTAACAACTTCATTATTATATTCTCATCTTTCAAATTATTTCAAGCAGTTTGTGCTTAAAATATACAATTAAAACTTTACTTATGATTTGTTTTTATACAAAATAATATTTTGGACAAACCACGTCATCTTGCGTCACAATCACAACACTTAAATATATATAATAATTGAATTAAAGCTTCGTAAAAATAATTTCGAAATCGTTCTAAATTTATCCAGCAAACGATCGGAATACTTTTGGTAAATTCAGCTGCGCAATTTTTAGGCTATTGATATGATTCCTTCTTCCCTTATAAATTGACAAATACCGTTCAATGGAGGTCGTAATTTGATATCCGGAAAACTGCGGGTTGACTCAAGGGTAAGATTGTCCAACTCGCCCCGCTTTGTCTACCTACAGCGGCCGCTTCCGGGTCGCAAAGTGCCCTCTGCCTGGAATATTGCCAAGCCGGATAACTTGAAACCCCGCCTCACTTACAACTTCCTCTTTTTAGAGTGCCACCACGCAAACGTTACCAAGGAATCCCCAATTTTGAGCGCGGATATATTTATTTTACACGGTGCTTTTTCATAATACGGGGGGTATTATGAAAAAGCACCATGTAAAATATAAAATATCGGTACACTCCCAGTGATTTTTGGAAATACGGCGTTATTTAAGTGTCCCTCGTAACAAGAAGCGAATCATCTCTTTGGAGCAACAATGACTATCACCGGGGTAGTGTATATATTCTTTGACCGGGGCGAACTGAAACGAAGATTTAGATTGACCTCATTTGCCTTCTGAACGTCCACTAGCGAGGGATCAATTATAAGTATATACTTTATAGTCTATGTTATTGAAAAGGATTTACCACTTAGGACCACTCGTTGAATTAATTAAAGGTCGCAGCAAAGGAAAAGTACTTCACTTTTCCGCTAGTTAATCTTCACAGAACCATACTTTAGATAAATGTCTCCGCTGTGATGCAAATTTTTGAGTCTTATCTCATACTTCGTTACTTTTAGTATTTTAATTCTTTCTCTGAGCACTGACTTTGTAGGAAAATTGCTTAATTCTGGAAATTGTATCTGTTTTTATGGTGTTCTAAAGTTATATACATATAAAGGATGGAAATAGGTCTGTTACTAAGCGAGCCAGTAAAGCAGGAATCCATAAATCTCGGCATTGTTTCGTCGCACCGGTGCGACAAAGGGAAGCGAGTGCCACGTTCTCGAACGCTGTCAACATCCCTACAATATATGGTCTGTTTATAGCTGAAGTATTCCGGTTAATTTCATACAGGGGCAGCGATGGTTACTGCTAGTCTATGAAATGAAAATTAAACGCAAGCCATTAGGACGACAGTGATTTGCGACATACTGCTGAGTTGGGAACTGAGGCGGAGCCCTGAAGCCATCGTGGCATGGCTGAACAATAGAACCATAAGTTAGCTAAGTGAAAAGCTAAAGTTGACAGGGGTAACGTCTTGGGGCTATTTACGTTACTCTTATATCTTAATGTAATGTACAGATTCAAACACTTGAAAGATAATATACACAGTTATTATAATTATTTAACGTGGTAAATTTTGTTCTGGAAATGCTATTAAACTAAGAAATCCAAAACTTAAATTACAATTTAAACCGTATTAACGTTAGCCGGAGTCTCGTACGTGACCGGTTTTCATGCAAACACCAAGCTTGTTAATTTTGTTAATATAAATAACGCGTTATTACATTTCATGTGCCGTTTTTGGATAAGGAAAACCATTTTCTATTTTCTCTCCAGGTACAGTTACCACAATAAACAAATCTATATATAATACGTATGCTTACTCTGGAAAGCAGTCTGCTAAAATTAATATTTTTGAGATGATTGTCGTCTTGTCTGCTTTATCGCTCTTCCCAGGGGGGTCACCAAACCCTGTAGTTATTTTCATTTCACCCTGGCATAGACATGATTTCTCCTTACCTTGTCTTTATATATTCCGCATCCAACGGTCTTTTTCTATGCGAGGTTCCGTCCTCTTATCATATTTATTTGATTATGTGTAATAAGGGTTTAATAATTCCTGGTTTGTGCTAATAATAACACTGTAAAATTTGATTGTTATTTGAATTCAGTCTTTGTAATATTTTCCTCGAAAACATTATTCAAAGTAGGCAATCTGCAAAGCTTGCAAATTGCGTACTCACTTGAACTGAGACGGATAACAGCAGATAACTACCAATTAGTTACTGTGTTTGTTTTCTAAGAACTTGAAAGGAGGATTACTTTTGCACCTTAAACTTTTACTATAATGAAAAACTTAGTTTACCTTCCCGTTTCCTTTGTTACTCCTGTTTTTGTCATTGATATGCTTATTAAACTATTCAAATACTATTTATTAAAGTAGACATAGCATTTGTACATAGTTTTGCTTCCTATATAGTTTTAATGAATTTTTATAGTTAGTAGATAACCATTGCATTGATGCAAAAGATATTTAAATTGCTTAGAAAAAGAATGGTTGTCAGTCGGTTTATGGACGATAATTTTACGTGATAACGGTGGAAGAGAGATAGATGTGCGATACATAAAACAAAAACATAAGACCGGGACAAAAGATCGGTGGCCGGATCGTGCCATTTTTTGTGCTTGAAGCCGATGTTCATCGATTTATAAACATCTTATAAATCGATATCACGTTAAAAACTTGTAGGAGTTGAAGGTATGCAATTTATGGTTGAATGGCCGACTTCCTAGTTCTCACCTTGCAATAATCATAATTACAATAACTTTAACGATGTGTAAGTAAATTTATAATCCACATTGAAATCAACGGCACTTGCATAATTACATAAATTACCTATAAATATGTACAGTACAAAATACAAAGTTAGGCAGTAGTAAGGTTGGCGATATTAATAATACTCATACGCATGTGTAAGAACTACAGAGCTGCGCAAATTTTAACACGATAGGTATTTGATAAGTTAAATGGGAAATATAGATTCTCATATGTTTCAGTTGCGCCACAATTAATAATTTTGTAGGAACCGTGAGAATATGGCCAAGCGCAAAACAACCACTTAACATTTCATTCAAACGAGCATTCAGAGCTACCAGACGCACTAACAATTTGACGTTATTTACAAGACACGATGACCTCACCAGTACGCTGCAATGTTGGGAACGTACAGTAATAAGGATAAAGTATGCCTAATCTATCGACATCAGAATAGTAATGAGCTAGTTATGATACCAGTCTCATGGGAGCAGGTACTGGCCTTGGCGAAGCAGTTTGGCCAACCTTGCCTCGGACCACTATGGTTTTTAGTCACGCATTTCAAGTCGTAATACTTGTCTTCTATCTATATACTTATTAGTATTGCTATTTCGACGCTAATCTCTTAACTTGTCATGCTAATATGCTTTGTGACCCTGAACATTTTATTATTTATTAAGATTTTTTTTTAATAACTTCTTTCGGAATTTTACAGTATATTTGTTTTATGTTTAGGAAGTCCTGTCACAGTAATAATACAATGTAGTAACAAATCATCATCATCATGATGATGATAGTAATAAATAAAGTTACTCAGATTATTAAAAAAAAGATTTAAAAATTACTATGAATGTGGAAGTTTGTAGGCAGTAGTACGATGTTGAAATGTGTATAGTATTGTAGTCCGTATAAAGTGCGGCGGTCCGAAAGTTGTCCATTTACGGAATGTTGCCCCACCAAAAACAGTTTTAAATAAGCGAAATTGAAACAATTAACTGGTTCCGAAACGTGCCTTAAGCAAAACGTTCATTAAACTTTTACTGGGTTGCGAAATAAAATTTTGAGTCGATGTCCTTTAACTTAAATAAAACATGAGTTTTGTTCTAAACACACAATAATAAACAACTACTGGGTTCGGCCGTCAGGCGCCCGTTCCGCGACGCGCTTGGCTGATGCCCACAAAAGTGATTGCCCATTCCCGGTTTCGCCCATTAATAACGCGTATGAGCTTGAAATAAAATTCAAAATTAGTCAATTATTTTTTTATTTAATATATTTAAATTATGGGGGAAATCTTTGTGGGGTTTTAATTTTTAATTGAATTGGTATTTTCACCAATATTTTCCGTTCAACTAAGTTTACAAAGACACTGAAGCGTATGTGCGATAATGAAAGATAATATAATAATATGCGGTGTTATGAAATACTGGGTAAGTATAGTATGTACGTTTTTAACTTAAACTGTAGATTTTATTATTCTATACAATTATTCTACATAATTAATATCTGTAATCAAAAGCAGTATTGCGTTCATTGACAAAACTGCTTGCACAGGTAGTATTTTAAACATTCTTCGTAAACGGAAGTAATCGGCAAAAACGCTAGAAGCCATTACCTACCTACATCGAGTTTAAAAAATAAACTGCCTACCTACTATGTCTGTCAGAGTTCTTGGCGGGAATTTCGACGGACTGCACGGTTTTTGTTTTGGATTGTTTTGCAAATTGCTTCTAGTGGACTTTATAATGTGAAATCGGTGTAATTTGGTGTTATAAATGTCCATGTTTGTGAACAATGTGTGGAATAACTAAAGTGAAGTGTCATGGTGCGGCTGTAGTGAGATTTACCTACATAGCGGGCTGGTGGTCGCTCGCCTTACTGCTACTGCGTCTATGATCAAACCAGTGGGTTCGTGGGAATTGTCGCCAGGGGCTCCATTGAATCACCGAAATGAATTACACCACCATTTCGTTGATAACACGTAGAAAATATGAAGGGCTAAAAGGCACAGAAAGCCAAATGCCGTAAAACAAATATGAAAAAAAAAAATCCTATGTCTGTCAATAATCGAATGGATTTGCGGTTTCAAGGCGGTTTAAGTTTTTCAATCTTTACATTATTAGTGAACTAAATGCAAGTAATCTTAGTATGTAACGTAGTGCTGATGAGAAAGTTCTAAAAAACTCTGTTATAATATTCCTTGGTCCATGGTTATAATACTTATTTTGTGAATTTGGAGAACGTTTTTCACTATGTTTCTCTGCTTCTGCTAAAACATCCTCCAGCACCAAGTTGAAGATGTTACTTATGTTATGCTCTTGGATTAACCCAGCAATTAATTGTGAGTATCTACCTACATAAGAAAAAAAAAGATAACCTGTATTTACATAGATGCTAGAAGAAAATATGTACCTAGAAGGTATTATTTAAATTACTCTCTTGTTGACCTACATGATTGGCTTATGAGTAAATTACGTCCACTTGAATATATATAGTTCATTCGAGTAATTGACTTGTTTTTATTATATGAATGTATATGAGACACCATAAACATAAGTGTGCTCTTTAGTCTAAATGAATTCATCTATTTATTTCTTTTTTAGGTATCTGAAGACAGCTGTATTTGTGAAGAATGTTTTCATATACTACAAAATATATTAACAAACTATTCAAGTGGTGATTTTGTTCAGCGAACATATGGCCACCAGCAAGTATGACTTGAATGTGGAACATCAATATTGAGAGCCTAAATACATAATGTTTCTTTAGGCAGTTCAAAGAGGGACCTCATACCTATTCAACAGGTATGTAACATACATAAAGCATGTATACACATATTATTTTGATTTATAAAAATCAACAAATGAAAGATTATAAAAATCGGTTTACCCGTTCATAAGTTATGGGTGTTCAAACAAACCCGATATAATATATAGAACAAACCCCATTGTTTTATATATTAAGATTTAATAAATGAATGATAATAAATAAAGATATGAGTTTTAAAATAATAACCTTCCCAATAATTAGACTAGTTACATGTTCAAATATTTTTTCACGGTCTATTAGTTCTAGCAATTTCAAACATGAAAATTATGATGTGAATTTCAAGATGTACTGCTGGAATGATATTAAAACTTATTATGATTTCCAGGTACATCAACTAGAGAAGCCTGTCTACAGTGTTGGACTAACGCATACAGAAGTGTGAGATGTCATGCTCAGGTTGATCAATATAGCCAACCTCATGAAAGTGCCGATGTTACTATGTCTTCTGCAAGAAGCTCCAGGGAGTCATCAATTCTGGTGCCAAATCCATTACCAAACTCGCTGGCTATTGTCTAGTGGGTACAAGAACAGTGGGTTGCTGTGCCCACATAATGGCTTCTTCAGAGGCATTGACTCCGGCTATATTTTATATGAAGATTATGAATAAATATGTTGAATAGATTAAAACACTGTTTCTTCTTTCCCTTGCAATATTATTTTACTATGTAGTCAGTCTTCGGAATCCCTAAATATTAATAATTCTATTACTTCCATCATCATCTGACTGTTTTCTCCGGTTAGCCAATATTATGACACTATTACTGCTGTAAAAACTTTTTACGGTTGACGGCCTGGCTGACCCTAACCCTGCTTAGGTATTTCCTCATCATACTTAGCTAATGCCCACGGCTTCACACGCGTAAAAAGCCTATGGTACGCTAGTACTATTACAGCTCATCATACAAAAATCCCGTAAATGTGCTCATTTTAACGTGAAAGAAGGACAAACTAATACACTTTCACATTGATACTCTGCTTCGTTATATATGTATAGATAGTTATATAAGACCAATGGTCATTATTCAGTATTTTTCATATCATTGAACTACTCTTTATTTACGGAACAGTGAAAAGTATGGTAGTATTTTTCTGAGCTATTTTCACAACTGGGGTACCATTTTTGAAAGTGTAACACTCGTCTTCTAGCGATTTTTGTATGGAAACATCGCTCTAATACGAGTGTCATAGTTTCAAAAATAGTGCCCCTGGATTCAAGCGATTTTCCCATACAGATGACATACGTCATCTAACAGTCATCCGTTCAAAAATAGCCCACTCGAACATAGAAAATAACCTCAAAATCGAACTTTGTTTAATTTTTTTATCAAAAACCCCACAATGTAAAAACATGATTTTTATTTTATTGTATTTCAATTATTAACTACGTTATTCTGTATAATTTTGGTTATTATACTGTATTATTTAATGTGGGACGACGGCCCAAAGAGCCGTGGGGTTATGTAAAAAACTTGGTTGGCATGAAAATGTATAATTTGTATATTTGGTACACGTGATTTTGGTAATTTAATTTTCCTTTTTCCTCAATAGTATTCAAATAAATTGTTTCCCAAAAAAAAAAAAAACATTAACCAGAACGTCGCGGACAAGCAAATTTTAGCATTCGTGAGCGTCCCGACCCTCGACCAGGCGCGTCTTGGAACGTGGGCCTAACGACCGGATCCCTATTATAAGCGGGGGTCGATAAATTAAAAAAAAAAAACATTTCTGTCCCGGAAGCTGCCCGTTTAGGTAGGTTACGGGCCTGAGAGCGCCATAAGCTGTATGATTTCATTACTTTGTGCGAGTAAGCTAAGCGTATCCAATTTCCTTGCACGTTATCTCCTCGCAGCTCATAAAAGTAAATTAGCCGAAGCTCTAACTGGCTCTAAAAGCGTTCGAGGTGAGAGCATAGGAGGCGTATTATAATTTATAAATAATGCTCACAAAATATAGGCAGGAGGACTTTCTTAACAGGAAAGAACACACCTTTAACAGGTGCATTTATCTTATCCGCACCTGCTTTTAACATCAGTATATTGAAAATTTACGATAAACAAAACACGAGGTTTGTGTAGGTACAAATAAATTGAGGAGTTACAATACAATGTATGTTTGTATATGGTAAATAAGTGCATACTGTAAATTAACCCACACATTAATATTTATCTTGAAATACCTTACTCTTCTTCTGTCTGAATAATTGGATCCCTAATATAGATACCACGATCAAAATCCTTTCGTACCCACCGAGAAAGGTCGAATTGAATGATTTCCTAATAACTATTACCCGACATGTAGGTGGATTAAACAACCACTTGAAAAACGTAGGAAAGGAGTACATGAAATTTTATTTCTATTCTCTTTATTCTCGTGTTTTGAAGTGTTCTTGGTCCAGTATCATTGCGTGCCATCTCAAAACTACTCGCATTAAGTGTTTGCTCAGTAAGTCAATGTTCACAAAACCTTGAGATATGATTACTTCCAATCCAACTGACGTACTGCAAACTCAGTTTTCTCGTTTCGTCCCACGGCGTGACTCACGCTTCTCACAGACGGCTAGCAAACAAACAAACAAAATGTTTATGATCTTATTATACAACAAATACACACTACTAAAATTATATATATATATATATATAATATATATACTTGTACAATGAAACTAAAACTAAAAACCTTAAAATATATAATATAATAACTAAAATAAATTATTAAGAGGAGTCCCTTTAGGCAAGGTTCCGAAGATACTGGCAGCGTTCCCCCTTTGAATAGCTAATAATTTTATTTCTGTATGTTTATTGTTATTATTAGAATGTATTTTAAAATTATATGTTAAGTTTTCTGTTGTTAGATGTAGGTTATTATTTATGTTGAGAAGTGAAATATGACAATACACAATAATATTCCAATAAACAATATAAGCAGGACACGATTACGCGTCACGATGAAATATATAATATAGATACAAATCTTATATAATAGAACATATTATAACGACATAGAAAGCTAAGAATTTGATATCTTAGCCAATTTATTTCCTTACGAAGAGATCGAAAAAGCAAAAAGTATTTGATACAAAAAACACGTTTTTACCCGAAAATATTACTTTGCGAATCGTGAAGGCGGTACGAGTATTAAGATTATTCGCGTTTGGGTGGTCAGTATTACTTGCTCGTAACAAGCATTTAAAAACGTGACTAAAAATTACAGCGTGCATTACTGCCCGAGAGAGCGGTAAAAAGCTAGAGATCGCAATCAATAAGGACTTGCACACATTTTTTTCGTCGTGCTCTGAAAAAAAATCCCAAAACAATAATAGGCAAAAATAAGCACATCACTGAATAAAAACCCATTTTTTAACCCAAAATCTCTAAAGAATTAGAGGTTACAAGGTCTCGGTTTACATAGTCCTTTGAAAACACTACAATGTAGTGACATCATATATTTATCGTTTTGTTTGCACAATGTGAGAAACTTGTTTGGCAGCATTGTTAAATATTGCTTCTATAGAATAAGTCTTATAAACTATAACAAACATTGATACAAATTTTTAAGGCTATAATATGTTGTATAATATAAGTATTAATCAAACTACAATTTGAGTCACACGTGATAGAGACTGTCAGGAATTGTTATTATAGATTAAAAGTTCTTTATCAAATACGCGATTATATATGTGTAGATACGCGCATCCACCTTTGCGAAACTCTCATCCTATCTAAACTAAACTATGCTGATGTAGTTACGGGAAATTGTTTGCTGGTTTGCACAAAAAACGTTATCCAAAGATTACAAAACTCCTGTGCTAGATATTGTTTTCATATTCCCCGTAGATCTCACATTACTCCCTATCTAAATAACAATAGTCTTCTAAATATGGCATCCCGCCGAAACCTACATTTTTCAATATTAGGTACTCTTTGGTATTATCAAGAACAAAAATCCAACTTATTTATTTAATAAATTAAAGTTCACTGTAAGAGCTAGAATGCCAGACCGACTAATTTGTCCAAGACATAAAACTGCTGCTTTTAAAGGCAGTTTTAGATATGCTGCGACTAGTTGTTGGAACAATATTCCACCTCCAATCAGACACTCATCAACTATTAAATCTTTTAAAGTTGAACTGAAGAAGTAGATTTTAAGTGCACAGAAGTTGAGAATTGCAGCAGTTTTAATATAATAAATAACTATGTATTACGTTGGAATTTGGATAGTGATATATTGTTGTAGTGCTTATACTATATTATTTCTTGTTATCACTCGTTTTAATTTTATTTGTCATTTATTCATTTTCATTATTGTTTTAAATTAGCATGGTATCCACGGAAGACCAGCGTCGTGGCCAACACCACGGCATTTATGCTGAGTGGGGACCATTTTGGTACAAAATTGATTTGTCATGTGTATATTGTTTGTATTGTTTTACCTATATGTGCCAAATAAACATTTTTTCTTTCTTTATTTCTTTCTTTAAGTAAAATTAATATTATTTATTGATAAAATTTAACCTAATAAGGTTTAATTTTTTAAATAATTATACCAAACTTAATGTATCAATATAAAGTTAAGTCTTTTAAAGCTAAATGCTTACATAATCTGAAACATTTTTCTGGTTATGTAATCATCTTAATTTTGAAAACTTCTCTTCATGCATGATCCCCGTTGGAACCGCCGGGGATTGCCCCACTTACTCAATGTTCCTAATTTCCTACGCTCACAATTATCTCTTTGACTTTTGACCGCTTTCTACATTAACAATGCACTTGCACAATTTCCTGCCTGGCTCTGCGTTGCATCTCGCGAAGTAGGCGACAAACAATACACTTTAGAATAGTCTCCTTTCGAAACCAGAAATCACAATAAAGCCTACTGCCAACTGTTTATTTTATCTCTATTATCTACTAGTTCATAATCTACTTGCATTTCCCAGGGCAATATTTAAACTTGTGTTGCGTTATTTTTTTATCAAAGATGCATCTATTATTCAATTAGTAAATGTCAGTCTTCACTTGAAAGGTCTGACACCAATCTAAAAGTCAAGATGCCAGATGAAAGGCACGCGGTAAATATATAGTTGGATAATACTACGCCAGCACCGATTCACTTTGTATAATACAGTTTCACAATGGCCGTATGTCTACGTGCATTCCTTACCATCACGCCTTACACACCTGAACCGACAGACATTGTGTCCTAGAGCCGTCACTTATCGTTAGACAAGCTCACCGGCCTGGAACTGAGACAAATTTATATTGCAGTTGCGAAAAGCCTAATTCCATACACTGCTGTAATGACGATAAATAATCTAGATGAATATAAGATTGCTTAACATAAAGGCAAGTTCCAGTGTGACATATGCGTAATATTCTCAAATAGACAGATGCAATGTAGCCGACAGCCGCTAGGTAGAACCCTGGTGAGAAATAAATTGTACGGCATTATCCGTGTAAGTTACAAGCACTCAAGTTGATGGGTTAAAAAAGCACCAAGCGTACGCAATGATTCAGCCTTGGCGATCCGGATCCAGTTTTCATTTCAGTTTAATTTGAACGGTTCAGTTTGAAATTATAATCCGTTTGCGCGAATCCTGTTTTCCTTTCATTTGCCCCGAGCCGTTTCGAAATCATTGCTATGATGACTGACACTGATTCGCCAGAGAGACAATTTGCAGAAGTAAATTACTAAAGCTTAACTTAATACTCTTCATTAGCGGTTTTGTTTTGATTAAGTATTAATTATCTATTTTGTCTCTGTTTAGGGTGAGATTCTTACGAGCAACTAGTAGTGTGAACGAGCTTGAAGGCCTTCGGGATCTTCTCGCGTAAGTTAATTAGGCCACAAAATAATGAGCAACGGTATTACTTGAAGCTCAAGAACATGGGATCTAACAGTTTCGAAATGACCCTGTCTAGCGCTCGGTAATTAAATCATGGCCGACGGTTTGATACCTCCACATTATCATCCTATCGCTAACACCCTGATGAGAAATTATACGTTAGTGCAGCATATACAAGTACTCTCACTTTTAATCATATTTATCGCTAATACCGTGATGTGACTTGACTTTTAATCATATTTCTTTATGTAGTCTTCTAAGATCAGAAGAAGAGAAATATTACTTGTGAATCCCAAAAACCAAAAAACTACAGCGGTGGGATCAAAAGGACAAAGGTGTTTATCGCTAATACCAGCGAGCTCAGCGATTAGTTTTGTGGCTATCAGATGAAATGTAATTTACGGTAATTATTCTAAATTGCAAATACTTTTTTATAAACACTTCTAAAATGAATGCTTTTTGTTTGTGTTTGTAAAATAATGAAGGTGGTAGACGCAATCTTCAATATTTTTCAAATAAACAAGAATTTCTTTGAAGTTTCGTTTTCCAATTTGACTTTTGATAAGATATCACGGGCATGGAAGCAGATATTTTTCACCGAAATTGAGTAGCTACCACTCTCTCATTACATTGAATTATTTTGAATAAAGTGCTGGAAACTTGGAGATTCATTTCCAAACTTTCGAAAAGAAATTTACATTTTATATATGTATATAGAAAATTAATCATCAAATACAGTGCCGAACCGAAATCCGAAATTAGATTCGTAATGCCCATCGTCAAGGGACAGTAATATCGGCCATCAAAAATAATATCTTCCAAATACATAATATCTAAAATAATGAAATTATTGCTCAAATCACAAAAACTAAACGCAACTGCCTTGGAATCGCAGGGTCATGATGGAAAAAGATCATTTTATCATAAGTATGTGTTATAAAATACAATATCGTTGAGTTAGTATCTTAGACACAAGTTTACAATGTACTGTGAATTGTAGCTTAATCTGTGTGATTTAAAAAAGTAATTTTACGTCCCTTATGCTTTCCAAAATAACATTTATATAAAAAACCATTGTTCTAACTCCGACCTATGTAAACGTCGATTCAGGAACAAAGGGGCTTTCCATTCGACAGCTTTTAACATGGAAAAGCTTCTTTGCCTCTACGATAAGGATCAGTTATCGACACGGCCAAAGGATTGAATGCAAGGCGCTTTTTTAGTAAAAGCCCGATTTGCTGCCACCTTTTCTATGTCAGACTCTTTAAATCCTGGAACATCACATGAAGTGATAATGCAAAGAGATATACATGAATTTACTTCACATCATCAATCTATTGATATAACCCGTGATATATTTTTCATATTAAGAATGTATTTTAAAAATATGGAAATGAATACTACTTATTTCATGGCAAGTTTACAAGTAAAATAAAATTATCTGCAATACAATAAAACGTTTCACTTCTCATTTTCTTTCTCATTCCGTAGATAAATAGGACCATTATAGAATAAATCATTTCACGAGATATTTTACAAGTATCATTTGCGGTGGAGTAAGCCCGTAGGCAAGGTAATTGGATATTCCATTACGCTGAAATAATATCGATATGGAGTCAGTAAACAGTTATCCAAAGCTAATGCTTTGTAATCCGTGACATATCGAGCTCTTGAAAATTCAATTTGCCATAATAGTCTGCAGTAATAGGAGGAAATGTGTTGTTTTCGATGGTCTCCAGCAAAATGCAAACCAAGAATGCTGATGTTATGTCCACGACGCTCACTATTACCGGCTTAGTGCGTCGTCCATTTAAATCTGCAATTTGTTCCTGTTTGTGCAGAATAATCAAGTAGGGCATTCAAGCCTTAGTGTTATTATTTACTTAATCAATATTGTAAACTACATCCTTTATATATCTCAGCAATATCTGCTTCAAATTTGCATTTACAATCAATATTAAAATATCAGAGCTGCAGTCTGTGTACCAATATAATTAAGCCAGTTCGCACAAATACGGCGGCGGGACCACACAGGCAACGCCCGGTGCCCGAAGCTAGTCGTGAACCATAAGTCGACCCGACCGCCCGCACCACAATAAAGACTTTCCACTTCCAATCTCGCTATGAAGCTATAAACTGATTTTATTTGTTCCTAGCCTCGCCTATACCACTCAATTCTTTGGAAATGGTTTGTTGTTCTTTAGATTTCTAAACTGCATTGAAACTGTTATATAATAAAGCCCTGGAATTCATTGAATTGACTGGATGCTCATGTCAGTTGCTTCGTTGAGTTTTATTTTTATTCAGTTCTTAAAAGTGGTTCTAACTAAGTGGTGTACTATACTGTACTATCTTGGTGTTTATGAGAATGCTCCTTTCACAGTATCGATTTTGCATTACAGTTCTTCCATTACCTATTTGGATTTCACCAGTACATCTCGTACATACTATTCAGCTCAATTTATTTGAATTTGGCTTAGCACGGGGAGAATTCCGCAATGAAAGAAACGAGTTACATAGGTGCTAACTTCACCTGTCATGTCTAGCTGGCTGCGTGAGGGACAGCACAGTAACTGGATGTCGCAAGCCTTGCCAATACCGAGGCGGCAGCAGATTGACAATATTCGCGTCTGGTTAATACCAAACGCGAATATTGTCAGTTTTGCAAAATATTGCTTTTATTTCTAATGAAAAAAGAATTCAGAAGTTGACTTTCTTCCTGCAATCTAACTTCTAGATATCACATCACATTCTTATTTATTCTAGAAGAACTCACTAGAAAAACATGCTATGTTTCAAGTTCTTATAGGTATACCCGACTATCAAATCATATTATTTTTATTGGATTAATTGTCTTTAAAATATTTTAAATTGAAATAAGTACTTTAATTAAATAAGTACTTTAAATATTTTACTTGTTAAGTTTGAAATTTTCGATTCGCCTCATAAAACGCCAATGTAGTATAATGATGAGTATCTGTAGTGAAGTGTAGTGAATCAAGTAGAATCGTCGGTAATTTTACTTGACAGGATGCCATCGCCGATAAATTTGTGTCGAATAACTTCATCAAGGTTATTTGTATAATTTGTCCTGACGTAAATTGAAGTTGAACCATGATCGCGTGTGTTGCTCGACCGGCACGGATTTTGTATAGAGTGCATCGAGCAGTATTATGCATACAACATATATTTCATATACAGTCATCATCATGAGCCGTGAACATCAGCAGTAGATATATACATATAATCCAAGGAAGTTTCCCATCAACTTATCCAATGCCACCTTTGATAAGATATAAAAAAAACGTTTGTGTATTCATAACAGAAAATATTCCGTTTTTCTGTCGCCATGTGAATACAAAGCCTAACAACTAACTAATACACTCTTTGTGAAATTGTAACGTTGCAGCATGCCACCTGCATGCTGCATCTCGTCCAACCTCATTTCTTTTTCATCCTGTTCATTTTTCATTCCTCATTTAATTTCAAATTTCATTCCATTTTTAGATTACTTTCTCTCTCTCTCATCACTCATTCTTCAGTCTACTACCATCTCTCGGAGCATAACAATCTCTGTTATTAATTATTAAAGTCAACATCTACATAGTTGAAGTTGTAACAATAAAGTTATTCTCTGTGTGTGTTTTGTGTCGAGTCTCTATTCTCCACTATTCCTACTTCCTATTTATGTGGGAACTCTGCTAGAGCGCCGGGATAGTCGAGCCCTAACAAAATAAAGTGCTTGCGATGGGCAGCAGCGTCGGGAGCATGGCCAAATCCTCCCATGGTACGAAGAATCCTTGGGAGAGGCAGTTTTCCAGCAGTGTCATTCTGTATTCCCAGATAAGTACAGTCCCGGGACATTCGAAAGTAGAATACATGGGTATCTCTTGGATAGGCGTGTAAATTTCTCGTCTTCATCGTCACTTACCATCAGGTGAGGTGGGAGACAAATGCCTAATTCAATACTTATCATCGTAAAATTTGATGGATTGGACAAGTAACCAGTTAATGTCAAAATTAATTCCTTATTATCTGTTACTACTTTCCATAATCTGTTTTACGACAGCAGTATTAAACTCCTCGAAGCAATAAAATGAATACTAAACTAAATATATCTTCCCCTCAAGTGGATATAACAATTGAAAATCGTCGGGTATTACCATCGAAACCAGCGTTTATCTTATCACAAACGAAGCTCGTAGTAAAAATTTAATGAGGTAGGCCCGAAGCCTGAAACTGTTTGGTCCCGGTAACAAAGATAACAGCTAGAAAATTCAAAGTGAAACATGTATATGATAAATTGAAAGTAATAAATCCATTATTCAGTGATAGATAACACAACACAGAAACTACTAGCATTATTTTCCAATAGAATATTGCATATTTCCTGTTTGCAAATTGTGATTTATCAAAAAAAATTGTATAGTTGCGAATTTAGTACATACCATACAGACTTGGTACAGACCAAAGACAATATAGTACAGACTCAGGTCGCGTGATAAATTTATTAGATAATGGAAGGTTCTCGGAATAAAAAAAAATAAGAGAGAATTGTGAAAGTTCATATGTAGTTTAACATATCACCGCAAATATGGCTGATGACCAGTCTCTGGTTCCATCCATAAACTCACATCTAACTCTCAGAGCTTACGGGTAAGCTTGTCCTGTATTACCTACTTGTAATTTAGTGGTCCAAGTATAGCAGCTTGCATGCTTCCGCATATCTTGCCACCTAATTTAGTATAATGTCGGAAACTAACTAGGTATAATACAAACTTCTACACTTCATCGTCTTGTCCATTGAGCATGGAACAAATAATTATTTATTGAAGCATTAAAAAATTTCATAGGTATCCATACTCAGTAATGTGGTTTCAGTGGGTATAACAGGCAGTACAGCAGCATCAATAAATTATTTATGACGTTTTTACAGTTCTATATTTACTGTGTACTTGGCAATAGTTACAGCTACAACTCTAAAGTCAACATTAATCGACTTCCGAAGAATTTATTGATCTAAAATTAACTTGCTTCTTATTGGTTTTTGTTGCTAACTTCTGTTAAACGTATTGCCATTGCAGATAACCGACAAGTTACCTGCATTTGCTTCTTCATCTACTCTTTAGGGTTGGGGTCTTAAAAATGTCAGCATTAACTCGGCGTCACCATACTCACCACAGTGATCTAGAGACCCTTATAAAAATCTCTATAATTTTAATATTTTAAAGGATTTAGTGGTATAATTTAATACATAACTTGATAAAAATACTATTGTTTAAGAGATTTTGTGTAAACAAAAACAAACAACATAACTTTTCTAAAATTACACCCAATAGGAAACATCATAACAAAATGTATATTAGGAATAATAATAATATACTATATCAGTCTTTTAATTGAGCCGTACTATCTATTAATTTAGTTCGTACTATCTTTCTAAACGCCGCTAAATTACGACACGAAATGTATATGTAGTTGGATTTTATACCTTTCAACACTACTTGGCGATATCCCGCGGGAAAGGGGGGGCGTATGCTCCAACTATTGAGGAGTATGGCAACGAAACAGAAATACGAGGGGTGGCTGATATAAAATCTACTTTGTTAAAGAAAGTTTTGAAAATCGAACTGGCCACTGCAAAATCATATTCTATATTTATTCCTTTTTCAAAATTATGACGCTTATTTTTTTTCGCTTGCTTTTGTTTTTTTGGCGCGGCTTTGATTTCACCATGTCGAAAGAAAATTGCAAAATGATGAAATTTGAGCATCGAGCAGTGATTAAATTCCTAAGTAAAGAAGGAAATACGCCTACGCAGATCAGAGAGCGCATGTTAAAGGTGTTTGGTGATTCAAGTCCTTCTGAATTCGTTATAAAGTTTTGGTCGAAGCAATTTAAACATGGCCGTGAGAGCCTGGAAGACGACCCACGTAGTGGAAGGCCAATTTCTGCTGTTACCGCAGATAATGTTGAAAAGGTGAAGAACCTGATTCTTGCAGATCGGCGAATCAAGCAGTGGGAGATAGCCAGAGATGTGGGCATTAGCAAGGAACGAGTTCATGAAATTATTCACGAACATTTGGGCATGTCCAAGGTGAGCGCGCGTTGGGTCCCTAGAATGTTGACCCCCTTTGACAAACAAAGGCGAGTAGAATGTTGTCAGGCATTTCTAGACCTGGTCAAAGGTAAAGAAGAAGAGACTATCTCTCGAATTGTGACCTGTGATGAAACTTGGATTCGCCAGTGGGATCCGGAAAGCAAACAAGAGTCAATGCAATGGAAATTTAAAGGAGAAAAGCCGCCAAGGAAGTTCAAGGTTCGGCCGTCGGCTGGAAAACTAATGGCCACCGTATTTTGGGATGTCGAAGGGATTTTGATGATTGATTATTTGCCTAAAAATACAACAATGAATGCTGAATATTATGCAAACTTGCTTGACCAGCTTCGTGAACAAATCAAAGAAAAGCGGAGAGGCAAACTCAGCAAAGGTGTTCTGATTTTACAAGACAATGCTCCTGTACACACAGCCTTAACGGCGAGGTCAGCCCTGAGCAAAAACGGCTTCACAGAAATTAACCATCCACCTTATAGTCCAGATCTGGCTCCCTGTGACTATTTCTTATTCAAAGATTTAAAGAAAAAATTGAGGGGTCGCAGATTTTCGACGGACGAAGAAATGAAGGAGGCTGTGACTGACCATTTTGACGAGCAAAATAAAAATTACTATTATAACGGCATGATGTCACTTATTTGCAAATGTCATAAGTGTATTTCACTTGCAGGAGACTATATAGAAAAATAAAAAAAAACTAGCCATCAAAGTATTTTCTTTCATAGTTAGGTAGATTACTTATCAGCCTCCCCTCGTATCTTTATAAATACGCTCATTTTTAAATGGCGTGGGTAAAATATCAGATTCTGCGATCGCCGGGTTAAGCAATCTATCAAGTATAGATAGTTAGGCATGGTAGTTGTTGACGCCGTTAAAACAGTTACTTGCTATTATCTGGTTAGAATCCAGTTTCATTCCATTTATCACCCACATACATGGGAACCACACCGTTTTCCAAGGAAAACACACATCGGTCTATACTTCCCGATTTGGCAAAACGGCTTCTGTTGGCCAGCCGTTACTTGCTGATTTATTAAAACATTGTACTGGGAACTACGGTCGGCTATGCACCGTTTGTACCTTAAACGATTTCGAAGAAAACATTGAGAGATAGATAAATAAATGTATAGGGACCATATCACACAAACTGAGCTAGCCCACAGTAAGTTGTGAACTTGTATCGTGGGATACTAACGATACCTAATATATTTTATAATAGATAATTATCCCTATAGAAAAACATCCAAGACCCAGGTGAATCTGAAAAAGATCGTTTTCCATCATGAGCTGACCGAGGATCGAACCCGGCCACCCTCGTGTCGTGTTGACTACTGCGCCACGGAGATCGCCTAATATAAGTGTCAAATAAAATTTTTCATTAAAATTTTTAAATGCAATCGAAAACCCTTCAGATACTTACACTTTTTTGTATCTGTACATTAAAACGTCCAAAGAAAATACAGAATCAACTCTTTTTAACCACCCCCTTTTTGGTCTTCATTCACACATTACAAGAAGGAAATAGCTCGGGAAGAGTATGCTGTCATCCGACACATCATTTTAGTCGGCTCTCATCACAAATGTTCGTTTCTCAGTATTAAAAGTTAAATTAGTAAGTTAGTCTGTGTCTGTTAATTATAGTGACACGTGTCTGTCAGAACAAGGGAATTTAGAAATTGGATACGTGGTGACAAACCACCGAATGATCTCACCACTTGTCTAACAAAATTATAGACACGTGCGGGTTATGGTATTTATCTTGTCTTTTTATAATGAACTAGCGGCCCGCCTCGGCTTCGCGCGGGTGGATATAGGTATTTAATCTATAGCCTATGTTCATCAGGGATAATGTAGGATTCTAATGGTGCAAGAATTTTTAAAATCGGTCTAGTAGTTTCGGAGCCTATTCAATGCAAACAAACAAACAATCAAATCTTTCCCCTTTATAATAATAATAATGTAGAAGTGTAGATGTAGATTAGTATAGATGGAGTTATTTAGTAAGTATTCTACTTAGTTAGAAATATATATAAATATGTATACTCAGATTTTAAATTTCTGTTATCATTTAACTTTTCCGAGACTACGTTTCTCTCGCAACTATTTATGCGCGTGATTAAAAATGGTTTCATATTTTATTTTCACACATAGTGTCATACTTTCAATCCTAGGAACCGAAAATTGCAAATTTTACAGTAAAGTGATTTTTCAAAATGTTAATTAATATCTTTATTTTAAGGTGAAAGATTCGACAAACACAAACAAACATTATTTTACTTAAATAAATTATATATTACTAGCTGTTGCCCGCGGCTCCGCCCGCGTTAATGTCGTTCCCTTGGGAACAGTAGAAATGATAAAAATTCCATACAAACCCCTCCCCCCCTGCTTTTTCCCCTTAAGGGGGAACAATACATTTCACCTGCATAGATCTTTTTGCTCATTTCACCTACACAGATCTTTTGATTTGTAATGGAAACATGTATACTTATTTTTATACTTCTATGTCCAGAAATGAGAAGCCCCCCCCCGCCCCCCTTTATCCCTTAAGGGGGGAATTTTGTACATTTCACCTACACAGATCTTTTTTAATTGTAATCTAGAACGTATGTACTTATTTTAATACTTCTAAGTCTAGAAATGGAATAAAATCCATACTAATTTTACCCCCTATTTTATCCCTTCAGGCGAAAATTTTGTCGGTTTTACCTACATACATCTTTTTAATTGTAATCCAGAACGTCCAGAAATGAGAAAATGTCCATTAAAACTTACCCCCCCCCCCCCCCCCCCCCCAATGTTACCCCTAAAGGAGGGGATTTTATACATTTCACCTACACAGATTTTTTTAATTGTAATCGAGAACTTACATACCTATTTTTATATTCTAAGTCTAGAAATTGAAAAATTCCATACAAACTTTACCCCCTATTTACCCCTTCAAGGGAGAATGTTGACTGGTTCACCTTAACAGATCTTTTTTAATTGAGAACTTGTGTACCTACTTTTAAAACTTCTAAGTCCAGAAATTAGAAAATTCCATAAAACTTCACCCCCTTTGATTTTCTAAAAATCCTTTCTAAGTGCTCATTTACATCATAAAAAGAATCCCTGTGCCAAACTTCAAGTTTCTGGGCACAGTAGTTTCTGCTGTGCGTTGAAATATAAGTCAGGTTTGCCTTTGGCCCGCGGCTCCGCCCGCGTAAGAGTCGATTTCTCAGGAACAGTAGAATTACCCGGAAAACATTAGTTAATGACTTTCAATGAAACACCTTAATATTGAATTTCAATTGAATAACTTCAAAAACGGAATACTTCATACTAACTTTGCATCCCCGTTATAATTAAGGGATGATTTTTGAGAAAAATATTTTACTCGTGTTTCATGCCTTTCAGTAAAGAACCTTCATGCTGAATTTCATTCGACTAACTTCAGAAATGGTTAAGTTTCAAACTTAATTTGCCCCCCTATTTTACCACCTTAAGGGATGATTTTTGAGTAAAATATTTTATTCGTGTTTCATACCTTTCAGTAAAGAACCTTCATGCTGAATTTAATTCGAATAACTTCAAAAACGACAAAGTTTCATACTAACTTTGCAACCCGTTTTACCCCCTTAGGAGATGAATTTCCAAAAATCATTTTCTTAGTGCTCCCCTAAGTTATAAAAGGAACCCCTGTGCAAAATTTCAAGTTCCTAACCCTTATAGTTTAGGCCCTGCATTGCTATGTCAGTCAGTCAGCTTCTCCTTTTTTTTAGTATGGATTACTATGGATAGTATGGATAGGTATAATGCTGTCGTATAATGATGATGAATTGACTTTGGATTTTAATTTTCTTATGTCACTTATTATTTTATTTTATTTTTGCTATATGTTTGCAGGCAAACTCATGCCTTGAGTTCATTCAAATGACGATAACTTTTTTTTTAATGAACCGATTTTGATGAAACGAACTTTAAATGTTTTGCTGAGTTAAAACAAAGCAATTGGTGAAAGTTTGAAGTAAATCGGTTCAGTATTTTCGGAGATAATCGTGATCATACATACAGACAGACAGACAGACAAGAAATTCGAAAAAATTTTTTTTGCTTTCTATTATTCTTTTTAAGTGTCCCTCTATCCATTTTAGTCAAAAATTCTAAATGTACAGACAAAATATTTTTACTGTTTTATTATATGTATAGATAATACTAGCTTTCGCCCGCGGCTTCGCCCGCGTTAATGTCGATCGCTCGGGAATAGTACTTTTTCCCGGGATAGCCTATGTCCTTCTCCGTACTCCAGAGAACTTGTATGCAAAACTTCATGATGATCGGTTCAGTAGTTACGGCGTGAAAGCGTAACAAACAAACTCACTTTTGTATTTATAATATTAATAAGGATAAGGATTAGTTCCCTTGTTGAATGCTTAATTGAATTATAATATCGATGATATTAGTACGGATACATAAAATATACAAACCGGGTTTAGCAGACCTATTGACTACGTTCTGCATGGTAGCAATGAGGCGGGTGAAATTCATACAATTTTATTATAACTTTATGTATACTTGATGTAGTACTAATATCGTTACGAACACTTAATCGAACTGCCAGCCAAGATACACACTATAAAACCAAGTAACCATGAATTTATATAACCTTACCAGCAAAGATTTTCAAAGACGCTTCTCTTTGACTATTTCAAAGCAGGTTCGTAAATGGATTAAATAAAACCATCGGATGCGTATAGGAAGCTCTACAGTTGGTAGCAGACCGTAACGGAAATGGGTTAACAACCTTGATTTGTATACGAAGTGAGAGATTTCGATATTGCAAGAACAGTCTCGGTCAGTGCGCTGAATTGGGACGGGACGTGTTATGTAAGAATAGTGCTCTTTATATTTCTTACAACAACAAGCCCTCGTCAATCGTCAAAAAGCCTCGTCGTTACAAGGTTGGGGTAAATGATAAGCTTATATTTCCCAAAAAAGCACGCAAACAAAATAAGACTTTCAACGAGGAATAATAATCAGCCTACAGACCTCAGATTTGGATCTTCAATTAGGATATTAAGCCAGCATAACAATAAGAAAAAATAAAAACCTTTCGATTATTTGTTTCCTTTTATGGTCAATAATACTCGAGTGCAATATATGGATATTAAAAATGTACATTCTGTTTCTTTACATATCAATCCCAATCTTTACATATTAATTTGTGTGATATGTCCCTATATAATTATATATTTATTTATTAAATCCTGTTATAAAAGAAGTACGAACTGATGTGTAAAGTGATATTTATTTCGAGTAAACTAAAAATTTAATTACATTTTACGTGAACATCTTGACGTGATTAGGTCAATCGATGTATATCAAATTTATTAGATGTGGTGTACCGTTTGATAGTTCCCGTTACTCTCTATTTCAGCTCCGTGCATATAAAGTCAATTAACTTTCTCGTGGACTAAAAGGCGTTAATTTTATTGAGAATAATAAATCACACTGCTTTCAGCAAAGTTATGAAATATAATTCTATACCTACTTGCTCGTACGAGTTATGTTGCTGAATCTTTTATTTATTCGAAAACTTTGTCACTTCAGCTGTTTCCAACTCTCTAGTCTCTACTCAATTAATTTATATGTAACTGTTTCTTTGCTTATACATAGAAACTCTACGGGGGTATTTTAGTCCGTGATGTAATGAGATCCGTACTTTGAACAAAAGTTTCCGAGTTCGCAGTCAAGGTAAACATTTCACGCAAGACGGTTACTTTCCACCTGAAATTGTTTACCGGTTAACTGTTACCCAAACATCCACCAGGAACCGCTGAAGACGTTAAAAAGCCGAGGTGTTGAGTACACGGAGCTCATTGTTTGAGTCTGCGTCAAACACAGAGCAACATCGGCGCTTCAAAGATTCTATTGTAAACTCAGTTTGAACAACTGATCTCGCTAATGCACTACACATGTGATTTACTACCGACTTGCAACTCTACAAGCTAATAAAAACAACGTCCAAAAGGATCTTGATTGTGGAATTTGTTTCTTCCTTTTTTTAAACTATTTAGTGTGCTTCAAAATGCCGTTTACGTATAGTACGATTATGTGGATGAGTAGAATATTATGGGTAGGTAGAATAGAATTATAATCATGAGTAGAATAATCTACTCCTATTGTTCAATGATTATATCGCAGTCTTAGCATGTGCGTTGGTTTAATTAAGTTTTTATATTATATGTATGTAGGTATATATTACATGGGCCATGTTTAAAAAAAAATGCCTTTAAACACTAAATTATTATTATTATGATATTCGTTACGATTAAGCAAAATAGGTATGATTTTGATTATATTTTTACCGAAGAATACACGGTGAAAATTTGATCGTTTTGGACTCTCAAACTCGTTTTTTTTTTAATAACTTTATAATTATTTACCGGGCAGCAGAACATTTTTGTACCTATGGAAATGTAATTTCTTTTTGAGTTTCCAGAATTGGTCTTATAGGAAAAGTTGTTCTTATTGACGGGCTAAATCAACCTATTAAAAAAACAACGTCCAAAAGGATCAAGGATTTTCCCGTGTATACTTCGGTAAAAATATAATCAAAATCATACCTATTTTGCATTTACGACCGCCAAAGACCGAAGTTAAGGAAGTTCGTATACATATTGATCAAGATTAAAAGTCTTCTTAGAGTTTATAAAAGCTATTACGGTCAAATCGATTTGTTAGTTGTTATATGTGTTATAAGTGAAATTGTTTGTGCTTCGTCCAAGTTCGGCAATTTTGCATCCAAGATAATTGCTTCTTTCTGTCCCTTTTGCGATACATAAAACTGAAAGAGCCAACAAATAATCGTAAAACAGGGAACAAACAGCTTTACGGTTCGTTTATGTGGCGGCCGCCTCACTGCACTAGGCTTATCCCGCTAATTCATTTGACTTCTGACTTCGTATACGCACCAAAATGACGAAAACAAGTCATTTTAACCCCCATGTAACTCACAAACTCAAAAAAGATGTTGTTGTTTGTTTTCTGTATGACTTTAAATAAAATGTTTTCTAAAAAGGTCAGGCAATTTCGAAACTACTTTCGAATAAAATCTGTTTAACCTGAAACTAATTTCAGGGTAAAATAATCTAGTTAAGTTACTATCATAGGTTAATACACTTCACGCACCTACGCGATATATTCTAACGGCTACAAAATGCAGCATATTTCTTCTTCTTCTCAGCTGCTACGTCCTCTACAATTATGTTTTGTCAATAAGTCGCTCTTTCAATAAAACTTAATTACCAGTAAATTTAAGATGGCTTCTTTGAGGATAAATCTTTTAATGACGCGCGATAATTTATTTTTAATATCATATTGTTTTCTAATATCAAATAAATGAAAGACGTTATCAAAGCCAATGGCTTTGATAACGTCTTTTATTTATTTGTTATTTAATATCCCATTCGATTTTTTATCCTTAAAGTTTTTCAGGAATTTCCGAAGAATATGAGCCATAAAAGCCTCCTGGGTAACGATTTTCTTCAAGCTTCTATACCGAGCGCCCATAAACCACAGCATAATGTCACTAAATGGAATGTCGGGTTAGCCGCAAAGGTCCCTCCCTAACTTATATTGTTTTAAATAACGAAAACCACTTAACTATTCAAAATTATTCAATCTTATCCTCTAAAGCATCTCCGCCCACTTGCCTCATGCTCAATACAGATTAAACTTGCTTGTAGCCGATGATTTATGCCTGTTCTTCACAACTTTAGTGGTTCTTTGGAACTATGGAGGTTCCTTAAGGTATCTCCGATCATTGAGTTTGATATGTCAATGAGTCGGTAGATTACAGAAGCGTGACAGAGATGAATGCTTCAAGGGTTGTGCACACACAACCAGCATGAAGGTTGTGTTCCATCTGGATTATAAAAATATCAGTCGATGTCATCAATCCCATATAATTTCTATCCTAAGTAGTCCTCATCCTAGTTTTAGAAAAATCTACTTCAAGGACTACTCGGGTGATTTTGATGCGGTTTTTACTGACAAGTAGAAACTTTACCGGCAACAGTAACTATGCGTAAAAAGCATAGTGAAAAGTCTGTTTTTTATGAAGAAGACATTATTGTCCGGGCCGAGGTTTTCCATACATACAAATAACGGAATAGGCACGGAACAAACGGGTACTTATGCTTAGACCGTTGCATTGGTCGCCGCAGTGGTATGTTTATTATTTGTTGGTTATCTCTTAGGCAGGCTGTCGTGTACACGTCACATTGTCTTTACTGCAATTTATAATCTATCATCATGGAAATTGATGTATCTTTAAATTATTGCAAGTGAGAGTGAAATTAACGTTACTGGAATGAAAACAACAGTCTGAACAGTGACCATTAAGTTACCAATGGCGTACCGTCCGTGTGCTAGATGGAGGCAGCTATCAATTTGACGTATGGAGTTCCTAGAGACGCGGGGTTATTGACTCGCACCTCGTGGGATGCTGAGACTAGACGCACCCAGCCATAGTGCCCGGATGTGCACTCCAATACTAAACTAATTGCTCAACTTAGACTTGCTTAGTAATAATCCTATTACTATTACTTCAGATAAATCCATTGATATATCTTTAGTAATAAGGTTATTACGGCAAAACCATTGTTTTGCTTCGCTTCAAATAGATACATAACAAAGCGTCTGTAGTTCAATATAATATGTGCCCTACGTGAATGCGCTGCTAATAAGAATAATACGTATACAAACAATATTGTAAACAATACTTTTTCTTTGAAAATTATTTTTATAGTAAAAATCTAAGAGAACATAGTATCACGTCTTTTTCTCTTGAGGGGTAGACAGAGCCTAGGTTCATAAGACCTTATAGCCACATTTTGCATGTTGGGGGCGTGTAGATAGAAAACGGAATGAAAATAGTGATGGGTTGCTAGCCGCATCCCATATTGACATAATTCCGCAGATTTTAGCCCAATCCCTCGATCGGCTTTTACGATCTGCGCGGGAAGAGAAGCAGCTGGCACTTCTACGTTTTTTCTTTTCTCCCAGAACAGCTTGGAAGACAGTAGTCTAAGAGAAATAAATGATAATACTTGAAGTGTAATTTCAAGAACCTTTCGCCTTTACCAAAATAGTGGTTTGCCATTTAGTTTGTGTAGCGGCTCAGAGGAAAAACATCAGAAGCATTGAGCTCTAGGATTGATCAAGATTCATCACTTAAGACATCATCATCATATCAGCCTTTCTTACGCCCAACTGCTGAGCATAAAATAATTCATGCTCAGCAGTTGTAAGAACTTTACTCTTGTATATAAATTCAAGAGTAAAGTTCTTACACTGACATCTGACTGAATGAGTAGTCCCCCGAATACCACTTTGGATTATTTAGTGAGGAAGATTTTGTTCTTGTTGCTGCTTGGAGTAGTAGTAAGTACGAGTAGCATATTTAACCTTACACTCTGTCTGTCAAATATAGGATAATAATTTTGACAGTTCAAGCCTATGAAGAACCGTTTTTATTTTTTGAAAAATGTATTACGCGTAATGTCGTACTTCATTGACGGGTAACGCCCACTTAGTGAAGTGCCGCGCATAAAAATCACTAAAGACTATAAAAATCGTTTTGTTAGTAAGTAACTCGAACATTTAAATTTTTTATTTAGGTAACTTCTAAAGAAATTTTGGTATTCAACTAGTTATTTCCAATTATCTATGACTCAATTAAAGATTCACGAAGGGAATGATTAACGATTATATTGATTTTCTATTAAATTTCATAAATCAGTGTAACTGTAATATGATATAAATAATGTATTGTAATAGAAAAATTGGATGAATAATAATTTTCATCCCGCCGACTATAAGAACCCTGGCATAAAAACTACTTTGAATCGTGCCGATACACGTGAATGCTTTTTTCGGCAAGTCTGCTTTTTCAGAACATTACTGAATACTGACTTGCCGAAAAAATATATAAGTCAGTCTATTGCAAGGCCCTTTGGTTACTATCGATTCCAAGTTTTATATTCGAATAGATTCACTATTCGATTATCGACTACTGTTCAACACGATCATTGTTGCGACTTTCTGAAAGGGTCACTGCATTCTCCGATCAACCCCAGAATCACAGCAAGGAAAAAATCAGTAAACACTAACCTGGATTCAATGGTGAACAGGATTCGGAAGGATTCGCCCGCGACAGGCCTCGTGGCGGCTGGCTGGGAATTTTCCTGGCTTGAACTGTATTATTTTCTTACTGCCTACACTAGTGGTGCAACATCACACACGTGCGATGAAGATTTAGGGTTGTTTTCGGCCAGCGAAGCCCTTAGGGTCGTTATTTTTGGAAATTATATTAGCGCAAGACGCGCTCAACAAGACTCGCCCGCCATATTTTTTTTCGACTGGTATTTTCGGCTAATCACAGGCCGTCTCGGCGAAAAGAAAGTAGATATATGGGAAAACGAAAGCAGGACCACAGATAGGTAATTTTATTTGGGTTTTTAAAGTTAATGCTTACACATTTTCCCCCACCTGAAATCCACAAGGGTTTCACAGAGAATGCAAATTGAAAGATACAAAACAAAAGCAATAGCTACGCACCATTGCAAAAATATCTAGAAATATTATTTTCGAAAGATAAAGTAATAAATAAGTTTTAACTAGCTTAAGGATAGTGTGTATTTATGTTTTAATAATTTATGAAAAAATATCTTAATTAATTGGTAAGGGACAAACCTTTACTACCGGCCTACGAAAGGTCTTTCCGTTAGCAGTTCGGAAAGTAACTACTCTGATTACTTGATCCGAACCAGCATGCACTTGCACAATACGTGCCAACTTCCAGAACACCGGCGGAAGATTAGGTTCGTTAACTAAGACTAAGTCATCTATTTTTATATTTGGTTCATGTACGAACCATTTGTTCTTTTGTTGTAATGTATGAAGATAATCACGCTGCCATACGCGCCAAAAGCTCTGGGTAATTTTCTTAAGCATCACCCAACGAGAGCGCGGACACGAAATTAAACATCTAACACACTTCGACAGCACGGTACGTATCAGAAGTCTCAATCCAATTATCCAAAACTGGCGTTGAATAAGAGATTGTAAAGTTCTAGGTCCACAATGCAAATATTTTATATGAAAATGTTCTATTATAATTTTATATATTGGACATTGTTTAGGTAACAAAAAAAGGTGTAACGCAGATGGTGACAGATTAGCCTCATCGATGCGTTCATCCCCACCCGCACGCTCCCATCATCGTCCAGGAAAGGTGAAAGTTTTTGAATGGATTTTACACATGGTTCATTATCTCGCACTCGACTGACTTCGGAAGACATATAATGATACTGACTCAATTTAACTAACACTTTGGTTGACTTCTCGAGTTCAGGACCACTGAGAAATGAAAGAATTCGATTTTTCTTTGCAACCCTCGAATTTTAAATAAATCGAATACACCATGCTTCAATTATAAGAATTTTTGTAAAAGAGGAATGTCTGGCAATTAAGTCCAGAAGTGGGTTTCTCACATTAATCACGTGAAGACTTTTAGTTTCTAGTGGTTTGAGCTCGGGTAAGTCTTCTTTTGGAAGTAGAACCCGTTTGTTAGGCCATTGACTAGGCAAATCCTGTAGCCAAGAAGGACCTTTCCACCACAGAGGGTGGTCTATAAGCTCTGGACAGGACACTCCGCGACTACAACAGTCGGCCGGGTTATCCTTAGACGAAACATAATACCAATGATCGGGACTAATCAAGTCAGTTGCTTGAATGACACGATTGGCTACATACATTTTTAACAAATGAGGGGCAGTATTAAGCCATGACAAGGTAGTGCTGCTGTCTGAATAAGCTCGAATAGAATTAATAGTTATATGGTCTTTAAGCAAATTATACATGTGCGATAGAACTTTTGCCAGAAGCACCGCTGCGCTTAGCTCGAGTCTATTTACCGTGGTAGGTTTTAAAGGAGCTACTCTAGATTTTCCGATCAGTAAACTAGTCGCAGTAGAAATTCTGGGCTCATTAGTAACCACACAAATATACACACAACAACCATAGCCTTTCAGAGAACCATCACAGAAACCTACCAAGTGTACTTCCATCGGATTGGAAGGTATAACTAACCGCGGAAGAGAAATTTTTTGTAAATCAGACAAATTGGCCGCTATTAAATGCCATTGTTTGGTTAAATGTTTTGGAATAGTCTCATCCCACGATAAATTTAACCGCCATATTTCTTGCAACAGCGATTTTGCTGCAAAGACTACTGGGCATATCCAACCGAGTGGATCGAAAATGCGAGCTACTAAAGAGAGTATGGATCTTTTAGTAAATTTGACTTCGAACGAGTCTGAAAAGGCATATGAAAAAGAATCATTAATGGGATTCCATCGTATCCCTAATATTTTGACAAACTCATTTCCCGATTCATCGAAGGATTTGGAACTTTGACAAAATTCAGGAGGAACATCCTTAAGAAGACGAGGATCGTTGGTAGTCCATTTACGTAGTTCAAAGTGAGCCTTGGCCAACAAAGATGTGATATCGGCCTTCAGCTTGATCGCCTCTTCAAGGGAAGAGCCGCCAGTTGTGATATCGTACATAAATGTCTCCTGGGTGATAACCTGAGCTACACGACTTGAGTACTCAGAACCATGATCTTCATCAAGTTGATGAAGTGTTCGAATGGCTAAATAAGGTGAACTACTAACTCCGTACGTGACTGTCTTAAGTTCGTACTCCTTTAAGATCTCAGTTGGATCATTACGCCAAAGCACGTATTGATAATGCCTTTCCTCGGGTCTTATCAATATTTGCCGATACATACGACGGATGTCGGCAGTAAAAACTATTTTGTGAAGTCTAAATTTTGTCACTAAATCGACAATATCCACTTGCAGCTTAGGACCCACATGAACAATATTATTGAGTGACAGAAGACGAAGACTACTCGTAAACGTGTCGTTGTACTATCGGGTCGTATTACACAATGGTGAGGAATAATATAACGGTCAGTAGACAAAGATTCAGCAGGCTGCATATGTCCCAGATCTTCGTACTGCTGCATAAATTCCTTATATTCCGTTTTCAACTCAGTCTGGCTGGCAAGACGCTTTTCCAAGTTGAGAAAACGGTTAAGAGCCTGATGATATGATTCTCCTAAGGCTGGAGTATCATCTTTAAGCATAATTGGTACAACATAACGACCGTCGGAGGTACAATATGTGCCATTTTTATATTTTTGTTCACATATCTCATCCTCAGGACCGGAAATTTTACATTTCGGCGGTTCTTCGGATTCCCAAAACCGTTGAACGATCTCATCGAGCGCACAAGAAGACGCGATGAGTGACGTAACGGGTGTGACTGGAGTTTGAGCCACCACGTTTTGAAGAAACTGACCACTTATCACCCAGCCGAATACACTAGACAGTGCACATGGAAAACCAGGACCTGGGCTATAACGTGAACCAGTATATATCTGGTCAAAACAGTCTACTCCTAACAACAGATCGATCGGACCCGATTTATCAAAATCTTGGTCGGCGAGATCCAGATGTTTAAACTTTTCCTTGACAACCGACGGTAACGAAGTTGAAGGAATCATTGAAGTGATTTTAGGCAAAACCACTAATGGTATATCGAATTGGGGCGAGTCATTTGACCTAGGCACAATAGAGCCAAACGTATAACCTTTAATATTACAAACATAATTTTGACCAAGACCGGTTACATTTAAATTACACTTTTTTATATGTAAACCTAACTGTCGCACACAGCTACTTGTAATGAAAGAGTCCATCGAGCCACTATCTATGATTATACGAGCATACTGCAATGAACCATCCACTCTTCTCAACCGAACCACTGCTGAACCAATAATTTTGGTACTCATAGGTGACTTTGACATGTTTGGCTGAGTTGCACAAGTTAGGGAAGTGCTCATATTGGAATTCTCAGAAGCTTTTAGGTCAATGGTATTAGATAATAAACTTTTATGTTCTTCATGTAATAATGTGTTATGTTTTGAGTTACAAATGAAACACATGGACTTAGACTTGCAGTCTGCACTAGTGTGACCGGGCCTTAAGCAGTTTTGACATAATTGTAACTCTTTAACTAATTGTTGTCGCTGTCCTATATTCATAGAATGTACTTTACCACAGCGATATATTGAATGATTTTCATGACAATACGCATAGACAGCCTGATTAGGTTTATTATTATTTGAGTTCGAAGAAGTAATTAAGGAAGAATTTGATTGCCGAGAAAAATTACCTTTATTTGTGCTGTTGCGGTTTTGTTTATTTGTAGAATTGAATGACTGTAAATTACTAGGTTGACTAACCTCTAATACTTTTATATAATTCTGTAAATAAATAACCAAGTTATTAAATTTGGGAATTTCTTCGGTATTTTGTAATTCAAACATTTTCCTAGTTTCTGTATCAAGAGGCCGAGATGCTATGTAAAATAAAAGAAATTTACTTAAATCATCAATATTTAACCCGCGCAATGCACTCACACATTCATAAAGTGTGTTGGTTAATTGTGATAAGTTTAATAATGATGGCCGTTGGATCGGATTTAATTTTATTATTTTTTCTAAATAAGCGGTGGCTAAAATACGTTTATTATCATACCTGTCTAGCAACGCTGCATAAACAACAGAATAATTAGCGGATGTTATAGGAACACCCTTAGCTAGTGTCAGGGCATACCCAGACAGACATGACAACAAATAGTAAAATTTCTCTGTGTCCGACAACGAAACATTATTATGCACAAGCGACGTATAACTGTCTTTAAACATCTGCCAGTTCTCTATATTACCATCAAACTTAGCTATTTGCAATTTAGGTAATTTCACTTGCGAGCTGGAATGCGCATGACCTTGACACAGTTCCGAGCGCGAACTCGCACCGATGGCATTTACGTCGAGAGAATCAGCAAACTCAATGACAAAATAGTATAACTCGTCAAATGACAACAAAGCATTATTATCGATAACAAACTGAGGATTTAGTTTAAGTTGCAACTGGTTTACACGATCGTTGCATTCCAAGAAATTATTACGAATTTTATCAATTCTTTTATACCTAGCTCGAAAGGATGCTAATTTAGTTTTATTTTCTTTCGTAATTTTTGCTAAGTCATAAAGTTTTTGCTTATTTTTAAACTCATATTCACGTTTTCCAATGGTGGACATTAATTCTCCTTCCGCCATGTTTTGGTAGGCACTAATTGTGAAAAGTACGAGTAATGTAGGTAAGTAGCAAAAGTTTAAAAGGAAACTGAGTAATGGAACAGACATTCACCAAACACGTAGGTTTTAAAACTACGGACTATTACTTATAATCATAAATACACACCTCACTGCTATTAATTGACCCTAGGTAAGTACATAGGCTATTCAAAATAGTTCGAAAGCCTGAGTAACAAGATAGTACCTTATGGCATACAAATCGAACGATTAAGGGATTATTACAAGGGAATTAACGAGATAAGAATTATGTACTCGTAAGCAATAGGTATTTACTATGGTATGGCACAGGTATGGAATTCCCTGTTTGATCCGAGATTGTTAGACAAATAGACAAATGCTAGGTGGGTAAGTACCTAGTTAATTTGAATCTATAATAAGTCTATTTATGAATAAATTAGTTATCCATATTTGGAAATAACTTTAATTGAAAATATTGAAATTAAGTGGGTAAATTTGAAATAAGTACGTGAGGAAGTTCCTCACAGGAGGCACTATAAATTAATGTTGCGACTTTCTGGAAGGGTCACTGCATTTCCGATCAACCCCAGAATCACAGCAAGGAAAAAATCAGTAAACACTAACCTGGATTCAATGGTGAACAGGATTCGGAAGGATTCGCCCGCGACAGGCCTCGTGGCGGCTGGCTGGGAATTTTCCTGGCTTGAACTGTATTATTTTCTTACTGCCTACACTAGTGGTGCAACATCACACACGCGCGATGAAGATTTAGGGTTGTTTTCGGCCAGCGAAGCCCTTAGGGTCGTTATTTTTGGAAATTATATTAGCGCAAGACGCGCTCAACAAGACTCGCCCGCCATATTTTTTTTCGACTGGTATTTTCGGCCAATCACAGGCCGTCTCGGCGAAAAGAAAGTACATATATGGGAAAACGGAAGCAGGACCACAGATAGGTAATTTTATTTGGGTTTTTAAAGTTAATGCTTACACAATCATACATCATCCATCATCCATCCCTAGTGAGACCTGTCAAAATTATCACCTATATTTGACAGAGTAGTGCAGTATCTAACATGTTGTACAATATTACATTTTTCTTACGTCTTGTATTTCCGGCTTAACCGGCAATCGGATACGGTGGATCAAGTGTAAAATAAAATATATTTAACGAGATCGTTATAAGTACCATTATATTCAAATTACTAACATAAATTGAATTCAATATCTTTCGCATTTTCTTGCTAATCTACAACTAAATTGGCCTCTCGACCAAATTTTTAGAAGAGGCTGGTGTTACGTCGTTTCAAGATCCAAAAAATAAAGCATAGGATAGAGAAATTGGCCGCATTCTCCATCGACAAGAGCTACAAACCCCTTAAATAAAAAATAGGCTAGGTAGGTATAATACATCAGTTTTAATAAACTGAACATAAGAATATGAAATATCCTATTCTTTTTGTAACCAATTACTACAAACGATGTTAAAAAATATATTTTATGCATTATCTAACTATACAAACAATAACATCATTATTATTCAACCGATAACTTCTATGTCATAGTCTGCCTACGTAATATGATCGACGTCTTTTCACGTCCACACAAAGCGCCACACAAAACAATCGGTGTCATTCCTTTTGTAGTCTTTGTTGAACTTCAACATCACCGAGCCCATTCATCTCGATTCGTAACTTCTCAACGTTCCGTTTTGTCGAGTTCCATCTTCCTGTTAGTAGTTCTTTAGAATTGGGTCAGTTTGCGGCTTCAGCTTGATTAAACGCTCTTAATGCATTCCGTGCAGCCAGGCTTCTAAGCTTTCTCTATCTAACAATAACCTATTACATATCTCATTCAAATCTCTTGCAGATATCTTCAAGACATCGGTATCTAAGAAAGCAATTAATTTTACAGCTGTTGTGTTTATTTAGAGGGAAGAGAATTTAGGTGGTCCAATTTATTGCAGTAATCTTTGTAGATATTTTAACTTAAGTTGGCATTATTAATTATTTATAATACACTAGCTGTTGCCCGCGGCTCCGCCCGCGTTAATGTCGTTCCCTTGGGAACAGTAGAAATAATAAAAATTCCATACAAACCCCTGCCCCTTTGCTTTTTCCCCGTAAGGGGGAATTTAATACATTTCACCTGCATAGATCTTTAGCCCTTGAGGAGGGGATTTTGCCCATTTCTTATTGTCATATTTCTAAGTAAATAAAAAAATCCATACAAACTTTACCCCACCTATTTTACCCCTTCAAGGGGAAATTTCGACCATTTTAACTACACAGATCTTTTTAATTTCAATGTAAACATATATACAAAAATTTCCATACAACCACCCCCCCCCCCCCCCTCCCCCCCCCTTTATACCTTAAGGGGGAAATTTTGTACACTTCACCTACACAAATCTTTTTTAATTGTAACCTAGAACGTATATACTTATTTTCATACCTCTAAGTCTAGAAATGGAAAAATTCCATACAAACTTTACTCCCTATTTACCCCTTCAAGGGAGAATGTTGTCTGGTTCACCTAAACAGATCTTTTTTTAATTTTAATTAAGAACTTGCGTACCTACTTTCAAACTTCTAAGTCCAGAAATGAGAAAATTCCATAAAACTTCAACCCCTTTGATTTTCTAAAAATCCTTTCTTAGTGCTCATTTACATCATAAAAAGAATCCCTGTGCCAAATTTCAAGTTTCTGCGCACAGTAGTTTCGGCTGTGCGTTGATATATAAGTCAGGTTTGCCTTTGGCCCGCAGCTCCGCCCGCATAAGTGTCGATATCTCAGGAACAGTAGAATTATTAGTTGAACCCGGAATACATTAGTTCATGACTTTCAATGAAACACCTTAATATTGAATTTCAATTGAATAACTTCAAAAACGGAAAGTTTCATACTAACTTTGCATCCCCGTTATATCCCCTTAAGGGATGATTTTTGAGAAAAACATTTTACTCGTGTTTCATGCCTTTTAGTAAAGAACCTTCATGCTGAATTTCATTCGACTAACTTCAAAAACGGCAAAGTTTCATGCTTACTTTGCACCCCTATTTTACCCCCTTAAGGGATGATTTTTGAGTAAAATATTTTACTCGTGTTTCATACCTTTCAGTAAAGAACCTTCATGCTGAATTTCATTCGAATAACTTCAAAAACAACAAAGTTTTATACTAACTTTGCAACCCGTTTTTTCCCCTAAGGAGATGAATTTCCAAAAATCCTTTCTTAGTGCTCCCCTACGTTATAAAAGGAACCCCTGTGCAAGATGTCAAGTTTCAAGTAAACCCTTATAGTTTAGGCCCTGCGTTGATATGTCAGTCAGTCAGTCAGCTTCTCCTTTTTTTTTAGTATGGATTACTATGGATAATGGATAGTATGGATAGGTATAATGCTGTCGTATAATGATGATGAATTGACTTTGGATTTTAATTTTCTTATGTCACTTATTATTTTATTTTATTTTTGCTATATGTTTGCAGGCAAACTCATGCCTTGAGTTCATTCAAATGACGATAACTTTTTTTTTAATGAACCGATTTTGATGAAACAAACTTTAAATGTTAAACTGAGTTAAAACAAAGCAATTGGTGAAAGTTTGAAGTAAATCGGTTCAGTATTTTCGGAGATAATCGTGATCATACATACAGACAGACAGACAGACAGACAGACAGACAGACAAGAAATTCCAAAAATTTTTTTTTGCTTTCTTTTATTCTTTTTAAGTGTCTCTCTATCCATTTCAGTCAAAAATTCGAAATGTACAGACAAAATAATTTTACTGTTTTATTATATGTATAGATTACTGAGCACAGTGAATCGATACTTCGTCGATCAGCTTAAAAATGAAACAAAAAATAATACCTTTTTTATCCCGACTAGTTCATTGTGTTCCGACTTCGTTGTCCTGACAAAACATTAATAGAATGTAGGTAGCATTCAAAAGTTTTCATTTTCATTTCTTGCTATTTCCACTTGTAGTCTTCGCATTGCATTCTGGAACTCGGAGAATAGTTCAGTCTTCATGACATGAATGCGTTGAAATAAGAACACGACATTCAATACCAGACCGCAATTCAAATGCAACGGAATGGTCTAGGTACCTTATTGTAGAGTATTATTATGATAAAAGCACGACTATTGTTGTACAATAGGACGGAATTGAAAAATGTGTATAATTGGCGGGTAAATTGGTCGGTAATATGTAATTATCGAATAAATAGCACGTGAGTTCATTTGACTCACCTGCATAACTTAATTATTTAACCATATTTTCTCTCCATATTTCCGTTTATGATTGCTATCGCATGGACCTTTTGCCTTTCATGCTTAGATCTGACTTTTGTTTCTACTTCTTGACTTTCGTTTCTTCCTCATTTTATTATCTCGGCCGTTAATACTAAACGGTAACTGTTTATACCATTACCAATTTACTAGAGACTAAACCGAGATTAATTCAGCTTATTGTAAGCCAAGAAGCATTACCAGTTATAGCCACACCCACCATTGTGGCGAAGTAGCAGCCTTTCAAAATTTATAACTTGAGCGTTAACGAGGTGCATACTATCGGCACTAGCTCCTTCCCAGTGAGACGCCAACAATAATCCTATAAAGGGCACCGACTACCGACTCGCTTCTGTTACTTATTCATTAGCTCGCAACTCATTGAATTGCAACGTTACACTTCCAACGACTCCCATCAACTACACTCGAAGCATTTTTTACTAATCGACACAGCTTAAGGTGATCTGCATAAAAAACAACAAAGGAAAAAGCGTGCCCCAATTTACGCAAAACTCGACGATCCCTTATAATACCTGTTTACGCATTTTCTTCCTAATTTGTGTTGGCTAATGTTGTGCTATAGTCATTAGAGCGAGCCGGGCCTCACGGAACGAAATTATAATTCATTGCGTTATTTGTTTTAATAGAGTGATTTATATCAGAGAGATTCCAAAAAATTGCTTTTATCACTTTAATTTTCGATAGCACGTACACGATGTTGATTTGACTGTTTTGCAAAAAAGGACGAACAGTGTTCATGGTTCGTAAGTACAAAAATGTGGTAGTGCAGAAGTCATTTCACGGACACTGAACACCCGCAATGTTCGAAAAATCTTTGGTTCACGAAAGCCGAACAGAGAACCCTGTAAACTGCGCAATGTCATTCAAGCCCGCTGTTACTTGCGCTATATGTAGCTCACCTATAGGCATAATAAATCAATTTTATCCGTTCTTGCGGATACCGCAACGAATCGCATTACATGCGGTCACTGACATCTTCCTGTATTGCATAAATTTCATCAATAATACACGATACGTTTTGGCTCGATCCGCTATACCGATTTATACGGCCTGTTTGTTTGGAATAAAACGATATATTATGCAATCGATGCAGTTGTGTGCAGTTGTTACTTTATATAAATAATGGGATGGGAAGAGCCGATCGGGTTTTGTTGTTTTTATTGATTTTAAAAAAAAATCTTTATGCTTTGTCTCCAAATTGGGTGATCCGTAATCCCCAAAAATGTATTTCACATTGAGTAGGGCAAAAAGTATGAGTAATATCTTGTAATCCTGGTAGGGATGAGGTCGCGTTGATGAGACGATTTGTCGCGCTCCGCTCGTATAAAAACCACAAAGTTTCTGAATAAATTGGCCGAGGATCCGCTCTTTTGTTTTGCACAATTTATAGCTATGACTGTCGATTCTTGTATGGGATGCCGGCTGCACTTTGTAATGAATTCACATCAATGACGTCATAAATCATCTTTTATCGTTCTCATAACGCAACTAAGTTAGTTTTAATATCTGGCAGTTACAAGATCGATCAATGATGATCGAGGACAACAACCTTGAGGATATTTTAAAGAGTTGCCATATTGGTCCTTTAAAACGAGCACATCCTGTTAGTTGAAGCCTATTAGTTTTTTCCCGCATGTGTCCGCGAGCCGAGGCCGGTTCCCTTGGCTTCCTTCAATGCTTCTTAAATGGTCTATCGATCATATAATGCGTGTAATTTCCTCTATAACTTTTTTATCGCAGATACTTTGTATAAACCTTTAAAACGTTGCTGTGTCTTTAGTGAGACAGAATGGCACCTGTGAACATTGCAGTAAATAGGTGTTCTTCAAAGTAATGTAACTTATTTTAAAGACTCGAAAATTATAACATGAAATGAGTAAAAACCTTTATGCCTTTTTCATTTATAGAGATTCAACAATCTCTCTCTGTTCATCTAGAATTCAGGAGCGAAGCGTCAACGGGCCCCGTGATTTATTTTATTCCTGTAGCGTAGGTACTCGAAACTCACTCCCACTGGTGCTTTACGCACAAAAAAATTACAGCCGTTTTACAATGATTGCGCTGTGATTGAAAATTTTAGAGCGCTTTCTGCAAACGAAACACGGCACCCAAATTATGAGAGAGATTGCAGCGATTTCCCTTTTATTCCGAGCAATTTTAGCAAAACTTACGACAACTTCTTTATATGTGAATAAATTATGTGCTGCTCGTAAAAGTATTACCTTGCCGAAGAGCAGGCTAGGTATTTTTTTTAATTACATATTTCCTTTTAAAGACGAGCAAACATTAAAAGTATGCTTTTTAAAGACCTGGTTTTAATGTTCCTTTTTCCCAAATTTTAAATGACTTACATAGGTAAGTATATATTATTTATGTGAATAAATTATGTGATTTTATGTTCTGCCTGCTTGTAATAAAATTACATTGTGAGGAACCTATACTAAAATTACTGCTTTGGAGCACGATGTATTTTGGGAATCGACTTCCGAAACTTATTATCGATGTATATGTCAATGTAGATTGATAGATGACGGGAACAGTGCCTTTTTTTCGAGATATAAAGTACCCATATGTGCTTTCTTGCCCTTCAAACTAGCTCTATACTAAAATTTCATCTGAATCGGTTCAGACCAGTTCAGAGGTTAAAGGTAACAGATAGACAGGATTGAAGCTTCTTAATTTTTTTCTCTTCCATACTGGTCTCAGAGAAAAGAAAGAACGTTGAATGTACCTGCTGCTTCACATCCCGCGCAGACCATAGAGTGCGAAAATCTAAGGAATGATGTCAATAGGCGAAACCGAATGCCGTGTGGTTTCCGGCCTATAATACAGAAACACTGCATTCTGTCCTATGGATATCATAAGAGGCGACTAAAGCGACAAGCACATCATCCCGTGCAACAAAAGCAATCCCAAAACGTTAGGCAGGCGGGCAATCGTAAAAATAAGCCGACTTTTTTCACAGCGTGGACTTCCATGCTGTCACGACCCCACAAAGTAGGATGATGAGTGAAAGAAGAATAAGAATGTCAGTAGGTGAAGCGACGAGGTTTTCCACCTATACGCCCACCAAAACGCTAAACGAGGCTTTTAGGTCTTATGGACTTATGCTCTGTTTACCCCGCAAGGGATAAAGTCGTGATAATATAGGATAGTATAATAATAATTAGTATTGCAAATGAAAACTACGAGCCTTTCGGAGTTAACGGTTTTTAGATTATCATAGTCTCTATTAGTCTGGTAACAGAAACAACCGTATCGTAGTATAGTGTAAAACTCGCATTGTAATTTCGTCGTTAGTGATTGATTTGTCTCGGATGCCGTCTAATCGATTATTTTGTTCCATCACTCGGCCTCGTCTTGCTGTATTAACCTCCTCTTCAATTATTATCTATCAATATAATTTGCTATGGGAAGGGCCGAAGGGAATAAACATTCGAGTAATGCGTTTGGTCCTTAGTGTTGAACGTTCTAGATCTTTCAATCAATTATAATGACACCGTTACAAAAAAAGTATTTATCATTTTCATATTTATGTACAAAGATGCTGAATTTGATTTTATTAGTTATGGATGAAGAGGGATAATACGCAGTTTTTCATACCTTCAACTCCAAGTTGTTCAGAAAACGGTGATTATGACAATTACATGTTTACTTTTACTATCATTGAAAAATCGCGGCACGAGCGACTACCGTTAATTGCCTCTTTCACGCCTAATCGACCGTTTCATTGAATGCTGGAAACAACGTCTGCCTTGGAGAGGCCAACATCAACATCTAATTAAAAACTTCTGAGAATAATTTGAAAGTACTATTGGGTACCTGTGATACTATGAGGAACATTTTCAAACAAAATTACAAATGTATATTTTTCTATTTAGTAATTTAATTCTTGCTTCTTACATACATACATATACGTCTTTATCCCTTACGGGTAGACCGAGCCTAAGGTCATAAGACCGCAAGGCCACGTTTGAGCGCAATGCTGCTTCCATAGTTCTTCTAATACAATGGGTTTCCTTCTGACCAAACAGGAAGGAGCGAGCTTACCCATTTTAGGGCAAAACCTTCAATATCATATTTTTTTAGAACTGTTTGGAATGAGATTTCTTAGCGTCTAATTCTGATTTGTTAAGTGACCACTAATAACTTCGCATTCAGTTTTCTTTTTAATTGACTATGTAGCTATTACCGCTTAATATTTATATTAATTGCCTATTTACACGTAAATATTTTCTGTTTAGTTGAGATCTGCTCGGATTTTACTGCTGAACTTGTTGATAAACACGCATTTTTTATGTGTAACTTACCGGTTCTTAATATAAGTATGTACCTACAGCTGCTGCTTTGAATTAATGCCTTACAAATTATGGACTGCGATACATGCAAGTAATAAATAAAAAGTACACAAGATTGTTGTGTTAACACGTGGGTGTCAGCCAAGTAATAAACAAAGGCTAATGACAGGAAAAGCTATAAATTTCTTAGACATGTCTTTCTCAGCTATTATTTCAAACCATGAAAATATGTAGTATTTAATTGGTAGGAATAAATCGCGATCAGCGGCGGGGTAATGCGCCCAGTGAAGGCCGCACCGGTACCACTGCACAATAAATGCTTTGAGCCGGCATTGCACGCATCTATATTTATAGCTCTCACACTTCGCGGCCAATAATTAAAACATTTATCAAATATCAGCCGCCGCAGGCCGAGAAATATACATTTACCTAGCTACCGTCTACAACGGAGAAATTAACAACCCGATACTGACTTGCGTCGAGGCACAGAATTAATAAAAGCACTTGGCCAAGGGGACTGAAATACGTGACTTTCCACTGAAGCCTTTACACTTCCATGCTTACTGCGTCGCCGACAATTCCGCTAAATTGACAAAAACATTTTCTCTGAAATATCCCGTTCCAGACCATTGTTTGCTTTCTAATATCTGAAGACTTATTATAATTTAATGAAAGTATTTGAAGAAATCATACGTTTTTGAGCCGTTCCGGTTATAGGTATCTCAAAAGGAAAAACGGAACCTTTATAGAATCACTTTGTTGTCCGTCTGTCTGCCTGTCTGGTAGACCCTTTTTCTCAGGAACGCGTTGAGGTATCAAGCTGAAATTCATATCGAATACTCAGGTCTGCTGTCATTAGATCTATGTAAAAATCGGACTTCTAAGCCAGCGCAATCAAAAGATAGAGTCATTTATGCCGCAAATTTTCTACATTCGCAAGGGAATCAAAACCTACAAGGTACTTCCCGTGAGCTCAGAATCTTGATATTTGTTACGAAAGCAAAGTCTTATAGCACAGATAAAGGAAAATTTGCTAAAGGCATAAATTTTCCGTTACATTATTTAATTTTTTTTTTATAATTTTAGACTTTTGAAATTATGGCACGGAACCCTTCGTGCACGATTTCGGACTTGCACTTGGCCGGTTTTTTCTTTTCTTATTGCCTTTATCCCTTTCGAAGAAAATTCGCCTATTTCTAACTGTCAGCTTTTATGGCGAGCGCTTTGGGCCGACCACGATCCCACTTCGAGAGCCATTTCATTCTGTTTCCGACTAATCTTGCGGCTTCCGACAAACGAGGCCGTATCGTCTCACAAAAGGCACTTTCTAGCCGAAAGATATCGGGTTTCCTGCAATTTAGATTTGAGCTTTATCTAATTTCTATGGACAAAACAACTAAGTAGTAGAACACAAATTAAAATATAATATTATATTAATTTCCAAAAATATAATATAAATATTAATACCTGTTTAAACAAATGAACATAACCCAAATTAAATTCTGTCGGTGCCTTTTTAAAGCCGAATAAGTTATCAACTAGGGATTTATTCTAGATTTACCCCCATTAAAACTGTTACATAAACAATTTTTTTCCCAAGGCCTATAAAATTAGAAGCTCGAAAATTTCGGACCATTACCTCGGTAGTGTCATTCGTAACACGAAAAATGTTCTCGGGACGTGCCCCATCCGGCATTCCACCAACTATGCACTGGGGTAGCCTGACTTGCGGAGTCTACGTGCTTTGGCTATAAACACACTGGCTTCAACTTATAATAATATTCCTTTTTAAGTAACAAAAACATGAACTAGATATGTTGAGAACATAATCCTTGAAGTAATATCTTGAATAAGAATATTTATACTCACATTACTGATAAAACTTTATTGCATTAAAGATGAGAGTAAAGTAATGTAAAAAGGAACAACGAAAGCCCATCGCGACCGCGGTGGCGCGCCATATGTTCTGCCTTTTTAAAACACCTGAAGCACCAATAAACTGAAAGGGAATCCTTTTATCCGAAAATATTGCGGCTCCATCGACGATGAGTGCAAAGCTACCGGTTTTATATATTTCACTGGAGCATCCCTATTCGCATTACATTTTAGTGCCGTAGATTTGAACCAAGTAGGATTGTACGCTGGAAAAATCTGGCAGGTCAACGCATATCATGGGGCCGACAGTGTACAACCTCATACAATCGGCTCAAAATTAAAAGTTATTTAATTAAAGCCGTTAGTTCTATCCATACTTGTTCTGTGTTAAAGCTCAAAATCTGGCTGATAGATGTGACGAATTCTGCCAAATGGAGAAAGGTTAATTTATGCATTAAAATGTTATTACATTCTGATTAATTACTTCACTTATATTTAATAAAATAATGTTCAATTTATTATAATGTAATGAATGAGTGAAATTGACATGTAACGGATGTTATGAATATAATCAATAAACAATAAATAAGACCCGCTAGATTTTGAGAATTACTGTGTGCTGTACAACGTTGTGATGGTCACCTCAACATCCGTTACAGTTTATGTATCTTAAAAATAGTCCACATAAGAAAGCCGCAATGGTTGTTGAAGTGACCAATAAAACGTTGTGCACCGTAGTTTTGTCAAAAGTTAGCAAATAGGCCTGGTGCCACGACCAGCTGAAAAAAAAAATAGTTGGGCGCGATTTAATGTCTTCCACCGTGTCGATACAAACTGGCCTGTAGTAAATATTCTTGAGGGTAAATGTGTCGCTTTTATAGGCCCCTCAAGTAATTTGTATTAACAAAACAACCAACCATTATAGTAACGGCTTAGGGAAAATTGTTTTAGACTTTTTATACTTTAATCCATATTCTTTTGGTTGGCAAGCAATTTTGTTTTGTTGAGTAATGTTATAGTTCTAAAGCTGATTAAGTTTTTGAGCAGGTGCTTCTGGCAGCATGAAAAAACCTGTGTAGTTAGCCTCGGTTTAGACCTACTGAAAGATTATGGGTTTTAATTAATAGAACCTACTCAATATCAGCTCTTCAGCTATTATTATCTCGGAATTCCACCCACCTAGTTGTAGAATGTTCCTATTCAAATAAAACAAAATTGTACTTGTAAATGTAGACATTCGAATTAGGGTAGAGAGTGATTAACAATAAGCCTCAAGCCGTAAATTAATCAAATTAAAAATATCTATCGAAAATTTTGCTACCATTTCCCCGGCGATAACTGAAGGGACCCTTTTAAGCCAAATTGGAGTTTCGATACTAAACTAAAAGGTCTGCCATTGTGAGCCGAACCAGGGTGTACATTTGAGGCTGTGATAACTCTCATATGTGACCAGCCATACTTGAATTAAACCCGCCGACCCTTCCCTCATAATAACGTGTAACAATATACGGCCAACTTTTAGGTTCATGAACTTGGTAATACATTATTACCATAATTTTTTACACCATTCTTTCTGCTCACTAAACAAAAATAAAAGTCTCGTAAAACAAGTTTCTTCGTTACGGAAGTGTAGCCAATGTTTTTGGGATCCAATTACGTGCAACGTAAAGAAACTTTTGAGATAAATCAACATTTTGTACAGCTTTACAGGTGTTTAATCTAATTAAGCTATCTCGCGTGAACAATTACGGCTCGTGTTTCTCTCTTGATTGTGAAAGTCAACAAAACAGAATTTTAATTTGTTGCAGCTGGTAATCACAAAGCCGTTGATACGATCCCTCTGTGTGTGGCGGCATAAATTAACGTCGAGGGTTCTTAGGGGTATGTTAGTGACACGCCAGTTCTGGTCAATTAAGACAAGAGAGCATCTTCATTATGTACAGAGGTCGTTTTACCCTAAGTCCCGAACCGTACCGGTTTCGTAAGATCATCCCATTTTCTTTAGTGTGGCCTGTGTCGTCGGAAAACACATTCATTAATCCACTACGGCTCTTTGACCCCTCCTGTCTCCGTCCTCGCGAACACTTTCCATAAAGGAGACTAGAATTTGAGCTATGATGTATAAATAAATTTATGCAATGTTCTTATTTGCAAAGGCACTGCCTTTAGGAGCTGATATCAGCAATTCATGAAGGAGCCTCCCTTGTTTTTGCCATCGCCGCCAAACAACTTAGTATCTGTTGATTTGGAGCATATTATTATTTATTGCTGACTCCACGTCCTATGGAAAATATAAACATCGTTGCCATATCTGTGAAAAATGTGGCCGCTCGTTTGAATAATGCCTGTCCGTCTTATACTTACCCTACCAGACAAAGTATACCTACAAATTGTCATAACCTTGAGACATTACTTAGTTCTTTTGTTTCTTTGGAGTAACTTACACTACGTATTTTTAGGTCCTGACCAGCAAAAGTTTTACCTGTTAATTTGTCTAGTATGTATGCCAGTGGCGTGCATAAAAATTTTGTAGAAGGTACATATCTAATAAAATAATTCAAATTAACCTAATAAACAAGGGAACACAGGTAGGCTATTTGCGATATTCCGTGCCGATCGTATGCAAACAGTCTGCAATAACACTTAGATCCGACAACAATTTTTTTTTGTTTTTTGTTGTACGCAGGCACTGTCTTCGTGTGTAAGGACGGACAGCACGTCACTTCACTAGTGTATGCCTGTCTGTTGTAGCATAGTTGCCGCCAAGCGGATGGACGAATAAGAATGCAGTTTCCGTTATTACAAACAAGATTTGCGGGCTCGGTTTTTAGCTAAGGTTCATAATGAGATCACTCTGTCTGAGCAGCCAGGATCAAAGACGACGAAGTTTAATACAACGGCGATTGGTATACGAGGTCAAGTTAAGTTCAGTGGGTCAGATCGGCACTGAATTACAAAAAGAAGTGCGCGTCGACCTCACCCGTGAAGGGTTCCGTAGTAGCATAGATTAGGGATATATAATAAACGAAATTAGGTAGATTATCCACTTAACGTATAGATTCATCATGAGATCATTTTTCTGCAACAAAAAATTACTTTGTTTTTCAAAGTGTTTTTATAATCCCAAAAACTGCTGACTATATCTTGTTCCAACCAGTTTTTGTCGAAAGTGTTCATTGAGATCTACAGAATACAAATATTTATTTTTTAAGAATTTTTTACTTCATTCTTTTTGAAAAAAATGAAGTAAAAAATCTTTTTACTTCATTCTCTTTTTGTTTTACGACTTTGTAAGTATCTATCTTTCAAACAATAGATAGAACCTAAATGTAATTTTTATAGACTTATCTAAAGGTATGATGAAAAATAAAAGATTTTTTCCGTTCCATGTATAGCTTCCGCCTGCAGCTTCGCTTGCATCAACGTCGCGTCGTTCCCTCGGACAGTACTTTTTACCGGGATGAAAACCGGTAGCCTATGTCTTTCTTCGTACTCCAGAGAACTTGTAAGCAAAATTTCATGACGATCGGTTCAGTAGTTACGGCGTGAACGCGTAACAAACAAACAAACTCACTTTCGCAATAAGGAAGTAAGGATAAGGGATAAGGATAGTATTCAAACAGCACTTCCTGACGTGAAAATGTCTCGAAGAGATGTCTGACGTACAAATAGTTATTGGTATTGACTGCAAAGAAAGATTTACAGTGAGACAAATGAGTGAAGAATACTTATGTCCGTCTGCGTATTCCCAGACGATCTCGAAATACATCGCAAGAATGACTCACGGGTTATGTACTTGGACGAGTATGGGTCTACCGATTTAGATGTCTAAGTTACTACATATGAGGAATTCAATGATGATTTATATTTGAAAGTGAATATTTAATGTGTACTATAATATGATAGAGATTTGATAGGTAAAACGCACCGTCGAAAAATCCTTTTGAAATATGTCTGTCGAATGTCGTTCCAGTCTTATATTTGTTGTATCATAGATAATAGAAATCTTCTTAAATTATAAGCTCTAACATTATAATATAAGTACGGTTATTCTGGCAACCTGACACTACTTTATTCCCGCCTTCAGATTCTCCAACTAACTAAATGTTAAATCTCTTTAGAAAATATATAGGATTCAAAATAACTAAATAGTATACATTTTTAATAATGCTAATAAGGCCTGTCTACGCGACGTGTAAATTCCATAAGCTAAGTAATTGGATATTATGTAGGTATAGCTGGTAGGCTTCAATGTAATTGAAAAAAATGGCGATCCCCTACTCCATTAAAATTGAAAGCCTCTCAAGAAGCCTTGGCAGATTATAGTGGTTTAATCTGACGCCACACACGCCCGCGGTTTAATATTTAACGCCGGACTCCACTGTTTTTAGTCTTCTTTTCGTTATTTCTTAGAAAGCTGTTATTCAGCCCTCTAATGGTTTTAGTTACACACACACACACACACTGAAAAATACACTCTTTGCACCTCAGATATTTTATACTAGCTTACGCCTGCGGCTCCACTCACGTCAATGTAGATCCCTCGGGAACAGTGCCTTATTTCGGGATGAAAAGTACAATATGTCCTTCACCGTACTCCAGAGATCGTGTGTGTAAAATTTCACGATGATCGGCTTAGTAACTACTAAAGGCGTGAAAGCGTAAAAAACAATATCACTTTCGCATCTATAATATTATTTAAGATGTACTCCTACTGACATCTTTTTTTAGTCCTTCCTGGAACAGAAAAGACAGATTTCTCCATAAATCGGATTTCCAAATTAATGGGTGACATCACCTTTTTGGTATAGAGTTTCGGGACTCAAGTCAATCCTATTCACAAATTCTTTCTTAGCCGATAAATTGTAACGGCTGATTGCGCGCAAATTACTTCCTGTGAATTCACCGAATCTTTATCTGAATTGAACGTGCACCAATCCTGATTTTTTTCCTTTACCTTTCGAGATTCCTCACGCTTAAGGAGTTATTGATCATTTTCACCTTTGCATATTCATGGAAGAGTCCACAATATTTCATTAAATAATTTAAGGGAATCCATGCAGTACTTATAATAGTAAAAGAAACCGGTTCTGAAACCACTGTTCTACTATACATGCACCTCTAAGTGGTGATAATACCTGCGCCCTTGCAAGACCTTCTCAAAGTCGTGACCCCACACTCGTAAGTCCTTGCCTCGAGCATACACCATGAATAGTATGTTCCCATGTGTGAAGGTACGCCAACCAACGATTTTCTGTTTATCTTTTTTAAATTCATTTTTATGCGAAATCAAATTTGCACTGTTTATATCTGCAGATAAAACAGTGCAAACTTGCGCCTTGTTTATATCTGCAGATATTTTTGTGACTTGCTCTTGTCATAACTTTTAAAAGCTACCCAGCTTTAGAAAGCATTTCGTAATCTCGTCATGTTTTAATCTTTATAAGCCACATTAATTCTCGGGATTACATCTTCGCCGTGTGTGGTTTACTCGACAATTTATTTTATACCTATTTTATTTACGCATACAGCAGAAGAAATGTGTTCGTATATCTCTGCTTTTACATTTATTGCGTTGAGTTACACGAATGGCAACAGGTATTCAGCGAGGTCATTCATTTCTGCATTCCACCTTTCGTGTGAGAACCGGAATGTGTTACATTTCTATCGTATGTTTTCGTCGTAACTATTGCGTGAATGAATTGTGTACACGGCGACCTACAAATCCACTGAGCATTTGTTTATTTGCAATTTGCATGAAGCACATTTTCCATTATTACATATTTCATTAATATTAAGTAATAATCTACATATAGAGTGGCTTTGTGAGTTGTAGTGTAGGTAAAACTCGCGGGTCTTATCCCAAGGTCTTACAGCGAACTCACAATGATTCTTAGCCTTAGCGCTTAAGACCAATTGTAAATCACCTTTAGAAAATTGAAAAAAAAAATGGTTGTCTGTAAAGTCGGTTTACGGACGATAATTTTATGTGATAACGGTGGAAGAGAGATAGATGTGTCACAAGCCAAACGCTTAGACCGACCGTGCCTCTCTATCGCTTGTTCTGCCTGCACTCTCGCTTGCACACGGAACGTGACACTTTTTCGTGCGTGCAGCCGGCGTTCATCGATATATAAGACGTCATCACGTCAAAACAAAAACGAATCGACATTAAATCTAACCATGTATATATCGATCGTGCTCACTAAATTTCACAAGAATCTGTTGATAAATGCGACGTGTTGAAGAGAACAGCCGGTCAGTGTGCCAGGCGGATATACGAAAGAAGTTTTGCGCTATAAACAGAGACGGTTCGCATTTAGGGTGTCAAAAAATAAATAAACATCAAATCTTAGACTTATCTTGGTCAAAATTAGAATTTTATTCGAATTGGATCATAAATGGTGTTCCAGGGCCGGCACAGGTACCGCCCGCCACCCACGGAGCTCCCTGCGCGAGCTACGTCCGCGGGGAGCCAAGGCCGACGCACAATGGGCCCCACTTGTGCACTTCTTATTGCGATCCAATACTATTCAATCTCACTATCTGTTTTATATGGAACTAGTTTCCTGAGGCCACTCGCCTCTATTCACTGAGGAATTAAATTTGCAACCCGCACAATGATATCAATATCAATTGTTACACTTTCGCCTTGATGAACACACAAGAAACCTTTCTGCTAGACAGGCTCAGGGTCTGCTCTGCTACGTCTCACTATATTTCTTTTTCTACACTCATTATAATATAAAGAAGAAAGATTTGATCGTTTGTTTGTTTTAGTTGAAAAGGTTCCAAAAGTACTGAACCGATTTGAATCTTTATGTACCCGTGCAAAGCCGGGGCGGGTCGCTAGTATTATAATTGTAAATATTTGGCTGATTTTGAATTCTATATCATCATCATCCACTGCTGGCTTTGCCTCTCCCAAATACTTTTTTCTGTCCTCTAAAGGAAATTGCCATACTCCTGGTGAGAAGTAAGTAATTGAAATACAAATAAATGAAATGTAAATATGTATTTGTATTTAATTACATAGTAATTTAAATACTGCCCAATATATACTCGTTCCGAACGAGTATATCGTTCACAAAGGTTTGAGCAATGTACAGACGTCTGCAGAAAAATTTGACCCCCTCTCAGTAGTGACACACTATTGAGAGGGGGTCAAATTTCTGTGCAGGCGTACAGTGACGCAAATAAAGCGTATCCACCACAACTGGGAATTGTATGTCCCAGGGAGTTTTGCGAGTGCCATGGAATGTTCCATGTTGCCAGAGCTGACTGCACATGTAAATGCTTCTACTTTCATATAAATGGGTTCCCCACATGCGAGAATATACATATGTATACTCTACGTATTAGTTATTGATTTATTAAGCGATATGTCAAGTGGTCTGAGAATGCAGTCTATGATATTTTTATCTGCTGTGTAATAGCTAAGATTTTGTATTTTTATACATTAATTATAAAAATCGATAACTACTTGCTTCTGTTAACAATAATTGATAATCTTTCAGATAAAAAAAAACCGTCTCCGACCAACATGCTATACCGATTTTGATAAAATGTAATTAAAATATACTCGCCCAAATGCATTTTTTTTTAAAATTGGTTCTTAATTGAATGACTTGTGAAGAACATACATAAAAAGGATTCCGACATCCATTGAGAACCTCTTCTTTTTTAAATTCGGTTGAAAAACATTGCGAGCAACATTTAAAAGATACTTTATGTGTCAGTTAATGCTGGTGACCTCTCATTAAATTGACTAGCTCCGTGGCGCAGCGGTCAACACGCCAGCCTGCGACACGGAGTGACCGGGTTCGATCCCCGGCCAGGTCAAGATGGAAAATGATCTTTTTCAGATTGGCCTGGGTCTTGGATGTGTATCTATGTATGTATTTGTTATAAAATATAGTATCGTTGAGTTAGTATCCCATAACACAAGTCTCGAACTTACTTTGGGGCTAGCTCAATCTGTGTGATTTGTCCGTATATATTTATTTATATTTATATTTATTAAATATTCGGAGATATAATTCGCTAGATACTATCTCCAAACATTAATCTGATAACATTATCGCTGAGACGCGTTATTTATTGCACACTAGTGTCAGAGGTCACGTTACCTAATGCCAGCCGAGTCGCACTCGATCCGGAATGTTATTCCTACACGGGTACTAAAGTTTCACTGCATTGCCAAGAGTAATAACTCTGAGGTTCTTTTATATCTGGATACTAACGTGATACAATGCTACAGGTTCCGAATAAGTAATGAGTACTTAAGCGTAGGTTACAGGTAAAATATCGAGTTCTAGGTGTTCTTATATACGGTTCATTGATTGATTGATTTGATTTGATTAAATATACGGTAAGAATACATTTCTGAATTTACTTTTCAGCTGTCGAAATGACCATTCCCTACAAATACGGTCGGGGAATATCCTTCCGTTTTTAGGGCTCCGTACTTCAAAAGTTAAAAAGGAACCCATATAGGATCACTCACTAAGGTTGTCTGTCTGTCGGTCTGTCAAGGCTCTTTTTCTCAGGAACCTCTACAGGTATCAAGGTAAAATTCATATGAAATACTCAGGTCTACTGTTCCTTGGGAGCTGTGAAAAAATCAAACTCATAAACCAACGCAATCAAAAGATACAGCCGTTTATGCCGCAAATTTTCGTGTTTTTTTCGAAATTCGCAAGGGAATCAAAACCTAAAGGGTACTTCCCGTGAACTCAGAATCTTAAAATTTAGTATAAAGCAACGTCTTATAACAAAATTTCACAAGAATCTGTTGATAAATGCGACGTGTTGAAGAGAACGTCTTTGAAGTGGCAGTGGGCGGGGCACATAGCGCGCAGAACCGATGGCCGATGGGGCAGAAAGGTTCTCGAATGGCGACCACGTACCGGCAAGCGCAGCGTCGGACACCCACCGACCAGATGGTCGGACGACCTGACTAAAGTCGCAGGAAGACGCTGGATGCACGCCGCTTCCAACCGGTCGTATTGGAAATCCTTGGGGGAGGCCTATGTCCAGCAGTGGACTTCTTGCGGCTGATATGATGATGATGATGAACGTCTTTTGGCACAGTTATAGGAAAAATTGCGAATAGCATAAATTTTTTGTTACATCATGTAATAAAATTATTTTTAATTTTTATGCCGCAGATTTTCGACATTCGCAAGGGAATTAAAACCTACAGGGCACTTCCCGTGAACTCAGAACCTTGAACTTTGGTGCGAAGCAACATAGTATAGCACAGATAAAGGAAAAATTGCGAAAAGTATACATTTTTAGCATCATATTATAAAAATATTTTAATAATTTTTTACTTATTTTTAGAATAATGGTACGGAACCCTTCGTGCGCAAGTCCGACTCGCACTTGACCGGTTTTTTTGCATGTATAAAGTGTATTCATAAGAGTATTAACACTCTCTCACAGAAAATCAACGTTTGAGTAGAAACTTTACCGCTTCTATGCATCGTTCGGTGAGTGAGAGAGGAGGACGCCCATCCTCTCTGGGACCAACTTGAAAGCATACCCTTTCAAATATGAAAAGAACTTTTAAAATCGTTCATAAATGACGGACTTTTGAGGTAACAAACATAAAAAAAAAAAACGGAATTTATAACCTCCTCCGTTTTTGTTTTGAAGTCGGCTAATAAAGGATATTCATTCTAGATTAAAGTGTATGTGAATCAATGTAACCGTTTGGCATAAAATATGAAAGTTAAATAGTTATAATACTAGGTTTAAAGTTTCTATTCTAGAGCTTATCTTTCAAAAGATGACCACATTCCTTTCGTTGTTCAACCGCTATCCCAGGAATCCCATCCACATCCATCTTATTTTTATTGTAATTCCCTCCGATTCTCTATAGGCATCTGATTGCATTCACCGCATCGATTTGAAGAATTTATATCGGACAATAGACACTGTGTTCTGGAACAATCCATCTTAATGCTCGTAAATAGCGCCTATTATTTCCCGTATCCGATAATTAGAAACCAAAATAGGTCCAGTCACGACACATCGCGGCCGACACGCCGACCACGATTCTATTCAATGCTATAAATCTTTGAGAATCTCTACATTGTTGTCATTATTCTTTTGACAGATAGGTCGTTGGTTGATGATATCCCTCACTAAAAATCTTAACATTTATAATATTTCCCTTTGTCAGTATCGGTTTAAGATACTATATAAGGTTCTATAGACAGTATCGGTTTAAAATGCTATATAAGGTATCTTTAACCGATACTGAATCAAGGGGATATTTATAAATGTTAAGACTAAGTGCCAGCAGAGCATAGATCAATTAGCATGCACTAAATACTCTAATACGGAAACGGAAATCATCAAGAGAAGGATGTAATAAAGGGTGACCGCGAAAGAATATTCAAGTTTAAAATGCAGTAATAAAAATATTACCTACTATTATGTAGCTGTTTTTTATATTTCAAACAAAAATATAGAAATCCGGTTATTTTTTTTTAAATACACTAATTTTAATTACCATATTTATTTATTTTTCCACATTTATTACTATATATATATTTCTAATTACCTTCGCGGTATGTTAACGTATACTCCCTATTTGAGGAAGCCCCATAAAATCAGCGAATGTCAGATCCGGTGACCTGGGCCTGGGGGACAAAGGATATCGCCAAATTCAGTACCTAAAACACTTGATATTTGCGAAATAATGTTAAGTAAAGTATTTAAAATTTTAAAAGATGTCCAAAGCAATATGTATGTACAATTCAATATTTTTCATGAAACGTAATATAATTTATTTGAAGAGACGTTGATTCCCATAGTTATACAACTAGGGTAGTACATTCATCAATCACGAGGGATCGTTAAAAGGACTTTAATGGATTTTTCCCGACTAACGAAGATTCGCGTGTTGTAAAGTCTGCGAGGGCTAACTTTCTAAGGTTTAGATCAAGTTTAGATGTATAAATTAAGTTAGTTTATATAACAGAGACCTAAATAAACTATTACGAAAGGACTAATATTTCTAGAAGGTATATTGTAGTGTAGACTAAAAAAGTAACAAGTAAGAACGCAAATAAGCAAAATATACGTGATTAGATCAATTCCGTTAAAAAACAAATAACAGTTACTTTGATATCAGACGAAAAGAAGAGAAACCATGCTACTGCAGGTACGAGTAGCATACAACATTCATTGATAATATGCCCCGAGGTTCCCCTGACGGATACTAATAGCAGTATAATGAAGAAGGCATGAGCAACGTGTTCTGGCTCTATAAATCCTGATAACCTGGGGGGCGGACGGCGGCATTATGGTTGCATATTTGTTCACTTCACTTTGAGCGCCGTGCAAAACGCAAACTAATTTGCCGATTAACTAGGAACTAGGAGATTTAAGAGGCGCTAATGTAATTTATTAAAATTGCGGATAATCTGTTAGATATATTCATTTACTTTGAGACAATTTACTTTGCGTGCTTCCGCCACCAGTTAGTTCATGCAAACTATTGCTGGCCAGCGCCCACCCACTACTGTTAGTCCCTTCATACCCGCCACCAATAGTTGATGCATGCAACCCTGGTCGATACTGCTGCATCCGTTGAGGCTGCAGCAATGTCGGCCGTTGTGCTCGCGACACGTGTTTCGCCTCTACACGAGGCATCTTCAGGCAGTGAAACCTAGATGTTGATCGTTCGAATGACAAGCAACGAATGACAAAAATTACTTTTTTTTTTTTTTGTAATGACTATGTAGCTAGCTCCAAGTGAGCTTTCGCTACTTCACCGGGCGTTTGAGGTGAGGGCAGAGTGCCCTCAACCTTTATAGGCAACATCACCAAAGGGCCCCCAGGAGGGACGGACCTCGGCTTTGGGCGTTGCCTGTGTGCGCAAGGCTTGGAGAGACAGCAAACTCTCATATTGCCTGATGGGCCGCGTATGCGTGTATGCAAGCCTGAAGGGCCAATCTGAGAATTAATAGCAAAAGCCTTTGGAGAGCAGCAACTCTCATCTTTTGCCTTATGGGCCGAAAGCTACGTTGCCAGAAGGGCCTATCCTGGGTGCAAGTCACCCGGGACCGCCGGGCGGTCACCAGTAATCGGAGCTAATCCTACTCTACGCACTCTGTTCCGGTGTCGAGTGCGACGGGGTCGGATAGTGGGATTCCTCCGGCTATTCGGAGCCGGAGAGGGGTCGGGGCGGGCTTGTGCGATGTCAATAGGATCATCGGGATCGTCAAGTACGTTCCTAGGACGTCTACGACGTAAGGTCGTATCGTGTAGGTTGGGGGAGTAGTTAGCGGCTTGCACCACTAACGGATTGGGATGGCGTGCAGCATTCTCAAAGAAACGCTTGGAGGCGTTTTTGAGAAAGCCGCGGATGGACGGGAGATCTAAGTCACGGTGTAAGTCTGTCATGCGCAAGTACCGGTGATTGCCAGTGGCACGTCGAACAAACCGATTCTGCAAACGTTGCAGCCGTAGGATGTGGGAGGGCGCGATATGGGAAAAGACTACGCCGGCGTAGGTCATGATAGGGCGGACGCAAAGCTTATAGAGTGTCAACTTATTTCTAAGTGACATCTTAGCATTGCCTATCATGGGGTTGAGGCGGCCTAATACGAAGGCGGCATGGTTGCGAACTTTGGTGATGTGGGGACCGAAGGTCATTGCTCTATCGAGTACGACTCCAAGGTATTTAGCCTTGGGTGCCCACTGAATGGGCTTTCCGTACAGCGATACTGACCCTAACGGGGGAAGTTCTGCCCCGGACATGGTGATTTTCTGACGTGTCACAGCGCGGCTATCCTTTGAGAAAAACACAGCTGTGCTTTTCTCCGGATTAACCTCGATGCGCCACCTCTTGACCCACATGCCGAGAGCGTCCACGGCGGACTGTAAACGGTTAACGATAACCGATTTTATGTGATGGGACGTGTAGAGTGCTGTGTCGTCGGCGAACAGTGCAACTTCTACATTTGGGGTCTTGGGGATATCGCTTGTGTACAGCGAGTATAGGAGGGGCGAGAGAACGGCGCGGGACGCCGGCTCGAATGGGACGGGGGTTCCAGAGACATCCCTCTACTCTGTACCGAAAAGACCGATTCGACAAAAAGTCTCGTATGATGTGCACGAGACTGTCCGGCAGGCCCAAGTTGTCCAACTTGGTGATCAAGCCAGAATGCCAGACTTTGTCGAAGGCTTTCGCTACATCGAAGAAGAGTGCTCCCGTGGGGCGACCCCAGTTCCTTAGTTTGAGGATATGCTCCGTGAGGCGGTGCAATTGGTGATGACACGCGTGTTTGGCCCGGAAACCAAACTGCTCGTCAGGGATAAGACTTTTGGACTCTACATAGTCCTTAAGTCTTTTGAGCAAGATCCGTTCGTAGATCTTGCCTATGCAGCTCAAGAGGCTGATGGGTCGGTAGGAGGAGGGGTTCTTCTGGTCTTTGCCTGGTTTGGGGATACCGATTACAATTGCTTCTTTCCACGCGGCTGGAAAAGTGCAATTTGCAAGGCACGCATTGAAGATGCTTACGAGGAGGAGGAGGAGGGTTTCCGGGAGGCATTTGAGCACTCCGTTTGATATTCCGTCAGGGCCGGGCGCCTTTCGGGGTTTGAGACCGCGAACGATCGACTTCACTTCGTCAAGTGTCGTCGGGGCTAGGGGGGTGTTTGGTGGGATCGTACGAGAAACGACGAAGCGATTTGCGTGCGATTCCACTTCGCGGAGGTGATCGGGGTCTACTGGCTCACGACTAGGAGAGCATTGGCTCTCCAGGCTGTCTGCTAAGCATTCAGCTTTTTCGTCATCATCGAAGGCGATGGAGCCGTCTGGGCGCGTGAGGGGAGGAGTGGATGAAACCGTGTCGGTCTTTAGACTCTTGGCAATGCGCCAATACGCCACGTGGGAGGGCGTCATCTCAGCAAGGAGGTCGCCCCAGCGTTCATTCCTAATTTCCGCGATGCGTTCCTTGACTCGCCGCTGCAAGAAACGAAGTCGGGCTCGGGCCTCTTCTGTGGGGTAGTTGTCGTGTAGTCGTGAGGCGCGATTCTTTTCCCTCAGCAGTTCTCGCATATCCTCGGGCAGTTCCATTCTATGGCTGGGATCCATAGAAGGGACTTCGCGAGAGCATTCCTTGTAGGATGCTTGCAAGTGGCTGTTGAGGGAAGAGATTGCGAGGTCAGTCTCGTCAGTCGTGGTGATTTGGTCGGGGATTGCATCCAAGTGCGGTGTCGACTGGTTGATAACTTTTCCAAGTTTCTTCCAGTCGGTCACCGTCCTTGTATGCTCTATGCGTCCGTTGTCTGTCGGTCCTAGTTGCAGTACTACTGGTCTGTGGTCGGAAGATATGTCAGGGTGGACCTCTACTGAACACACCTGAAGGGTGATGTTCTTTCGGAGGGCAATGTCGAGAACGCTGGGGTTTTGTCCTTCTACGGTAGGGTAACGCGTGGGGGCTAATGTGGCAACAACGTCGAAATCTAGGTCACCCTCGTCATAGAGGTTCTCTAGAATTCTTCCGTTGGTCGAGTCCGTGACTGAGTGCCAACGAACTGACTTGCTGTTGAAATCTCCAGCCAAAATGGTGGAGTTTGTCAGCGAAAAGAGGATTTCGAGGTCGCTTCGGAGCAGCCTCTTTCTCTGGTAGATCGAGGCTATGTTGATAGGTGCATGACCGGTCATGGCTATCCGGAGGAGGGAGCACTCGATGTTGACGAGATTCGGGGGGGGCTCTAATTGGGTGCAGTGAAGAGACCTTTTGTAATAGATTAAAGTACCGCCGCCTTCGGCATTTAATCTGTCATTACGGATGATGTTGTAGTTCGCGATGCGGGGGTTACGGGTATGGGCCTTAAGCATGGTCTCTTGTGCGAGGAAAATGTCAACCTGATGGTTGGTAAGAAACTCCTGGATGAGGGGTTTCTTTTGATTGAAGGAGCCATTTACGTTGTAGTACGCAATGGTAAGGGACCTGGGTTTATTTCTCAAATTGAGACTACCCATATTATAGCGAGTAGAGGTGGGGGTGGGAGCTTTCTAATCTTTTGATTAGATCCCGGTATTGGAATACTATTGCCATTTTGGCAAGAGTGTTGCCGTTTGCTGCCAATATAGCATGACCCATTTCGATGATCTCTAAGAGATCATCATGCGTTTCGTGGATGGTGTCGAAAGCGGCTCCGAAGGCCAGAGCGTCCTGGTCCCGGCTAGCCGGAGGAGCGCTGTGGCGCATCAGAGGTGGGGGTCTGCTGGGGGGAGCCATTGGGGCTTCTGAATGAGACACCGGCTGTCTCTGCTTCAGAGGGGGGAAGGCAGTTTGGCTGCTCATTAATGGAGGAGGAGTGGGCGCCGGCGCCTGGGGCGCACGATTTGTGCGTGTTTGAGGGGCGGCGTTTTGCGGGGATTTTGGGCCCCAGGCGTTCTTGTTTGCTCGGGGGGCTTTTGAGCAGCCTCGCCAGTTGGCGGGGTGGCCTTCTTGCCCGCAGAGCACACAAGCCGCCTGCGACTCATTCTCCGCACTGCGGACTCTTTCGCAGTCCGCTGTGCCGTGGTCCCCTAAACACTTCACGCATCTGGGGCGAGCATGACAATTACGGGCCGAGTGCCCGTAATATTGGCAGCGGTGGCATTGACCGACAATGCCACGCTTATGGGGAGCTTCCACCTTGAACTTGGTCAGTCCTGCGCAGGACTTGATATTAAAAATACGCTTGCCTTCGGGCGTATTATCGAGGATAATAAGAACCATGGGATATGGGTTCTTATTTTTCCCGTACATGCGGTGGACTTCCTGTACGGGAATCGATTGGGAGACTAGAGTCTCCTTGACGTACTCAGTGGACGTCGAAGTAGGGATGCCTTTGACGACCGCCCTAAGTTGGCGGTCCTCAGGGAGGCCGAATGAGTGCCAGGGGATTTGGCGCTCGTTGAGGAGGCGGGTCAGTGCCCGGTATGCGTCCATCGCGGGGACGTTAATCTGAATATCACCGTTGCGGTCGGTGGAGGCGCGTGTATAAGCGATCTTTTGGACATTGAGCGTCCTGGAGATCGATTCCCACGCTTTGGGATCACGGAGGACAATCATGGGGGGGGGGGGCTTCTGCTTCTTCCCGGAAGCTTGGGTGGGCGTGGGCGTCGAGGATGACGTCTCGGCGACTCGCGCGCCGTTGGAGGCTTTAAGAGCCTTGGGTGCGGGGAGGGTCTCCTTTTCAGAGGCCTTCGCCTTGCGCGAGCGCTTTGCTCCGGTGACGACGGTGTAATCTTCGTCATCGGAGCATTGCGCACGCTCCGGCTCGGGCTCCTGTCCGGAGGGGGACGGGGTCTGCAGGGAGGCTGTCTCCGTCTCCCTCTCTTCGGACTCGGGGACAGTCTCTAGCTCCTGGCTTGGGGGGAGAGAGGGCTGAGCAGATTGAGAGTCGGTCTCAGGCTGGTCGTCCTCATAATAATAGTCGGTTTCCTCTACCGGGAGGGAGTCAAACCTATTACGGTAGGCGTTCTTCAAGGCGGTCGCGGTCGCGATCGGGCAGGGGGAACCTGGAGTCGGAAGGACTACCGGGATTTCGGGTATGTCGACTGCATTCGGGCAGTCGTCGGAGATGATCTCCGATCGGGGGATACCGCGGTTGACTTTCGCGCGGTACTTGTGTTGAGTTTTAAAGGCTGCAAAGGCCTTTTTTGTTGCTGAGTTCTGACTTAAGAACTCTTTAAAGAGTTCATAGTCGGGGGTGGAGGCGGCCATTACGAAGGCCGCATGGAGGGGATCGCGTAGGGAAACGAGTACTTGCCCTGAAAAGGACAGACCGATCCGCGTAAACGCCACGAAGCGCGTTCGAGAAAAGAACACGCGCGTTCTAACGACCACGTGCGTTCTTAAAAAGAACACGTGTGGCGTCGAAGCGTCGACAGGAACCTCGCCGCCCACAGGGTCCAAGTGGTCGACGAGCTGCAGCTGGAACACAATCGGAATTAATGGGCTCGATCCCAGGATACGCCTGACCGAGCAATCGCACTGAGCGTTGGAGCCTGCGATTTCCGCACAGAGCCGACGGGGACAATTACCACGTGGCGATTAAATCACTTTGTGGGCAGAGTCTCCGACGACAGTGGGCCGAAACAACACAACACAAACGAAAAGTAGTTCCAATAAATACAGTCTCACTGAGAGAGCGTGCCGCGACAACACGTCTGCTCGGATCGACTGCACAAACCGGAATCGACAAAAATTACTTTTTTTTTTTTTTTTTTTTTTTAATGAATATGTAGCTAGCTCCAAGTGAGCTTTCGCTACTTCACCGGGCGTTTGAGGTGAGGGCAGAGTGCCCTCAACCTTTATAGGCAACATCACCAAAGGGCCCCCAGGAGGGACGGACCTCGGCTTTGGGCGTTGCCTGTGTGCGCAAGGCTTGGAGAGACAGCAAACTCTCATATTGCCTGATGGGCCGCGTATGCGTGCATGCAAGCCTGAAGGGCCAATCTGAGAATCAATGGCAAAAGCCTTTGGAGAGCAGCAACTCTCCTCTTTTGCTTTATGGGCCGAAAGCTACGTTGCCAGAAGGGCCTATCCTGGGTGCAAGTCACCCGGGACCGCCGGGCGGTCACCAGTAATCGGAGCTAATCCTACTCTACGCACTCTGTTCCGGTGTCGAGTGCGACGGGGTCGGATAGTGGGGACAAAAATTACGCCGTGTTGCCGCCTTTTATACTATCTGGGAGGGGGAGGGGATTGATCGTTATTTTGGTTTTGTATTGAAAATATATTTAATAATGGGGAATTATTCAAATCTATTCTAATCTATGTTTATTTATCAAAGTAATATTTGATCTTTTATGTTTATTTATTTCTAATTGCTCCCATATACTCATTTTTATTCCCTTCTCCGCTGTATGTAATATTTTGTATGTGTGATTATTTAATAATGACTATTTTCCAATAGATGTTCTGCAAAATGTTTTCGATCGGGTGATCTATTGGTGGCGGGTATGAAGGGACTAACAGTAGTAGCTGGCCAGCAATAGTTTGCATGAACTAACTGGTGGCGGAAGCACGCAAAGTAAATTGTCTCAAAGCAAATGTAGCTTTGACTTCCGCAAAGTAACACCTGAATCTATTAACTATATATATTTCATTTAAAGTAGGGCTGTATTTCGCTTCACTTTTTCAAGTTTTCTTATAGGGCAACTCCGACGTTGATTCTTTCGATTTATTTTTAATTCAAGGACACATGATTAACCATCATTGAATGTACTAGCAACCAACAGACACAAAAGAACAGACATCTCTACAAAAAATATCCGGATCCTAAAGAAATTACTTTTAAACGTACTTCACCGTTGAAATTTATAATAGAACTAGCTTTCGCACGCGGCTCCGCCCGCGTCAATGTCGATCCCTCGGGAATAGTACTTTCTCCCGGGATAAAAGGTAGCCTATGACCTTCTCCGCACTCCAGAGAACTTGTATGCAAAATTTCATGATGATCGGTTCAGTAGTTACGGCGTGAAAGCGTAACAAACAAATAAACAAACAAACTCACTTTCGCATTTATAATATTAGTAAGGATAAGGATAGTAAGGATGGAATGTATTAAAACCGTCTACAATGGGTTATTGCAACATAAGAAGCGATCCTTGCAAACAGTATATGTAACTTTAAAGTCGGGTAAACCAAAGGCAGCTAATATTTGCACATTCACACTTCTTTACGACCTCAGGTTTATTTGAAAAGGTGAAACTTTGGTTAACTTTTATTTGTTTCTTTTCAGCGGAGGGCAGCCTGTCCGACTTTGCTATCCGCAAAGTCCACTACACGGCGAGCAATCCACTCAAAAAGGGTCTCTTCACGCCCGACACCAGGTAATCAAATTAGCAGCACCAAAGGAATGTTTCGTTCAAGTGGTAATAGGTGGTATTTCACAAACGAGTTTGGAAAACGTCAAACAACATTACAAACACTTTAAGGGCATTGATGACACCTTTCTTATGTAAAATGATACAATAGAGAACATGCATAGATATTTTTTCTGTGCTTCGGGATAAATATGCACATACAGTCTCATTTTTGGGCGACTATTACGCTTTGATAAGGCCGGACAGTAGTAAGTAACGTTACGCAGGTCGATTCTATCTGGGTTATACCTATGAGAAGTTTGTTAGGTAGCTGTGCTAAGTGTTGCGTTTATGGGAATAACCTTATAACAAAAGTAGCTATAAATGTAAGGTTTAATTTATTCATTCTTTTGAAATGGACGTTTGAGTTTAAGAAACCCTGTATAAGACGTATCAGAATAAAAACCCATTATTGTTATTCGTTCACACGGACCAGAGTAAATATTATTGTTGTAAAAAGTATTCAGTGTTCTTTGTATAAAAATACAATAACATAATTCTTTCAGAGGGCGTCGTTGCCATATTTAATCTGCTCTCTTGTGACGCTGATCTTGGATATTGTGAAAGTGAATCCTTTTTGGTTGGATATCGGTCTTATGGGCTTTGCCCAGGCAAAGCCCATAAGACCGATAACTGTTTAGTCTGTGGTTGGGTTATCCAGATAACCCAACCACAGACTATACTGTGTGACAGTAATGATGTTAATTTTGAATATATTATTCCAGGCCGGCAAGTTTGCGTAATATGTATGAGAAGGCGACGACGGACCGTCTGTCGGCATCTATCCTCGACCAGATGAGGAAGGACTCCCAGTACTCCCCGTACCTGCTGTGCACACCCGTTCTCAGCTCCAAGCGACGGCGCATTTACCAAAAAGTCGATGTGGACATTGAGACACACATTGTAAGTTATGTTGCATACTCCGCTTTGACGGCCACGACAGCCTGCTACAAGAGGGAGACCGGGTTCGATTTCTGGCAAAGGGCAAATACTTGTACGTCATTTTCACAGGTATTGTACGTGGTTCTGGACCTGCCTGCCGGGTTCGCGACGACGTTAGACAGGCAGCCGGCCGTAAAAACTTTGGCAAATCATATTGCATCATGAATACTGTCATAATTGCGTACACCGGGCTCCTTGTATTGTTGGAGTCCTTTCAGGCTTCCACCAACGGGTGATTTGAATAGTTCAGTTATTTCCCTCAATTTTAGAGATCATCAGTATAAATTATAAGCATTTCTGTTGATCCTCTGGGGTATCCAAATCGGGAATCTAATTAGAAAGATTTTAAAAATAAGTAATTTATTTCACCGAAGTAATTCACGTAGTTCACAAATATTGTTTATCAATAACAAACATATTATTACCGGCTGTTTAATATAGTGGTTTGCCATACTCTTACATCCACTTCTCTGCCAGAAGTCGTAATAACACGGCTGTAGAAAGCTCATACTCTGCCAAAAAGCAACTATAAACGAAAAGAGAATTGCGTCAACAGTTTTACGTTATACTCCGCAGATAAATGTTAGATTTACGACCAGAATCTTGGATTGTAAGCTATCAAATACTATTGCATTTCTATTACTGCTGTTTGAAGTATTCGTTCACCGAAGTTTCTAGGTTATCTTCTATATACATATAATAAAACAGTAAAACTATTTTGTCTGTACATTTCGAATTTTTGTCTGAAATAGATAGAGGGACACTTAAAAAGAATAATAGAAAGCAAAAAATTTTTTTTTGAATTTCTTGTCTGTCTGTCTGTCTGTCTGTCTGTATGTATGATCACGATTATCTCCGAAAATACTGAACCGATTAACTTCAAACTTTCACCAATTGCTTTGTTTTAACTCAGTTTAACATTTAAAGTTTGTTTCATCAAAATCGGTTTATTAAAAAAAAGTTATCGTCATTTGAATGAACTCAAGGCATGAGTTTGCCTGCAAACATATAGCAAAAAAAATAAAATAAAATAATAAGTGACATAAGAAAATTAAAATCCAAAGTCAATTCATCATCATTATATGACAGCATTATACCTATCCATACTATACATAGTAATCCATACTAAAAAAAAAGGAGAAGCTGACTGACTGACTGACATATCAACGCAGGGCCTAAACTATAAGGGTTAGGAACTTGAAATTTTGCACAGGGGTTCCTTTTATAACGTAGGGGAGCACTAAGAAAGGATTTTTGGAAATTCATCTCCTTAGGGGGAAAAACGGGTTGCAAAGTTAGTATGAAACTTTGTTGTTTTTGAAGTTATTCGAATGAAATTCAGCATGAAGGTTCTTTACTGAAAGGTATGAAACACAAGTAAAATATTTTATTCAAAAATTATCCTTTAAGGGGGTAAATTAGGGGTGCAAAGTAAGCATGAAACTTTGCCATTTTTGAAGTTAGTCGAATGAAATTCAGCATGAAGGTTCTTTACTAAAAGGCATGAAACGGAGTAAAATATTTTTCTCAAAAATCATCCCTTAAGGGGATATAACGGGGATGCAAAGTTAGTATTAAACTTTCCGTTTTTGAAGTTATTCAATTAAAATTCAATATTAAGGTGTTTCATTAAAAGTCATAAACTAATGTATTCCGGGTAATTCTACTGTTCCTGAGAAATCGACACTTACGCGGGCGGAGCCGCGGGCCAAAGGCAAACCTGACTTATATATCAACGCACAGCCGAAACTACTGTGCGCAGAAACTTGAAATTTGGCACAGGGATTCTTTTTATTTTATGATGTAAATGAGCACTAAGAAAGGATTTTTAGAAAATCAAAGGGGTTGAAGTTTTATGGAATTTTCTCATTTCTGGACTTAGAAGTCTGAAAGTAGGTACGCAAGTTCTCAATTAAAATTAAAAAAGATCTGTTTAGGTGAACCAGACAACATTCTCCCTTGAAGGGGTAAATAAGGGGTAAAGTTTGTATGGAATTTTTCCATTTCTAGACTTAGAGGTATGAAAATGAGTATATACGTTCTAGGTTACAATTAAAAAAGATCTGTGTAGGTGAAATGTACAAAATTTCCCCCTTAAGGGATAAAGGGGGGGATTGAATGGAAATTTACTCATTTCTGGACATAGAAGTATAAAAATAAGTATATATGTTTACATTACAATTAATAAGATCTGTGTAGTTAAAATGGTCGAAATTTCCCCTTGAAGGGGTAGAATAGGTGGGGTAAAGTTTGTATGGATTTTTTTTTTACTTAGAAATATGACAATAAGAATTTCTCCATTACAATAAAAAATATCTGTGTAGGTGAAATGGGCAAAATCCCCTCCTTAAGGCGATACCACTGTAAATAAGGTCGTTCTGAACCTTATTTATCTCGCAAAATACTTAAATTAGGAGTTTCAAATCTAAGTAATATGATTTTTGACTATTTCACCTCCAAAAATTAAAGATGAAAACACGTTTTGATAAAATTTTCTCATTAAAAATATTTTTTGAAAAATGGTCTTCGTTCGCAGAGTTTTTGTTATTGTAGCTCAAATGCGACGAATGAAATAATGATTTTTAGACTAAAAGATAGGTTATTAGTAATTCATCAAAATGTAAATATGAAAATACAATTAACCGGTCTGATTTTATATAAAATAGAAATAACGAATCTGGCGCTTACGCTTTTTTCTATGAGCGACTCGAGACTATCTCCTATCTCATCATTCACGGGCTAAACCGCCAAGCGCTATCCCTTGCGCGCACTTGATCAGTCCTTTGCCGAGCGATGGTACCAAACATTTGAGGCCTCGTCTTAAGGGCTAAAGATCTATGCAGGTGAAATGTATTAAATTCCCCCTTAAGGGGAAAAAGCAAAGGGGCAGGGGTTAGTATGGAATTTTTATCATTTCTACTGTTCCCAAGGGAACGACATTAACGCGGGCGGAGCCGCGGGCAACAGCTAGTTTTGAAATAGAACATTGTTCATCGACGGAGAAATTGAGTAATTTGTACGAGGAGATGGTCACAAATACAATAGCGTGGAAATGTGTACCTATTGCACTGCAATTAGCTTAGCCGTTTTTTATGCGTCGATGCCATATTTAATCTGCTCTCTTGTGGCGCTGATCCTGGTCTTCATATTGTGAAAGTAAATAATCCTTTTTGATTGGATATCGGTCTTATGGGCTTTGCCAGGATACCCCAACCACAGACTAAACAGCCGGTTCTGGTCTCTTATATTACAAAAGAAACTACCTACTTCTACCCACTAGGTGCTCTTCTCAGTGAACCTTGTGTGACAGTAATGGTGTAAATTATTCACATTCCTACACCACCATTTCGCTAAACAAGACCTTTTAAAGCTCTGTCAAGCCAGTAGGGGATTAAGACGTGACCGGTAACTCCCATTTCAGCCATCAGTGGTCGAGCATCTCCGGAAATGGACGTCAAAGGAGGCCGTAGGTGACGTAACCGCGCTACCCGATGCGTCCATGCGGATCGCGAGCTGCGTGACGCTGACGCCGGACGAGTTGTCCGAAGTAGGCTCCGGTGACGATGAGCCCATCGACCATCGGTTGCCGAGCCCTGAAGAGCAGCTGAGAGTCATCGCTTCGAAGTAAGTAGATAGATGGTAGAAATACTTCACATTAGTCTTCTGCCCAGTTCTCTGTCTGATTTTTTAAACTTGTCTGAATTTTTGTTTTAGTATATTAATAATGCATTTCTCCTTTATTCCGATCCTAACGATCTTTTTCGCTTTAGTACATTCGAAACATTTACTGTGATAATCTCTAAATACCTTAAGATCCGGATAAGACGGGGACAAGACTTTACACAGTTTTATTTATTTCAGATTTCCTCCGGAAGTAGTTGCGATCGACACGTCAGGAAAATTCTTCGACAGAATGTGCAGCTCCCGCAAGTCGCTGCACATAGAGGTGACCGGTGAGACCGACACCGTCAAGCGGCGCACGCGCACCAGAAAACCTCGCGGTAAAAGACGAAACACCATTTCCGGCACTGATCAGAAAGAGCTTAGAGAGGCTATAGCTGGGTAAGCTTCTAGACTGCACCATACACTCACTCATTAGATTACATTATCTATCACATTTAACTCTCTTATGAATAACTCTTTGTTTTGCATCAGTAGATAATGTAATCTCAAGCGGATCGATTAACGTAACCGTTCAGCACAGTAATGTGTGGACAGCTTTAAGATTCAAATAAAATCTTCAGCACATTTTAACATTTCGTCGATAATACTATCTTGTGCTTCTGTGAATACATTAAGTTCAACATTGGCTGTCGTTGTTCTCTCATTTAAAACGAAAGTAACAAAGACAACCAATTATTTGTGCATTAGAACACTAATAGTGTCATTTGTTCATTAGCTTCATGATTAATGACCACTTTGAACGAGGCCGCTGTTACGAGACAAAGCGGTGTTGTTTAAAGATTTTTCAAACATAGATCTGCCTTTAGCGTGTGACTAATGCTTTGCTTGGTTTGTTTTATCATAGCGATACATCAAACGCTGTGGCTACCGAAGAGGTCGAGGATAGCACCGTCATCAGATCGCGCTCTAGCGACTTACTTAAGAAAAGTCCCATCGACCCGGTCACTAAGAAAGGACACTTCAACTCGCTGAAGCAATGGGGCAAGAACAGATTGAAAATGATCGGTAGATCGCCCAGTGCCAGTAGAGATAGTTTCAAAGATACTTTCAAAATCGAGAAAACAAAGGACTCTAAGTCACCGGTTCAAGAAGATAACGTAACGCAGGAAACCGTTACGATGCGAAAGAAACGCTCAGGGGAAGAGGATAGAAGAACACATCAAAGATGCGCCTCGTACTCGTCTTCTGAAAAAAGTATAGGAGTTCCTAGTAGTGTACCCACGACGGCGACAATAAACAGCGGCGTGAAGCTGCGCGGCTCGGCGGCGCAGCGCCGGCTGCGGCGCGGCGGCGCGCGCGACGAACCGCACTCCTCCAGCGGCAACTGGTCCGCCAGCTCCGAGTCGGGGAGAACCAGCATTGGCTCGGAGATAACCTCGACTACTGTTCCTCCTAAGAGTACGACGTCCGCTGCGACGTCTAACAACTCCCTCAACCTACACCACGGTCCCCCCAGTTCCATCATAAGTCGTAGAAGATTCTTAAACACGTCAGGTTCGGGCAGTGTCACTAGCGAAGGCACGCTGACTCCTGATATTATACACGACTTGCACGAAGACTTGGAGACTAGTTCTGAATTTTCTTGCGACACGGAAGGATACTACACCTCTTTCCATATGGATTCGGGACTAAAAACATTAAAAGAGGAGGAAGTATGTCCGAGTACCCCTTTGCACACTAGCAACGCTCTTTCCAATTCATCCAACAGTCAAACTTTAACAGCTGAAAATGAATACGAGCTATTTGGCAAAGGTTCGACGAGTACAACTACTAGTTCCGCAGGCACGGTCTGTACTACATTAATGGCAGCCGGAAGTGACCGCTCCCTAGTTATAGGTCCCACAGTTCCTGAAAGAAAGAGTTCCCTTACTAAAATTATGAGAAGTAGAAGTAACAACATTCACAGCGCAAATGCTAGCTTAGATAGAAGTCTTAATTCTTCATTTTCTAAATCACCTTTTAGTAGTCTTAAATACAATCCCGTTTCGCATTCTTTTACTGAAAAACCAATGTACAATCACTCTTCTCCCGAAATTAGTGATGTGCCTACATCAACAGTCACTATCACGAGAAATGTCGGTAATCATAGAGAAATTACTGCAGTTGCTGAAGTACATACTGAAACCGAATTAGAAAGTGCAAAGAAAAGCACAGGTACGAGCTCACCTGATTCTGGTCACAATACATCTAGTTCGCCCATCGAGGACTCCGTATCAAGTGCTCATGGAAAGAATAGTCTCTCAGAGCAAGACTACTCAGAATCATCAGACTTAGAAGGTACTGATAGAATCGAAAGAATACGATATAAAACTACAATCAACAGCTCTAGAATACCGTCACTTTGTGTTATCACTCCTACAAACTCAGATGATGAAAGTGAAACTAGTAACAGAGATTCGGAGTCAGGAAAGAAATATGACTTCGATAAACCTGTAGAAACCGTGTTTAAAAAATGTGCGAGACCTAAACTAGAACTACCTACTGATGAAAGACCCAGTGACGGCAAAACTTTTAATGAAACCACTAAGGCTTCAACTAAACTTGCAACTCAAATAAATTTGAAGTCTTCTTTACAACCTTTCAATAACTTGATGTGTAAATTAAAGGGGGTACTCCCCCATAAGCTATCGAATAAAAAATCACCAACTACAAAAGATGCAAACTTGACTGAAGAATTATACGACGCTGGTGATTACGTCACCATAGCAGATGTTAAAAATAATAACCAGAAAATGAATTTAAATAATAGGGGTATTTACGGAAATAACGATATAGTTCGCAAAAATCTACAGACTGTGTTATCTGGAAAGCTCCCTGATACAGAGTATGTTTCGCTTAATGAACTTCCTAATTCTTTGAGTGGAAGTAAAGACTATCTAGAACATGTACTAGAAGATAAATCGTCGCCAGCGCTAGGAGAAATTCAAAGAAAGGGTGCTAAAGTGACTCTAGATTCTCAAGGTCAGGTTATCTACTCATCAGATACACTGAAACGCCGTAAAGGAGCACATACTACTTTTGAGCCAGGACCCTTCGTACAAGAAATTAATCCTACTACCACAATAATTCAGCGAGAAACAGCAGATGTCGTAAAGATAACAGATGAAACTGATTTCCCATATGAGCTGCCGCCGCCATCTAGCAAACCTACGTCCCCGCAGTTAGGAAAACTAATCATCAAGGCACCTGTCGAACCTGACGGGCCAGTCACTACAGAATTCGTAAACTTACCATCTCCCAAACCCAGTACAATTATAACTGCATCGCCACTTATCGAAACGCCAGTCTCAGCAAAACTACAATCTAATACTACAACCAAAACATCGCAAGATCTCCCGCGAGTAGTAGAAGCTATTACTAGGACTGGGGCGTATGTAAATATACATGATGCAGAGGGTGTCAGCTTGTCTCCGACGAAAGATGATTTAGCAGGTAAGAAACAAATTTGCTCAAAATCAGTCACGCAAAATCTTTTTCTTAAATCTATACAGAATATGGAATCAGAATATACCTATCAAGATAATGTGGAGATAACTCCTTTCGTACCCAATTTCCAAACCCCAATAATGTTACAAAATAAATGTCAGCATACAGCCGTATTCAACAAGTCAGGTAGTAAGGTAGCAGAAGTTATGAGAATGTTTACTCATAGAATTAATAATGACCCGGATTCACCTGATATAAGTCCGGATAGTGCTGAATGTACAGATAAATCTCTCAACAATAAAGTTAAACGTAGCGATAGTTACAAACTGGCTAATTCACCTTTAATGCCTATAAAAAAATTACTCAAATTAGAAAGTTTTAGTAGTAATGCTAAAAAAGTAAATTCGTTAGAAATGATCCAAGCTGAAATAACAGCTGACTTGCTGCGTGAGCAAATTAACTACCCGCCGACCGTGTCTCCTAAACTAAGTCATAAAAGTATGTTTGATTCTTCAGTGAATTGCGAATGTATGAACAATGAAACTCAATTTGCGGACGACAAGTTTGAAGCTGAGATATCGGCTTTAACTTTGAGTCCTTTTACTACGCCCTTGCCAAAGCGGCATTCCGTAGCTTTTATTCCTGATTTGAGAGACACGTCTTTAGATATGTTGACAGCTATTTTGGATTCGGACCCAGACGAAGTCATTACACTTCGATCGCCACCGTCGTGCCCCCTTACCCCTAATAAAGTCACTGTACCTGTTGATGCATCTATGCATAGAGCTAGAATTTTATCAATTTCAGAATCAGACTATGGTACTGAAATTTGGTAATTCTTAGTTAAATTAGAAATAATTAGGGATTTATTTACTATAGTTGTATGTACCTACTTATATCTTTATGAAACGATTTTAGCTGTAAAAATATATTAGCATAATTTGGAACATTTCCGTCCAGTACTTATTGTACCTAAAGCTTGTCTTCCGATTTCTTGCTGCTGTGATAAATTGTATTATTTCTAGGTATATTTTAAAGATATTATATTAGCCATTGAATCTTTGAATAATTTGATCAGTATTCTATTATTTTCACTTGTAGTGGTATTTTTACCAATTATTGTTGTTTTTGTAAAAGTTTGGATGCATGGCGACACTCGGTCGCAGCGTGCACAGCTTACGAGTGTATCCATATTTTCGTATGTAAGTGCATGGTGTGTTATTCGTGTGTCTTTGAGTTTTGTAAATAATATTATTATAGATTTAATGTTAATTAACGCACTTATTTCATTTATTTTCACTCCTTCATCTACCTTCACTTCACTCATTCTTATCGCACATATCCTATGCGATCAAAAAATTAAGAATGAAGTTCTGTTCCATTTAATTTAGAAACCAGATGTTAGTGTCTAGAGCATTAACTCAACAGAACTTGATTTCTGATTGATCAAAATATCAGGTGTTCTCACCGACGAGACATGTAAATAACCCACAAAATTTCACGTTCTTCCTGGGCAAACGTATAACCAAATAACTCGTTCATAATACGACTAATTGTGGATAACTCATGAACATTGAAACAAAACTAATTACTGAAAACGTGTTCTTAATCCAAGGGTGTACAGTTCTAATTCACTCGCACTGATCTCACATCGCTTTGCACAGTGAAGGAGATTGCTTCCATTGTACCGATTATAACGACCACTTCTGCAAAGGTAAAGTTTTGTGTTGCTTTTAAGCATGATCCAAGGCCAAGACTGATGGTTAAACTAGGGTATATACAATACATAAACTCATCAAATTTTATATTTGATTGAATTTGTGTTCAAGTTCTCATATATACCTCATGTTTATCTATCATGGATTGGCATTTTGTAAATAAACTGCATGAGGGTCTATCACTAACTTAAAAAGTCTATTTTAAGGTTTTAAGGGGTGATCCTAATTTACTAAAATAATTATACCTAAGTAACAAATATTAACACAGTAGGTTATCTTAACAAACTAATGATACTTTAGCTCTTACAAAATCGAGATAACATATGTGACAAGAATAAAATACCATGCACTTTTTAGTAAACTTGTTATATTTTATATTCCTTTGTAACAACTTATCATATAAGTAGTTTGTTTAGGTAACTAGCAAGACTATATATTATTAAGTATTTACAATAATCATTATAGTAAAAGTGCCGATCAGGCTGCCTATTTACTTGCACTGCTCAGAAAATGCTTAGATGGGTCAGAAAATGCTTTAATGGGAAACTTGCATACATGCTTTTTACCTTATGCTAAGGAAATCCCTCCCAAAAATGTACACATCAGTAAACTTTGCTAACCCAAATCTCTTTAAGATATAAAGGTTACAAGATCACATTTGTCTCGGCCTAAACTTTCCCTTGAAAATACTATAGTGATGTTAGTGACGTCACTATATGTTAGAGTCTAGAATTTTGTACGCGTGATGTGAGAACTTTGTTCGGCATCTACGTTAAAAATGGAGTTAATAGCAACGGTCTCTTGGGTATATGTATTATAGTAATATTAATTTTAGAATATTTTCATACTTTACTACCAATTTTAACCAAAGTATCGATATAAAATTAAAAGAAGTTTTTCAGCTAGATGCTAGAATAACCAGATTTTTTTTTTTTAATTTTACTCTCCATGCAAGTTCCCGATTTCCTTAAATTTTACAATAACCAAAATAGTTTATCCACGCTTTCATCATAACACATGCACTTTGATGCAATATACAATGATTAAGTAAATCACTTTCTGGGCCTCTCTTTGTATTAGTGTTTTTTGTATTATTTATATTATTAGAGGGGTTGGTCGAATGTTTACAAACTTTTGTTTGACAATGCAATTTCTAAAAACTATTTAATGTGAAAACGCAAGCGTATTTTTCTATATGGACGAGTGCGTTGATAAGGGGGTTTTGCATTCACAATGCTATTCTAACATACTCTTATTAAATTAAAAGTAAAAAATGGTGAAAAAAAAAACTTACACTTGTGTGCATTGTCACATAAAAGTAATATTAATATGCATGTATATTTCAATTTCATTTCAGTATTTTTACGTACTATGCACTTGTAAATCTTAGGTCACTTTGTCACGTCCTATTGCAAAAATATTGAAATGAATCATAGAGGAATGCTTTTCTGTAAAAAGAGTATATCGAATGCAATATCACAAAATTATCCGTTTTGGTTGTCAATTACTGAAATAAAACAAGGACCCTGTCTGTTTGCGGCCAAAACGGAAAATGTTGGCACCTGGCTAGTATCAGGTACCTAATAAAAAATTAAAAAGCCTAACTTGTTATAGACTTGCTTCTTTCGTAAGTTCGAATACCGCCTGCGTTGACTTAATTTTCATCGATAAAAGATAAGAATTGTAATGACGGTTATTATCCTTCGAGTTTCTGTTATATGTATACTTAGTGGAGCTTTGTTTCATTTTATATTTAATTTTGATTTCAGACTATCGACATTCCAGTGCTGACAAGCCCTACGTGAATACTCAACAAAATGTTGTTAAAGATCCGGTTCCTGCAGTGGATCTGAACGCGCTCAATCCCACCTTACATCGATACCACACAGCTCATCTCCGAGGCAGACACGGTATTATTAATTATGAAAATCCCTCAAACCCTTCAAAAGAACAGCCGAAGTTCTGGACACTTCCTAAAAGAACCGCCGTCGAACAAACCGTTGCAGATATAAATACTCTTGAACGAAGGTCAACACTCAACTGCCCACCGAAGATTAATGTAAGAACACCGCCATCAGACCAACAACGGGGCGCGCGACATCCTGCAACTGATGAGTCGATCAGAATCTCGCCTATTGATCCTCGCACGCCTGGGCCCTTTAAATCTTCCACACCATCGAACAAAGAAACAGCAGTTGACCTTAGCACTAAGCTTTTATCGCCAGTCAAATCCACTATGACTAATGAAGAGCTGTATGCCGTTATACATAAAAGTAAAAAGAAACTTAATATAAAAGATGCAGAGAGAGCAGAATCCCCAGCTTTATCTACCATCAGTTTGTCTCCAGTTAGTTCAGAATCGTCATTGTACACGAAAGGCTCTCAACGTCACCCGGAAACTGGGTATTTAGGAGACCCGAGAAGTAGAATGAGTTGGTCCCCAGCAGATAAACAAAATATTCCTATTCCATCTAGTTCAATGTATGGACCACAAAAAGAAAATCTATGCACTGACAGATATGGACCCGTGCCCCAAACCTCAAGATTAGACTTCAAAAAATTACTTTTACAACACAGTGTTAAATTAAATACATTAAATCCCCAAAACAAATCGAATAAACTATCAGCCGTGGAACAGCTAAAAATATCGAAAGAAAAAGCTCAAATACCCTTAACACCAGCCACCCACAGAACACAGGTCAATATACTGGATTTAAGTGGGTCTCCAAAAACATATACCCATAGGAAAGTGATGAAGCCAAATCCTCAACCGCCGTCGCCTGGAAGGACTAGTGCGTTGATAAAAGAACACAAAAACACTCCTAAAATACTACTCTCACCAAAGTCACAATGGCGGTTTTCAAGTCCGCGATCGGATGTTTTATCTTCGCCAATACCGGAAGCAAATAACGAAGACGACAATTCCAACAGCTCCGGCGAGAAACACGATAGTTCGCCAAATAACCCACCGTCGAAAACTGTTCCTATAGTAACAAATCAGCATTTCGGAGCAAGAAGAAATCTCATACCCATAAACGAAAACATAATTGAAACTGAAAACGATTTTCCGGAATCCATCGATCACGGGGTATTCCCGCTTAATTCCGATTTTGCCAGACCACAGACATTATCACGATCAGAGATAATGCAAGCAAAACGTGCAGAATTTTTCAACGCTTCTCCGGAATCGTCGCCTCCTAAATTGACGTCGTTCAAAACGCCGGCGGCTGGTCCGTCGTCTAAATCAAGAAGTAAGTCCCCTCCAGAGAGAGGGAAGACCTCGCCTACTACTTTAGAAACGGCATTATGATACTTTCACCATAGACGTTAAGTGGTGCTTCAAATTATCTTTCGGTTATTGTTTATGTACCTAATTAAGTAAATGCGATGAAATTGAAAGAAGCTTTAATCTAGTCTTGTCTAGCTTGAAGTGCCATTTCAGAGGCACCTCCCACTCTACGTTTTCCAACACCAGTGTTTTACTACTTATGATATTAAGCTCAAAATGCTCTATTGGGGCCAATTTTGTTTGTCAATGAGTATGAGGTATTGTACAACTTCATGGTTATAAAATTAGTTCGTAAGTATTTATTGAGTACATAAATAGGTACTATGTAAGTAGTGTTTTGAACTTTTTCAAAGTTTTTTAAGTTATTCGGAATACAATTTTAATTAAATGTGTTGAATAATATTATGTTTCATTATGAGCCCTTTCCTTATTTATCTGGCGACAAGAGCCAATTTGCTCCTAATCTATTGGACAGACAAAGTTAACAATACCCCAAACACGATGGGTTCCTGTTCTTTAGATTAGAAGTGTCTATACACCTTCGGACTCCATCATCAGATCAAGTCTATAGTACCATCATATTGCATTTGTCATTCGACTTATCAGATAAAGAAAAGTGCTTCAAAATTAAGTTGCAAGTTTTGAGGTTGTCTATGTGTAATTATAACCAAATTAGTTTCTTTGCCATAATCTGTTACCTACATTCTCATCGGAGATGCCTTCGAACCCAGGGTCCAAGGGTATGCCTGGGAGCCCAGATAGACTGTAAGCAGCCTGTATACAAAAAACAGCTGTTTTCCAAACCATGCGTACACTGAGAAACTCCCAAAGCTCCGTCCGTCCCCCGTCCGTCGTGAGGGCCTTTAGTGATGTGCCTGTTAAGGGTGAGGGCACTCTGCCTTTACCTCAAATGTCCGGTGAAAGCTGAAGCTTATTTGAAGCTGTGTCATTATTCCTTGCCCGTCCATAGCGGAAAATGAAAATGTTGCACAAAAATGCAGTTTTATATGTGCCTTTCAGTGCCATAAATCCCGAAAAGAGGGCCTTTATTTTTTGTTGGGTAATTTTATATTTTAGCGTGGTCCGGCTGGGAGGAATACTACCTGGCCCGACCACATCAATCTAGTAAACGGCCAATAATATGATATTGTTTACTTTACCAATAAAATGTGCCTAAACTGTGCCTACGGAATTAAATAACAGCAGGTCTATAGCTATCTATATACATATTCAAAATAGAAATTTCTTTCTGTACCAGATAGTCGTCTACGTAAGTGCACGGTAGGTGCACATGTAACAAATGATACTACTTATTTATACATACGAGTACATACAAACAAAGATATTATCACGTCTTTATCCCTTACGGGGTAGAATAGCCTAAGATCATAGGACCGAAAGGCCACATTTAGCGTGTTAATGGGCGTATAATAGAAAGTGGAATCTAAACAGTGATGTTGCTAACCGCGTCGCCTATTTGATTCCCACGGAAAGCATTCTTTGTTTAGTTGCTTCCAGTTTGGTTAGGACATTGCAGGCTTGAACCACCTGATTGTCTGATAATAAAGATGATTCCGTGCTTCGGAAGGCACGTTAAGCCGTTGGTCCCGGGTGCCATCTGGTAGTCGTTAAAGGAACCACGTCAGAGGCCGAGAGTCGGTTCCGAAGAACTCTGACACCAGGGTGTGCATGGTCGATTGACCGTGACGCCTATTCGAAATGATGATGATATCTAATATGTTTATTTGCACTCAATAAGAGTTGAATAGGGTTACCTATGACATATATAGAGGAAGAAAAAGTATCAGAAGTCTTGCTTGAGAACAGCGTAAGTATCTACATATTCTTAACCGACTTTAAAAAAGAAGGTGGTTATTAATTCGGTTGTATGTTCTTTTTGTTTGTTACCGCATATCTCCGTCATTTAGGTATGAGCCGATTTTAAAAAAAATTTTTTGTTTGTTAGGCTACGCTTTCAAATTGGTCTCATTCCAATTTCATCAAAATCGGCTTCGTAGTTGAAGTCGGTTTTTTTTATATAAAATATTATGTATGTTTAGAATAGGACAATAACAGATTTGAATATAAGTAGATATAAGATATAATAAAAAATACAAACGTCTTACCTCAATACAATACCACTACGGATACACTGGATCAGTTAAGCCACAATTCGATGGTCTAGAGCCGCAGTATTTAATTATTATCAAATCTTTTGATCCTGCAGGATCATAACTCGCGCTTATGTTATCTTCTTTATCTTCCAAAAACCAAAATATGAAAATGGAAGTCACACGGAACAATGGGAGCAAAGTTCAATATTATTGTGTACGTTACTCCAGCCAGATTTTGTTGAAAATTGTCGAAAATCGACATTGAAGTGCAATAGATAATTAGATATAGAGCTTCTGTAAATGGTAAGCTAATGGTATTATATGGTGTGTGGTTGTCGACTTCACCGACGAAATAATTAAGATCTAAATGGGTGCCAATGTCTATTGATCTTGAAAATCCATCATTCATTTCAGCCGTAAGACGTCCACTGTTGGACACCACACACAGGCCTCTTCCAAGGTTTCTTCCTTCCTTGGAAAAATATTGCCATACCAAGCATGCTGGTTGGCGACCCACCTGCTAAGTTTCATTTTTTAGGGTTCCGTACCCAAAGGGTAAAAACGGGACCCTATTAATATAGCTCCGCTCTCCATCTGTCTGTCTGTCACCACGCTGTGTCGCATGAACCGTGATAGTAAGACAGTTGAAATTTTCACAGATGATGTATTTCTGTTGCCGCTATAACAAAAAATACTAAAAAATAGAATAAAATAAATATTTAAGGGGGCTCCCATACAACAAACGTGATTTTTTTTTTGCTTGTTTTTGCTCGATATTGATAACGGCAACAGGTATACACTTGAAATGTTCACAGAATACTTAGTTAACTATATATTCGCTTTAAAAATTAATTTTAAATGTGGCTCCCATACAACAGACATGATTTTTTGCCGTTTTTATAGATAATGGTACGGAACCCTTCGTGCGCGAGTCAGACTCGCACTTGGCCGGTCTTTTGTTTTTCTTGTGCTTCCGACGTTGCTGGCTTTTTGAAACTGAAGAATTATAGGAATTTGTTTAATCTAGAAAGGGAATGAAGGTTTCAGGATACTACTCATTTGGATGAATGGAGAAAAGTAAGTAGTAGCTCGGGAGGCTGTGCGCGCGTACCCAATGCCATGCCTGCAACCACCGGTCGAGGAATTGAGACACCCTGACCTACCCTTCTCTTATCTTTAATTTAATTTTCCTCTCTAATTTAAATTTGAACTTTCTGGGTCTTGGAAATGGATAAGGATTTTGATCTATCTACTTATGACTGTCAGTCAGTCACAAAAATAAAAAAATTTAGGTTGTCTTACTCAATACATAATTATTCCAAATTTGGTACTCTGTACCTAATTCTACTTATTACGATTTACACGACTTTTGTACAGAGTTTCAAATTCTCCAATCGGAAAGCGAGGATTTAAATATGTTGCTATGTTTCTTAATACACTGTGATACCACAAGTGATGTTCTTATAACTGTGTGAGATACAAACAATTGATACGCAAGAAGATAGGAAGATTATGAGTAAAGAGTACCTATGACATACCGACATACCTAAGTATCATAACATGTCAGTTGATGTCAGGTTTTAGTGACGAGCGTAAAATTTAGCTGTTGCAGCTTTCTGTTTTTGTAATCGAGCATTTCATGGCGTGCAATCCGTAATAAGATATGTATTGTGATCGTATCCCTAGTACAAATTTAGCACAAAGAAGAATAACTACTTGGGAGTCATGAAGTGTGAATCGAATGCCAGTGAAGAGAATTCAATGACTGCTGAACCTTGCTCATGCAAGATCAGGTTCTTGACGCTTGTGATTAACACTGCAGACCTTATCAATGAAGCTACGACGCCTACTTATGGGATATTCCACGCCGTGAGCGCGCCAGCAGCTATTATGACAACATACATGTTTCTGACAAGCCTTTTACTTGGGACTTGCGTAAATCGAAATGCCACATACTTGCTGCAGATATATGCACTGGTAGCATGCTGCTCAACCCATTGCACTCTTTGTGTATCAGTATTCCAAGAATTAAGGGTCCACAGAGTAAGCTCAGATCATGCCATTTTAGTTTTGAATGGGGTGCTGCCGCTGTTAATAGTATGTTTGCTGCTTTCCGACCTTGTTGTGACAATGTTCCAATGCCGTAGTGGTAATTCTCTAGAGCTGCCCCAATTATCTCAAGCATCATCTCGTGCCGACATACCTGTGCATATGCATATTATATGATATTAATTTACACCTTTACAAATATTTTTTATTGAATAAAAAGGAATTTTGGAAATGTGTTTTCTTACGATTGAAAATGATAAACGTAGCTCTTAGGTCTTATAGACTTGAGCTCTGTCTGCCCCGCAAGGGGGGAAAGCCGCAGCGAAAGGTTAAGACGCATCTAATGATACGTTAAGTATTGTTGGGCACTTTAGGACACAAATGAACAAACTTATATGTATATAACATACACAGCAGCCATAATCATAACCCTCCTTTTGGCTTAGTCGGTAATATAAATAAAAGACTATTTAATGTCTTAAATGTATTTATGGATTTTACAAAATATCCCATTGCTAAACCTTATTGATAATAATAAAGATTTGTCACTTTACTAAGAATCTTCACGAACCAATTTTTATAATATTTCTAAAACACAAACTTTTATTATACATTATGAAGCCGTCAGTAATAATTACTTAAACAATCAAAGTCACTCGCTCATCTCTTGTTTTATCGCAATGTATGAGTACTTCTAGAATCCTTGAAGATGGCGGTGAGAGATAAAGATTCACGACGCAACAGGAAGGAAGGTCTTCAATACATATAAATGTTAGATCCCATGATGGATCGGCTTTCACCCATCTGTTAACTTGAATAGAATGATTCTTTAAAATGCATCATGAGTGGGTTGTCAAAAAAATCCCATTGAGGATAATATTAGGGTTTTGTACCCAAAGGGTGAAAACTGTACACTACTGGCTATACCTAAGTCTTTGCTGTCTGTCTATCACATAGCTATATCCATTGAACCATAATAGGTAGAGACTTAAACCCACAGAACTGGTACATCTTTTGTTACTATAACAACAAATAATAAAAAACCAAAAAAACTAATTTCTCTGTGAGCACCTACCAACCTATACCGTTTTTTTTTTCAAATCTGGAATATCAAAAATATTATTATTTAAGCATTTAACTTGAAATGGTTTTGGATTCAGCCAGTTACAAGGAAAGCTTAGCCAATTTTATTGCAAACACTGTGATATTAAGGTTGACTATAAAATTTATTAAAAAAAAAATGTGTGGGGCTGTGTCAGTTCATACAGCCATTGGTTTTAATGTGAAACATCCTTATCAGCAAGTCGCTTTTAGTGTTAAAGATTGGAAGAAAACATTTGGTTTTCCTCCACCACAATGCAAACTCAAGGCCTTAACAGCGAGCTGACTATGTATGCTAAATAATGTCACTAATATTATGTTTCTACAATGAATAGTTTTGTAGCTATTAATGTCATATGATATATAACAACTTGTTACAGTCCGGTTTTCTTAATCTCTTTTTAATCTCTTTGACAGGATTTTTTTAACAACCTACCTAGCTATCTCTTTTTTACTAATATTGATTTTACTAGTAAAATAATTTTCATTGAGTAAACAGATGAGTTCAGTTCCACCCCTACTGAACCTTAACTAAAAGATACAAGATTTATTTTGTGATACATATCAAGTAAAGGATATAAGGATGGCTGCTCTGGCCAAGTATGGCCCTAGTAGTACAGAGAGGGTCGTGCTCCTGTAGTGGAGACTAAAAAGGACCTGATGATGATGATGATGATCAAGTAAAGTTTACATGGTTCTACTCTAAAGTATATTCAATAAATTCCATATACATACACATGGTAAGAATAATTCAGATAGAAAATTATCAGTTTAATTTGGAATTGGTTGGAATACAAGGTATTCTTTTTCAAAAAAATCTGGACTATAAGAGGGTTAGTCACAGTACTCTGTAATCCAAAATTCGATGGTCCTGCAAAATGATTACCCAATTACTGGGGGTCTACTGTCCATACATATTTAATGAATCAATCAACATAGCTAGCATGTCTGGTGATATTGGTGTTACTATTATTTTATCATATAGACCATGTTCACCTACCAAATCCTTTTTTGGTTTTACCAGAGAAATTGTTGTAATGTTAAAGTCCATAACCTATCATATAATATAAGACAAATAACGAAATCCGAACATTAAATTATCAGTAACATGACAAATTCACACAGTCCTTTAAAATTGTACTACTTAGTTATTACTATTTGTTCATAGGAGGTCCGTTCATTAGCGGTGGTCTCATTTGTCCCATGGGACCCATGGGGCCCATTGGACCCATTAAAGGTCCCATCATTGGTGGTCTCATACCCATCATAGGAGGCATAGGACCATGTGGTCCCATCATCATAGGCGGCGCCATTGGACCACCCGGACCCATAGTAGGAGGAGGCAGCATTCCTGGTGGACCGCCGGGAGCAGGAACTGGAGGTCTAGGTCCTCCTGGACCCATCACAGATGGATCCCAAGGTGGTGGTATAGCCGCTCCTTTGTTACCAAATGGATTCTGTGCAATTTTTCCAGCCTTAAACGCGGCTGTAGTAGCGTCGATTAGATTTTGAGCTTGCTCTTCCATCCATTTCTGATAAAAGAATTTCACGTTGTCTTTATGTTTTCGGCCAGTGCAATGTGTTTTCCTTACACTAGGTGAATCGTGTGTTAAATATGTGTCACAATAATCACAGTAATACTTTGGCATTGTAATAAAATTTGCGAAAGTTTTACACAACAATAACACGAAAACAAGGGAAACGATAGCGTGTGTTTTATTATAAGTCAAGTGTCAACGTCACCTTTCAAATTTGATTTTATTTGGCATGAGAATCTTGTTCTTTACTACCTTTGTGTCTTGGTTTCTACTCGGCCTATTTGCTAACTTAGTGTACAACGTTTTGTTAGTCACTTCAAAATAAATTACGTGTTATATTGATGGTAAATATCGTAAACAAAAATAGTCAATAATACGAAAGCTGCAATGTATTTTGAAGTGACTATCAAAACGTTGTACACTGAGTTAGCAAATCTGTAAAGTTGGTTTACAGACGATAATTTTACATGATAACTCTGGAAAAGAGATAGATGCGTTACGAGCTTAGGCCGATCATGTCTAGTGCTCGCACACGGAATGTGACACTTTTTCGTGCGTGTAGCCGGAGCAGCCCAAGAAGTTATACCTATACCTAAAAAGGGTGCACCCGGCGTTTAATCGAAACGTCAATGTCATGTCAAAATTGTCATTCACAGCAATTTTGATTGAAACGCGCACTGCATTGTATGTATTTTGTGGTCACTGTGTTTCATTTAATTTACTTTTTGAATTAAATTCAGCTTAAATACAATACCTGTTGTTTGATAAGCAGATTTTTACGCAGGCTCGTTAAAATAGTAATATTTCTGGTGCAATATGCCTGACATGAAATACATTTTGGTTACTGGCGGAGTAATAAGCGGCGTAGGAAAAGGTGTGATCGCAAGCTCTTTTGGCACGATTCTCAAGAGTTGCGGTATTGATGTAACTTCGATTAAAATTGATCCTTACATAAATATTGACGCTGGGACGTTCTCTCCGTACGAGCATGGTAAGGATGGTTTGTCTTGATAGTGACGTATTGTCGCCCGCGTGGTACGCACAATGCACATGTCTATTTTTGTTTCCTAGGTGAAGTTTATGTACTTGACGACGGCGGGGAAGTCGACCTTGATCTTGGCAACTACGAGCGCTTCTTGGACATCACATTGCATAGAGACAATAATATAACAACTGGCAAAATTTATCAGCAGGTTATAGAGAGAGAACGCAGAGGCGATTATCTCGGGAAAACAGTACAAGGTGGGCTTAATTTTTTCCTTATTTCACAGTACCAAGAAGAATTGTATGAAATCTTTGATATACTTAGTCCTCACATATTTTTTTAAAAACTTTAAATGTGTTGTAATTAAAATTTTTAATAACCTCTCCTTATTTAATTGTTAGTTTTGAAAATGAGTACCTATTTATTTATTGCATTAATATCAGATGCTTCCTACTTTTTTTTTCAAATCAACACATCGTTAGGCGGATAAAATACTGAGTTCAAATGGAATCCAGGGCAGCTTATCTGAAGTGTGTTAACCTACTTTAAATTACAGTTATATTGGAGAGAAAGCATTCATTCAGGTGTGAATGTAGTATTGGCTTATAATTCTAATACCTTAAGTATTTGATTGCACTCTTTTGCCATCCGTATGTTATGGGTTAGTGTTGCCAGGTGTCCCAATTGGCATTGGGGACATCCCTGAGTTTCAGGGGTCTGAGAATACATCCTGATTTTCACCTGATCAGGATGCTAAATGTCCTGATAAGTCACTGAGTATGATGAGACAGCATAAATAATTTTAAACTTATGTAACTATGATTTTATCATCATGTCTATCATGCATGCTTATTTTATTGTAGATTAAATTAATATCAGTTGCCAAAACAAATAAATAATAAAATATTTAAATACATCCGTTTGTCCCGATATACAGGGTGACTGGTAAATCATGTTACATATTGAAAGGGCACTCAGTACTTGATTCTTGTTTGAAATAAATAAAGAAAATAGGGGCTTAAAAGTTAACCAAATTATCCTATACAAACATGATGTGTGAACACTCGCGCTAATCAAAGCGCGCGTACCTGTTTTTGTGTCGGCCGCGGACCATCTAGCTAGATGCGCATAGCGATCACGCGGTTTCCAAACATTTCGAGACTTTGTGGACTAATTTGATAAAATTTTTCTTTGTAATTAATAATTATTTTGTTGGTTTTTTATTTTGTACCGCTACGTGAAATCATTATTTATTATGCCCTTAAGTATGTTGTGTCCCCTATGGTTACGGGTGGCAGCAGACAGGAAACAATGGAAATCTATGGAGGAGGCCTATGCCGTAAGGCACACCGAACTAAGAGATATACTATAAAACAAACTACCCTGTGTTAATCTGTAAACAAATGGTTCAGAAATAAAGGCTTATTATTATTATTATATAAGTATGTTGTGTGATTTACCAGTCAGGCTGTATATCTAAATCCCAATTTGGTTAACTTTCTGCTCCAATTGTTGGACCTTGCAACACTACTCTGGGTTCAAATACTCATGGGAAAAATGCTTTTTCCCTTGAGTAATATTTTTTGTACCATTTTTTAACTTTTCTCTTAATTTTTAGTAATACCGCACATTACTGATGCTATTCAAGAATGGGTGCAAAGAGTTGCTCATATCCCTGTGACAGCCGAGAATACTCCACCAAGAGTTTGTATAGTAGAACTTGGTGGGACAATAGGTGACATAGAAGGCATGTCCTTTGTTGAAGCTTTCCGACAGTTCCAGTTTAGAGTGAAGAAAGAAAACTTCTGTTGTGCTCATGTTTCTTTGATCCCAATGGTAAATGCTATTATGACTTAATGTGTAATTAATATGGTTAATAAATTTTCTCATTAACTAAATATTCTTACCCTACATCTTATAATTATAAATATGTTATATATTTCTGAAGTTCAGAAATATATATCATAATGAATAAAAATGACTACTCTTTTTTATACAAAGTTAAAAAAACATTTTATATAGGACTACGTACTTTTTTCAAAAAGTTGGTACTTAAGCGGAACTGTAGATTTGAGAAATCATGTCTATAGGAGATGTATTAGCAACTTACCGCTATTTTGATTCCAAATTACAACTAACTACTGGTTGGTGGATAAAACTACTCATGCTTAAAAAATTGCCTTTTGAGCATTTAAGGCCATAATAGTAATAACCTTAAGTTCTGTCTAATCCGTAACAAATAAAAAGTGATAAGTTTGTTTGTGAGTAATAATAATTTTTAAAGTACTGATGTGTTTTGTTTATTTGGTTGACATTTTGAATATGATTTCAGCCAAAATCAACAGGGGAACCAAAGACTAAACCAACGCAGTCTTCAGTGCGTGAGTTGCGTGGATTGGGTCTGTCACCCGATTTAATTTTATGTCGTTCTGAAAAACCAATCAACCACACAGTCAAAGAGAAGATTTCAAACTTTTGCCATGTAGCTCCAGAACAGGTACGTTTTTATTGTCTAGTTCTGCTTATCATAAACTTCATAATCTAGTTCTGGTTCCATGGGCGATTTTCCACACTTAGGCCTCTAGGTTGGGGCCATTGTGTGTGAGCAGAAGACATTCTGTCTTCCGATCTTTTGTTTTGGGGAGACTGCGCTCTCCCTCCATTTCCTCCAATTATTTTTTGGAGGAAATGGAATTTTCCTTGTTCTTTTACTCGAGCCAACCCAGCTCGTCGAGGAAGCGTAGAACTGCAGAGAGTGTGCTGCAGGCCTCGCTCATGGTCCCCAGATGTCCCAGGAACTCCTCTCTGGTAGATGTTATGCTTGGGAACTCCAATAAGAGATGCTTCGCAGTTTCTTCAGCTTCTAGGCAGCCTTTGCAAAGGGGACTGTTTAGTAATTCCTATAACAAATAGGTGTTTATTTAACGGGCAGTGCCCGGTAATTACTCTTATTAGGAGTCGTAATTTAACCCTTGGTAGTGCCAGCATACGCTCGGAGAACTTGCTGTTTAGGACAGATAAGGTTTCCCTTGCCTGTCGGTAGACCAGGTGCTTTGACGTTTGGACTTTCTTCGTTTACTAATCCATGAATGTACCGGCGCGAATGGTATGGGTACCATTGATAGGGGGCCGAACGGAATCATACTCGACCCTCTTCTCGCAAGTTCGTCTGATGCATCATTGCCGAGTGTGTTAAACTTACAGAGTTCATTCAATGCTTTGTGGCATTCGAGGATAAGCGCAGAGTCAATCATTGCATTAACTACATAAGTAGTATCTTTTCTTCCGCACCTTATCCCACTCTAAGTGGGGTCAGGACAGCATATAAATTATTTCAATTTTGCTATGTCTTGAGCCAGTTCTTTCCTTACCTTCTTTTTTCCCATATCCTCCTTCACATACTCCATCTATCTTTTCTTTGGCCTACCTCTACTGTGATTACCAATTACTTATCCAACACCTTTCTAGTTATAACTCTGCTATACAGGCTCTCTTCTCTTCCCAAGTGTAAACTTCCCTCTCTTCAAACTTCATAAGTATTAAGTATGGTATTTTTAAACAAAATAGTCTATGACACCTAAATAAACTTTAGCATTGCTTGCATGTTATGTATATGAAACACAATCTTGTTCTTGGCTGGCCATTAATTTTAAATGCATTCATCAATAAATTCTTTATTTCCTTAACAATGTATTATGGATTCAATGTGATTTTCTGATGTATAAGATAGTGTTGGACTATATTATATGGATGGGCACTTCATAAATATCCAATTTCTTACATCCAGTAAGGAAGTATATAGAAGTTTGAAGAGTTTTAAATGTGATAAAAAAATTAGGAGTGTTTGTGTTAAAAAAAAATGTAAGCACGATCGGCAGTATTGTTCTGAGCAGTTTGGATCAATTTCTGTGATTGTTCCAGGAAGCACCACTTTTTATTTTAGCACTAATAATATACATCAGAAAATGACGTTGGGACGAACACAAAGGTATACGTATTTAGGGTTGAGCTACGGCTAGCGGCAAAGAAACGCACTTTCCTATGGCTCTCGTAAATGACGATTCTGAATGATAGAAAAGGATCCTATCATTCAGAAACGTCATTCGCGAGAGCGAAAAAAAGTATTTGTATGAAAAAAAACTGACCAAAATGTTGAAAGGAAGATTCGGCCGGTTTTATGCCGAAACCGGAGCTCTTATGTTTCTAGATATAGGCATAAACGGTAGAATCTAAAATATGTCTAAATAAAATTTGCGTTTCAGGTAATCTGCATTCATGACCTCAGCTCTGTCTACCATGTGCCCTTGCTTATGGAAGCTGAGGGTGTGGTTCAATACCTGAATGAGAGACTGCAGCTTAACATGTCCATGCCACGGCCAGGAAGGTTCATATTATTTTTTTGTCTTGTCTTACCACAACTAAGAATACTTTTTGTTAGTCTTGTTAGTTGTTGCTAACACTGTCATCAGATTTTTCAAGCTGCCTTAAGTAGAGACCGACTGAAACTGGATATGTTGCCAATAACGAAACCATAAACGAACCATAGTTTTGGGCGAATCCGAAACCGATAAATTTAAATGTGTGAATAATCAAAATTAATCATATTATTATGTACTATACGATAATCCATTATATTTAACACAGAAAGTTATAAAAAATATAGTTGTCTGTTTACGGACAGTAATTTAACGTGATAACAGTGAAGACGCATCTAGCGTGATAGATACTAATACTACTGCTGCTGCTCCGGAACGTGACATTTTTTGTGCGTGCAGCCGGCGTTCATCGATTTATAAGAAGTTATAAAGTCAAAAAGTCGAGTCAACACTATCATATTAAATTAAGTATGGACCCACTACACTGGGCTGACTATTGACGCGTGTCGCGATGCAAATGAGTTTGGGTGAGGCCGAAGATTCAGCTGATTTTATGCGGAAAATGAAACTGTTGTCGCAACTCAATTTTTTGTTTGTAAAGTATGTACAGTCACGAGATTTATATGTAAACATGGTTCTCAAGTCAACGTGATACGGTCTAAAATGACATATTTATTAATAATTATTAAAACTTTGTTTCATACCACGCTCTTGTGAATATTTTGATAGTAAATTTGTTTGTGTGATTATAAATTTAAGTTCATTTACATACTGTTTGGAAAAATGTGTCTAGACATTATTTACATTTATATCTAAATAGCGTAAGTATATAATAACATGCGTATTTAAAAAATGGAAATGCTGCAAATCAATTTCAGATTTATGCAAAAATGGCGAAATTTAGCGAAACGTGTGGATAACCTGCGCAAGGAAGTAAATATAGCTCTGGTGGGAAAATACACTAAATTAGAGGACAGCTACGCTAGTGTGACCAAGGCCCTTCAACATGCTTGCATAGCGTCCGGGTGCAAACTCAATCTCACATACATAGAAGCAGTTAACTTGGAAAAGCAAATGAAAATAGATGATCCAGTCAATTACCATAAGGCGTGGCAAGATCTTTGTAAGAGTGAGTAAGTATCGAAGATGTAATACTAAATTGAATCTATCGTTTCACAGTCCTAAATTTATTGTGTCCATTTTAGATGATTAAATGAACTATATTTTAACTTGAACTTAACCATTGACAAAGGTTCTTCTTCTTTTCGAGTCAAAATAGTTATGTATATAATAAATGTTATATGAAGTTAGACCAGAATTTGGCCACTTCGACGGCATGATCATTTGCTGCCGAAAGTTATTTCATAAAACCCAAGCAAATAGTAAATTGTTTTTTTTAAATTGTAACCGATAAGTTACGCAGAGGTAATGCATCCGATTTATTAATCCATATGTTTAGTAAATCTAGGTGAGTGAGAAACCTACCGGATATAAATTAACCATCACAACAAAGCTTTCAAGGAGCATTCAATGGGCTGAGTGACTTCTTAACTATTCCGTATATTCAATATCACATAGTTATGTTAGATATTATAATGTAATATTTTTATGTAATTTATTTTCAGTGGTGTCATAGTTCCTGGAGGATTTGGCCAAAGGGGTATGGAGGGTAAGATTGAAGCTTGCCAATGGTGCCGCGAGACACAGAAACCAATGCTGGGCATTTGTTTAGGATTACAAGCAGCTGTCATAGAGTTTGCGAGAAATGTTCTGGGTTTAAAGGCAGCCAACAGTACTGAAGTGAACCCTGACTGTGAGGACAAGCTGGTGATAGATATGCCTGAACATCACCCTGGAAACATGGGTGGCACCATGAGGTTAGGCAAGAGGAAGACATATTTGGAGCCAAGTCTTATCAGTAAGTGTTTTTTAACTAGCCACTTTGTCTTAAATTATTAAAAATAAAACTATTATAGATGGTGAAATTTTGATCGCTTTGGACCCTTAAAGGGGTGACTCAGACCATCAATATGAACAACTTTGAGTTCCCAGCATTGTTTCCATAGGAAAAGTTGTTCATTTTGATGGTCTGAGTCACCTCAGTAAGGGTCCAAAACGATAAAAATTTCACCATGTATAGTTACTATGACGAATGAAGATATCTCCATTCCTGTCTAGCATATTGCAGCGTCCCTTTCGTCAATATTGATTCCGGGTGTGTTAGGCTGGCCTATAAGGGCGCGCGTCCACATTCCCGATTTGCGCCGGGCCGAGGCGCCCGGTCGATCAGTTTCGTATGAACTCTTAGGATGTGTATCCACGGTGCCAGCGTAAGCGCCCCGGCCCGGTTGCAGCCGGCGTATGTGGACACGCGCCCTAAGGCTCCGCATCTCTCGACTGGCACAGAGCTGGGACGGCTCTGTGCCGTTGAAGTATTGGTGCGATTAAGAGCGTACTTGGTACAAGACTAGTCCAATAGCGAGTAACTATAATACATATAGTGTATTAACGTCACGGACACGAATGGAGATATCTTCATTCCTGTCTAACGTACTGCGTCGTCCCTCTCGTCAATGTGACTTCCGGCTGTATGAGGCCCGCCTTACAATGCTGGTTACCTTAAATTAATCTCATGACACATTTTTTGCATTTTAGCGCGCTTATATAACAAAGAAGTAATTGAAGAGCGTCACAGACACCGTTACGAGGTGAACCCTGAATACATCGAAAGGCTGGAAGCGGCTGGACTCAGATTCGTGGGCAAGGACGACACCAAGAAACGCATGGAAGTGGCTATTGTCGACACCCACCCTTATTACGTCGCTGTTCAGTTCCACCCAGAGTATTTGTCGAGGCCATTATCACCTAGTCCACCATTCTTAGGGTGAGTTATGTTTATAAAATGTTGAGTTCTTGTTACCAACGTATTTGATTTTACCCTTTTACCCACGCAATAAGTACAAACTTGTTATAGAGGAAAACAATACATACATCAATTCCAAATTTCAATTTAATCGAGTCACTGGTTCGAGAGTGCGTTTTTGCTCTAGCTTGACTTGAAAAGCTTGCTGGTTTTGCTCGCTCAGTCAAAAATGCATTGCAATACCAACTAGCCGTTGTTTGCCGAGCTATTAAGAGTTATCGCGTTACAAATCTAGCTAAGCTACATAGTACCTACAAGGAATATGTTTTCACCCCAACTCGACCTAAAGAACTTGATCGCTTCACTTGTTCTGTCAAAAATCTATTTCAGCACTAACGAGCCTTTGTTTGCCGAGCCACAAATCGCTAAATGTACTTATTATAGTGTTTCGTCTTTCAGATTAATATTGGCATCCCTGGGCAAGCTCAAAAGTTATATGTCTAAAGGCTGCCGGTTCAGCCCAAGAAATCAATCGGATGTTAGCTCAGGTGAGCAAAAAAATATTATTGTATCAATTATAACAGGCTAATTCCTAGGTCCAAAAAATAACAATTAGTCCGTTGTCCGGCCTCCGTGGTCCAGTGGTTAAGGCGTTTGCCTGTAGACCCGGGGGTCGTGGGTTCGTTTCCCACGGGACGCATACTTTGTTTAGTTGTTACCAGTTTGGTTAAGACATTGCAGGCTGAATCACCTGATTGTCGGATAATAAAGATGATTCCGTGCTTCGGAAGGCACGTTACGCTTTTGGTCCCGGCTGCCATCTGATAGTCGTTAAAACCACGCCAAAGGCCGAGAGGCGGTTCCGAAGAACTTTGACACGAGGGTGAGCATGGTTGATTGACCGTGACACCTACTCGAAATGATGAGTCCGTTGTTATAAACAAAAAATATTGGACACTTATATTTTGTGTTTTATTTTGCATTTATAATGCTATTTTGATATACTCTTATTAAATTAAGAAATAAGATATAAAAAAAAATTAAAGGGGGAAATAATTTACATACAACAGACATAATTTTATTGCCATTTTTATAGATAACAGTACGGAACCCTTCGTGCGCGAGTCCGACTCGCACTTGGCCGGTTTTTAATAGTGCTATGTATATTTTCAGATGAAGAAGATATCCTCAGTTTGATCGACGACAACAAACCGATGGAGAACGGTAAACCAGTGAATGGGGTCAAAAAAGATTAACTTTGTTTGTATTCTAGTTTATTTTAGGTAGAAGTATTCGAATATTCAATTTAAATGTATTTTCGTCATTGTGTTACGTAATGTACGTATGCAAAGACATTATGAATAACGTAACAGTGTTACAGTTAGTACTTATTAGAGTATATTCCATGTCACTAAACTTTGAATTTAAGAGTTATCATCACAACTCATCGCGAAATATTTCTCATAGATAACTTTGTGCCATTTAGCTGGTTAATACGTGATATTGGCGCTATTATGCTTTTGTTACAAACAAGCCTCTTAAAAAAAAAAGCTACGGGAAGAAAGCTTGTATTATTTTTTTATGCCAGATGATGTTACGAGAAATGTAAACCTTTTAGCTGTATTTTTTTATTTGTTCATATACACATTATTGTGCTTGATGGACTTGTCAGTACATAAATATTACTCCATTTAATTGGTTGATTTTGATAGTCTGAGTTGCACTACAAAAATCTTGTATATAGGCAGTCTATATAATCATATTGCTATACAGAGGTGCCAAATTAAAAAATCTACATTCACTGTCTAAATGGCGCGAAGTACAACCATTCATCACTATAAATACATATTGCTTATATTCTTTTTAGACATCAAAAGTCAAGCAAACTGCCATCGTTTTACGTTATTTGTTTTAGTTATGGTTTTGTCTCTACGTTTTTATTTTTTTATGTTGTGCAGATTAATTATAATTGTAATTTGTTTTTTAATAGTAATCTATCGCCCAATCAGTTAAATATGTAAAAGTATTTTGTAATCCGGAAATCTACTCTTAAATACCCTTACCTACTTATCCCAGTGTTAGAAGTAACTGTAGCTTAAGTTTTAACATATAATTTTAAGTATAAAATATCGTATTTCTTCCTAGTCACGGTCAGTACGTCACAGCATAATACTTAGATTTCGAATTCATGCTCAGTATCTGTAAAAATACGCTAGCGGTAAAACACGTTTTAGTTATTATAAAGGTTCACCTTCACATCTTAATATGTCAAGCGGAGACTAGGATTATAAGACAAGAAGCAGATATTCGCATAGTGTGAGTGAAAAGTGAAAATAAACTTCCCGCCTTTTAGCCCGCCTATTGAGATCACTCCCTAGGGTTTTTTATTACATTTCTCGACTAGGCAACATGCAGTAATTTGTGTGTTGAATCAGATAATGGATCTTGCATCTATTATGTAGTTTTTAATTAGGTAAAATTATGAATACTTTGAAACATACATTGACTATTTAACAAATGTGTCTAATTTAACATATTGACAATTTTACCACAAAATGATGTCTAAAGTTAAACACTTTCTACCCTTTATTGTCTACAATTAGTAAGTACTGACTGCTTGAAATGTCTAGTAGGAAAGCGTAAACAAGAAAAAAAGTGGGTTACATGTTAATAATCAGACTAGCGGTGGATGAATTTTTATTTGTGTGAATGAATTTCTTATAACTGGTAAAATTAATTTTGTAGAGTAAGTTTTAAGTAGTACTTAGTATCAAATATTAAACCGACGCAATGGCATAGGTAGGTAAATGTCAGTCATAAAACTATATAGGGTGAGTTTGAATTCCCTGGCAATATTTTACACGCAAGAAAAAAGCTAAAATGATTTAAGAAATGGTCCTCTCACAAATTCATCGATCAGCTGGTCACATTTCAATGGAAGTCTAATTTTTTATATAAATTACCATTCTTTAGCGGATGTATATTAAAATATTGTCAGGGAGTTCAAAGTCACCCTGCATATAGATATAATAATTGCCCCAAGTTAAGAACAACTTAAACTCATGGATACAAACATTTATATAACAAACGAAGCAGTTAGTTTTTATGCATGGGCAAATTGGGCAAAATGTGTGTCGCCGCAACTGGCCGCACAGTAAAAATATTACACGAGGGGATAAACATTAAAATGATGAAAAACCCTTGTTTTGTGAACCGGCTTGCTCTTATGTGCCAAGTACGCTCTTTGTCTCATCCAAGGAAAATATTTCCGGTTGCATTTTCCACTGAATTTGTCCATAACACTGGTGATTGATATGTGATCTTTATGAAAATGCAGAAAAATATGCTCTAAATTTTTTTGTTATACAGGCTGATTTTCAACTCACAGAAGAAATCAGAATCCCTAAAAGAATATACATCCCCAAGAAATAAGGTAATTTATGAATAGAAATTTACCAGCTAGTCTGAATTTGTAAGGCCAAAGTTTTTTTCATTTTTACCATTTTTTCTTGCGGATCTATATCCTATTAGGGATTCTGATTCCGACATTAAAATATATATATAATTTTGTACCAGACAGACTAGGAGTGTATGATTTTTACTATGTGATACATTTGAAAATCGATAAATAATTTATTGTTATCAATGGTCGCCAAAGTTATAGATCTAGAGGGTTTCCCGAAAGAAGCAGCGTTTTTCATAAATAAGAGGCGGCAGCACTGAGGTCACGGGTCCGGTAAACTAATATTGGGCAACAATGTGTCAGTTGTTCATTTGTCGTCATCATTTCAGCCAATAGAAATCCACTGCCGGACAATGGCCTCTCAAGGATCTTTCGTTTCATGGGAGGATATTGCTATACTGACCACACGTTGCAGGCGGGTTGGGGAGCGCAGTTTCTTTAGCTTCTTGTGTTTTCGTCGCTGCTGCCCATGGAAAGCATTTTTAAGCTGAGGAAAGATAAGAATTTGTTGGATTTGGGAAAAGTATGAAGTTATTTATTTATTTATATATTTCCAACTCACAATCAACGTTACAGGAATGACCTAATGCAATAGTTGCGTAAAATTATCCAAAATACACGTATAATTTAATTTTTATAACATATATGATATAAAGCTATTCTTGTAAACTCATTCAGCGTGCAACAGAACATGTCTATTTTTAATGCTATAGCGTTCAAATTAAAATACTACTTACACGGATGATTAAGGGAAAACAAATAGCTCAGGAGGCCGGCCGCGCGTGCCCGATGCCATACCAGCAATCACCGGCCAAACAGTTGACAATAACACCCCGTGTTGAATGATTTTTACTTCTTGTTAAATATTATTTAATGACAGCGGCTTCTTGCACCCTACGATTCAGTGCTGCCATCTGATGGTATATTTCTTATACTAATAATATTGTTGAATCAACTAATTCATGTGAAGCAACAAAAGCATCCCATTTTCACCATAAAGACCTAAACTAAACGGAAAGCTGTAGTGTCATGTGCGAATTTGGCAACTATTGTAAACATCATATTTTTACTTGCATAGCTCTATAATGTTAAGTGATTTCTGTTGCTAATTTAGCTTTAAATTAAGTAATACTTAAGTGAATGTTGTCATAGTCTACGTGGTTGAATTGTCTAGTAAGTAACTAAAAACACATTTCATCAATATGTGCTTTTTTATATTCATAATAGGTATTATCATACTTGTGTATGCTTTGTACATTCCTTTTTAAGTTCATAATAAGTATGAATTCGTTCAATATTAATATGTATATCTTTTTCTTATAATGGGTTTAGTTTGTCGAGCCTTGCTTTTTTTCACGTTATATTTCATATACGTATAGATTTCGAATCTCGTTTGTGTTTTTATTATTCCTTGTTATAACTTTTCATTATAAATATTATAGTATACTATTATATTCTCCCAATTTGGATATAGTAAGAATGATAAATAATGGTGATGTTATGGCTGTTGTAATTGCATACAAATTATACATATATTTTTATTGGTGAAAACATATATAACTTATTGAAAATATACGAACTTTATTATATACTTTAATGGGTCGGCTAATAATGTTATTTATTAGTCTGTGCATATAGAATACAACTTACAAGACTTAACACAAAATGGAATATTTATGATAGCTATATATTTAATTGACAATGGCTTTATGAAATACGAACGAATGCATATAATGTTGTATTTTTGTATCCTACATAATGTAAATAATGATTGGTTTGTATATGTAACATTGTCATTGTAAATATTTGCCTTTGAGTCGTGGCGCTGTAATGAACTTTCTCTTTTTCTTTAAGTAAGTAGAATCATAAAGTTGCTGCTACTTACTTGAAAATAAAGAGCGAGTTTATGATAGTACAGTGCGATATAAACGTTAACATAACATTCTGTATTACTTCCTTGAGATATATATATATATATATATTCAGTTGTAGTATCATTGTATGTAGGTCAAACGAGAGTGACTTACTTATTACATAGCGTATTGTGATCCACCACTATACCTGTAAGGATTTTAATTTCATATAGTCGTCGCGCATTTTGCTCGTACTCGCTAGCGAAGTATGGAACATCGCCTTCCTGACAAGGAAGTGACTAAGACCTAGATTGACTGTCAATAAATAAATCTGAATCGTTACATGTAATAAAATATTTCCTCCGGACCGGCTTTCTGGAATGCCACGGATCTTCAGGAGATCTTCAGAGATCTTACCTATAATTAAAAATATTGCCTAACTGCAGTGAATTCAATCACCTTGGCGAAAGTTTATGTATTTGTATATTTAATTATTATTATTATGCTACTGGAGGCTATTTGTACTATGTTTTTTGCCGACTAAATTGAATATTTTTTTTTTATGTTTTTAACAAGAAAACCGAGCTTCCGACATCTCTTTGTCAACATTAATAAAAATAGATTTAGTTTTTGATACCTAAATTTCACCAGAAACAATTTGTGCCATCTTATTATATTATTTACATACATATGTGTCTGTCTTTCAGCATAGGAAAATTGGTTTTAAATCTGCGGTATAAGCATTCAGTAATACTTTCTCGTGATCAGTTTGAAATCAATATAACTACTAACAGTACGGCCATTTTAAGAAACCACTTTTAACGTTTGTCAATACGCATATGTAACGCGGTTATTGTAGTACCTAGCCTAAACTATGATTTAACCTATTGGGCGCCATTGACCACTATAATTGCAAAATGGTCGCGTGACTGACAAGCCATTGACAAGTCAATTTGCACTATGCATGGCGTCGGGCGTGAAGTAACGTAAAAAAGCGCTGGCATGCAAAAGGTTAAATCCTAATTGATGACTTATTCGTCATATTTATCAATTGATATTTTTGGACCGCCGCACCGCCTTGTTTGTTATGTACCTATAGACACGAGCATTAATATACATATATATATAAATAATTGTATTCCATTTTAGACCTTATCCCATTGACTTGAGTACTGATGTGTAAAGATATTAATGCTCGTGATTGTGCTGTCAAAATTGGCTTTATGGCTTTACTGTACGTAGGTTTTTGTTGAAATGTTCATCAAATAATTTTCAGTTAATAGAAATCATAATAAAACTTGTTCTATCAAAACTTGTTTGAATTTCCATAGCACACACATTGCATGCCATGTCTTTCTGAGACATCTCAAGTGTTTGGTTGGTTGTATTGTCAACACTTGTCGTCATCGGCGCAAACGCTAGATTAGGACACGGAGATCAATATATCTTCAGTTTCATGTTAGAGCTTGTAACAGTAATTTACAATTTTTATTGCGATTACATTTATTTAGGGCAAAGATAGACACTTGAGAATGCTTTTTTGTATAGGTAAAGTTTAAGGAAATAGAAAAATCTTGTATGACTTCGTGTTAGTGTGAATTACTTTTTTAAAGGCTCCACGGGTGCCAAAAAATCTTCATCTACTGTGAAGTGTTCAGCCGCACGGACATTTGTATGGAAATTAGGGAAAAGTTTTTCGAGTTCTCGAAATCGCAGGCTAAGTTGAGGAAAAATTGTACCTAACTAGCTGATCCGGCAGACGTTATGTCTTAATTTTCGAAATCAAATCGGCCCCGTTCACACGTGAAGCCGTGACAAAGCCGTTTTTATTTATAGAGATAAGTATATAAAACTCTGTTCACGTGTTAAAAGTTATGGTGTCATAGACAGACACACACATAGCAGTAAAATTTATAACATTCCTGTCTTTGCGTCGGGGTTTAAAAAGGACTAAGTCGCCCTTTTCTAATATGTGTCGACCATACAATATTACTTGTAGGTAGATGGTGAAAAAAAATGGGGGTGAATATGTCGCAGGCAAATTGTATGATTCCGCGTTTTACAAACGCTCGTTCTTTTGGAATATGCCGAAGGCAAATTGTGAATTGCCTTGTCAGTATATAATATGCCTTAATATTTGATAGACAATTCAATCGCCGTTTACAAAATGACGCGGCAAATTGAAGTATTTAGTTCTTTTTCTTACCTCGCGCGGCGCTGCTAGTCAAAACAATCAAAATGGCGTCGATTTTGTGAAACACAAAAATAATGAAAACAGTGCAAATCCTGCGTGTTCAAGGGACTTTTTACAAAAAAAGAATTGTTTTTAGGAAATGTATTATAGTAAGGTACGAAAATTTTACAATTCTCAAGTAGGAGCAGAAAAAAAGCCATGGACAGAGGTTTTAAGGTTATCCGGCACGTAAAAAACCCTAAGAGGTCCATGGAATATGGTGTTCGGAGGATTCCTGCGGAATATTATTAGCACAAAACCACCGTAAAATAGGTCTTGGAAGTGTGAATGGCCCTACTAATGTCCTCATACACCGCTTCCACGTCTTCATTTGAGTATTCGGTCGGCATGTACACCTGTATGACCTTCAGCGAGTATCTTTTAGATACTCTGAGTATAAGGTATATCACCCTGCTGGAATTCATACTCATTTTCTCTTCCACTTCCTCGACTTTTTGTCAAGCCTCATCACGCGGATGTTGTGTTACCAGGGCCAGTCGTCATCGAGGGTGGTAGCCGGGCCGTATCCGAAGATTCTTAGCACCCCCTGCCCCGCCGTTGCGGTGACCGCTACTGGAGCCAGGAATAGCGGGGCTGCCGTAGACTGGGGGCCTGGTCTTTTTGTTGTTTTCCATTGGAAGGTTTTGCCATACCACGCTTGGGAGGCGGGTTGGCGAGCGCATTTACTTTGGCTTATTGTGTTTATGACGCTGCTGCCCACAGAAGCATTTTGGATTAGGCATGGGAAGGACAGGAGTTTGGTAAATTTGGAAACGGAATAGAGGTAGAATACTAATACTAAACGGAATAGAGTAGAGTAAGCAACAGCTCGGGAAGCCGCGCGTATCTTTAGCAATATCTACAACCGCCGGACAGGCAATAAATAAGGAATGACACCCCCTGGCCTAAGTTTTTGTTAAATTGAGTGCCTAAACATGTATTTTAAGTTATTCCTACATTAATAGGTACGTGATTGCTGAAATAAAGTGATTTGTCCAATTTGTGTTTTATGATAGTCACCCTACTATAACCATCAATGTTGAAATGTTTACAATTGAACGAGTTGTCAATTTGCCTTCGGCATATTCCAAAAGAGTCGTTTGTAACAAGACGACGCCGTTTGTAAAACGCGGAATCATACAATATGCCTGCGACAAATATACGAAGTCACGATGCCCCGGATACAAAAAAATGTAGATCCGGGGCTGCCACCATGGTTAAACTTTAAGGAGACTCTAGATTGAAAATAACTTTATAAATACATAATTGAATTTAGCCGCGTCCGTATCACTCGTTCGGTCGGACCCTTTCGGTTTGCTTCGTCACGCATCGGGATCGGCTCGTCTCGCTCCTGCTTCTGACATGTGTCTGATCCTGAATTCCTGACATGTGCTGCGGAGCGTCACGTTGTCGTGTAGGCATAGAGTACTATAATACAACTGAAAGTGCGTGTAGGACGTTACGTTGTCGTGCAGGAGGATTACATAATCTTTATGGTAGGAGGCGATCAGGCGAGCGTATTATAAAACATCTTTTTAACATTTTGAAATAATAAAATGTTTAAAAATAATTAGGTATATATTGTATGCATAGTTTATAAGTATTAATAACATAAAAGATGACATCTATGTAGTTTATTTGATTGGAATTTTAAGAATAAAATATAGAGATAATATAAAATAAATTTGAAAAGGCTTTCATTGTAAGAATTATTTGGTTTTCATTCAACATCCTAGTAGTTTAACAAATAGGTACAATAAAATAAACAATAAATTATTAAGATTTCTAATTGCATGTTAAATGTTTAAATAATTTTTAGGGTTCTCTACAACCGAGTGACAAAACGGAATCCATATAGGATCACATGTGTGTCTGTCTGTCACTCATATCAGTCGATTTGTCCCAAATTTGGATCGATAGGTTGAATTCGGCAGCCATAGAGATTAATGTGATCCAAAAACATACACATTAGGTACTTACATAAAAGTTAAGTATAAAATAATTACTTATGTTAAAAATAACTGAGTCATTCACTACACTACTGTCGGTTACATATTTAACATAATAATACTACTTAAATTATAATAGAAGCTTGGCCACAGAGTAGGTACTTTTACATATATATGGAGCTTGGCTCTCCATAAAACAATATAGGTAGCTCATGTTTCTAGACAACATGTAATTTATACAATTCAATAAAAAAAAAACAAAATTAAACACTAAGTTATAACTAGGTCTAAACTCAAAATTAATTTTAATTAAAAATTAAGTAAAACATAAACAGGAGTAGGTATATGATTGAGGAAAACGGTACAATCCTTATCCTTACTAATATTATAAATGCGAAAGTGAGTTTGTTTGTTTGTTACGCTTTCACGCCGTAACTACTGAACCGATCATCATGAAATTTTGCATACAAGTTCTCTGGACTACGGGGAAGGACATGGTTACCTTTTATCCCGGGAAAAAGTACTATTCCCGAGGGATCGACATTGACGCGGGCGGAGCTGCGGGCGAAAGCTAGTAAATTAAATAAAAAAATGGAATATAAATCGCTTCGATAGTGGGCAGGGTGCCTAAAAGGTTGGCGGGTGGCATTTCCTCGCTGGATGGCCAAACTCAATCTGATTTCCTTGAAGATCTCTCGAGCCTCTGCACCCAAGGCTCAAAAGGGATCCACGGTGAAGGGCACAAATATGTAAGGCTCGCCAAGAGCTGAATTTACGCGTTTGAATGGCCTGACGACGCCGCTGCGGCTGTTAGGAAAGCGCCTGCCTAATTCTTATTCAAAAAGTGAAGTAAGTAATAAGAATTGCGCTGATTACCAGGAAGGTGTGTTCTCGGACCGTAAAATATTTAAATGTGAAGAACCTTGTTAGCTACATACTATTGTTAATCTGGTTACTGATGTACTTATTTGTTTTTCATTTTCCACGTAGCCAGTCACACGCACCACAGCACGTGTAGCATGTACCTTCATTTATTTGTCCAAGACTTTAATACATTATTAAATTTTCTACAACGGAAGCCAGTCTGCACTCTTATTCCGACCCTACCTAACCTTCTCCTGTGCAAGTCGGTTTAGTACACCTTGCTTTGAACATGAGTGTCAGCTACGAACCCTTACGCATCTATCCCGTATGATTAAATTACTATAAGGAGAATGACCATATATCTTAAAAAACTGGCTGGCATCCGAATGAAAAATAAGCGCACTAACTAGATGGTGTACATAATTTTCATTCTTTTGCTATTGCTATTTTTTTGCGTGTATCCGAACGTAACAATTTGACATTGACAGACATGCTTTTCATTTGACATATATACAAAATATTGCCAGAATTTAGTTTCTTCCCTAAATTGAGGTAAATCAGTAACCTATCTTTCGAATGTTAGCGTTCGAATTATAATTGTTCGAAAACGGCAGAGCGAAGTTTTGAATACCAGATCGCTTATTTCACATACTTTTGTAAGCCTAAAACTTATTTTTCATATTTAATGTTTTCTAAAAATTCGGTTATAAATACGAATATCAAATGTTCTTTTTTTATCAGAAAGATATTTTGCTTAGGTAATACTTTTAATTTTCAGAAGTACTGAACTCTCTTTTATTTCTAATCAACATTTTTTATTTACTAATATTATAACATTAAACCGGAATATTGTAACAAAATCACAACACAATACATAGGTAAAGTAGGTACACAACTAAAAGTATATTGCTAGCAGATGCTGCAGCGTAATCATGTATGAGTAAAGCGCAAATCGTACTACAAGAACTTTTATAATATGTTACTTGCTGCTACGAAACGTAACCCTTCACGGGCGCGTCCGACTCGCACTTGGCCACTTTTTAATGCTTACTTGCTTGTAGCATTCTTGTATGCTGCATGCGAGTGATGATGTTGAGTTACTTGATCCACCATCAAATTCAAATTCAAAATAATTTATTTGCACAAAACAGGGTATATGAGGTGTTCGTTACAAAAACTCGGCCAAGTGCGAGTCGGAGTCGCGCACGAAGGGTTCCGTAACGTTATCTATGAAAACGGCAAAACGAAACATGTCTTTTGTATGGGAGCCCCCCTTTAATATTATTTTATTTTTATTTAATTTTAAAGTACATTTAAAAAAAAAAGTATTAAATATCTGTGAATATTTCAAGTATCGACCTGTTGCCGTTATCAATAACGAGCAAAAACAAGCAAAAAAATCACGTTTGTTGTATGGGAGCCCCCTTAAATATTTATTTTATTCTATATTTTAGTATTTGTTGTTATAGCGGCAACAAAAATACATCATCTGTGAAAATTTCAACTGACTATCACGGTTCATGAAATACAGCCTGGTAACAGACGGACAGACAGACAGACAGACAGTCGGACAGCGGAGCGAAATTAATAGGGTCCCGTTTTTACCCTTTGGGAACGGAACCCTAAAAAGAAGAAGAGAACAGCCTATTTTGCTATCTTCCAAGACCTTACGGACTAGATACAATTCTAGATTTTACCTATTTTTTGTGATCGATACTACATGGAAATAAAAGAACATAAGCTGGCAATAGTCAATATTAATATTTGCGCTGCGGTTCGCGATCAGCCGTAAAAACGTAATATTCCGATTTTCAAATGCATTTAGCAATATTTTAGCAAGTCTGTAACATATTTGTAATTAATCTCAAGAAATTCATTTGAGTGCAAAATTACGCAATAATGTGCTACTGCCGGACCACGACATGAGTGCTCTAAAATAAAACAACTCTATAAAAATAATATTTTGAAAAGAGTGTAGTTCACCATGGTGTTCGAATCTATTGTGGTTGATGTCCTGAACAGGTTCCTCGGGAATTACGTGGAGAACCTGAACAGGTCTCAGCTGAAATTGGGAATATGGGGAGGTGAGTGTTTTTTATAAAAGTGTGATGTCATACTTACCTACCCAACCACTTTGATAGTGGTTATTTATGCATGTCTCGTAATATTGATAATAATTGTTTTCAGGCGACGTTGTGCTGGAAAACTTGGTGTTGAAGCAGAATGCTTTGGAGGAATTGAATATACCAGTTCAGACAATTTATGGCCATCTGGGTGAGTCTTTTTCACTGATATTATATTTTATTTTACGTTCTTGGGTATTAAGTATTTGAAGATAATAGACAACTACTTATAAACAACTTACAGTAAGGTTTCAGTGATAATCACTAAATTTTATCAGTACCTAATTGGTAAATATCTAGGTACAATTGTGCACCTCAAATTTTAAGGATAAAAGCAGAGGAAAAGTGGGGACATTTGATTGATAGTCCCAATTTTTAAAGTGTTTCTTCTAGCCCAAACTTTATAGACCAGCAGGCCTACACGGTGTATATAAGTTGGCCTATTGCTGACCTTGTACACGAGTTACATGGGTAACTCGTGTATTAATATGCAAAGTACGGACTTGCATATTAATAATGGTGTATATAGATTTAATTGTCACTTCAAAATACATTGTGGCTTTGGTATGATTTCCTATTTTGATTTAGGATATATGTATAAACCGTCATGGATTTAAGTGACCATCAAAACATTGTACACCATAGTTGTTTAAAGTTAGCATATAGGCCTGCTGGTCAGTCAATATCAACAAAAAAAGCTAAACAAGATACATAATTGCACAATGAGGGTTCTTTTTCTGTCCGTACATAAAAGTGTTTTTTGTAATTATAATGCAAATTATTGAATTTCAGATATTATCCTTTTCTTATGCCATTATTGTTCAATTTTATGATGCATGGTCTTGTTGTCATGGTTGGGGGCTCTCTATACTCTTTCAAATATGTATCAAAACTTATATGTGTAACATATTATTTGATTAAGCTGCAAAAAAAAATGGTTTTATGCAACTACATGAACACAAGTTTATTATAGCTGCTATCCACAATACATATCTAGTTGTTTGTATTTTTCAATGACACATAGATACATAATGGATAAAAGGTACATAAAGCTAGCACAAAAGCTGATAAGGATAATGAATGTTTGTTTGAATATATTATATAGAATAGAGATAATCTTCAAAAACAATAAAAATGTTTCAAAGAATATGCTAGTGCTAAAAACACCCTGCTAACATAAAGAAATTAATTTATATAATATAGAATAAAATTTTGTTGATAATCTTGCACAATTTATTTGAATTATGGTTCTACATATATCTTAGCATAACAACCACATCATACATTCTGCTTTTCTTGGACCATATGTAGCTTGGCATTTTGTTAAAAACGAGTCAAGTGCCTGTCAGGCCACGTGCAGTGTAGGGTTCCAATAGTTGCACATTATTTTATAGGGTGGTTGACCATAACTGTTGTTTGACTTGTGAACCATCATTAGCTGTGATACTTTCCCTTTTACCTTTGTTATATTATATGTATACTTTGCCCTGAATGTTTCACTAATCCATTAACAGCCATTTAGCTTGCAGGGAAGAGGTGGGGTTGATATCATAAAAGAGTTATTTATGGTAGGATGCGGTGGGGCGACCGTTCAGGGTGCTGGATCTGGAAGGGGCGCCATCAAACAAGGGCAGATGGCGATTCAATTTTCCCCTCACCTCCCTCCGCTCGTAGAAATCTTGCGCTGGGCGTCGGCTATGCTAATACTTATGATATTCACATACTAACACTATTTTTGCTAAACCTAATATTCACATTCATATTCGCAATATGGTTATTGGACCAATGTTGAGACTATATAAAACATGGTTTTAATGGTACTTGTTGAACATTTTTGATTTCAATTTGTAAAGTTTGCTTACATCTTTTAAATCAGAACGGGCAAGGACATTTTTTAAATTATGAAAAATCTTAACAATCCAAACCAATCAGTAAACCAAGAACCGAAACCGGGCTTTTCAGGAGGCCGGAATCGGCCTTACCGATGATTTCACTGAATACTAATAAACCAAACCAATGAAATTAACTGCTTACTATGGAGCAGTTTAATCTGTCATTCATAGAGGACTATACTGACTGATCTGATATGTTTGTTCTTCACTTATCTCCAAAAATACCGAAAGATTTATACTGTTGTAATCCACTAACTTTATGGCAGCTTTTATAACGAAGCCATTTACCATAAATTAAATAATAAATGTTGCTAGGTACCAAACAACATTCTCACATCAGCATACAGAATGATAGCGTGTGACGTCGCAAATTTCGTGGAGCATTTTCAAGACTGTACTTACTCCTAAACCCGAACGAGTCAAAAAAATGTAACTCTATACTTTGGTACTTGGTAAATTACTTATTTTATTTTTTGTATTACTTTTCATTATTTAGCATTTCTAAATTAAGAGAACTACTTATTGTGCCGATGTCAGGGTTGGCATGATTAAAACAAGTGACTTTAAAACACATGTTTAAGACAGTGTTTCTGAGTCTGAATCTATGCTCTTTATGTTATTTAAGAATTGTATATGTTATAAATATTTTGTTTGCTTTAGGCTCAGTAATTAAAAAACATAAGTTTGAGCATTCGGGTCAAAATTTCCATCAGTGTTAGAGATGGTGGCCCTACATTGCTGGAAGTGTGCCTCCATTCTTTTCAGCAGTCCAACTAGTTATTTCTTGCATTTTCTGCAACGCACCCTATTGGTCTTCGGTGTAGTATTTTCTGAGGAATCAATCTAAATTGTTCCCAAATCGCATGTTTTTTGCGTCCTGGAGTTGTCATTTTAAGAGTTATCAGTCGCAGAATTAATAACGAAATGAAATATTAGAGAGAAAGGCACTCGTATTTATAAAGAATAAAATATAGGTGCCCGCCAGTAAAGTCTCGCTAGGAAAGTCCCTAAGTCGGCCGAAAAGAAGTAATTCCCCTAAATACAAAGCGCTTCTGCGGTTATTCCCCTAATATAAAGGGGCTTCGGGGCTTCCCTGATTAATAATATTTAAAACATACAGAGTGAATGTACTGATTAGAGATAGGCATGACAACATAAAATATACTGTTATCTGTTGATAGATTTTTGTAAATATTGATTATTTAATACATTTGAAAGTATTATTCTAGGAATGAATTAATTGATGATAAAATTACGGGCTAAACTGAAAATAAGAAAAAAGAAAACATAAAATACAAATAATTGATGATAAAATAAAGGGCTAAACTGAAAAAAAAAATAAACATTAAATACAAATAAAACATTTATTTAAAACAAATTGAACTGTCAGTATTATAAAATTAAATAAAAAACTATTGTCCTACCCTGCGATATGTGCTTTCTATTCAACCAACCCTATCCTAAAGAAATCGTGCGTATATATGTGTCTGTTTGAATTGTAAAAACAAGATTTGCATGACTTATTTTTAAGCTAAATACAATAGACACTTATAAAAGACTTAAGACCTTCAATGTAATTGAGCAAATAATGATTTTATCAATAAAAATAAACCCCACCTACGTCGAGATTTTGCACTTGAAACCTCCTACATTGGTACTTTTCAGTCAATATCGGAGAATGCTGAGTAAGTCTCAGCCTTTTCCGATATTCTAATTTTAGGTAGGTATATGCCGCCGTTATTTTAAGTAGGTAATAAGATAAGATTAAATTTGCAGATTTTTCTGACTCTGCCATTTCAAATCGACTAGCTCCGTGGCGCATGACTAGCTCCGTGGCGCAGCGGTCAACACGCCTGCCTGCGACACGGAGTGACCGGGTTCGATCCCCGGCCAGGTCAAGATGGAAAATGATCTTTTTCAGATTGGCCTGGGTCTTGGATGTGTATCTATATATGTATTTGTTATAAAATATAGTATCGTTGAATTAGTTTCCCATAACACAAGTCTCGAACTTACTTTGGGGCTAGCTCAATCTGTGTGATTTGTCCGTATATATTTATATATTTAACTTTCAACGGTTGCTAGGATAACAGGAAGTGCCCTGTAAGTTTTGACTTCCTTGAGAATGTGCAAGATATGTTCCATAAACAGTGATATATCTTTAGCCACATAGGTATATTAATATGTGTGATTGATATAATATATATAACAAATTACTGGACAGTGAACGTCTATAACGTTTATAACAATAAAACTTCTGTTGTGTCTCGTTCAGTGTCCAGGGATAAGTAAATTTCAACTCGATTCGTTCATGCGTTCCCGAGAAAAAGACACACAGACAGACAGAAGAAGAACAATTGAGTGTTCCTAGGGGATCACAAGACTTCCTTTTCACATTTTGATGTACGGAACCCAAAAAAAATAGCATACATTACTCCAAAGACCCCTTAATATGTACCACACAAATAGACACAGAAATAGAAATACAATTCCACCTTCCACCATTTTTAAAGTTGTATTAAATAGGCATCAGATGCGTTCCGGTCATTTATGGTTAGAAATAAAACTTAATTCTCACAGTGCAGTTATTTATATTAACCCAATCAATTAAATGATCGATCCTAGCCGCCGACTTGCCCCATTATATAAGGTTACGACTTACGGCCATATAGACAGTGTGTAATTGTGATACCGTAATAAAGTTCGGGATGGTGACATCATGACCTCAAATCAGACTGTTTAATTGTGTTTGTGAATCAGACGGAGCTCGACTCGAAGGCCAGCTAGTAACCTCTATGGTTTGAAATCGAAAATTAGTGTAACTTATTCCGCGTATGCTAATTTTGATGTTTGATATAATATTGGAATTGTTTACACAAGAGTTACTAGAATTTTAGTATTGTATGAAAATATTATATTTACAATAACAGCTATTATAATGTCTCGCTACAAATATATTATACTAGCTGTTTCCCGTGACTTCGTCTTCGGTTTTATCGTATACTTCGGTTCGCTTTCGGTTTAGCTACAGAACAACAAAGACATCAGAAATGGCAAGGGGGCGTAGCACGCGCGCCGACATTGCGCTCGATCAGCTCGCTTGAATCATTAAGTAGTTTGTCCCGCGATCGTCAAAGGAACAAAAGTGAGTTTTACGTGAAAAGAAAAATGGAAAAATTCCAACGTGTGCTATTCTAACGTGTAGAGTGAGAAGTCCTAGTGAAACTTTGACCAAAAGAGGAGTTTCTACTCAATATGCTAGTTTCCTAAAAAAAAATAATTAGTCCGTCAGTTAGATATTCAAAAAATATTGGACACGTATTTTTTCTTTTGTCGATTAAACAAAAAATGATAAAGATATAGCCCTTTGAAGTTCCGTGTGACGTCATAGTTTGCTACAATTTTTAGCAAACTTTGACGTCACGAGCCCCCACTCCTGAACTTTGATGCGCTTTATCTTTATTATTTATTGTTTATTTGATAAAAGAACAAAAATACGTGTCCAATATTTTTTGATTATCTAACTGACGGACTAATTGTTATGTTATTATTACGACCCAGGAAACTAGCCTATTGTGTTGCGTGCGTGCTCTTTCAAACATACTACTAATAGTGTGCTTGAAAGAGGCGACGCTAGTTTTCTTAGAAATCACTCGTGCGTGATAGATGACACTTCTAATGTGTTTGTTTTTCTGTTGGTTTAGCCGACCCCAGGCACCCCGGGTTCCGAAGCATCGCAAATGTAATGAAAGTATGAAACCGATAATTTTTGCATCGCTCGCTCTTAAATAAAGGCAAATTTTTGATACTCAATGCAATTTTAGTACAGATCCCAATTTTTTTTAAATAAACTATTTTACTCGCTGATAATGTAGCTTTCTATAGGGAAATTTTAAAAGTAGTCCAATATTTTTTGATTCTATCCAGTACAAACAAACACACAAACACAAATCTTTATAATAGTTTATCTGGATTTAAGTTTCTCATGAAAACACAAAGGTGCTTTTGTTGTGAATTGAGTATGGGTGGGCCTATTGTTTTATCGCACACACGAGAATTACTTGCATTGCAGACAATAATACATTGCGGGCCGAGGCACACATACCTATCAATTCCCGTGCGGCCAAGACTTGTATAATACTTTTCTGAAATATAGCGCGGAAATGAAAGCAAAGTAGTATTTATTTCTTAAAACATTTTGACAAAAACGTAGAATATACCTACTGGTTGCTACTCTTCCCGCTCAGACCGTATAAGCCTCGCTCAGAAAGTATAAAGAATCCTTTCAATAAGCGATACAGCTAGCAACCTATCACTATTTAGATTTCGTTTTCTCCCTGTACGCCCACCGATACGCTAAACGCGTGACCTTTGGGTCTTGTAGCCTTAGGCTCTTTCCGCCCGTAAGTAAGGGATTGAGACGTAAAAATATGTGTATAATATATGCAATCGCAGCGAGCAGCCAAATAGCTTAATATAAAGCCGTCCAATATACTGCCTAGCTATTTAGATGTTCAGCCAATGCGTCGAATATAAATAACATTTGATCAAGAGTTCACTGTAGTGTAGGCGATCATCTCTGTACAAACGGCAAAAGGTGATTGCGGCAATATTTGATAATGTTAGTAGGTACAAAGCATGTATTCCATTATTTATGGACGTTCTGATATAGCTTAGTAAAAAAATGAATGGCTTGAAACTTACAAGCCGGTAAACATTCGTATTAAGCGCCATTTCATGTCAAAATTTGGAGATCCAGAAGAAAATAAATTCCAATATATTTGACTTGCGTACACAGTCTGGTTATTCATTAGTTAAAATAACTTTTTATTATTCATTAGTTAAAATTTTGCTTAAGTAAGGTTATTCATTAGTTAAAATTTTGCTTAAGTAGTTAATTTCCTGTTATTTTATGAAGGATTGTTCAACGCTTAGTATTTAGGTAAAAACATCTCTCCCGTATAGCGCCCCCATTTACGCAGGTGAAACAACACTAATACAGTACTACCTATTACTTATTCTGTGCTAGTATTGTTGATCGAAGGTGCTAATATTTTGCCCGAACAGCCGCTCGGCGCGGAGTTCGAATGTCCTTACAGGCAACCTTTAAATTGACTTCACTTAAATAAACTTAACTTTAATTCACTTCACTTAAATAAACTTAATTCACTTCACTTAAATAAACAACTTCTTTCACCTCGTATTAAGGGTTCCGTACACAAAGGGTAAAAAAGGGACCCTATTAATATCGCGCCGCTGTCCGTCTGTATGTCTGTCCGTTTGTCACCAGGCTGTATCTCATGAACCTTGGTAGACAGTTGAAATTTTCACAGATGATTTATGTCTGTTGTCGCACAACAACAAATACTAAAAAATAGAATTAAATAAATATTTAACGGGGCTCACATACAACAAACGTGATTTTTTTTGCTTGTTTTTGCTCGATATTGATAACGGCAACAATTAGACGCTTGAAATATTTACAGAATATTTAGATAAGTATTCACTTTAAAAATAAATAAAACAAAATTAATTTTAAAGGGTACAACAGTCATGATTTACTGCCGTTTTTTAGACAACGGTACGGAACCCTTCGTGCGCGAGTCCGACGTTTTTTATAAACTATATATTACTTAGTAATATAAGCCTCTTCTATGTTGCTTTCTGCACTGCAACGAGTCTTTTACACTATAATAGTACAAATGCAATTTATTTATGATGGCAAGTATCCCTAACTAAAGCGGACATAGCAGGTAAATGCTAACGAAGGATAGCAAAAAACATAGCAAAATTCAATTAGTATTAATAAATGATATAGTATTCATGATAATCAAGTTGCATTGCATTGCATAATAAGAATTAAGGGAGACCCTTGATAGATTTTTGTATTTTGTCGATGTCATTTGTACTGAATTGAAGTTAAAACCGAGAGAGCACTGTAAAATATTTACTACCTTCAAAATCATACTTTATTTTACATGTCATATATTGTTTTCATATAACCTACTACGATACGGTTTGCTTTGAATTAGATTATATTTTTTCATTTTTATGACTTTAAAATTGAATATTTTTGCCATAAACTTTATCAGTAAAATACTTATCTATAAAAAGCTTTGATATAGCAATTTAATACTACATTGTTCATTGATATTAGTTGTTGTGTTTCCATAATAACATATAAATAAATAATATAGAAATTCAATGCATTGTTATGCCACACCAAATACAAATATTATATTATGAAGACAGTATCACTATTACCGTGTAACTTCGATCAAATATAATAGTAGATACACAGTCGCATACAAAATGAAGCCTTAATAATGTCTCAGAGTCAAAACATCATACATACTTACAAACAACGACAAAAACGGTACATACTGAAAGTATGACTCCATCATTGTTTTTTTTTACTGTTGATGCGTAGTTTATGCATCTTTTCACTGTACCTTCGTCATTGCGAGACGTGTGAGTGCTAGCGCGGTTTATTGAAACTGTGGACAAAATAGCTCCGAAACTCGATTAGTGCGCTGTTTTGTCGGTGCCTTTCGAGCGCGAATCGTGTAACTACCATTATATTTGATCGAAGCTGTGTAAAGTTAATTCAATAGTTCTTCAGAAGAAAATCTAGTTCGGGTCTTGTTCATATACCTACTACGTTAGTGCCGCAGTATTTTTACAAATAGCCAGATCATAATCGTTTTTAATGGACCTCTGTTTTTTGCGACATCCATTCTACATAGGGTATAGTTATATCGGGTTATATTGTCTCCAAAAACACTGATCACAATTTTCTTACTGTTGCAATCGCAACCAAACATGCAACACGGTCAACTTGGTGGTTATTAGCATGCGGTTCATCTTAAATTTTGAGTAATTGCAACCGGGGTAACTATACGCCCGGAGCAAATATCCTGGATTTACCTCATATTATTGATTTTGTCCGCAGGTAAACTTGTTCTTAAAATTCCATGGAAAAATCTGTACGGGGCATCGGTGGAGGCGACCATCGACCGTCTCTTTCTCATCGTCAACCCCGCAGCTGAGGTCAAGTATGACAAGGAGAAAGAGGAGAAGATCGCCTTCGCCGCTAAGCAGGCAGAGCTGGCCAGGGTCGAGGCTGCCAAAAAAATGGAAATAGAGAAAGGTTTGTGTCTGTCTGTGAAAAATTCAATACATGCAAGTAGGTACTTTTTTAATTTTAAATAATTAGTAGGTATTTTTAATAGTAGTGTTTTGTCTCCATTTGTTTGATGTCTTGCTACTAATACGCGTAGTTTAATTAAGAAAACAAGAGATAACTTTTCTTTCTTTTCATGTTTTACTGATGCTGTTACGAGTACCAATACAGCAACAGTCTTTCCGACTGTTCAAATTGTGTAGTACAATATCAAATGTTATATATATACATATAACAAGTGATTTATATATTTATATTATATAACATTTTGAGTCTTTCTTTTTACATGTAGAAAGGTCATGTTATAGTTTTTTTAATGTTTATTTGGGAGATGACCTACTGGCACGCTTACACAAAAGTTCGTAGATAAACGGCTTCTTTGCGTGATGGCTGCTATTTTGCGCAACAGCTTTGTGTTTTTGTATATTACATATATACGACATTTTAAGTTAGGCTTCTTTTCGCTGCAGTAATTTGCAATTAAAATATATTATAGTTATATAAAATGTAAGTTTATGTAAAGTAGTGTTTTGTGTAATGTGTAAATATAATGATTGAAAATCTATTTTGTTACCGATAGACAACACCAGTCTCTTATCGGTTATTGACAGACGACAATATGTACCATGCACATGTAAAACAAGCTTCATTTGCCCTACTTGCACAGTACAGGATCTCAATTAGGCTAATGATAAGGCGGTAGTCAAATATCGGTCTAAAGAAATCTTAGAAACATTTCGACTCGAAAATAATTCATATCATTGTTTCATTTTCTTATATTAAAGGTGTTAATTATTGAATAAGAGTCATACCTAACCCATATGTAATAATGTTGTTAATACTATTTCTGTACATAAAAAAATTAAGGCAAATCCAGTTTCTCATAAAGAAATGCGAGAGGGAAAGGATACTGTAAGAATTAGGGGACATGTTTTAATGGTTGTTTGTGTGTGTAAGTAGACACACTGGTGCATTTGCAAGTGGGCTGATATAGCTCAATGACCACCATCTAATGATAACAACTAAGACCAACTGTTTAACGTAAGTACCTTACGAAGCCCAGAGGAACCCGAGATATTTTTATGCGACTTGTAGTCACCTATCCCAGTAGGAACCACGCCCGGTGGCGAGTAATTTGAAGGGAAACTTTATGACATTCTAACTGTTTATTTCTGTATTAACTGTTCAACATCACAATGCAAGACAAAGTTGGCGCCGTCCAAAAGGCCAATTAAATTGCGACGAAAGACGTTAATTTCTCGAAATTATACTGTGGTAACCACGGCAATCAAAATGCCGTGTTAAGACACGCATATAAAGCTTCTATGTAATGCGGTGGCGTGGTGATAAAAGTGCTTACGATATTGACGCTCTAGAAGTAATGGTTTTCTTCACCATCATCATCTCTGTTCTACATCCGTCACCTATTGAGCCTACGCTCAACAAAGGTTTACAGCTAAGAAAGGTTCTTAATTGGCGTTTTAGTATTACTTTAGACTAGGCGATGTTTTTTAAATATTCTTCGTCTAATTTTTTTGCCTTTTACATACTTTTATCAGGCACCGCGACGTAGTTTATGTCGCGCGATAAACTATTACCATCTTACTCTATAATAAAACGTAGAACAAGATGAAGATATCAACGTTGCCGTTGCCGCGCGTGCCAAGCTACGGGGCCAGCTTTGTTTGTATAAGGTTGATTTTTAATATACACTAAAAAAAACCTTGCACATTGTTCCGCCTTATCTAAAGTTCTATTTGAAAACAAAATAAATAAAAAAATTACAGACAAGTTGGACGAGACCTTCGTCGAGAAGCTGGTGACACAAATAATAAAGAATGTGCAGCTGAAAATCACTGACATCCACATTCGGTACGAAGACAGCATCACCAACCCGAAGACACCGTTCTCGCTCGGCATCACCCTGCACAACCTATCCGTCCACACCACTGATGAGAACTGGAAACAGGCCGTCATACAAGAGGCGGTCACCAAGATTTTTAAGGTAGGCTATGTTTTTTCTTCATTGACGTACTTTCTAGACCCGCCATCCTAGTGATTTACTTAAATTTTAACCTTAATATTTTTCAGATCCTTAATTTAGAAGGATTAGCGATGTACTGGAATCCTACTACAGAGTTATATTCGAAGTATTCTCCGGCGGATATTAAAAACAGATTGTCTAATGAAATCGCTACTAAATCTTCACAACCTGAGTTTTATAAATATGGTAAGAATAGATGCTATTATAGATAGCATTTCTTATTAAGTGCAAAAAATGACGTATATTTATTGCTTCTTACTATGAGCAGTTTATGTCTTCTCGATTAGTCGAGGTATAGTAAGTACTTCAATCAAGTAAACAAGTCCGCGATAAAAAAAAGTGTCCTCACTAAATAACCGCTCACTAAAAATTTTATGGCTGTTTATTTTCTTTCAAATTTTAAATTCCGAAAGCTGATAGCCCTCGGAATTCCATGGTCAGCTTTCGAAATTCGACATATAAAGTTGAATTAAGCAAGTAAGGTTGGTTTTGAACTAATGTAGGTTTATAACAGAACAATCTACTTATAAACAATTGTAGACATCATGAAGTGTCATTTTTGTATGTGACTTTGTATCTAGTTTTTTAAACTTGGTCGATAAGGCAGTATTAATATTTTTAACATGCTGTAAAAAAATATTATTTTCAGTTTTGGGTCCAATAAATGCTACCTCTAAACTAAAGCTAAATCCAAAGCCGGAAGGCGACACGCCGAAGTTTAGTATACCAAAAGTAATTCTTAGCCTTCATATGGAACAACTATCGGTCAATCTGACCAAGTCGCAGTATCAAGACATGATGTTGCTAGCAGACTCCATGGATAGGATGAGCAAAGGCGCACCTTATAGGTTTGTTAATCAATTACTAATTGACCATTATGTCTAGATCTTAGACCTAACATGCTTTACATTCTCTTTGAGTTCAAGTAATAAAAGTCACTTTAAACTGGCATGCCAATGAGTAAACATTGAGTAACTGGGTCAGAAATGTTTGGTTTTGATCTTTGCTCATGTAATTTCATTAGCGTATAGTTGTATATTGATAAAATTTCTGCTGATAGACTGTGTCTTTAACAATGATTAGATTCCTTCTAGTACTGCAAATTTAACCTTCATTGTAGGGAATGAAAGAGATAAATACGTAAGAATTTCTAATAGAAATATTATTTATTTTTAATAAATACTTATCTATTATTTTATTCTTATAAAATCCTCAAATAACATCTGTAAGACACATCTAATATGATATATTTTTTGTAGAAAATACCGTCCATTCCTAAAAGGATACAGACGCCACTACAAAGAATGGTGGCATTTCGCGTACACATGCATACTTGAGAACAATGTACGCAGGCGCCGAAGAAACTGGGACTGGGCGCACATGTTGAAACACAGACAACTGTGCAAGAACTATGCGTCGGCGTATCAATGCAAGCTGAGTGGAGGGAAGGTCGGCACAGACCAACAATGCATCATAGATGAAGCTGAGAAACATCTGGACTTGTTCAACTTGGTGGTCATAAGGCAGCGGATCGAGATGGAGGTTTGTTATTTTAAGTGATCAGAACGATATTCCATTCTGATTTACCGAAAGTTACTTCCTTCGAAAAGCGCGCGTTCGGAACACGTGGCGTTGGTGTCATTCACTCATTATTATATTTGTTAAAGATGCCGACCAATATTTGGCCTTCTTCTATGCAATCACTTATTCACCCTTCGTAACAAAACGGTTATATTTATATGTTACGGTGATTGAAATATATTTTTGTTGAATGCCAGGTCGAAAGACTCGGCAAGCTGGAAGCCGAGGCAAAGAAATCACGAGGCTGGTTTAGCGGATGGTTCTCCGGCGGCGGTTCCAAGGAAGAGGAACTCGCTGAGGGCACTGCTATAAGTAAGGCTGTTCTTTATAACATTTTGAAGACCTCTGTGGTGCAGTGGTTCCGCAAGTGCCATTGAATCGCAGGGTCTTGGGTTCGATCCCCGGTCAGTTCAAGATGGAAAACGGATCTTTTTCAGATTGACCTGGGTCTTGGATATTTATCTATATATAAATCTATTATAAAATATAGTATCGTTGTCCCCACGACTCAAGTTCAAAAAATACTATAGGGCTAGCTCAATCTGTGTGATTTGTCCTAATTTATTTATTATTATTTGGCACCACTTCTTGTATGAAACCTTACTCCTTACTAATATTATAAACGCGAAAGTTTGTGACTATGTATGGATATATGGATGTAGGATGAAGAAGGATTGTATCATTATTCAAACCATTATAAACCATGGTAACCGTTTATTCACACAAGTAATTATTATAACATATTGCATATAACATACTGTTACGTGGTTAGGGTTCAGGATTTGGAGTTAAACACCAAACTCTTCAGAGGGAATTTATTCACTACGGAATCCCAACACTGACTGGTCTTCCAACACGTCGAATATCCAAAACGCAAAGCACTCGTAGTCCTGGTCCGTTGCTGTGGTCGTAAATTTATCACTTATCAGTCGCACACTAATCACTCGTATTAGTATCGCTCACTAAGAACACTCGCGGTAAACTGATCAACGATCGCCACGTCCGCTCCCTTATATACTGACTTATGGGTCTCTAGAAAGTTCCATATACTTCCGGTCCCGACGGCCGACAACCAAAACATTCCAGAATATTCGAGTACATGTATGAGCGGGATAGAATACATATGTGTGAGCAGGATGGAAGATGTATGAGCGCGACAGACGATGTTCGGAAAAGTTCTAGACTATTCTGTTCTGGGAGCTTCGCGACACTGCCCCCTTCTTAGAGACGCTCGTCCCGAGCGTCACTTTTGCCGCCATGATAACGCGCTAAGCGGTCCACATGTACCATCTCTAGTGATCCACCTGGTCGTCGTTGAATCACATATGTCACGTCACTCAATTGGGCTACTAACTTGAATGGGCCTTCACATCTTGCTTGTGACTCTGTAGACTTTCTCCTTTGGTGTAATGGATTGAATACCCAAACCAATGCTCCTTCTCCAAAGACACTCGCCTTCATTCCCTTAGCTGTTCTCGTTGAACTGTTAAAGTCCCCCTCAGTTCGCCAATTGTAAGAGAGTCTGGAGTCACAATCGCCAATAGGTCTCACGTTAAACTTAGCCAATCCCTCAGGGTTCCCGTGGAACTCGCGCTTGTCCCGGTTGCAGCGTTGTGGACACTGAACATTCCGGGGCTCACTCAATAGTGTCAATCTGCGCCATTTACCTGCTTGACAACTATCCTCTTGTTTATTTACAAGCCTATCCTTTTCTGGACAGCTAAGTTGTAGATGGCCTCTCTCACCACATTTGTAACACATGCGTCCAGTTTTATTAGTTTTCCTGGGTGTGTCTCTTATCGCTCTGACGTCCTCGACCTCGCTAATTTCTCGTCCTTTATTATCTCGCTCATCTTGCCTTACTGCTTCTACTTCAAGGGCATGTACGAGGGCTTCCTTAAGCGAACCGTGATGGTGTAGCTTTACTGCAGCCCTTACCTCCAGATCCATGATGCCATCTATGAAGGCTTGCAGCAGATTCTTCTCTACCATCCTAGGGTCTTCCGAAGGATACGCTTTCCGCACTAGCCTTTCGATCTCTAGTGCCCATTGTTGTAATCCTTCATTTGAGCGCTGCTTTCTATCTCGTAGTTGTGCTCGGAACACGTGCTCCAGTTGGCGTTCTCCGTACCTTGCTTCAAGCGCCTCTATTAAGTTTCCGAACTTACGGCCTGTGTTAGGCAGTGCCTCTAATACTGATAAAGCCGATCCTTTTAGAGCGATGGTGAGGGCTGTCAAGTTCTGCTCATCAGTCCACCCGTTTGCAGTAGCGACAGTTAGGAATTGCTGTTTGTAAGCGGCCCAAGAAGTGGTACCATCGTACGATGGCACTTTTATCTTGGGTCCAGTTTCAGCAATGATGGGAGCGCCAGAGATTACTGTAACGCCTACTGCCTCCAAACGTTGTATCTTCTTTTCCAATTCAGCTAGTTTCTTTTCTAGTCTGGAGAAATTCGTTTCCAGACCTGTCACGCGATTATCCACCAAATCCACATCCTTACGGATCTGGTCCACCACGTTGCTGACTTTGCTGACAGCTGCTAATAACATTCGTTGGTCCTCACTCATGTGATGCAGCTTTTCCTGCATACGCTTTTGTTCATCCCTCGAGCACTTTTGTTCATCCCTCGTTCGCTTTTGTTCCTTCTTCTGCTCTTTCCGCATATTTTGTATTTCTCCATTAAGTTCTACATTGATGCGTTGCAGTTTACTCTGGTTCTCATTTATGCACTGCAACATTTGCATCAAGCTACCAAAATCAAAAGATGCTTGAGTGGGAACCTGGTAAGAGGGGCTAGGAAACGTGGCTTGATGATGGGCGGCTGGCATCTGTTGGGCGGCGGCAATCTCTTGGGAGGCTGTAACTTCCTGGGTGGCTGTGACGGCTTCGGTGGTTGCAACATTTTGGGCGGCTGCCCTGTCTTGGGCGGCTGCCATGTCTTGGGCGGCTGCCATGTCCTGGGCGGCTGCCATGTCTTGGGCGGCTGCCATGTCCTGGGCGGCTGCCATGTCTTGGGCGGCTGCGACCTCTGGGGCTACGGGCGGCAGTTGCTCGGCTGCGATGTTTTGGGCGGCTGGCGCATGTTGAGCAGATGCAGTTTGGGCGGCGGCTGCGGTAGCCTCCATTGCACGTTGAGCCCGGGTCCGGACGCCTTCCTTATGTTCTTCGTCCCTCGGCAACACTGGCATTTCCAAATCCCACACTTCTGACACCAAATGTTACGTGGTTAGGGTTCAGGATTTTTTTTTTTTTTTTTTTTTTCAATTTATTTGGGTAAGCTAACAATGGTACATTGTATAATACTAAAAACGACAGACTTACAAAGTGAAAAATAAATGTGCCATCAATAACGCCAACCACCGATTACTATAATCAATAGTGAGAAACAAAAAGTTCGATAGCAAGTTGAGATTGGTAGGGCTACATTAATATTTAAAATACTAATAATAATTATAATGACAGGTTTTACTCTTGTGTTCATAAGTTACATATTTTGAATCCTGTCTAATATGGCTGATTTATATGCACCAATACGTGTTGACAGAATGTCAACATCATTAAATACGTCTTATTTCTCTGATTCCCATGGCTAGTCTCCCTAGTATAATTTTTGATGGGACAATAATCGATTGGAGTGACAGAGTAAAAAATCTCGGGATTCATTTTGACTCAACATTCTCTTGGTCACCACAAATCTCTGAAATGAGTAGACGTACGTTTGCGGCAGTGGCATCCTTAAGACGACTAAAAAACTTCTTGCCCCTAGCAACCAAAATTACGCTTGCACAGACTTTAATACTTCCCATTTTAGATTATGCTGATTCCTGCTATTTAGACATTACTGAGGAGCAATTAAATAAGCTTGAGCGTCTTCAAAATCTCTGTATTCGTTTTATATATGGTTTGCGTAAGTATGACCACGTCTCTCAATTTCGTACGCAACTCAAGTGGCTCCCTATTCGCCTTCGCCGAGACTGGCATATTCTCACTCTTCTTTACTCCGTCCTTTTCAACCCTAGGTATCCTGCCTACTTGAAAGAACGTTTTGTTTTTGTCAGCGATGTAAATGACCGTCCTCAACGCATCTCGAGAAATCTTCGTTTACAAATTCCACGACATACTACAGAAATGTATTCCCGATCTTTTACAGTAAAAGCTGCTCGACTTTGGAATGCACTCCCTATTTCTATTCGATGTGCTCAGACTCTTGGAAGTTTCAAAAATCAGGTGAAATCACATTTCCTTTCATTATAATGTTTCCTCAAAATTGTCCTCCTTTATTCGTCCCTCGGACATTACGCTCTCCACGTTAATGTGTATGTAATTTGTGTATATATAGTTATATGTATTTATATGTGTATGTATTTATTATTATTTATTAGTCCCTGTCTTTCATTCTCTTCTTTATTATTAGATTTTACTGTTATATCGTATTTTTGATCTGTTAATTAATTTCCTATTATTAGCACCACTATCTTCTTTCAATATTTATTATCCAAATCCTATGGTTGCCTGTAAGAGATTGCATTAGCGATAAGGCCGCCTATTGTGCATCTTTTATTCCATTATGTAATGTTATATGTTTTTTCTGGTGCAATAAAGTGATATTATTATTATTATTATTAAATAATTTGTTATAAGAATCAACCATACGGTGTAGTGGTGATCTTTTACCAGCGTTGGTACGACAAACCGTGCTATGAAACAATTTACATGGGTGACGAAGGTTTACTCTATTAGGAACTCTGTAGCAAAGTTGATTATGTAACGGCATACAGTCGAGTCTGCTGTTGCAAATTTCATAAAGTAAAATCATCTCAAGTTGCAGTCGTCTGTGTTCGAGTGGTAACAAATTATATTTATTTAACAGATCCGCGTAAGGCATACGGCTGCGGTTACATTTAAAGTGCATGAATCTTAAAAATCTTTTCTGTACTGATTCTATTGCATCTATATATATTTTATAAATTGGATTCCATACGGCTACAGCGTATTCAAGTTGGGAGCGTATCAAAGAAGTATACATAAGGCGATAAGCGTTAGGCCGTGTGAACTGAGAACAAGATCGCGCAACCAAACCGTACATCCTTCTGGCCTTGCTAATTACATTATCGACATGTATATCAAGATGCAATTTTGTGTCAAAAGTGACTCCGAGGTCTTTAATGTTATTAACTTTCTCCAGAACCGTACCATTTAGTGAAAAATTTGTATCTATATTATTAATTTTCTTGGAGAAAGTGATGGCTTTACATTTATGTACACTCAGGTTCAATTTGTTTTGATGACAATAGTCTGAGAATCTATCTAAGTCGGATTGAAACTTTTGATGATCTGCAGTACTCTCAATAGTGTGATAGATTTTTAGGTCATCAGCGTATAGAAGAAAATTACAAAATTTAAAACATTGGCTTACATCGTTGATGAATGTGATAAAAAGTAACGGGCCTAAAATGGAGCCTTGGGGGACCCCAGAGCTAACATTAACAAAGCCAGATTCATGACCATTTACAATAACTTTCTGAGTACGACGAGAAACATAAGATTTTAACCACGTCCATAGATTTCCACGGATTCCGTTAAAGGCAAGTTTTTCTAAAAGGATTTTATGGTCGACCCTATCAAAGGCCTTTTGAAAGTCGGTATATACACTATCCGTTTGTCTGTTTGCATCCATTCCTTCAAACAAGTATGTGGCATAAATTAACAAGTTTGTAGTAGTAGAGCGACGTTGAACAAAACCATGTTGTTCCTGTATTATTTTATTATGGAGAAATGGATATAAGTGATTATGAACCAATCTTTCTAAAAGCTTCGACAGAGCGGGCAATATCGATATAGGTCGATAGTTCTCCACGTCATCCTGAGGCCCACCTTTATGAACTGGTACTATACGAGCGGCTTTCCATATTTCAGGAAACACTCCTTCTTTTAAACATAGGTTATATAAGTAAGTTAAGGGTTTACTAATGGATTCAGCTGTAGCTCTAAGAAAACGTGGAGAAATACCGTCCAGTCCAGGACCCTTATATATATCAAGTAAGCGCAATTCTGCCAGCACTTCATCGTTAGATAGACAAATACCGCTTATTATAAGGTCCGAGTTAAGGTTTGTATCCGGAATACATGATACATCAAAATTGTCGTCAACACTGGAGGGTTCGTAAACTGAATGAAAGAAGTCGGAGAATAAGTTGCATATGTCTGATGGGTTATCAGTAGTAACACCTTTGTAGTGAACCCGGCTTGGGATATCAGATTTATTTTTCTTATTTTTGATATAATTCCAAAAATGTTTAATGTTACATCCAATACTATCTTCAACTGAGTCCATGTATTTCTTGTAACATTTATGAGACTCAGTTTTAAATCTTTCTCTATAAATACTAAAAGTCTCATAATCAGATAAGTTCTTGTATATTTTCCACCTCTTCCAAGCTTTAACTTTATTTTTATAGATATGTATCAAGGCAGACGAAAACCATACCGGATATTTCAAGCTTTTTGTCTTTTTTTTCGGAATGTTTTTTCTTATAACACTAAAGATCTGCTCATAGAAAATAGAAACTGCATCTTCTGATGATTTTTTTTCAAATAAGGGCGCCCAGTTAATCGACTCAAGGTCGGAATTAACTATTGAGTAATTTGCGCTTTTGAAATCATAGTATAACTGGGGCCTCGTGTATACTGGCTTAATAAAATTGCTTAGCTGCAAAAACACGTAAAAAGGATATGGATGGCTTTTGTTTGCCGGAACCAGCGGTGAGGCAGGTAATTGTGTTTTACATTCAGTTATATTTGTTATAAATAAATCCAATATTCGTCCCTTGTCGTTTCTATATTTATTGTATTGAAGACAATTAAGTGTCTGCATTAAGCTAATCATGTATCTATTCGCTAAATTATTACTATTATCTATAACGGGCATTAAGTAACTACCAGTATCTTGCCATTGAAGGGACGGAAGATTGTAGTCTCCCACTATTATAAAATCATTCACCTCAGGCGACTGCATAGCAGTTATCAACGTATTTAAATGCGATTGATATATTTGTGCATTCAAACCGGGCGGAAGATAAGCAGCGCTTATTATGCAACAATATCCGCGCAGACGTAGCTCGAGCATTAAATGATCGACCAACGGTGAGGTGGCGGGCAGGGAATCTGCGCCGGCACCGCACGGACAGGTGTACGGAACAACAGGTAATTCGCGTCGCACTGCGACCAGCACCCCTCCCCCGTCCTTCCGCTCGGTGACCGCGCGGTCCCTGTCACATCGGAATACCCTATATCGAGAATCTAAGAACTCATCATTGTGTACGTCAGAATGTAGCCATGTTTCTGTAAGAATAATTACGTCGTAGTCATGAAGAATTATATTCATGTAAAGTGTGTGCAACTTTGTTCTCAGGCCTTGGCAATTTTGATAATAAACGGATATAAAACCTTTATCCATTAAATAGATTTGTTAAAAATGAATATGTGTTAACTAATAGATAATAAGTAAAGATATGGACACTCCCAAGTTTCTGGAACCCTTGTATGGTTGAGAAATTAAAAGATAGTAAATACACAAACATATGTGTTATTAGCTGAGCACGTATGGATACCAAGCAAACACCGTTATCTAGCGAATATACTATATTGCTATGTCTAAAAGTATCAATATTTTTGTCTAAAATAGAATGTAATATAATATAACAGCACTTGCATAGAGTAATATAAGCTTGCAAGACAGAAGAATACATAATTAATATTATTTTAATATGCAAGTTTACCCAAAAAATAATAAACCTACTATTTATTTGGGTACATAGATAAAAATACATGGTATTGCATTTTTTTACCCAATTTCTATTTATAACCTTTAAAGGTATTTTAAGTAGTTTCACTATATGTTTATTGGTTTTATTGAAATTTGTTTTAGTTAAAAATACAGTTTTAGCTATAGCAAAAGAACAGCAGTCCGTAAGGAAAGTGATGCACTTTATATTATTATACACTATGGCACCTGATCCATAAACATGAAACATAGAAAGTAAAGGGATATTACGAGTCACCAGCATAGAACTGCAAGTAATTTCATAGGACGGCTTGTGAACAATTATATAAAACAACACAAATATTGAAAAAATAAACGTTAAGCTGGCCGGGTTATTATTATTTTGGCAAAAATTGGGGCCATGCGCAATAACTATCAAAATTGTCAGTATTGACTCGAAAATAGCCATATACCTATAACATATATTGACATATGGTTTAGTTGTATGGTAGCGGTCGTGTGAACACTCTCGTACACGGAGCCCGTAGAAACACTCATTTAATTTTTCCAACGTCGGCAGATGATCGAATCGCCATGCACGGGGATGTATCCGAGCTTCTGACCAGGATGGTTCCGTTTTTGACCCACACGTACTTGAAACCAGCTTTCTTGGCCGCTTCCCGACTTTCCCGAAATAAGCGCTTGTTCTGTAGGGTTAAGTGCTCGTTAATATAGATAATATGTGGGTGGCCAGCTATCGATAGTCGAGTGGAATCCAGTCCCCTGACGGCGCGCCAGGCCGATAAGATGTTGTCACGCAGAATGCGAGTTGTTAATTTTACGATAATATTCTTCGGTCGGCTGTTCTTCTGGTCGGCATGTGGTACCCGGTGGACTGAAACCACTTCACTTGCTCTGATAGGATGTTTGATTTCACGACCCAGCAGTTCCAGGATATGAATAAGATTTTCACTTTTCCGCTCCGGGAGATTTGAAATTTCTATATTCGTCTGACGTGCCTGCTGCTCCATCTGCGCCAGCCTATGTTCAAGGAACTGCACCTGAGATGTCGATGGCGCGGTCTGAGATACGTGTACCTCCATATCACTTATTCGAGTTTCAAAGGTATCTTGTCGCTCCGTAGTAAAAATCAGGGCCTTTTCAACCTCAACCAACCTCTCCGTATTTTCGGCAACCGACTTTTTTATAGACACATTGTCTGCACGTAGCTGTTGCATAGTTAGGTCTAAGTTTGAGAGGGTCATTGTTATTTTTGTAAGCTCGTTAGTAACTAAGGAGCTAATCGCTGAGGAAACATTCTCATTAATGTTCTGCGTCAATTTTATATTCCACAATGCCATTTGCTGATCAAATTTATGTTCTAGATAGGCAAAAAGTTCATCCCGATCCGATAAATTACGCCGTTTTATTAAATTTGCATGATCATCATCTTTGTCGTCAATTGTAATGGCCTGCGGCTCAATCGCCGCATACCGGTTAGGCGGCGTGTGTAACTCCGATAGCGCCATGCTGTTGTCCACAGGTGTGAAAGGGACGAGTTATGCAGTTCGACGAAGCGACGGTGAGTAGAGTTGGTGGGGCTGCCGCACAGCCACGAGCGCACACGACGAGAATGATGCACGAGCGGGATGTCAATATTTGTCACTGACACAAAATCCTTTGACAGAACCACACACTGCAATCCAATTTCGACACAGTTATAATGTTTGTAGGGTTGAAAGTTCGATGCCACTATTTATTAATTTTCTACACGGAAACGCAACACCACTGCTCCCAACAACTATCGAACGACGAATGTCTTCTCTCAGGATTTGGAGTAAAACACCAAACTCTTCAGAGGGAATTTATTCACTACGGAATCCCAACACTGACTGGTTTTCCAACACGTCGAATATCCAAAACGCAAAGCACTCGTAGTCCTGGTCCGTTGCTGTGGTCGTAAATTTATCACTTATCAGTCGCACACAAATCACTCGTATTAGTATCGCTCACTAAGAACACTCGCGGTAAACTGATCAACGATCGCCACGTCCGCTCCTTTATATACTGACTTATGGGTCTCTAGAAAGTTCCATATACTTCCGGTCCCGACGGCCGACAACCAAAACATTCCAGAATATTCGAGTACATGTATGAGCGGGATAGAATACATATGTGTGAGCAGGATGGAAGATGTATGAGCGCGACAGACGATGTTCGGAAAAGTCTAGACTAGTCTGTTCTGGGAGCTTCGCGACAATACAAATGTGCTACTGTTTACAAGTATGCATTGCATTCGGCGTTCAATTTAATTTAGAATTATCAAACCTTATTGTAAAGATTCCATAAGGTTCAATATAGTGAGTGATTCATTAATTAATTATAGTACAGTTCGAAAATGTTGATCTTTTATTTTTATAGTGAAACAGTTTGAGAAGGCGATGACGCCAGAAGAAAAAGAGAAACTATTCCGCGCAATAGACTACCAAGAGAATTCCGCTCCACTTCATCTGCCGGTGGAATACGTGGCTATAGTGGGCAACTTCAAGTTGGATCGGCTGCAGGTGGCAGTGAATGACGACATAGAAGTACTGAAGGCCTGCGTGGATAATGTCGAGGTTGATTTGAACCAGCGGCCCAGTGCTAATGCGCTCAGGTAAGCACAAATTGGACGACCTTGGATTTACTTAATGTTGTTAATCCTCGTCTTTGGTGAATCAAAGAGCCGGATACTCGCAGAAACAACATCGCCTCATTCGTGCTTTGCCAGTGGTGCCAAGGTTTTAGGACCTAGAAGTGCCTGCCTAAAAGTGTGTGTTTGCCACGGAGGTTTTTACACACTCTGTCAGGCAGGCCATTGATAAGGTATCAATGAGGACTTTTTAATTAGTTGTTATCGCTGCATGACATTCTGATAGCTTTAACTGTTATCAATGTTCATGACAGTTGTTGGACCTGACAATTCAGGTGCAATCTGGTGAACGTTTTTCTTTAAAAAAGTGTATATACCTAATGAATAGTAAGTACTAACCACCATGTCTTTATACAGGGTGGACGTCCAGATGCAAGCGTTCAGTGTGACGGGCGTGCAACAGAACGATTTTGTGCCCCAGCTTGTTACCTCCAAAGAGACCCAAGACGTTAACTTGCTCAACGTGTTATTTGAGACCAACCCACTCGGTGAGTAATTAACCCTTATATTCCTACTTACAAGTTCATTAACATAAGATACCATAGAAAAAATTGTTCATTTAGATGGGATGAGTCGCCCCTTTACGTATTATTATTGTGTAATAGTGTATAATTGGCTGTCTCTTTTTCAGACGGAAAGTGTGATCAAAGAGTAAAAGTATCGGCGCGTCCACTACAGATTGTCTATGACGCTCAGACGGTCATAGAGATTGTGAGCGTGTTCAAACCACCCGAAGAATCTACAGCCTTAACTACGTAAGTAATTTGTGAATTACTGCATGTTTGTGTTGAATGCTCGTTTCTTTAACACGTTAACAGGATAAAGTTATAATACTAAAACCTGACTACTTGATGTCCGGGCATATTTCAATTTTCAGTGGCGTTTGGTACCACTTCTTGTCTGAAACCTTGTAATGTGAATAATATTTTAGATAAAAATAATACATTTCTGTAATCTACTTTATTTTTTAAAACTTTATATATAGCTTAAATTTCATACTAAACTCTATATTTAAAGAAAAAGTTAAGGCGACCTTTTCTTTCTTTTTTTTTGTCTCATTTCGTGACTTTCGTACTAGTATAGTAGAAAGCGCCATATTTAATTTGATGTCACATTTCATAGCCTGTAACCATCGGACGGTCAAGACGTATCAAACGATACGATGTGTAGTTTAGGAGATACGGGGAACAAACAAACAGATTTAAATCATAATTATTTAGTTCATTCGATGTAACTTAATACTTTTTACAGGTTACAAGCAGTGGCAGAAAATAAATTATCCGATTTGAAAGAGAAGTCTGCATTGGGCATGCAATATGCTGTTCATCACCACACATTTATAGACATTGATGTGGATATCGCTGCTTCGTATATTATTGTTCCACAGACTGGGATGTATAAGGGGTAAGTAAGCATTGTTGATCGTATTTAGTGGTGCAAATCCTATTCATCATCATCATCATCATTATTTCAGCCTTAAGAAATCAAGCCTCTTCTCCAAGGATCCTCTGTTCCATGGGAGGATATTCCCATTCTCATCACGCTTGACAGTCGGGTTGGCGAGCGAAGTTTCTTTTGTTTCTTGTAGTTCCGACGCTGCTGTCCATATCTAATCATATCTAAGCTGGGGTAGAATAGGAATTTGTTGGGTTTGGAAGGGGAATGAAGGTACTAAGATACTACTCACTCGGTCGTATGTATGGGGGAAAAGTAAGTAGCAGCTCGGGAGGCCGGGCGCGCACCGAATGCCATACCTGCAACCACCCGACAGGCAGTTGGGGATGACACCCTGACCCCTAAATCGTATCAAATCGAGCTAATCATATCGTGTGGTGCTAAAGTCGTGCGTGCGTTCTATGATTGATCTTTATTGTCATGTATTCTATATCACACAGTTGATTTACAGTTTAGTTATAATCCATTCAATATTTAGACACCATGTCAACACTAACAAACAAAAATCTTTTGATATGTAATTAACATAATATTATGTTTTTTTTTCAATAGTGGAGAAGCATGTATAGTGTTGAAGTTAGGTGCGATCAGTGTGAAGTCGGATCCTCGCTCTGCCCTGGATGTCCACAAACTGTACCAGGAAGGAATGGCCGACGAAGAAATCTTGAAGGAGATTACGAGCCATAGTTACGACAAAATGGCGCTGCAACTTACAGAGATACAGGTAAACCATGTTGTAGTTATCACATATTTCACCGTAGGTAAATAAGTATTCGAAGAATCCGATTTCAAACGGTATGGGTTTAAACTACCCTTCTCGACACTGTTTTCGGCAAATAACTTTACAATCACACCAATCAAAGCTGAAAATACTACGCATAATTGGAATCTTATTTATTTTACTGTTGCGTGCTATTTTCAGTTTTGTCTAAATGGAATAAGGTTGATATTTAATTATCACTTAAAAACTCCTCGAGCATATTTATGCTAAGTCTGAATTGACCCATACGCACACATCCACTTTAACAGGACGCATTTCCATCATTCGCGTCTCTTGCAATTGAATTCACTGGATTATATAACGGAAATATTTAAAAAAAATGTTTTTTTTTTGTTTGGAACAGAAAGTGATATAAGTTTTTGCCTTTTAGGTGGTGATAGCTTTAGCAGACGAGGACTGGCATTCGGCGATCGCGTCGAATGAAGCGACGCCCTTGCATTTGCTGCAACCTACCAATCTAGTCATACAGATACACAAGTGTCTCATCACGGATGATCCGAGGTTGCCGAAAGTCAAAATCAGAGGAGAGTTAGAGAAGATTGCTATCAACGTTTCTGAAGATCGGTAAGATACTTCCAGCTCCCTCGTCTCTGTTTAGTTGTTAATTTCGCATGATTTTTCTTATAAAAAAACCGACTTCAATCAAACTACTGAACCGATTTTGATGAAATTTAAATAAAACCAATTTGAAAGCATACCCACAAAAACAAAAAAAGAATTTCTGTTGTTCATTGTAAAATTTGGTTGAAATCTAGTAAGTCGTTTTTGCGTGAAACAAACATCCTTACATACATATGTTTATTATAACATTAGTTGAATGAAAAAAGAAACATCACATAATTACGCTCATAGTTGAACGTTCAACCCAACCGTCCTATATGTTCGCAGGTTACTAACAGTATGCGAAATAGTAGTGGGTATGCCTTTGCCACATTCAGAGGAAGCGGCTCAACTCAAGGTATTTTTTTATTTACTTATGCTTATAATTAGTGAAATATTGAAAACAAATACAAAATTTGAATATAAACGGTCTCATTTGTAGAGCATTCGTAAAAGTGTCAATAGATAACACACATTATACAATGCATACAAATGTGTGACGTACAAAATGTTTGTTCACTCATCATCGTAAAAGATACTACTTTGTTCTTAAATTATGGTTTGTGAATTAGGCGACACATCGCTCTTGTGAGCTGTTACAATACTACTACACGCCGGGGCATAGTGTATTTACAATACAAAAAAAGGAAATTGGTCTTTCTGTACAGTACATAAATATCATATTTGAATGGGATAAACAGAGTCGGCTCAAAGCGGACACCATGGCTGGCGCCACGTCATACAAATGTCTAATGTCTCTACTATGTATAAGGAAATATAATAATGCTCCTCTGTTGCATTGTAAATCCGAAACCACATTAGATAGTGTTTTACAGCAGTTACGAGTGTCAAATTGTTGTACACTATTAGACATGACGTTAAAATGTTGCTAACGGTTATCTAATAAAATCTCATTGTTCGTAACAACAGGTGGAGGACGACTTTACTCTGACGCAATTGAATACTTTTCTCATAATAAAAACTAAACCTCGATCCAAAGTAAGCGCAAGCGGCCTTTATGCGATCCTATGATATTATATCTGTCAAACGGTGAAAGGCTATTGCTATTTTTAATAACTGCTAGTTATTAGAAAAGGGAGATTAAACCTTCGATTGAGACCTAAAAAACAAATTTCTGCCGATTCCATTGCGAAAGAAGTGCACGAAACCACAATAATCCGTTCTTTTAGTACACCCTTTTCCGATCCCATTGAATGCTCTAAGCATTCAAACTAAGGATGATGTTTTTATACGATTTTATTAATTTTATTATTTTTTCTTTTTAACAAGTTGATTTCCTTCAAATTCGCCTATATGTTAACCGGAAGAACTATTGACACCAAACTCATAATTCAAGGCGGCTTTCACAACGTGGATATTGGGGTATCTATAAACTGTAGTGAAAACTTGTGTTTAGTGTTGATTAATATTTTAAATAGTTTAGACATTTATAGCACGTTGGAAGGAATCTTAACGTAACATAGATTTACTTCGTAAGTACGTACGTACTTGCTGGCAGTGGTATGCGTAAATGTTTTTTTTAACTATGATAGGGATAGAAAGCTCAAAATTAATGTAGGGTACCTAGTGCCCTTGTATATTATTAAAAACCATCAGGTGACCTGCTTGCTCGTTTGCCGCCCTATGTCATAAAAAAACAAGCACGCCACTGCTGTCAAGTATGTTGGAGTAAGAGTTATAAAATATTCTATAAGTGAAGAGAAAATATGTATCATGAAATCATACCATCATATTCAAAGCTTCATATGATATAAATCTCATAGGTAGTTGACTTGACTCATAGATATTTAATAACATACTACGCGGTCGCGTCAACCTTGCCGAGGACAACCACTCCCGCTTCCGCAGACCGTAACCCGCGCTCGCCTATTTACTAGTAGAAGGCGATTTTCGTTATCAGCATAATTGACACGGCTGTGTAGTATTACATAGATATGAAAATTGACAAAACTTTTCAGCCGAGTGAATCAAAGGGATCCAGTCTATCTTTATTAAAATATTTGGATCCTGCGGAGAAGCAGAAACGCGACACAGCTCGCTCTATCAACAGGAAAGACGACGAGCAAACCATCCAGCTCACTGAAGTTGAAGCCTTTTTCATTATGAAAGGTAATAAATGCAGTCACTGTTTTTGCTCAAACACTAGCTGACCGGACAGACGTTGTTATGTCTTAACTTAATTGTCTGCGCAACTTTATTAATCTTTTATTTTCATAAGTTTTTTTCTGGGAAAACGAACTCAAAAAAAAGAATAAGCCAAATCGATCGAAATACAAAAATAAAATCACATAATTAAGAACAATAGGGTTTAGTGTCTATGCAAGAAAGAGTTTGGTTAAATAACCTCACAACAGAGCTGTGACTTGTCCACATAGATTATTTTATTCATGCCTACTTGCCTCCGTGGTCCAGTGGTTAAGGCGTTTGCCTGTAGACCGGTACCTGTAGGTAGCATACTTTTGTTTAGTTGTTTCAGTTTGTTTAGGACATGCTTGAATTATCTGATTGTATGATAATAAAGATGATTCCGTGCTTCGGAAGGCACGTAAAGCCGTTGGTCCCGTTGGTCCTGTCATCTGGTAGTCGTTAAAGGAACCGAGGCCGAGAGGCGGTTCTGAAGAACTCTGACACCAGATGTTGGCAACGAAAACATGCCTAAAGAAGCAAAATCACAAGTGTCTAATGTTGTATAGATAATGGTACGGAACCCTCGGTGTGCGAGTCCGACTCGCACTTGACCGATTTTATTTGTAGTTGAATTTAAACGAATATATTCTTTCAGAACTCATCCTAAGTGTAAACAGGCCAACTGCAAAGATCAAGGAGGGGTACGACAAGCTCCTCGTGTTCTCGCTGACTCTGCTGGAGCTCACGGCCACCCAGAAGACCTTCACGGTGGAGGCGACGGTCCGGCTCGGCGCCGTACAGCTGCAGCATTACAGGCCCGGCCACAGAGTGGTCAACATGCTGGAGACGCCGCAGGACGCTCTGGTAGAGAGCGAAAACGACAGCGTCACCAACCAGTATCTGTTCACAGTCAGATACTGCAATGTGAGTATGGCCTAACGCACACGGACAGTGGCGGACAAAAAATTCGCGGTATGCTTTTATTTACAACCTTTTATTTAGTTTTACCTGTCCCGATGGTTGCCTATAATGATTTATGCTTGCGATTGAGCTGAAATTTTGCATGCATGTGTAAATCGGTTGACAATATTATGGAATTGTTGCGTTGGTCTGATGATGGAGTCGGAAGGTGGCCATAGGAACTCTTAAACTAAACAAGGTACACCAATTGTGTATGGGCTCATTTGATTTTACTTGGAAAACACTACAGTGTGGATTCGTGTACAGCTTGTCACAAAAATTTTATATTTGCAAAAAAAACTTGTTATAATAATAAGGTTGCACTTTGTACTACGCGTTTATCCGCCAAGCGACATGAAATATTGCGCGGACGAAGTGCAACCTTATTTTAATACTAATAAGAGCGCACTGCGGATTTTTTATCCGTCCATCGTCTGCATTGGGCCTAAGTGAGCATCCGCGCCTCATCTAAAAGTGTTTTCGGTTGCATCTTCTGTGTTCTTTCGTTCCTGTATTTTAGATTAAAGTTTTATGATTAAAACTATCATGTGAAGCAGATATTAATATGCAATGATTACTCGCGAAGTCAGCTAATGGCCTACATGTTTCGAGCCCATCCAAAGGTCTGAAGTGTAAATCGAAACGCGCGAACAAAGTACTCACGTATGCATTCACTGTGCTTATTAAAGGCCGGTATACACTTCGAACGCCAGATTGCCGCTCGTTGTTTTTTTTTCGAAGTATAAACCTATTTTCATTTATAGGTCGACAAGAAATGTCCCGAGTTCAGAAGTCACTACGGATCGGTCGAGCAATTGATTGAATTAGATTTAGCCAATTTGAAGTTATTGCTACATTTAGAAAGTCTTCGGGAAATATTAATTATAGTCAACGAATATCAGGTACGTTTTACAGTTTCATTAGTCCAATCGATAAATATATTGGACAAAACGGATATACTATATTGATAGGTTTCGATTTTTTAGACAAGGCTACAGCTAATTCAAAGTACAATGGACAGAACGGCAAATGCTGGACCACTGGAAACAATTGTGGAGGATGAAGAATTTACTTCTGCTAAATCGAAAGGTAATTATTTCTAGTATTTTTTTATGCCATACAATACAATACAATACAATACAATACAATACCCTTTATTGCACAAAGATACAAAGATTACAAAGCAGTAAAATAAAAATTAACAAGTTGTGCAAAAGGCGGCCTTATCGCGATGCAATTTCTTCCAGGCAACCTTTGCAAAGAAATAAACAATGTTAAAGAAACAAATTGTGCGGGGTAGAAAAACATAGCTACTAAATTACATAATATTACCTACAATAAACATACATAAATATAATTATTTGAATAGACCTACATAAATATATACAACTCACATAAAACAGCAAAAAAATTCTTGCAAGATGTAAATGAAAGAGAAAAAAAAGAATACCTAATAGAAAAATGTATCATAACGATAGGAAATGTGACTTTAATTGGGATTTGAAGCTGGCTAGCGTTTGAGCACACCGGATAGTAAGTGGTAGCGAGTTCCATAGAAGTACAGCCCGAACAGAGAATGATCGAGAAAAAAAATTCGTAGAATGAGCTGGGATAATAAGACGTAGGTTTTCGGCGCTCCGCAAGGGTCTATTTTGAATATCTCTGTGGAAATTAAAATACGACGACCATACGACGGCAAACAAGCAAGCGAGTCACCGCACAGGTAAGCGATCAGCGCTGCCCATCGACAACTGTAACACCAGGGTGTAACGGAAGCGTTGCCGTCCTTTCAAGTTGGGGGAAGGACATGAAAGAAAGGATGGGCCTTCGGCTCTCACATTTACTGAACGAAGCATAGAAGCGGTAAAGCTTCTACTCAAACATTGATTTTCTGTGAGAGTGTGGTACTTTCTCGGATGAGCCGGCCCATTATAGTAGCATCTACTAGCAAAAACAAATATTGCCGGTTGCGTGGCTGTACCACAACTAAAATTGTGTAATTTTAGTTGTGGTAGAGAAAGAAGAGAAAAGTTTAATTTCAGTTTTAATAAATATATCTGCAACACCAGATCTAATTATGATCGCTGACACAGTAAATTCTTTTTCAGTAAACATCACAAAATCGTCACGACGTAAGCAGGTGGAGAGCATCCAATTGAAAGTGAACGCTAAACTCGGGACCATAGAGATCGATTTCGAGACGGACCGACGGCCGCTGGCAGCCGTCATGCTGCAAGGTGGCACGGCCGGTCTGGTTCTGAAGAGCTCCTACACACAAGTGGACTGCGCAATAGGGTCCATCAAAGTTAATGATCTTAACCCTAGCACTGTACATACAGAGGTAACTTTAATAAGTTTCTATTAGAACCTTTTCGCTAAAAGACAATTTTAGTTGGATGACGTTAAAGCAGGGACCAAGATATCCGAAAGACGATCTATACTAATATTATAAAGCTGAAGTTTGTTTGGTTGTTTGAACGCGCTAATCTCAGGAACTACTTGTTCAAATTGGAAAATTCTTTTTGTGTTGGATAGTCCATTTACTGAGGAAGGCTTTAGGCTATAAAACATCATACTGCGACCAATAGGAGCGAAGCATCAATAGAAAAATATTCATCTATACTAATAATTATTTATTATGAATATTTTTTTACTAATTAAATTAATAAAAGAAATTGCCGCGGACGAAGTTGCGGGCAATAGTTAGTTCAGCTTTATGACATAAAAGCAGAGTACCTAGTCAGCAGTGTGTCAACATTGCGTTTTACTTTACAAACTATATGCGGATCATTTAATGTTAATTTTCTTGATTGCGAATATACGACATATTCGCAATCAAGAAAATACATGGGTTAGTATATTGACTTTAACGCAAAATACCCGTTCATGATCAACGACAACATCGCATAATGTACACAGTGCGATTTGTAAAACGCCGTAATCATTATAAGCCTAGGTCGCATAATGACTGCATCGCCAAAAGTACTATTTACTTGCAGATCGTCAAAAAACTTTGTCAAAAAACGGTGTTTATTATTTGCATAAACATCGAATACATTGAGACGTCTCGTGGTTTGGTAATATTGAATAACGCTTTGACCACGAAATAACTGATAACGATTTACAGTCAAGCATATTTCTTCAGTTTTTTGACAGTTTTATTACTCTTCTTGATTCGCAGATAATCAAAGTGTTGGGCGGTGACGTGATGGATGTCCAAGTGGTCATGTATAACCTGGATCAGCATCCGAGCGTTAGCGACGTCAATATGTCTATCAATGCCCGCATCAACTGTTTGCGCATCGTATTCCTGAACTGGTTCGTCACCTCCATGCTGGTAAGTTAGTAAAATGATACAAAAACATCGCTGGAATGACAATTAAAATCGGCCAACTGCGAGTCGCACACAGAAAATCTTCCATATAATATTTAACTACAAAGACCACACTTCTTGTGTATGGACTCCGATGTATAATGACGTTAATATCTACATATTTTACCAATAGGACTTCTTGAATAATTTCCAAACTGCACAACAAGCCATCATCGAAGCTTCGTCCCAGGCGGCCGACGCCGCTCGGAATAACGTGCAGACAGCATACCAGAACTCCACCAAGCTTCACCTTAAAGTGCGCCTCGACGCGCCTATCATTCTGATCCCGGAGAACTCGAAGAGTTTCGATGCCATGCTCATCGATTTGGGTCGCATGACGTTGAATAACCAGTTCGTGGACTTGAACGTCGCTGTAAGTTATCTGTTAAATATTTTTTTTTTGTTACAAGCTACCCATCAGACGAAGGAATAAAATACAGATAAACATCCTATACGTATATATCACGTCTTTTCCCTTGCGGTGTAGAAAGAGCCTAGGTCTACAAGACCAAAAAGCCACGTTTAGTATGTTGGTGTAAGTGAAAACAGAATCAAAATAGTGATGAGTTTCTAGCCGCATCGCCTTGACTAACATGATTCCTCAGAATTGCGCTCATACTCTCGATCGGACTTTACGATTTGCGGGGGTAGAGAAGTAGCTGGTACATTTTACGTTTATTGTTCTCCCAAACCAGCATATATGCTTTTCGTGCATATAAACGGGATAGGACGGTTGAACTCTGGAGTACATAAAAGAAGGCACGAAATCGTTGTAATCTAATGGTAAGAACAGCTAAGCGTGAATATTTCGATTCTCAATTGGCAGGTTCCTCTTCGGCAGATATGTGGAAGTTTCTCAAATCCTTTCATATAGGCAAGACTGCCGGTAATTTTGATTATTCTTTCACTCCTGATGATTTTAATGATCATTTCTCCTCTGTTCAAATTCTTGATGCTTCTGTTAAGTCTCATACCATATCCGATATATCTTCCATGCCAACTCTTCCTATTGATTCATTCTTTTTTCTCCAGTCTCTGAGGATAAAGTAAGAAAAACGGTCCTCTCTATTAAATCTAAAGCCTTGGGCTGTGACAATGTGAGTAGGCTGATGATTGTTACCTTACTTGATGTGTTTGTACCTATTATTACTCACATTATTAATTTCTCACTTTCTTCTGGTGTATTCCCTGCTCTCTGGCAAAAAGCTTTTGTTCTTCCTCTTCCAAAAATCTCTAACCCTCAAGCCCTAAATAATTTTCGTCCTATATCGATCCTACCATTTCTATCCAAAATCCTTGAAGCAGTTGCGCATAAGCAAATTTCCTTTCACGTTTACAATAATAATTTACTATCCTCACTTCAGTCCGGTTTTCTCCCTGGACACAGTACTATCACTGCCCTTCTCAATGTCACCGAAGATATGCGTCTTGGCATGGAGAATAGAAAGGTCACCATTTTAGTTCTTATTGACTTCTCCAATGCTTTCAACATTCACGAGGATAACGATCACGATATCCTCCTTGCCATCCAAATTTCAAGAGGATGAGAAATTTAAATGCATTTAAATTTCTCATCCTCTGCACTTGAATGGTTTTCTTCCTATCTTCATGGTCGACAGCAAGCGGTGCGAATGAATCGTGAACAAGACATCTATGGAATGATCTCATCTCTGGTGTTCCACAAGGTGGAATACTCTCCCGCCTTTTGTTCTCTTTATTTATAAATCTTCTATCATCGTCCCTTAACTGTTCTTACCATTTCTACGCAGATGACCTCCAAATCTATGTTCAAACATTGATGCCGGAATATTTCAACTTAATGCTAATTTATCCAAAATTTTCTGCTGGTCACAACGTTTTGGTATCTCTGTCAATGTTTCTAAATGTCAGGCAATTATAGTGGGTGGCTCTAAACAGTTGTCAAAAATTGATCAAAGCCATGTATCTCCAGTTATGCTTACTGGTTCTGTAATTAGTTATAAGTCAGTGGTTAAAAATCTTGGTCTCTATGTTGACTCGTCTCTCAACTGGATTACCCAAATTACAGAGATTAGTCGAACGGTCACATACTCTCTCCAGTATTTGAATAGGTTTAGAAATTTCCTCCCCATTAAAACAAAAATTACGCTCATCCAAACATTAATCCTCCCCATCATTGACTATTGTTACGTGGTTAGGGTTCAGGATTTGGAGTAAAACACCAAACTCTTCAGAGGGAATTTATTCACTACGGAATCCCAACACTGACTGGTCTTCCAACACGTCGAATATCCAAAACGCAAAGCACTCGTAGTCCTGGTCCGTTGCTGTGGTCGTATAAATTATCACTTATCAGTCGCACACAAATCACTCGTATTAGTATAGCTCACTAAGAACACTCGCGGTAAACTGATTCACGATCGCCACGTCCGCTCCCTTATATACTGACTTATGGGTCTCTAGAAAGTTCCATATACTTCCGGTCCCGACGGCCGAAAACTAAGACATTCCAGAATATTCGAGTATGTGTATGAGCGGGATAGAATACATATGTGTGAGCAGGATGGAAGATGTATGAGCGCGACCGACGATGTTCGGAAATGTTCTAGACTATTCTGTTCTGGGAGCTTCGCGACACTGCCCCCTTCTTAGAGACGCTCGTCCCGAGCGTCTTTGTTGCTGCCATGATAACGCGCTAAGCGGTCCACATGTACCATCTCTAGAGATCCACCTGGTTGGCGTTGAATCACATATGTCACGTCACTCAATTGGGCTACTATCTTGAATGGGCCTTCCCATCTTGCTTGTGACTCTGTAGACTTTCTCCTTTGGTGTAATGGATTGAATACCCAAACCAATGCTCCTTCTCCAAAGACACTCGCCTTCATTCCCTTAGCGGTTCTCGTTGAACTGTTAAAGACCCCCTCAGTTCGTCAATTGTAAGAAAATCTGGAGTCACAATCGCCAATAGGTCTCACGTTAAACTTAGTCAATTTCTCAGAATTCCCGTGGAACTCGCGCTTGTCCCGGTTGCAGCGTTGTGGACACAGCTCATACCGGGGCTCACTCAATAGTGTCAATCTGCGCCATTTACCTGCTTGACAACTATCCCCTTGTTTATTTACAAGCCTATCCTTTTCTGGACAGCTAAGTTGTAGATGGCCTCTCTCGCCACATTTGTAACACATGCGTCCAGTTTTATTAGTTTTCCTGGGTGTGTCTCTTGTGGCTCTGACGTCCTCGACCTCGCTAATTTCTCGTCCTTTATTATGTCGCTCATCCCGCCTTACTGCTTCCACTTCAAGGGCATGCACGAGGGCTTCCTTAAGCGAACCGTGATGGTGTAGCTTTACTGCAGCCCTCACCTCCAGATCCATGATGCCATCTATGAAGGCCTGCAGCAGACTCCTCTCCACCATCCCAGGGTCTTCCGAAGGATACGCTTTCCGCACTAGCCTTTCGATCTCTAGTGCCCATTGTTGTAATCCTTCGTTTGAGCGCTGCTTTCGATCTCGTAGTTGTGCTCGGAACACGTGCTCCAGGTGGCGTTCTCCGTACCTTGCTTCAAGCGCCTCTATTAAGTTTCCGAACTTACGGCCTGTGTTAGGCAGTGCCTCTAATACTGATAAAGCCGATCCTTTTAGAGCGATGGTGAGGGCTGTCAAGTTCTGCTCATCAGTCCATCCGTTTGCAGTAGCGACAGTTAGGAATTGCTGTTTGTAAGCGGCCCAAGAAGTGGTACCATCGTAAGATGGCACTTTTTTTTTTGGTCCAGTTACAGCAGTGATGGGAGCGCTCGGCGTTACTGTAACGCCTACTGCCTCCAAACGTTGTATCTTCTTTTCCAATTCAGCTAGTTTCTTCTCTAGTCTAGAGAAGTTTGTTTCCAGACCTGTCACGCGATTATCCACCAAATCCACATCCTTACGGATCTGGTCCACCACGTTGCTGACTTTGCTGACAGCTGCTAATACCATTCGTTGGTCCTCACTCATATGATGCAGCTTTTCCTGCATACGCTTTTGTTCATCCCTCGAGCACTTTTGTTCATACCGCATATTTTGTATTTCTCCATTAAGTTCCACATTGATGCGTTGCAGTTTACTCTGGTTCTCATTTATGCACTGCAACATTTGCATCAAGCTACCAAAATCAAAAGATGCTTGAGTGGGAACCTGGAAAGAGGGGCTAGGAAACGTGGCTTGATGATGGGCGGCTGGCATCTGTTGGGCGGCGGCAATCTCTTGGGAGGCCGTAACTTCCTGGATGGCTGTGACGGCTTCGGTGGTTGCGACATTTTGGGCGGCTGCCCTGTCTTGGGCGGCTGCCATGTCTTGGGCGGCTGCCATGTCTTGGGCGGCTGCCATGTCCTGGGCGGCTGCCATGTCTTGGGCGGCTGCGACCTCTGGGGCTACGGGCGGCAGTTGCTCGGCTGCGATGTTTTGGGCGGCTGGCGCATGTCGAGCGGATGCAACTTGGGCGGCGGCTGCGGTAGCCTCCATTGCACGTTGAGCCCGGGTCCGGACGCCTTCCTTATCTTCTTCGTCCCTCGGCAACACTGGCATTTCCAAATCCCACACTTCTGACACCAAATGTTACGTGGTTAGGGTTCAGGATTTGGAGTAAAACACCAAACTCTTCAGAGGGAATTTATTCACTACGGAATCCCAACACTGACTGGTCTTCCAACACGTCGAATATCCAAAACGCAAAGCACTCGTAGTCCTGGTCCGTTGCTGTGGTCGTATAAATTATCACTTATCAGTCGCACACAAATCACTCGTATTAGTATAGCTCACTAAGAACACTCGCGGTAAACTGATTCACGATCGCCACGTCCGCTCCCTTATATACTGACTTATGGGTCTCTAGAAAGTTCCATATACTTCCGGTCCCGACGGCCGAAAACTAAGACATTCCAGAATATTCGAGTATGTGTATGAGCGGGATAGAATACATATGTGTGAGCAGGATGGAAGATGTATGAGCGCGACCGACGATGTTCGGAAATGTTCTAGACTATTCTGTTCTGGGAGCTTCGCGACACTATGCTGATGTGTGTTATCCAGATCTAAATGAAAATCTTCTTAATAAACTTGACCGTCTTCTCAATAATTGCATTCGCTTCATTTTCTGTCTGCGTAAATACGATCACATATCTGCTTTCCGATTGTCTGATGTATAACTTGCTTTCGTATACGGATGTTATTTGTATGTTTAAGTTCGTGTCAACTAGTAGTGATCAGGATGCGGACGAATTTAACAACGGTTATAGGTTTTGTGTGACTACCTGAACACCTTCTTCTCCTGATTTATTTCAGATATTTTTCCGTTTATTTTATGTTGTTTGTTTTCGTGTGTGTAAGTGGCCAACACTGGTGTCAGATTTTCCAAGCTGCCTAAATGCATTTGACATAGTTTAACGATGGCCATCAATGATGACAGCCGGGACCAACTGAGGAGCCTGAGATATTTTTATGCAACTTGCGGTTCCCCATCCCAAACGGGACCGCGCCCGGGGTTGCCTATCAAACGTAAGCACTGATAATGCTCAGAACCACTGGACCATCGGGCTCCTCATATATTGACAAAAGAAAAACCATCTGAACATACAAATTATGATCATGAATAATAAACTATGAACTCAAACTTACTAGGACGTCAGCAATAAGGTGACAGTCGAGGAGCTGACCCTGGAGCTGGAAGATATGAAAGTTTCGTGCATTAGACTACACGAAACTGACTTGTCAATTACTCACGAGCGAAAGCTGTTGCGGCCGACCAGTTTCAAGCTTTTAGTGAAGCGGAGTCTGTCTTCGTGGTACGAGACTTTGCCTGACTTGGATATATCAGGCCGGATGAAGACCATTGCTGTAAGTAATAATAATAATAAAAAATAATAATAAGCAGCTCGGGTAGCCGGGCGCGCGTACCCGATGCCCATACCTGCAACCACCGCAGACAGTTGGGGATGACACCCCTGACCTCTTGTATGCAATATTGTAAGTATTTATAATATTGGACGAATAAGTAATAAGATAGACCTATGAAATCGTCGTTTTCTATAGAGAATTTCTCATACTCACGTTTTTAGTATCATTTCGGGCTTGATAAATTCAACTAAAGTGAAATTTTGCATGTATTTACGGACAACAGTAAGCTTGATTTACGCAAATAAAATTTATAAAAAGTTAGACAAAGAATAGAAAAATGACGGCATTTTTTATCAAAACGGACAACGTCTGAAATGAGTTCTTTTATGCATGAGCATTTTTCAATAATTAAATTTCAGAAAAATTATGCATGCAGCATGTCAATGTATATGGTCCACCTTCAAGATTAAATAAAAAAATGTATTTATCTGAAAATCATGGTCATTAGAAACAAAATGGCAAGAGGAGAAAAAACGACAATTTCATATGTAAAAAGACCCATTATATGTATAGAATCGTTGTAACTCAACGATCGTATCCCACGATACAAGTTCACAAGGTACTGTGGGGCTAGCTCAGTCTGTGAGTTGTCCCTATATATTTATTTGTTTACTATAAAATCGCATATTTGGAAAATAAATATGAGGGTGTATGTATATGCATAGTCATCTGATTGGGGCGTAAGAAGCAGTTCTAGTAAACTGAATTTCCCATTTGTCATCATAGATGGCTTTTTAAGAAACCATTATATAATAATTCATGTATGTTGCTGCCATTGTCAATTTGCTGCGAAGCGGTTAAGTTGGAATTAGGCATTTTCTTTCAGATCACAGTCGGTCACAGCGACTACAAGAGCATCATGAAAATCCTAAACCAAAACCTCCAAGAGGGCCAAAAGAAGGCCGAAGAGGGGAAAGGCGTGAATCAGCCTGTGTCCAAAATGCCATCGCGTGTCACCGTCAAGAGCCAGACCAGCAAAGTGGTCGCAGGCAGTGGAGCTAGGTCGAACGTAGCTTTTGTCAACGTCAACGCAAAGGAGGATAAGAAGTCACGGACGACGATTAAGTTCGCTTTTACTATGGATAGCTTCGTCATTGACCTTATGAACACTATAATCGTAAGTTCTTCCAAATGTTTTTAAAATTAATTCTCCTAACACATTGCAAATCTTTCAGATGCAAAAACTACTGAATCGATTTGGATGTAATTGAAATAGGACTGATTCGAACGTATCCGTGGTAAAACTTATCAAACAAAAAAAAAACGTTCTATTTTCAGCTCAGCTGTAAACATAAAAAACACAGTCGAATTGAGAACCTCCCCGTTTTTCAATAATTTAAGTCCTGACAGTAATTTTCATGTTAGTCAAAACAGTTTTTTTTTTTTTTGACTTTTTGACTTACTTATACGTCCAGAGTCCAGGCAGGAGTTTTTTTAAATGTTTATACTGATTGATGGTTTGGTACGATTCTGATTTATGTATTTCTTTACAGACGGATGATAAGTCGATGTTCGTTAAGGACGTGGAACTTGCTAGGTTCTGTCTGGCTTTGCTTTCCATCAAAGGTCGGATGTTCTCGGACAACTCGATGCACACGTCGCTGCTACTAGTGGACTGCACACTGGACGACACGCGGCCGGGGCGCGGCGATAAAATCACCAGGTGATATTAAGAGCTCGCACACTGCAGCCTTTCCATCGGCCGATAATTTAGTCGGGCTTTCAATCAGTATGAAAATGCAATTGATACCGAATCGGTGTAATGTGCGCTCTCGCTTACATCTTGGGACCAACCAAACTATCGTCCAATAAATAGTCTGTGGTATGTGGAGACTCTAAGAGCCGCTCCCAGGAGTATTGTTGTTTCATCTGATTCAATTGGAACTATTTAAAACGATGTTTTATACTTAACTCCAGAGCATTGATCAATTCTTTAGGAATGGTACATTACTGCAGGCCGGTAAAAGACGCATTGACGTATGAATGTGAGAATGTGGGCCGAGGCAAAGTCGACGCACCATATCATTTGAGTCCATCGAATCCTCATTGCGACTAAGGCTTTTATAGTACTTTTTTCAAATGATGCACGGAATAACACACATTCAGCCAACGTAAAAATGTTTGATTTTAATTTTAAATAAAACCTTTGGTAGTTACCTCCGTGCTAGCATTATTTCGGAGCAAACCGTCTTTCCCTTTTTAAATTGCACAACAGATATGAATTGTTAGCGAATAAAATTGCGACATATATATAACACGTTCAGAGGCGGGAGAGAAAATGTTTTATTGTAAAAATGCTGCCTATATTTCTTTAGCTATATAAGACTTAAATTAAATTGTCGAGTTAACTAGCCAAACGAGCGCGTTTTACAATCGATTTTAAACAGTAGATTCTTAATTTGGGTAGTATTTTTTATTGTTTGCAACGTCATATCTCCATAATTTATGGACCGATTTGCTTTTTTTTATTTGTATACTATACCGAAGATATCCCGGACATCAGCCTGTACGAGATTAGGATTGCTCTCAAACAGCTCAAGAATAACAAGGCGCCGGGAGAGGACGGAATCACAGCAGAGCTTCTGAAAGCGGGCGGAACGCCGGTACTGAAAGTCCTTCAGAGGCTCTTTAATTCCGTTCTACTCGAGGGCGTGACGCCAGAGACGTGGAACAGGGGCGTGGTGGTGCTGTTGTTCAAGAAGGGCGACAATACCCTACTGAAGAACTATAGACCCATCACGCTCCTGAGCCACGTCTATAAGCTGTTTTCGAGAGTAATCACGAATCGTCTCACGAACAGGCTCGATGCCTTCCAGCCTCCCGAACAAGCCGGTTTCCGAAAAGGCTATAGTACCATAGACCACATCCATACGCTGCGGCAGGTTATACAGAAGACCAGAGAGTATAACCGGCCATTATGCTTAGCGTTTGTGGACTATGAGAAGGCCTTTGATTCGATCGAAACATGGGCCGTACTTAGGTCTCTCCAGCGATGCCGCATCGATCATCGGTATATCGAAGTGTTGAAGTGCTTATACAGCAACGCCACAATGTCAGTCCGAGTACAGGAGCAGAGTACGAGGGCTATCCGACTACAGAGAGGTGTGAGACAGGGAGATGTGATATCTCCAAAACTGTTCACCGCTGCTCTGGAGAGGATGCCTTCAAGCTGCTGGAATGGAAAGGACTTGGCATTAATATTAACGGCGAGTATATCACTCACCTTCGATTTGCTGATGACATTGTTATAATGGCGGAGTCGCTGGAGGATCTGAGTGCCATGCTCAATGACCTCAATGAAGTTTCCCAACAAGTGGGCCTTAAAATGAACATGGACAAGACGAAAATAATGTCGAATGTCCATGTTGCGCCTTCTCCAGTGCTTGTTGGGAGCTCCATACTTGAAGCTGTTGACCAATATATCTATCTGGGTCAGTTGATTCAGGTTGGAAGTTCCAGCTTCAAGGATGAGGTCTTTCGACGAATCCGACTCGGCTGGGCAGCGTTCGGGAAACTCCGAAGTGTCTTCTCGTCCAAAATACCTCAGTGCCTCAAGTCGAAAGTATTCGACCAATGTGTGTTGCCAGTGATGACTTACGGGTCCGAAACGTGGTCGTTTACTATGGGCCTCATAAGAAAGCTCAAGGTCGCTCAAAGAGCTATGGAGAGGGCTATGCTCGGTGTTTCTCTGCGAGATCGAATCAGAAACGAGGAGATCCGTAGAAGAACAAAAGTCACCGACATAGCTCAGCGGATTAGCTCTTTGAAGTGGCAGTGGGCGGGGCACATAGCTCGAAGAACCGATGGCCGATGGGGCAGAAAGGTGCTCGAATGGCGACCACGTACCGGCAAGCGCAGCGTTGGACACCCACCGACAAGGTGGTCGGATGACCTAACCAAGGTCGCAGGAAGACGCTGGATGCAGGCCGCTTCCAACCGGTCATATTGGAAATCCTTGGGGGAGGCCTGTATCCAGCAGTGGACTTCTTGCGGCTGAGATGATGATGAGATGATTTGTATACTGTCTAGGGTACACTTTCGAATCTATCCCATTTAAATTTCATGACAATTGGTTTAAGTATGGTTGAAGTATAATATGAAAGATTGTGTATGTAATTCGTGTAAAAACGAGTTAAGCTATTTACGCTTGCTTTGGCTTTATATCAAAGTTATGTTTGAGTTACACAGCGATGTGTTTTATTTACACACATGTTACAAAACAATAACGTTTTTTTTATTATTATAGATACTTGGAGCGGCGCCGCGAGAAAAAGGACTTGATAGACACAGAATCAGATACGGCGTTCATGCAAGCTCACGACAAGATACGCAGTATGATTGACATCACGTACACGTTGAAACGCTCCGACACCTTCAGTGAGTGTATTTGTGTTACTAATACAATTCTTATGCTATAACAATATGGACGTTGCCAATGAAACTTGCACGCTTGTATTTTATTCATTTATACAAGGAAAGTAATTTAAAACAAACTTAAATCGACTTCAAATGTAATCGGTTAAAAAAAAAAGATTTGCCTGCTCGAAGGCTGTCAAAGATTTTGTCTGCGTGCATATTGAAAAATAATGATAGATGTAGAAAAGTATATAACAGCCTCGTCTTCATCGTCACTTACCATCAGGTGAGATGGGAGACATGCCTAATTCAAAGGTTGATAAAAAAAAATGAAGCGAGGGAGGTTTGTAGGGGAAGTGGAAGACCTTAGTCTCTTCTTACCTTCCTACCTTCCAATATAGAAGCGTGATAATATGTATGTACATTCTTATACACGCATCCCACAAACCGTAGTCATCCCTCGTAATCTTCAAGCCGATAATATCTATATAACAGCACTATACTTTTTGGATTTAGCGATTTGGCGGGTGGGTAACGACTGTTACGACGAACGAATGAGGGTTTTAGAAATATGCGGGGGCAGCACTGAGGCGTCTGGTTGGGTAAGCTCACGGAGTGGTAAGCTGTTATTAGCCCGCAAGGTTTCAGTTGTCACTGCTTGTCAAATACTATCCAATGACAGCGGCTTATCGCGCTCTACGATAGTGCTGCTATCTGGTGGTAAGCATATCTGAAAACTTGCACTCGTATCTGTTTTAGTCGATATGAGGATCTTCAGCTTTAACCTGATCCTCGCGATGGACTTCTTGATGAAGATCGCGGAGTTCATGACCACGGGCCTTGCGGCAGATCCCCCGAAGCACAGGGACGTCAAGCCCGTCAGATCAACGGAGAGATCGATTGATAGCTTCAACGTAAGATTATTCAACAAATATAATTTCGTCTTTGTTTCTGTTGTTCGCTTATATTTTTAGTTAAACCCTCATTTCAAAATAAAGATTACGCCACAAACAACACTGCTTGACATATGACAACTACTATATCATGAAATAATTTAATTAAAATTAAAACACTTTTAAAAAATTATTTTAATATACGGTCACCTGCAAAAATCCATACATAGCCTTAAGGTAATAATTTATTGCACGGATTAGTGAGGCATTATATATTTAGCAATACCATGAACCTTATGCCACATGTATAAGGTTGAAATTGCCGTTATTTTTAAATAGTATCCGTAGCTACACACGACTTTTTACGCAACTTCTATATGGACTTTTACAGACGACCGTACAACACTTTGTTTGTAGTTATTTTAAGTGAGCCCTTTAATTTGATATTCATAATGTCGGAGTCACGTCGGAGTGCATTAAAAATAGCTAGTCTGCCATTGTGGTTGTTCCGCCATGTTGGATTTAGAATGACGTTGCACACCATGACAATGCATGGTGCATTGTCATCCAGACAAAACGAATATACAACATTTCAGCTCAATCGGTGGAAGATATTTACTTCAAAATGGAGTTGCAAGATTCCACCCGAACAAACATGCACACATTTGCAATGTTAAATGAAAGCTTATAAAATTATAGGTATGTCGATTTGGATGGAAGTCTAATGAAAAGTTTATTTTAGCAAAAGAAGAAAACGTCTATATCATCCACACCTCTCGAGCCATCAGTGCCGCCGTCGTCGATGATGACAGTGAACATCAAGATCGAACAGCCCGACATCATACTGGTGGAATCACTCGAACATAAAGAGTGCGACGCTCTCATACTCAACGTAAGTTAATAGGGAAACCTGCATGCTTGGATGATATTGAAAAATATTTCTGACTAGCTGTCGCTCGCGGCGCCCCTCACGTTAATGTCGATCCCGCGGGAACAGTACTTTTTTCCGAGATGAAAGGTATCCTATGTGTTAATCAAATGCAAAATTTCGTCAAAATCGATTCAGCCGTTTTGGCGTGATTGAGTAACAAACAGGAAGGATAATGGAAGCATCTACTTAAAAAAGATTTATTTCTTAATAAGAGTTTATTTCTATTTAGTTTGGTGTCTTACCCAACGTACTATAATTGGCAAGTCCATTTTATAAGTATGAATAAATAATAAAAATTATATATCACCATATGCACATTCCTATTAACACATAGCTGCCGAACAAAGTCCTTATATCACACGTACAAAATCGACATATCTGATGTCACATCTGTCTATTCTTATCAAAGGGCGGTAATAGACTCCTAAAAATGGGACTGTGTCTTGTATATCTCAGATGTGCATATTTTTGTAACACACGAAAACAATATTCATGTTCTTGTAAATACATTGTTAATCTAGTTACTAGTATTTAGAAACGGATATTATAACTATAGTAGTGATGAGTCAGTTCCGCGAACTTTTTGGTGAACAGATTAAATTTGTCGAAAGGTAAAAGTATTGTTAAGCGGGTGCCGCGCGAACGAAAAACGTTGCGACTGCGCAAGCCATTAGGTCAGCTTTCCGAATTCGACTTTATGGCATGCACATAAGGTTGGTTTTGCATTGATGTAGGTTTATAACAACAATATGTACTTACAAATAATTGTGGACAGCATGAAGTCACTTTTGTATGTGATTCACTACCGATGTAGATGGAGGCGCGTTTCAAGCTCCGTAAGACAGACGAGCGCATGGTGGCGGACGGTGGCATCTCGGGGCTGCAGATGGTGGTGCGGCCGTTTGCCGGCAGCAGCCTGGCCGGCGGACAGACGCGCTACCTGCTGGCGCCCGCCACGCTCTCGCTGGCGCTGTCCCAGCCGCCCAACAGTGGAATGCACGTGGACATCGCTATATCAGACATCAAGGTCACCGTGTCGCCTGGTATGTTAACATATTCTTGGATAGTAAACGTCTATGACAATTAAACTTCTATTGCGCCTCGTTTAGTGTCCAGAAAACGTCGGTACTGCGCAAGCCATTAGGCTGCGCAGAACCATTAGGCGATTAGGAAAAAAGATGAAAAGTCTTAGTCCTTACTTCCTTACTAATATTATAAATGCGAAAGTGAGTTTGTTTGTTTGTTTGTTTGTTACGCTTTCACACCGTAACTACTGAACCGATTATCATGAAATTTTGCATGCAAGTTCTCTGGAGTACGGAGAACGACATAGGCTACCTTTTAGCCCGGGAAAAAGTACCATTCCCGAGGGATCAACATTGACGCGGGCTGAGCCGCGGGCGAAAGCTAGTATTTTCATATTTATATTTTATAAAAAAAAAAAAGAGAATATAACAAAGGGGCAATCTTGTTCAAGGATCGACCTAAATTATACAAATACTTTTGTTGTATTTAATGAATTCAGTGCATAGTACTAGTGATTTGAAGCTTAAGCTTTCCCTGTCCATGATAAAATTAAAATAATAGACTAGTTTCCTGGGTCTAAATAATAATATTAAAAAAAATATTCGACTAGTATTTTTGAATTATAAAGATAAAGTTTATGAGTGACTCGTTCGAGTAGAGTCACAGTTTGCTAAAAAGTGTTGCAAATCGTGACGTCACCTGGACGTCACACGGAATTCTGACGGGGGGCTTTTGGCTATACCTTAATATTTTTTGTAATGAAAATATTTTTTTCTTCAAAACCAGTTAACCAGTCAGCCAACGAGATAACTGACCCCGCCATCTACCGATATCTTGAATTTTCTGTTATACTAAAAATAATATTAACATGAAAATATATATTCAAAAAGATTTTCATGTTAATATTACTTTTAGCTTAAGAGAAAATTCAAGATATAGTTAGATGGCGGGGTCAGGTATCTCGTTGGCTGACTGTACAAATAAATAAAATATTTTTTCGTAGCCAGTTATGAAACGCTGTTTACGTACACGACCGAAGCGATATTGACAAAAGATAAAATACGCGTCCAATATTCTTTATTATCTAACTGGCGGACTAATCTTTTTTTTTGGAAACGAATTTATTGATATGTACATTGTCTTTATACATAGGTTCATGGTACAGAAAATATGTTGACCATAACTGTGAATTTCCACAGTTACTTACGTTGAAAGTCATCACAGGCAGAGGTTTTCGTTCTATTTAGGATGAATTTGAACCAGACGCAATACGTACTGAATTTTGTGACCGAGGGTATAATTATTTATCTCTTTGTGAGACTGGAAATAGTAGGCTGAAGCTGATTTTTCACCCGTATTTATTTTACCTCTTATCTACTACCATACTGCTGTGATATTAATCTATAATATATTGTTTCTTCATCACACTAGCGTTAATATACTATAAAATTAACCAAATTCTAACACCTTACACATTTTATTAAATTACAGAAATCATAGCTCTTCTAAACCGTGTAATGGCGACTGTCACAAGCGGCGAAAAGGACGACACGCAACAAGAAAACAAAACCATGTTCTACGACAAACTGTGGGATTTGCAGCCGTTCAAACCCAGCGACCACTGGTTCTTGAAAGCTGGTAAGTTTATAAAATGCCACCGACAGGGCCTTGAATTAAAAAAATACACACACACAAAAGACGCCCAAGAGGTAAAGGATTATTTTTGGTGAACAAGCGATCGTGCTATCTGCCATTATTTCTTTGACGTGCTTTTTGTTCTATTGCCACCGTGTAAGGCCAGGGATATAGAAGATGTTCTGTTCAGTAAAGTTTTACTCGCATTAATTTTACTTAAAGCTTTTTGTTCTGTTCGATAGTTTGTATAAGTTAAGTGAGGAAACTTAATTGGTTTAAGTATTATTTATATATCTTTTACTTTGTTAAACTATAATAACTGTCTATTTCCCTAATATAAATAAATAAATACCTCCAAATTGACCATATGACAAAAAATTTGATAACCTTTTTTATTTGTTTTTCAAATAGACAGCGAAAAAGGGAGGATCCGTATATTTTAGATCTTTTAAATATTGCGTAGTTATTAAAATAAAAATGTTTAAAAAAAAAATTGCCGGAAGTGACGAACCCATTAGGCTGTATGTACAGTGATGCTTGAACTTCACATATCCGGTTTTTATTTTAAAAAATGTTAATGTCAATGCCATCGCCAAAATGTGCCAAACAAAAAAATACGACTTTACGACTATTTACATTCAATAATAATTATCAGATAGTCCGTGCTTACCTTCAAATTCAAGCGAGTATTATCCAAACCAATGATCCAACCAAACAAATAACAAAACAAAATAATACCAGTACCGACCAAACCGACAGGACCGAGTACCTGCCACTGTCATCTAGCTGTCAAACAAAGTGTCATGCTTGCCGTGTTAGTTTTTTTTGTCAGAGCTGTGGCGAGCAAAGGCATACGATTAAGTGAGGTTAATCTGTGACGTCACGAAAGGCTTTGTATATTTTATTTTTTCTTATTTTTTTTCTTATTAAATATAGATTCAAAAAATTTAAAACTATTTTTCTCGTACTATATAAGGGCAAATCTAGAAAGGGTGTTTTTCTTTCAGCAACATACATTTTTGTCACATGGTCAATTAAATAATTTGTTCTTAACCGTACTTACTATAAATAAGTGCGATTTTTGAAGTATCCAACGTAAATATACAGCTGGAAACATGTTCAGATAACAAAAAGATATTCATGAGTTAAATCCTGTATTTTATGCACAGATGAGGCAGAAGACGCACTCAGCTTCGACATGGATGAAGAGCCGGAGCCGGAACAGGCGCCATCTGGGGAGATCTGCTTGCTGTCCAGCCCCTCCATAGTGCTGGCTCTGGAAATGGACATCGGCACTGAGACCATCCCGGTGTTAGTGATGCAGGCTTCACTGAGTGGACAGCTCACGGATTGGAGCTCCAACGTGAGTATCACATTATGATTACATGTTACACTTGATATACCATATTTTATCTACACTTCTACACTAATATTATAAAGAGGAAAGGTTTGATTATTTGTTGTTTTATTTGCATTGAGGAACTACTGGACTAATTTTTCTTGATCCTACATTATCACTGATGAACATAGGCTATAGCCTACCTATTGTCATTGTCTACAACCTACTTGTTGTCATCACCCGTGCGAATCTAATTTCAAATCCTTTGTCTGCTCTGGCCAAGTATGGTATATCCGGTAGTACAGGGAGGGTCATGCTCCTGCAGTGGAGACTAAAAAGACATCAGGTCTTTTGATGATGATGATGACCTGTGCGAAGCCGGGGCGGGCCGCTAGTTGTTTAATGTAGTAGTTACATGTAGTTATGCGTATACAGGCTAAGGTAACCGCTTTCCATTAGGGTGGGCCGTATACCTGTTTTACACACACACATTTTTATACAAGGTGTTTCAAAAGAAAGTTTATCTTTAGCGAGTCGATAAATGTCATTAAAAAAAATATATATATTTTTATTTTTTAAATAAACAAATTCTTTATCTAAGAGATGGCTATATTCTGTCTCCGATTCTTCTGACTTGTTTACTATGAAATCTATCAAAATAATATTTGTTTAAGTTCTACATGGAGTCGACATGGGCCATGCAAGTATCGTACTACAACATCGAGCGCGCGGTGTGGGAGCCTTTGATAGAGCCCGTCGAGGTAATGCAAGACGCCCAGTACAAACACGTACCGTGGGAACTCAAGATGGAGGTAATTTTGAATAATTTATTTCATGTACTTATGCAAGATTAAGTTTGAACGATAGAACGAATAAATAAATCTTAATCTGCATAATGGTATTATTTACCTTTAAAGTTGACTTAAAAATGGCACGTTGTTCAAGCCATTGATATTTTTATAAAATATAATTTAGATAATGGCATAAAAAAGGGAGGCATATGCCCAGCAGTGGGCCGATGTGGGCTGAAAATGATTATGATCGGAACGAACATGGATAATAATGCGACAAATTGATTTAATGCTTATATTCGTACTTACATTATTAAATATTGCCTAAAGGACGGATTGGCGGACACTTGTTAATAGCACATAGATGTTATATAAGAATTATTATATGTTCATTGATGCTGTAAGACTCTCTAAGATTAAATAAATAAATTCCTTTTCACCATTTGTATGGAGATGATGATTGGCTCCAGTGCACTCTTTAAGAGACCGTTATTTTCTATGTTTTCACAAGGTGGTAATGCGAGCTCAAGAGGCTCAACTAGCGATCGACATGGCGGATGAAGCGACAAATTTGCAGAACGTCGCACAACGACAGCCCAACAAGACGATCACGATATCAAGCAGCGAGCCCTTGGAAATCACTGTTACTAGAACAGGCATGGAGGTAAGCATAAATTATATTTTCGCATTCCTATTATTATATTGACTTAATTATATTTTATAATAGATAAGGCTGGATAAAATATGCTGAACTAATGTACTGTAATAATTTAAAGTCTGAGCGCGACTTAGCGAGATATAAGAGAGTGCATCATCTTGTATGATGCACTTTCTTATATCTCGCTAAGTGAAATTTTTATCGTTCTGGACCCTTAAAGGGATGAGTCAGCCCGTTGATATAAACAACTTTTCTTATGGAACTAATGCTGGGAAGTCGAAAAATTTTTTGACGTTCCCATGCAAATTGACCTGGCGGCCGAATTTTTATGTTTGGAACTGTCCATTTTTTTTTGTGTTTCCTGCATTGGTCCCATGTGAAAAGTTGTTTATATCAACGGGCTGAATCACCCCTTAAAGAGTCCAGAACGAAAAAAAATTCACCATGTATAAGCGACAGCTGGGACGTGCCTATGTGTGGAGTGATTGTTGAACATCGCCTCACTTACTACATTATGAAACAGTTCGCGCATATACTCTATTACATGACAGAATTATACCATATAGGTTGAATGTTTCGTTTGAATTGTTCCAGGTATTGACTCTGTTAGGAAACTCATTCTCGTCTGCTGTTACTGAAACAGATTCGGACTTGTTGTCATCCTCGAGAGCGAAAATCAATGATGTAAGTATTTGTGTGAAAATTCAAAGTATTTTATTTAAAGTATATTATAAACTTAGGCTATTTGACAGTAGGACAAAACTTGCATGTAAAGACCTTATACGAGTATATTGTATATCATATGTATTATCGAGTCAACGCTACATTTCCAGGTAGATGGTTGTTGAGTAGTTTTTTGGCTTCTTGTTCTTCCGACGCTACTGCCCATCGGAAGCATTTTAAGCTGGAAAAGGATAGGATTTGTTGAGTTAAAATGGAATGAAGGTATTGGGATACATCTCACTCGGATGAGTGGGGAAAAGAAAGAAGCAGCTTGGGAGGGATGGCACCCCTAACCTTACTTGGCTCAGCTATTACTCTAAGTAAATATTACCTTGTTTTGCTTTGCATACAGCCTTCATTGAAGAAATACTTGGGCGCGCCGTACGTGTTGCACAACTGCACGGGACTGACGGTCAAGCTGATGCTGCAAGAAAACCACGACTTCTCGGTCTTCATCACCCAGGAGTATGTGTCTACCGACTACAGGTAATGCGATTGGCTGAAATTACGAATCCAAATTCTTAGCTTGTAATGATTGAACACTTCATCAACTATATCCCTTTAGAAATTACATTAAGATGAACCCGTCTACCACAACGTCCCATTTGGTGGAACTACGAAATCACATGCGGTCTAATACTAGTGGCTCTGTGAGTTGTACACCTCGTGAATCCTATGGCAGGAATTCCACCAATTAGAAATTTTTCCTAAATCTGAATCTACAAAAAAAAAAAAACTGTAATTTTCAAACCTACCCTGAAAATTCAACAAGTATTGGTTAAGAAATGCTAAACGTAGAGGAGAGAGAGAGGAGAGATGAAGCAGAGTCGCTTAGCGTTCGTTCATACAGTAAAATATGCAAGTCATCAGTCAACTGAACAGTATTATTTAGGACGTGTGTGCTTAATAATTCTTAAAATACGGAGAATATACTGTCATCATCCTGTCAGGATCCGATTTTAATATAAATCTCTTTAGAGACGCGGAGAGCATCTTAAGAGGCCATCAGGTTTTGAGGGGTCCCCTGTTTGGGGAGCTTCTTGCACCACTATCTCACGTAACATTTAACAATGAGGGTTGTCGAGATGGATTTTTTCCCAGGCGGCGGCTTTTTGTCATACGTATTATAGACAGCAGCTATCAAGATCCACTCACTAATCATGTTTAAAGCCCAAGTGTACTGAAATCAGACACTGACAAGAGAGACGCTGCAGAACGTTAGACACGAATCGAAATATCTCCAATCTTGTCTAACGTACTGCGGCGTCTCTCATCAGTGACTGAATTCGGTAAAGTGTGGGGTGTGCACGACTCTGTTCAAGCACAGCTTCGACCCAACATCGCCCTAAACTAATACGACTGCTCGAGGTCCACTCACTGACAGCTAGCAGGCGACCAGTGGTCCACGCCCCGACAACTAGCAGACACACAGCTGTCCACGCGCCGACCGCTCTCGCTTTTCGCGATATTTGATGGTTTCCATTGAAGCAACCCTTATTTTTGACTAAGTCTCGAGGCGTCAACTACCGAGTAGGTTGTTGTTGGAAAAGTCGCTGACAGCGTGCTGTCTTCTTATTTTTGATTGCCAATATAAAATATATCTAACCTGCACTACCTGAAGCCTATATTTGGATAATATTTTAAGTCGGGTGGGAGTGGAGTTGTAAAACATTAATTATAATTTTTAAGATTGGTGAATTTAGACAGCTGCTGTCAATAATACACCTCGTCATAGTGCCGCCATTTGGGAAATAAAATCGATTCCGAAAGCCCTCATTCCAAAAGTTTGCCTAAATAGAAGTATTATTTTTGCAGAGAAGTGGTTTTGGAGCCAGGTGCGTGTCTGCCTCTGCAACTCAAACACGGCGGCCTCAACTTGATGAAGCTCAACGAACCTGCACCGGAACTAAAACTTAATGTCAAGGTACGAATCTCATCCTGTTACTTTCGGAACAAGCAATAGAGAGGCACGATCGGTCTAAGCGTTCGACTTGTGACGCATCTATCTCTCTTCCACCGTTATCACGTAAAATTATCGTACGTAAACCGAGTTGACAGACAAGCATTTTAAATTTTCTAGATCGTAGAACTGGAGGACGACGTGGAGATTCCAGTGGAGAGAGCAGACAAGCGATACTTCACCCTTGGCCGCAACCACACGACCAACACAGTGACTAAGAACGTACCCTACGTGGCCGCCATCGAGCCGCGCGGTCTCATCTCCGACATCGTCATGCAGGACGCCGCGCTCCACATCTACCTGCGCAGCGTAGTGCAGGTATAGTAATCACCACGGAACCCGAATCCCGAAACCCGAAAGGTCGTTGGAGGTGCGGTTTGCGGGGGGAAACGGGAATGAATGAAAAGTATCGTAGTGTGCACCCGCATGCCGTGTACATACGTACTTACTTGTGTGTACATACGTAGATTGGGTCTAGTTCTATATCGGTAGGTATACGGGCCTGGGACAGTTTTTTTTCTCTAATGCCGCATAACAACAAAATAAAATTAATAATGATTTAATTATGATTATTCTTCTAGTTCAATATTGCACGGTGACATTGTCTGGTTTGAGGGGCTTAGATGAGCGAACCAGCGCCATCCGTCATTTTATTCCTTTACTCCTAAATCAGGTCAATATAATAAATAATATACATAGCTAATTATCATGTCTGTTTGTTATTTATTTCAACATTTTTATCCTGTACGGTACACAGTCTAAGGCCATAAAGGTTGAAAATTGAATCAAAATAGTGATGGGTTGCTAGCCGCATCGCCTATTGTCATGATTCTGATGTTCATGATGATTAAGGTCTGCGCGGGAAGAAAAAAGATTTTTTTATTAAAAAATAAAAAAATCAAAATGCATACTTCGTTACTAATTAACTGTGGTATTTTGGTATTATATTCATAACTTTGCATTTGATAAAATAAGATAATTGTTGATTAAGAGAATTGTAAAATATAAAAATACTAATAAAATAAAGCCAAAATACTACAAGTGATTTATCTACGAAATCCAGATTTAGATTTTTTTAAATTTGATCTGTTTTAGGAGTGAAAGAGTAAAATGCTGGTGGCGCTAGCTTCGCTCATCTAAGTCCTTTAGTCCTAGTAACCATCGATCTGTGTTTGTAGTTATTAGTGCCTTTAAGGCGATTAGATCCCTCAATTTCCGTCAAATGAGCATTTTGTAAAGCCTACTCCTCTTTTATTGCTGGCCAGGAATAGTTGAAAAATATATATGTGAGACAACAGTTCAAGGACTTTATTCAACATGTTCATTTTTTCTTTACGTCTTTTTATTGTGTATTAAAAAAATAATTACGGGGCATCGGTTTTTTACTTTAATTTCCTACTGCTCCCAAATGGCTATGATATTTTAAAATATTTTTGCACTAATAAATTAAGAATTCTTTGTTCTTTGAATAAAACGTTGCTTTTGGCAATCGAACATGTTTTTCAATTTAAAAAGATGAATTCCGACGTTTTGTTGTTGAGGGTGACCTGCGCGCGCAGGCGGCAGTCGTCCTCTGGCATTCAAACGGGGAGGCTGTGTCACTCGCTGCTATTTTTTTACGGGCGATCTAGCGTATTTTCTCTTTGTTTGTGTGTGTTGAGACGATATAAAGTATGTTCATAGAGTAGTGCAGTCAGACGGTACAATTGTATTGTAGTGTAGTTCGCGCTCGTTCGATATCTCGCTCGTTTCGTTATCTACCTAAATATTATCTATTAGTGTAAAATAATGAACCTAACTTTTAAAAGTAATATGTAATTTAACTTCGCTGTGTTTATTTAGCGCATATATGTATATACGTGTTACGACGTTCGATTGAGATTCAAATTGTACTTAGGTGGATCAGAATGCCTCAAAAAAATTATTCGAAGAAATATGCGATGATGAGAGCTTGAACAGAGATATAATTTAAAAGTTTTGTTTAAGCATCCCCAGATAAGATTTTAAATTATTTATTTTAGTATAATTTATCGTCTTAGCGGTAGACGTCTAGTTTTACCAAGCATTTTTGCCAAAAATGGAGACTTTGCGAAAACGCCTTTAGACTTTATTTATTTTTTTATCGATTGTAGATTTATTGAAGACATCTGAATTAATTTATTTAAATTAAAATTATTCTTACTAAATATATAAAAACATACTTAATCGCATAAACTAAACTAAACCTACTCGTAAAAACCCTTAATTAGTGTTACAATAGTCTGAAAAAAACGAAGAACAAAACTACACAGAAAAATAAAATATGTGCTATATATTATATGTATTTTTTAAAAATAGTACCTGTATGCTGTTAGTATACTTGAGGTGGTTTTTATCAAATGTTGTGTATTCGATTTTTTTTTTAGTTTTTGCACAATCTGAGAAAGTATTTTTTAAATATGCAGCTATGAATTTAATCAGAAATATTATTAAATTATTAGAGACAGCAAGCAAGAGTACTCATTGGTATGTACAGATTTCAAAAATTTTGGAATTATATGTTTTGAGTAAATCCTACCCTACTATCCTTTAATTTCAATGTTACCAACCGAAAAAAAAATTAAAACTGAAATTTTGCCAGGAGAGGAATAGTCAACATATGAAAAGACCCTCTTCATTTTATATCACTGCATACTTATACAACTAAGTCGCTTTCCGCTGTCTGTCACTATGTATGCTTAGATCTTTAAAACTTCACAACGGATTTTGATACGTTTTTTTATAGATTTTGAGATAAGCTATTTTTGAAAAGGGTGCTATTTTATAAATTACTCGTTTTTGAAGACGTCTACTCCAAAGTCCTGCCCGGCTGACCCCGTTCGTGAAAAGTCTGCTTCTGAACTTACTATCTTTTTCACATAATTAAAATAGTCTAACTAGCAATAAATAGGTAGTAGGTAATAAGCCCTGCTAATATGGAGGGAATGATGTGTCGAATAAAAATGTCGAATGGCAATGACACAGTTATGATAAAACGTAATACGTATATTTTTGGCTTCTATATAAGTAAAGAATCAAAGACAACAGGTTTGAAAGTGCGCCTCTCCTTTGAAAAAAGCAGCTTTTTTTTGCAAGTCAAATAATGACTTAGGTCGCTTATTAATTAAACTATTCTACTCAATCAAATCTTAGACAATCAAACTAACTACAATAAATAAATATAAATACGTTTATCAAAAGTTCAAAAAATAGGCAGTAATGTATGAAGAGCTCATCTGTACCTATCTACGGCCGTGTAGACTTTGATCGATGTTTTCGTGCGGGGTGCGCGGTTGTGGCGCGGAGCGAGGAGCTCAAACGCCCAAGGTCATTGAGGACTCTAATCGCCTTAAGTGGCCGCGGTAGGCATGGGTCCGGAAACTAGTTGTTAGTTTTGCCCAGTGTCTGAAAATAATGAGGAATTTTTGTGCAGGTTACCAACTCTCTAGCCGTGAACGTGTCTGTTTACTACATGACACTGAGCGGCAACGAAGTGAGGCTGCTGGGTGAAGTGAAGCCGGGAGGAATTTTACGATTGCCTCTGCAAGCCGTGCACACACCCACTGCCGAGATATTCTTCTCTGTCGAAGGTTAGTAGTCTCTCTCTCTCTCTAGTTCGATGTTTCTTATTGGTTCTAGTTTTGTATTACATTATAGTATATGGGGTGTAAATTTTCCTCGACTTTGAAAGGATGACTAAACGATTTTTTTTTCGAGATCCCAGCGGTCCCATTGGCGATGTTTTTCATTTTGACTTAGCACTAGTGCGAGAAGGCACTAGTGCTAAGTCAAAATGAAAAACATAGGTCATACAAAAAAATAGTTGGCCGGTATTTATGACAAATGGTCATTTACTAAATGACTGGTTGGTTTCCTCAACTTTATGTTAAATTATCCCCTAATAAGGGGATAATTTAATTATTATTATTACTTTTTAGTTGTAAACATAGTGTTTGTTTTTAGTTTTCTCTTTTAATAATGGTATCTTCTATAATATATAAATAAAGAGTATTTTCTTTCTTTCTCACTTCTTATCATAAAAGTAATAAGGCTAGAAGATTTGGAGTTTAACTCTTGCGGATTGACTATGGAGCATCCCCTTGTGGTTGTGTTGGTAGAAAGCATAAATTATGAAAAAAATGTGCCGCATTCTTACTCTTTTCCAGTCAAAATGGTTCCATTTGATTATATTTATTTTGACCAGAATTTGTCTACGGTGATCGCCATTACATACGTATTTTATAGTATCGTTGAGTTGTATCGTTGGATACTATCCTACGATACAAGTTAACTCAATTGTGTTATTGTTAGTGTAGTAAAGTTAGTCTAGCATTATTTGTAAATAGTATAATTATGAGTTAATGTCTAAAAGCATTAGTTTTATATACACATGCATATATCATCTCCGCACACGTGTTGTGCGTGTTACTACACGCAAATGGTTGTTGTGTAGACTTTTATTATCCTATTTCAAAAAATTCGAAGTACATGTTATAGATGAATGACGTAGCAAGATTCAGTTGAAAGAAAATGCTAAGGTTTTACCCACCAACATTGCGTTATGTGAATAATAAAAGAGTAAGTGTTTTAAATTTTTCATGTTTCCATTTGTATCTTTTATTACTCAACCTCTACAGTCTTAAACTGTAAGACATTTTTTGATGAGTATTTACACGACATGACCTAATATTGAACATAGGAATTACCATCTTTGTGACGTCATGACACGTCACTCCATCAATTAATCGCTCGTATGCGGGAGCGCAGATATGCGCAAAAATGCATTGTTTAACTATTGTGTCTGGTATTGCCGCATACAAGAGGAAAAGCGACGACACTTTTCATACTCACGAATCATCACTGAACCCAATGATACCACTTGTTGGTGTAATACTCAGCCTAACGATAAATATTAGGTTCATCATAGTGACATTATGTCAAGTAAAAAGTATATCTTTTATTCAGGCTTCACGGTGTCAGTGTCGCCGTTTATTTGGCGTGAACTTCAACAAGAGGTCAAGATCTCAAAACTACTTCAATGCGACTCAAAGGACAAGCTCAGCGGAGAGAAATTCTACTTGAGGGTAAAGTTATTAATTTTATTTCGTTTTCATATTTTGTTGTATTTTGTGTAAGTGGCCGAGACTGGCGTTAAAATGTTCAAGCTGGCTAAAGGCGGCTGACATAGCTGCTGCCATGATGACAGCCGGGACCAACGGTTTAACGTGTCTTCGGCAGCACAGAGGAGCCTGAGATATTTCATAAAGTTTTCAATTGTCTTGCTATCACGGCTTATGAGATACAGCCTGGGGACAGACGGACAGACGGACAGCGGAGCGATATTAATAGGTGACCAGCGAGTTAATAAAAGTTTTACCCATCCCAAAAAGTACACAACGCCGCTAAAGAAGTGTTCGCTTCAAAAAACTGTATGTAAATTATTTGTTCGTATTCCATCCGAATTACAAATGAAGAAGGTCAATTATATTTTCCAGGCGGTCGGAACTATGGAGCAGGTGTTCTACGAACGCTCTAACAGGCATACGTTCGCGTCGTCCTGCTACGACATCGTGCTCAAGCCGACCGTCAAGCTGCAGAACTGTCTGCCGGTGGACATCGTCGTGTCGCAGCTGGGACTCAAACGGACGCAGACCTTCAAGCCGGGAGAGATGTTCCATTTGACGCATCTAGCACCGAACAAAGCATCTGTTGTTATAATGGTAAGTTTGTCATAAAATAGAACACAGAAGTGACTGTTAAACATAAAAAATGCAAGAGCTGCCCAATAAGAATTATACTCATACAACGAAGTAAAAGTTTGTGACCTTGAAATTTCTCGTATGTCCTCTATCGCTTTCCGCAGCGTTAGTACTTAGTGTTCATATATCTTTCATAATTCTACTGCGGAAAGAGACACAGGACAGGACATATGGGTCTTCGTCGAGGTTCAAAAAAGTTGTCTTCACTTTGTTGTATGAAGGTGGGATCTCCATAAGGTATAATCTCCTTGCCTTCAAGTAAGGAAAAAGTCGTAAAGCAGGTCATTATAAGATCAACAAAAGGCAAAACAACCTCGTTCTTAGGTAGTATAGTATATTGATGAATGATTAGTGCAAGGGTATACAATTATTGTAATATGTTTGTGAATTTTCAAAAAGATTAACATTTTCAACTTTAAAGTTCCTACGGTAAAACCAATCTACTTGTTTATAAAATCAGGGTCCAAGCCATCACATTATATATCAAATATTATTGTTTTTTAGATTCAAAATTACCTGGAAAAATGCTGGGTTTGCACGAAAAATCTACCAGACGTGGAGACAGAGCTGTCAGTGTGGTCATTCGAATCCCACGATAGCCCATCCTTGATGACGCTGGATCTTGGTATGCATAGTGTGGACACCGAAGGCACGCAAGTTCTATCCTTGTACTGCCCATTCTGGATGCTCAACAAAACTGGATTCACATTGTGTTATAGGGTAAGTTGATGTTATGGAATTTACAGAAATGACAGGCCATTAATAGTTGATTTTCACTATTTGTTGCTGTACTAACGGGAATAAAATGTCTGTTTTTCATGGGTGGAACAATTAAGATGATTGATGCGCCGCCTCTGAATAGAGTATCTATAGAGCATAACCTCTAGAGCCATATTTGGATGACTTAGTTTAGTGCATTCTTTATTTTGACTAAGCTTGTCCTTGAAGCCTGACCTGGTGTAATTATGACAGCATCTGACTAACATATCAGTAAATGAACACGTGAAAATCAGACTACCATATTGTTTGACTTAAACGGATGTATGGCAAGGCAGCTAGAATTTTTAGTAGGTATCATAAATATTGCTAAAATACACCGCTATTCTCGTCCTGTCTATTAAAGTATTATCTATATTCTGCAATGTTATTGTCTACTATTGATTGTATGTACTGATTTCTCCAACATGATCCGTACGTGGTTACAGAAATCAAAGAAACCTGATAAAGACTCCAGCACTCCCAATAAGGTATCTTTGAGATGATCTACCAATTGGATTATAATTTCACTTTTTTACCCACTAAAGCTTAAAAATTAATAAGCTTATAGATAACATAAAGCTTCATCTCAAAGTGGTAGATGTTTGGCATCAAATCATAAATTTATTGTATGTATGTTTTAAGTATTTTGTTAATGGCATGTTCAGTAGGGTCATCAGATAATCCCATTATAAGCATGACTTATAAAAATAGGTTTCTATTTTGGATGAAATTAGTTAAGTATAATATCTAAATAGTTTGCCAGATTTTAAGTCAAAACGATTTAAAACATATTTACATTTCATTGTCGTTCGTACTTGCGTCAAGTACCGTAATGGCCACGCACGATTAGCGCTGTGGCAAGTATATTAAATAAGCTAAAGGCCAGTGCAAACCGAATCCGTAGACGTCAATGTGCACAAGCACGTGTGCTTACCATTACGTTGTATTGTGTGAAAATATATGAGGCACAGTGGATAACCTGCGAGACGGTACACATTGCAGCTCACATGAGACAAAATATAGTATGTGATATTTCTTAAAATACCAGGTGTATAATTTGTCATTGTCATACAAGTTGCCAGGCCGGTCGAATACAGTCCTTCAAGGACCTTTATGAACGCAGTAATATAATGTATCTTTACTAATAAAGATCTTTCACCGGTACTTTCTTTCATACACAGTTGTGTATGAGCAGTTGCTTATAACTACGCGGTATAACCGATAGACAAAACTCTAATTAAACATTTTACAAGATGCCGACTGGCGTTCATTTACATCCTTATAAGCACTGTACCTTTGTTTAAAATGTATTTTTTAAGTTCCCAGTATTGCTTACATGGGAGAAGTTTTTCGTTTTTACTGGCTGAGTCATTGGTATACTGGTTTGAAGTGCATATTCTTTTCCATCGTGAAAACATATATGTTTACCGTATCAAAATAAAAATATGTCATATAAAATCATGCTCAGCTCGGTGTCCAAGTACTGGTGTCTAAGTTGTATTGCATGTGTACGTACCGCTAGAGTACGTAAGAGTTTAACGTGCGCGTAATCCGGTGTGTCAGGGATACGGGCGTCACTACGCACGTGTAAACGAACAAGCTGCATATTAATCCTGTGTGCATCGGTCGTTAACTCTGTTCTCACTCGATATCTGCCATATAATATCTTGTAAACGTTAAATATTATTTTCATTTCATCGTCATGTATGATTGATAATTAGAATAAAATGAATTGTTAAAACCATATGAATTCCAGATAAAGCATTCAAGTTGCAGTAAATTTATAAGACGGCACACGTCGTGTTTGCCGGTGAGTTTGGGGTTTGTCGGCAGTGGGTTTGCACCAGGGTGCGGGCTTGTAGATTGCTGTACAGTGCAAACTATATGTCTCGTGTCCTTTGCACGCCATGGCTGGGAGCTCGAGCACTTTATTACTTTTAAATTGCGGCTTTTGAAACACCAGTTTGGATACAATCTACGAAATTATTATTTGTAGGTTGTGTTATTCTGTTCCGCAAACGCATTACTGGGCTACGGGTAATTGTACTTGATTAATTTAGGTAACACGGTTTTAAAATATACGTTTTTATGTTTGGTGTCATGGGTTAAGGTACTTACAACATTATTTGTAATTTTTTAGTAAACAATTCAAATAAATAAGCAGGCCATAGATAGGAAAACAAAATAATGCGTGTAACATAAAAAGAAATGTGGATTATATGACCCTACTGTATTAACACTAAGTATAATGCACTTTTATTATTTTTATTTTAGCTGTTGTGTAAAAGCATGATTTAATGCATGTTATGTTTATAATTTTATTTTGTAGCAATTTCTTACTTTAAATATCAAATTAAAAGGCACACCAAATTATTTTCATTATTAGAATCTGGAGTATGTATTGTATTTTTTCATTGTATTGGTGTCACTCGTGAAGTCACTTGCTTTTCTTTTTCTTTATTTTCAATCTTAGTATTCAAGTGTATGTTTATATTCTAACGTATACATCAACGTCGACTGTACATATTTAAACTTTACAAATGATTCTACAATTATACTGAATTAATTTCCTATCTCATGCTATTAACAATCAATAGCAACAACTGTGCGACTTATTACAAAATCAGTTTAAATCATTGTACGCCTACAAGAAATATAAATGTCTGCTACAAAATGACTTAAGCCTAGTTCGCACACAGCCAAGGCTAGTATTTTAGTCTAGCAGCGAATATTTCAGTCTAGTAGATTGGTAAAAAAAATTGTCGAGCCAATCGGATTGGCTCTATTTTTTGGCGCCTCCCACCACCGTCTCTGCCCACCGGCTAAACATGTCTAAACGAGACATGTTTAGACCTAGATTCAGTGGATTTTAGTCAAACTTTTTATTTGCTGCAATTTTGTTTCTTGTCAATTGTACTCGACCAGGGCGAACGATTTTGGACAACAGCGAGTATTATAGTTCTAAAATACTTGTACTTTATTCGAGTGGCGAGTATTTGTGACAAGCCGTGTCCGAACACCAACATTTTAGTCGAGTAGGTTATTATAAATGTAGTATATTACTTGTTGCTTAATGTTTATTTATGAACTGTTCTCGACCAGTGCGAATGATTTTTAGGCAGTGGCGAGTATTTTAATTCTAAAATACTCGCTACTTGATTAGATTACTAGCTGTGTGCGAACTAGGCTTTACTGGCAGTTGTTAAGTTTTTTGGTGGATAATGGTCTAAACTGTCATACTATTTTTATAATCGGACAGGTATACTAAATTTTCGAAACTATTGGTGACAGGAAATCGACACTATACATACATTCAGATATACTGGTATAGTGTCACATTATTTGTCTCTATGCTCAATTCGCTTGCCTTATTTCAGAATGTCGACGAGACAGGCAATGTGATCTTCCACCCCAAAGACTACAAGGAGCCGATTTTGTTCTCGTTCCGCGCTAAGAACTTCTTCGGCAAGAAGAAGGCGGCCATCCGCATTGATTTCGGCGAGTGGTCCGATAAATTTTCGTTGGATGTGCCCGGTAGTGCAGGTGTCGTTCAGTGTACCAATGAGGGCAGGACGTACCAGGTAAATTATCCTCAATTTATAAGTGCTTAAGTTTTTTTACGTTTAGATTCATTTTTGCCCCCTAGAGACGTGTCATTGATGGTCTTCTACCTTGTGATATACGAGTACTAATAGCCAATCATTATTTGCGACAAAACTTATATGAATCTTTGACGCACCTTTTCATTATCATTATTTTCCAACAACAATGATTATAGAAGAAAGTTATTGTGTTTTTGGTGTGTGAGGGGGCTTCCTATAATCACGTTCTTTTCGATACCTATAGACTTATAATATATTCACCTTTTGTTATGTCGTAGGTCGCTGTCAACAATCAGTTGACCTTCAACAGCTTGACGAAGATGGTGATATTTACTCCGTTCTTCCTCATCATCAACGAGGCGCCTTTTGATATACAGTATCAGGAGTTTCACAGATCTGGAGACCCATGGATAACGGTAATATTGTTTCCTCATTATTCATTTTAAATCTGAATAGCCGCGCGAACACGGCGATGGACATGTTACCGGGTAATAACTGTTTCTCCTGTATCAAACGAGGGCGCTACGCGAGATCGAGACGACGATTATACCTAAATTCGGAGCATTATTCAACGCGCCTTCCGTTTTTAGTATATAATATATTTTGAAAAAACTAGTTCATTAAGTCACGGGAAAATATGTTATTAGAACTAATGAGATTTTTTATCGCTTTTACGCGTGACGTATATAGCCAGTATTAAGTAAGGTTTAAGTTTCCGGTGCTAATCTTTTTATCAATGAAATTATGGTGTAAGTTATTCATTTCGTTAATACGACGGCTACAATTCCCATGAATCCATTGGTTTGATCATGGACGACGCAGCAAAGCGGGCAACCACCACCCGGCTTTGTAAATCTCACTACAACCGCACCATGACAGTTTATTTTATTTATTCCACACATTGTTCATAAACATACGCATTTATAATACCAAAATACACAGATTTTACATTATAAAGTCTACTAGAAGCAACCAATTGAACCACTAGAAGCAAGAAAAGCCGTGCCCGCTGGAATTCCTTCCAGAAGGTAATTCCTGTTGAATATTCGCGACAAAAAAAATATTGGTTGTCTATAAAGCCGGTTTACGAACGATAATTTTACGTGATAACGGTGGAAGAGAGATACATGCGTCACGATCCGAAGGCTTAGGCTAATCGTGCCTCTCTGTCTCTCGCTTGCAAACGGAACGTGACAGTTTTTCGTGCGTGCAGCCGCCGTTCATCGATTTATAAGACGTTATCACGTCACTAAATGTAATCATTGAAATGTATTGGCAGGTGCCGCAAAATTCAAGTGCGCCTCTGTGGCCGGCCATCGAAAAGGAGGATAAGTTGATAGTGCTGCGTGTAGCCTGCTCCACCCAGAAGGCTGCACCGTTCCTGTACACCGAGCAACACAGCGTCTGTCTCAAACTGGACAATGAGGTCGGTCAAATGAATATATAGAAAAAACCCTTCATCGCTTGCGGCTGGACTGATTTCGGTAATTCTTGTTTTGTCGTGTTTGTTTTTATCAGGAAAAGGTTCTTATGACAAAATATATAAGGGAAGTAGAACGTAAAATTTAAAAAATAGAAAATTTAGATTTTTTGTATTGCCGTATTGCCAGATCAAAGACGTTTGACAGTTGGCGTCTTGTTATAGTTAAGACAGAACAAGGTCTGTCGGGTCAGCTGCCCCCGCAGCATAGCTACTATCTACAGCTCACGCCTAAGATAAATAAAAAAAGGCAGCATACTTAAAATTTATCGAAGCCCATTAATGAAAACGTAGTATTTATCTCATACGATGCGTAGCACGCATGCAGCTTAGAAACATTATTCATATATCAAACACGAAACTACATTTCAAAAAATTAAACCCTCTTTGATTAAAACAAGCGATCGTATTAAATAAAATTTATAAAATACCTAGTGATATTTATTTAAAAACAAAATATATATAGGTTTATTTTTGTACAGTATCGAAATATCGGAATGTAAATCGTGTACCAATCATACCAAAACAACCACTTTACGCTGACCACTTACCGACAATGTTTGGGTCGCCAAGGGGATTGAAAACAGCAATAACGTACAAGCTATATGGGAATTACCTTCAAAGACAGTGGCCACTTATCTTTGGTCACTAAATAATTTTATAATCTTTTTTATTTTGATAAAAAGATTATATTACATATTTTTATATCATCTATTTAAAAAACAAAGCGTGGTGGCTCGCATACAGGTCTAAAATACGTTTTCCCGAGGGACTAAAAAGATTTTTCATTCACAATTCAAACATTTTGTATAAATGAAAACACAAATGTTGTCCCATAGAGGGAGATGAATAAGTAGAATAAATTGGTATCTCTTGGATAGGCATGTCACATCCTCGTCTTTATCGTCACTTACCATCAGGTGAGATGGGAGACAAATGCATAATCCAACATTTAGTAAAAAAAAAAAGTAAAGCAGAATGTGTCATCTCGGGACTAACATTATACTCATACTTCATCATACTCTAAATCCCTTGTTTCACTCGGGCAGCAGTCTACTTGAGAAGCCCTCGCTGCGCTCGAAATTGTGAAATGTGGATTCAGAATAATGCCCTCACCAAAAAGTATAATGTTAGGCCCCTGTCACAATGTTGTATAATGAGAGTGATAAATCCGATATCGGTGTCCAGTACGGCGGGCTGCACGTGGAGACGCAGCTGAGCGAGGGCGGCACGTACATCACGGTGCAGCAGTACCGGCCCGGACACGCGCCCGCGCTACTCGTCAACTACTCGCCGCACGCACTTGACGTCTACGAGAAGATGAACGTCAATGTCAAGTAAGGACCTCTTTAAACTTTCGCACTGTAAACAACCTGTGAACCTTTTTATTATTTGTTGACGTTTCGATGGAGTTACATCCATCGTGGTGATAAGAAAAATATAACTGTGGACAAAAAATATACAGATTTGTGTTTTATATTTCAAAATTATGCAAGCGCATGCAAAGCGCACATTCTCAATCGTGAAACTGCTTGGGAAACTTGTAATATTTTTTTCTAGCTTTTTCCAGCAATTTCGTCCGCGTAATTTATAGCGTGTGTGCTAGTGGGATGTTGGTCTATATTCTATTTATTTTTTAGGAAATTACATTCAATGCACAAGATGTTGTACACGTGGGACAACCCTGCCGGCCCGCGTGTGATCGTCGTGGAAGGTTACAAGAACAAGGAGATTGAAAACGATTTGAGAAAGGACGGTATTGGAGAATTCTCGTAAGTATTTTTTGTAAATTCGTTTTGATTAAGCACTGATGGAGCTAGACTTATGGTGTTCGGCATTATGTTATTACCTAGAATTGGTATATTTTGCTGAAATGAGGTAGTTCCGTTTCTTTTTTATATGTTAATAGGGATGTTATTTAACATAACCATGTTATATATAAATTATAATTTCGGGGAATACCGGAACATTAATAACCATTAAATGTAACAAACATTCCTATAAACTACCTCATAAGTTTAGATAACCATCAAGACCCGGGCTTATCTGAAAAAGACAATTTGCCATGTAATTGTTATAAAATATAGTATCGTTGAGTTAGTATACTTTGCACAAGTGTCGAACTTACCTTGGGGCTAGCTCAATCTGTGTGACTTGTCCAAATATATTTATTATTTATTTAATTTATTTATGTAAAATCGAAAGAAGTGGAAAGAAAGAGGGGAGGCTTTTGCCCAGCAGTGGGACATGGAAAGCTAGTAAAAAAAAAATATGTAAAGCGACACCCTCTTTTTGTGCGATTCCCGTGGGCTATTGGAGTTCGTAAAACATTAGAAATTTACAGTAACATTATGTGCATACTACGTGCGAATGCACCACCCATAAAAGCACTAACCTAACACCCTTAAAAAGTTAGACAACAACGTTTATAACACAAACAAGCTGGGAAACAGTAGTTTTTTCCGGGATGAAAGGTAGCCTACGTGCTTCTCCGTACTCCAGAGAAATTGTATGCAATTTCATGATGATCGGTTCAGTAGTTACGGCGTGACAGCGTAACAAAAACTCACCTTCGCATTTATAATATTAGCAAGGATAAGGATTTATTTATATTTATGTACAGAATAAACGAAACCACCAAGTTATGGTGGGTATCGTTCCTGGATGGTCTTCAACGCGTGGTGCTATTCACGGACAACAAAATGCTTGCCTACGGGGCGCACACCATCGGCGACGTGGAACTTGTGGACACAGAGATAGCGCTGTCTATCCAGGGCATGGGGTTGTCGCTGGTGAATGACCATGAGCTGCTGGAGATCGTCTACATAAGTATATCTAAGTAAGCAAAACATTTCCTTAATATGACTCCTGTACGATGTGTACGTGTTAAATTTCACAGATACAGACAATCCTTGTTGCTTTTTAAACTTATATTTTTAAATTAATGTTTTAAAACTGTATGACTTAAGTTTCTTAAACATTTTCATTCTTTAAGTCTTTAATTTTAGAGTTCCGTGATGTATAAAGAATTGATCTTATAAATTTGTTGCCAGTTCTGGTATAATTTGGGAGCAGTGCAAGCCCGGCGCTCGCCGATACAAGAAGTTGGATGCGCAGAAATTGCTTCAGTTTGAAGAGGCATACCAGAAGTACTTGAATGAGAAAACCGTAAGTGACGAGTTAGTGTCTTCGCTTGTCAACATCGATGAAAAAATACAGGTAAGGCCTCATGCTACTTATATATTTAAAGACCCTAATTAGGTTCCGTTTATCTGATGAACCGCAGATAGTGGTTTTACTGATATACTTAGTTTTTAACAGTGGTTCCAGTTGGATCCCCGTTTTTTATATTTGGTGAAAATAGTAAGCAGAAGAGAGGGTGGTATAATCACTAAATAGGGTCGTCTCAGACGATAAGGTCCGGCCTTAAGCGCACGCACTTAAGAGTTAGACGAAGTTCACCGTGTTCAAAAGGCGTAATGACATTCCCCACTACGACGAATTGTTCTAAATTAAATAGGTATAGGGTATCCGAATCCATTTATTCTCGATATCAATTTAGCGTCCATACAAAAATAATTCACTCAATGTCATGTTTATAGCATGCACGGACAACCCCTTTAAGTGTTGAGGTCAATGCAAATATTGTGTCTATAACTTTCTCACTCACCCACATCACATGGTACAATATTTTTATCTCACGACCGGGCGACGATATATTGTGTGTGTACATGCAAAACAGGTAGGCCGCAGCCGGAGTACTTAAAAAAATATTGGAATAAAAAAAATTACAATTTAAATGAATTCAAAAATTATAAGTTTGGTCGTTGCTAGATCCGTATTGCGTGTAACGGGCTGATGCAATCTTTGGTGCAGCCGCGAGGCATCGAGTCGGCAGTCACGCTTCAGGGCCTTATGGGTGAATATTGCTGACTGGCTTCGAGAATGTTCCAAAAATGTAGGTCGACTGCTAAAGGCTTGTGGATACTGTCAGCGATCTTCATAGATACTATAGCTATAACATGCACATACGAGTACATCACACAGCAGCACATCTGTTAGTGTCACTAATAATTTCCAAAAAGCAACAACAAAGTATATACCTCATTGACGACACTCGAATTGTCGTGGAGTCCTATTTTGGAACGGGTGTCCTCACGATAACGTACAATTATTATAAGGAAACATCGCTCGGCACCCCTGGTCAGTAATTTATCAGAGTTATGTTTTTTTGTAAGGCACACGCGTTACAACTGCAATCATGAATCACTAGGGCTAATGAGATAAAAGCACCATGCTTAGCTTATTTAAAAATAAACTGGTGTTCTTTGCAAAGGTGGATTTCGAGCAGATGCGGGTAATAAAGCCAAATCCCCGCATCCTCCGGCGCACGCTCCAAGCCGGGCTATGGGCGTCTTACGGAGTGACGGCTCACTCGCGGCGGCTGCACGCTCGGCTGAACCGCCTGCAGATAGACCAGCAGCTGCCGCTGCCCACGTTCCCGGTGGTGCTGGCGCCCGTGCCGCCGCCTAGGTCTGTGGCCAGTGATGACCCTTGCGGTAAGATGTCATTACTGTATGAGGTCACAATTTGCTTCCAAACACGCTCAAAATAACCGTCAGTAGATATACTGCCGCTGCCTTCGATCAAATATAATGGTAGATACACAATTCGCGCTCGAAAAGTGGCACCGGCAAAACAGTGCACTAATCGAGTTTCGGAGCTGTTTTGTCTACAGTTTCAATAAACCGCGCTAGCAATGACGAAGGTACAATGAAAAGATACAAACACTACGCGTCAAAAGTAAAAAAAAAGATGGGGTTATACTTTCAGTGTGTACAGTTTTTGTCGTTGTTTGTAAGTATGCATGATGTTTTGACACGGGGTCGGGGACATTATTAAGGCTTCATTTTGTATGACACTGCGTATCTACCATTATATTTGAGCTAAGGCCGCTGCCAATGTTCCCGGTAGTCAACGCCGGCGATATTATTGGTATTAATTACATTTTAAAATCTTGAATAAAGGCATCCAGTAAATCGGGTTAAAAAAAAGGTAGTAATAAAGGGCCAGTAATATGCACGACTATCAGCTCCAGCGGCCCGACAACGACCCCATTTATTACAACCTGAAGAAGCTGCTTCTGCTGCTGCAAATTGTGTAGTCATAAATATTTTAAACCTACCTCTGTGGCTCAGTGGTATCGCATGTGCCTTGAATCGAAGGGTCCTAGGTTCAATCCCCGGTCAGATCAACATGAAAAACGATATTTTTCAGATTGATCTGCGTCTAGGATATTTATCTGTATATTATGTATCTATTATAAAATATAGTATTGTAGACTTGCTTAACCTGTGCGATTACTGATTACATATATATTTTGTTATTTATATATGACTAGCTGTTGCCAGCGACTTCGTCCGCGAAAGCTATCCTATCTTTCAAGTTGGATCGAACTGCACATGGTGTGCGAATTTTATTATAATCGGTTAAGTGGTTTAGGAGTCCATTGAGGACAAACATTGTGACACGAGATTTATATATATTACGATTATGTAGTTTTTCATGCGTATGCCTCTGACTATAATTTCGTTTCCGTAACAGGTATGAAGCCCTTCATAGAAGTATCAATAGTGGAGCGTATAATGGAGCACAGCAAAGTGCGACAATACAAATATTACAAGGTGCTAATACAAGAGTTCCAAGTCAAGATAGACATGGGGCTGATCACAGCCCTTATGGGGATGTTCCCGCAAAGACTACTCACGGAAGAGGAGGCCGTAAGTCTGGTTTCTCACGGTGGTGGTGGGATAATACGAATTCACAATAATGACTTTATTGTAAATTCGTATTATCCCACCAACTAAAATGTCACTGAATTGTACCATCAAATCCATGAAAAACGATCCGATCGTAGGTGAGTGACCGGTACGCACTAGTTAGCCAACTAATCAAGCCATTAGAGAAATGTTGACGATACTTTTTGGCGAAAATTCCTATTCTATATGTCAACCTATTTTGTATGTGAGTGTTGATGTACTACAAGGTAGTTCATCGTTAGCTTAGTAGACCGGGGGCCGGTGGCAGGACTTCCTACCTCATAAGATACCCGAATGAGACTAGTATGTAGTGAAAGTAGGTGCTTTGGAGGTGGGGGCCAGGTAGGGTTGCCACTCCCTAACCTGGAAGAACCATAAAAAAAAGCTGTCGAAAACGTCAATTTTGGCCAAAAATTATCTCATCAGATACTCGAACGGGAGTTTGACGTAGTGAAAGATATCCTTATGGAGAGGTGAACCAGCTAAGGTTGCCTGCGGCAACCCTGGAAGAAGTCCAAGTTCAGCCACCCTGAAGGGGGCGATTTTTCATGGTAATTTATCTCTCCTGGTAATATACCTCAATGAAACTAGTGCCCGATGTTAGTTCTGAGGGTCGGGACTGCGAATAAAATAGGTTGCTTGCGGCAACCCTGGAAGAACCCCTGTTCAGGCACGTTTAAGACGTGGAATTTGAAAATTAAAGTAATAAAAAAAATCTCGAAACCATATCGAAAAGCACTGCAGGATTACGATCGTAATACTATTTTTAACCGACTTCAAAAAAAATAGGTTTTAAATCCAATGTTCAATATATTATCTAAAACTTTTAATTGCATTGTAACTAATATTAACTGATGTTTCATATTACATTTGATTTAGTGTATGTTCCATCAAAATCGGTTCAGTAGTTTTCGAGATATAGGCTAATACGTATAACTGTGCCACTTTTTAAAATCTCATTAGTACATGAATTAAACTAGTGCCCAATGTTAGTTCTGAGAGTCCGAACTGCGAATAAAATAAGTTGCCTGCGACAACCTTGGAAGCACCCATGTTCAGGCACATTTAATACGTGGAATTTGAAAATTAAAGTGATAAAAAAAATCACGGAACCATATCCAAAAGCACTGCAGGATTACGATCGTAATGTTATTTTTAACCGACTTAAAAAAAAATAGGTTTTCAATCCAATGTTCAATTTATTCTCTAATACGTTTAATTGCATTGCAACTATTATTTATTGATGTTTCATTTTGTATTGGATAAATTATATTTAATTACCCACATATGTTCATAATAATTATAATAAATATGTCTGTAGTCTAGGATAAACATTTCAACACAATTGTTTTTTGTTATGAAATAAATGAATTGAATTGAATTTACATTACATTTGATTTAGTGTAAGATTCATCAAAATTGGTTCATTAGTTCTCGAGATATAGGCTAATACGTATAACTGTGCCATTTTTTATCTCATATAGTACATGAATGAAACTAGTGCAGGTTGTTAGCACTGACGATCCTGTATATGAATAATTGCCAATCCGTAATCTGGAACAATCCAAGTTCAAGGATGAACTTGGATGGAACAATCCACACCATTTCAAATATAGTCCAGTTAGCTTTTGCTGTTTGGTATTTCCTTGTACTAGTATTTTGGGGGGATTGTTGTTGTATCATTTAATTCACATATACCAGTTCCATGGTCATGGCTCTATGATCAGGCAAAGGTAGCAGATCTGCTTCTATTTGCCAGTTGTTAAACTTATTCGCAACACCGGGTGTGGCGAGAATAATGTCTGAAATGCTCTTATATCGTTTATTGCCTCTGTAGACATAGAAAGTTGATTTATCACGGAGACAAATGTTCCGTATAAGCTCAAAGGTTACACTAAGACGTATTTGTTTATAACTCGAAAACTACTCGTACTAACCTTGTTTAATGCAACTGGCAACAAGTTAAACCAAAATAATATAAAACAAGTAAAATTAACATAACCAATAGGCTATAGAAAAGATAACCTCACTTTTTTGAAGTCTGTTCAAAAGCATCGCAATCTTAATCTCGCATTGCTTTTGAATATGATTCCAACTTCCTTTTTAAATGATTAATTTTCAAATTCCACGTATAAATCCGTAACCTGGAAGAATCCAAGTTCATCCCCGAACTTAGATTGTTCCAGGTTACGGATTGGCAACCTATTTTATTCATATACAAGATCGTCAGTGCTAACATCGGGCACTAGTTTCATTCATGTACTATATGAGATTAAAAAAAATGGCACAGTTATACGTATTAGCCTATATCTCGTGAACTACTGAACCGATTTTGATGGAACTTACACTAAATCAAATATAATATAAAACCATCATCATCAACCTATACTAGTCCACTGCTGGACATAGGTCTCTCCCATGGCACGCCACTGAGCTCGGTCTTGAGCTTTTCTTTTCCAATCACTGCCAGCAACCTTCCGTATATCGTCGCTCCATCTAGCCCACGGGCGTCCTACACTACGTTTGCCAAGACGCGGTCTCCACTCAAGTACTCGTTTTCCCCAGCGGTCATCGGTTCTGCGGCATATATGACCAGCCCATTGCCACTTCAGCTTACTAATTCTCTGGGCTATGTCGGTAACTTTAGTTCTCTGCCGGATCACTTCATTTCTGATTCGATCCTTCAGAGATACTCCGAGCATAGCCCGCTCCATAGCTCGCTGAGCGACTTTGAATTTGTGGACTAGTCGCACCGTGAGTGTCCACGTCTCGGATCCGTACGTCATAACAGACAGGACGCATTGATTGAAGACTTTAGTCTTCAAACTTTGGGGTATGGGCGACGAAAAGACCCGACGAAGTTTACCAAATGCTGCCCATCCCAGCTGTATTCTCCTATTGGCTTCCCTCTCGAAATTGTTCTTACCCAATTGTATTGTTTGCCCAAGGTAAACATACTCCTTAACAATTTCGAGAAGCAATCCATTAACAGCAATCGGTTTCGGAGCGACCAGCTCGTTGAACATAACTTTGGTCTTGTCCAAGTTCATCCGTAAACCGATGCGTTGAGAGGAATCAGCTAGACTGGTCAGCATCTGTTGCAGGTCTTGCAGCGTTTCCGCAACAATGACGATGTCATCCGCAAATCTCAAGTGTGAGATGTGTTCGCCGTTGATGTTAATACCACGACCTCTCCAGTCCAGTGTCTTGAACATATCCTCCAGAGCATTCGAGAACAATTTAGGGGAAATAACGTCCCCTTGTCTCACTCCACGTCTTAGAAGAATAAGTCCAGTCTGCTGGTTCTGGACCTGTACGGTCATTGTGGCGGTGTCGTATAGACATCTCAGCACTTGGATGTATCGCCAGTCGACTTGGCATCGCTGCAAAGACTCCAGAATCGCCCAGGTCTCGATAGAGTCAAAGGCCTTCTCATAGTCCACAAACGCTAAGCACAGGGGCTGATTATACTCTTCGGTCTTCTGTATAATCTGCCGCAATGTATGTATGTGGTCTATGGTGCTATATCCTCTTCGAAACCCGGCCTGTTCCGGTGGCTGAAACTCGTCGAGTCTTCTTGCGAGTCGGTTTGTGATGACTCTTGAAAACAACTTATATACGTGGCTCAAAAGCGAGATGGGGCGATAGTTTTTCAGCAAGGTTTTGTCACCTTTTTTGAAAAACAACACCACCACGCCCTTGCTCCACGCCTTTGGAGTTCTCCCTGAGAAAAGAGCAGAATTAAAAAAAATTCGCTGGAGCTCTTTAAGAACTGGAATGCCTCCTGCTTTTAAAAGCTCTGTGGTAATTCCGTCCTCTCCAGGGGCTTTTCCATTTTTAAGCTGTTTAAGAGCCATCACAATCTCGTCTAGGCTGATATCCGGCAGGTCTTCCGTGTAGTGGCGGATCAGAGTGGCTCTTGGGTCTTGTGTGCAGGATTCAGGTTGAGGTGCGTGCGAGGAATACAGCTGGCTGTAAAAGTCTTCTACTTCCGCAAGAATCCCCGGCTTAGAAGTAACGACGTTTCCACCGGATGTTGTCAGCTTCGTCAGATGGCTCCTCCCCAGTTGTTGCATAAAGACTTTTGACCCCCGATTTTTCTCGATCGCTTCCTCTATGGAGCGTGTATTAGAACTTCGGAGGTCTCGTCTTACTGCCTTGGAGATGGTCTTATTAAGAGCCCGCTGTTCTAACGAAGTAGATGGTGGGTCTTCACGTCGCTTCCTCATCAGCTGTACTGATTCCTGCGAAAGTTTATACTTTTTGCCCGTGCGTCGCGTCTCACTTAGTTTGGCACCTTCTTCCCGCATAATTTCTACCACTCGATCAAGGTCCTGGTCTACGTCAATTTTAGTTACTAAAGCAGTGAACCGATTTTCGAGCTTTAGCTGAAACGTTTCAGATTCAGCAACGGTTTGGAGCAAGTTGGGTCGGAGCGTGGACTTCATCAAACGGACACGTTCAAGCCTGCAATTGATATTCAGGGTGCCTCGGACGAGCCGGTGATCACTTCCGGTTTTAAACCTATTGATTACTGAGACATCCCTGAATATTCGCTTTTTGTCCGCTATGATGAAGTCGATCTCATTTTTTGTTTTACCGTCGGGGCTCTGCCAAGTCCACTTCCGTTGGGGCTGTTTCTTGAAAAAAGTGTTCATCACTAAAAGTCTCTCTTTCTCCAGGAAGTCGACGAGCATTTGCCCCCTATCGTTCCTACTACCAATACCGTGTGGTCCTACTACTGATTCGCCGCAGATCTGTACTCCCACTTTGGCGTTAAAGTCTCCCATGACAACGTTGAAGTGGGCCTTAGTGGTGTTGTGCAAGGCTTTTGATATTTCCTCGTACATATCTTCAATCAATTCATCCGAGTATGTCGACGTTGGCGCATACACTTGAATAACCTTGAGGCTATACCTCTCAGTTATTCTGAGTATAAGATAAGCTACCCTCGTCGACACACTGGAGATTTCAACAACGTTTTCACAGAGGACCTTATTGACCAAGAACCCAACGCCACCCTGGGATGGTTGGTCTCCCTCTCTGAAATACATAAGATGGCCCGACTTTAAGGTAACCGTATCCTCCCCCTCTCTTCGGACTTCGCACAATCCCAAGACGTGCCATCTTATGTTTTTCAGTTCCTGCTCGAGCTGCGCAAGGTGTTCGTCGAGCCGTAGCGTGCGTCCGTTAAATGTTGCCAGAGTCAATTGGTGTTGGCGGCCTACCGTAGCCCGGGGATTCTTAGCACCCCCTGCCTTGCCGTTACCATGGCCGCCGCCGTGGCCAGGAATAGCAAGGCGGCCGGGAACTGGGGGCCGTATATTTGTGTGGCTTGCCATAAAGGTTTATGCCCATAATCGCCACGCTGGGCAAGCGGGTTGGCGATCGCAGGTCGTAGCTGCTCGCACCGGTGATGCTGCTGCCCATCACTGGCCAGTGGGATTTAGCTACGCTTGGTCTAGATGGATATCCCGCCATCGGTCGGACAACGTGCCGCCTGATACTCGGCGTTTATATTTTTTTTTACGAACTGAATATTGGTTTTCAGTTCAACCCTCCTCTTTTCTCATCCGGGCTTGGGACCGGCAAAGGCAGAGTTTTTCTCTCTAATAATATAAAACATCAATTAATATTAGTTACAATGCAATTAAAAGTTTTAGAAAATATATTGAACATTGGATTGAAAACCTATTTTTTTTTGAAGTCGTTTAAAAATAATATTACGATCGTAATCCTGCAGTGCTTTTGGATATGGTTTCGAGATTTTTTTTATTACTTTAATTTTCAAATTCCTCGTCTTAAATGTGCCTGAACATGGGTTCTTCCAGAGTTGCCGCAGGCAACCAATTTTATTCGCAGTTCGGACCCTCAGAACTAACATCGGGCACTAGTTTCATTCATGTACTATATGAGATTAAAAAAAAATGCAGTTATACGTATTGGCCTATATCTCGAAAACTACTGAACCGATTTTGATAGAACTTACACTAAATCAAATGTAATATGAAACATCAATTAATATTCGTTACAATGCAATTAAAAGTTTTAGAGAATATATTGAACATTGGATTGAAAACCTATTTTTTTTAAGTAGGTTAAAAATAATGTTACGATCGTAATCCTGCAGTGCTTTTGGATATGGTTCCGAGATTTTTTTTATTACTTTAATTTTCAAATTCCACGTCTTAAACGTGCCTGAACATGGGTTTTTTTCCAGGGTTGCCGCAGGCAACCTATTTTATTCGCAGTCCCGACCCTGAGAACTAACATCGGGCACTAGTTTCATTAAGGTATATTACCAGGAGAGATAAATTACCATGAAAAATCGCCCCCTTCAGGGTAGCTGAACTTGGACTTCTTCCAGGGTTGCCGCAGGCAACCTTAGCTGGTTCACCTCTCCATAAGGATATCTTTCACTACGTCAAACTCCCGTTCGAGTATCTGATGTGATAATTTTTGGCCAAAATTGACGTTTTCGACAGCTTTTTTTTTATGGTTCTTCCAGGTTAGGGAGTGGCAACCCTACCTGGCCCCCACCTCCAAAGCACCTACTTTCACTACATACTAGTCTCATTCAGGTATCTTATGAGGTAGGAAGTCCTGCCACCGGCCGCCGGTCTATAGACATTACTGTTTTAATGAATGAAGCAGCCGGAGTGGCACAATTTCAAAAATAATTTTACAATTAATTCACGATAAAGTATTTACAAAATTTGTATTTTATTTTTCATCTCTTAGTTGGAGGCATTTAAGACAGACTTAGAAAAAGCAGGACAACCAATGGAGGCGCTGGCCGCTATTGGCGTAGCTTCGGACCAGAAGAATTTCTACGACAGCTTACATTTATCGCCATTGAAGGTTAGTGGATTAATCTTATTACGACTTATGCCTTATTTTTGCCATGAACAGCATTTGAGGTGACCTAACTAATTTATTACCCTGATAACGTAAAAAATGAAATACATCATTTAGCACTATTTTTAACTTAATTTAGGAGGTAAATAAATACTGTTATGAACATGAAATCGTCATCAGGTCCTTTTTAGCACGACCCTCTCTGTACTACTAGGGCCATACTTGGCCAGAGCAGCCAGAGGACTTGGCCTACACTCTCCACGCTGGCCAGACGTGTTGGAGAGGTCTCTTAGATGTTTATAAGCTTTGTTTAGCTTGTATTTCCTAAGTCGCCTTCTACGACATCCACGGGAAGACTTGGAGTGGTCCTATTCTACTCTTCCGGATACCAAACGGCTCTTGAACATGAAAATTTCAGTATTTTTGTCTTATGCACATTGCTTTGTTATTCATAAGTTCGAATAGCATAATTTTGGCTTACATTAGATCTTAGACTAACCCAGAGGGTAAAGACAAGGTCTACGATGGAGCAAGCTTGTTTTTTTACATAGGGTGGCAAACGGGCAAGCGGGTCACCTGATGGTAAGCGGTCATCGCTTCCCATAGACAACTGCCACACCTGGGGTGTAAAAAAAATCAAAACGTTTGTACGCAGTAATTGACAAAAGTTAGCGAGTAGCCTTGTAGGGCGAAGACCGCGTTTCCAATCGGTTCTTAAGAATTTGCACTCCTATACTTCATGCGCAGCTAAAGAAATATATCCCCACTTTTTGTTTCTTTCCCCATTTTTAGACACGCATTATTAAGTCTTTTGTTTTGTAGGTACATCTTTCATTCTCGCTGGGTGGCTCGTCACAAATTCCGACGTTTGTCGGCACGGTGCTGCAGAGTCTTGGTGTCACATTGACGGACATGAACGATGTTGTCTTCAAGTAAGTGTCGGCTCTGCTTGCGGGGATGAACATCCCTCGATAACAGTAACTTCAAACTATCTACGTCGTTGTAACAGACAGTTACTTTAGTACTTATTTTTGTATTGGTATGTAGGGATTTTCGAGACATTTTTAGGGTTCCGTATCCAAAGGAAACCTACTACTAAGCCTCAGAGGATGAGCAGATAATTAAGAACAATTATGTTCTGTTCGAACGAGTTTTTAAACCAAGGTTTTAAGCGTATCCATACATCAGAGTCCCCGTTCATGTAACTGTGATTTGTAGTTAAATATTTTATGGTAGTACAGAACCCTTGGTGTGTGTGCGACTCACACTTGGCTAGTTTTTATATATTGTTACATGAATTCACTGTAAGCACATATTACTACATTTCTAAACGTTGCTTGTCTTAATGCTGGATGTTACTTGACAAGCTCATTCTATTTTATTCAGTCTTATTAGTAACACCTTTAAAACTTAGATTTATGTTCATGAATCGAGAACATTTGGTTACAATTTTTTGCACATTTAATTGATTAATATAACAAAAAAATTGTGTATCATGACATAAGAAATTTCCAGGTTATCTTACTATGAGCGAAACTACGAGTTCTTGTCACAAAAGGAGTTGGTCAGCCAAGTGCAGAGCCACTATACGGGGCAGGCACTCAAACAGCTGTACGTTTTGGTCCTGGGGTTGGACGTTATCGGCAACCCGTATGGGCTCGTCATCGGGTTGACCAAAGGTGTGGAAGATCTCTTCTATGAGCCGTTCCAGGTTTGTTATTTTATTTTGGTATTTTAAATTAGTTGCCGACCTCCGTGAAACATTGTCAACATGCTTGTTTGCCTAAAGCCCACTTAGGTTAATTAATGCTTTGGTTTCTACCATTACGTTGCCTAAATACGACCTATATAAGTAAAATAGAAAGTGGTAAAGGTTTCTATTTTACGTATATGGATCTATCCTACTCGGATTGCGGCACCACAATGGTAGAAACCAAGGCATTCGGGGCTAACAGCCTTTACGAAGCGATGTCTGTTATTAAGAATGTGAAGCCTTTTGCCTATAATATTTTGCTTATCTGTAGTATTAACTCCATGGAACATAGAGATTAACTCCATAGAACATAGAGATGCCATTATCAATTTATCCCGGCTAAAAGTGATATTCATACGTGCTTCATAGTTTTCAATTTTTTGACGTGATAACGTCTTATAAAGCGATGAACACCGACTGCACGCACGAAAAATGTCACGTTCCGGAGCAACAGCACCAGTAGTCGTAGTATCTATCACGCATCTATCTCTCACCGTTATCACGTAAAACTATCGTCCGTAAACCGACTTCACAGACAACCAATTCTTTTTTCATTTCTAAGTATAACAAGTATTTATGATGGGCTAATTGTCATACACATAAAATTTAAAGTACGTGTATTTACCCTCAAATATTTTTACCATATTTTTAAATAATTTTGTTTAACTTATCCTCTAATATCGGATAGATACAGTGATATGAAAAGCATATGTCACGTTAGTAAAGCATTAATAAAGACCTTTTTGATATAGACACAAAAATGTCCGGTTTATACAATTAGAAATAATTATTGTTATTGTTCTGTTTGTGATATATCAAATAAACATTTTTTCATTCTTTCTTCCTTTACGCCAATTACATGTCATTTTACTAGAAAGTATCACTGCTAGAAAGTATGCTGCTATTCTGCATTTACTAGATAGTACTACTACTGGTGCTGCTGCTGCGGCACGTGACATTTTTCGTGCATGCAGCCGGTATCCATCAATTTATAAGACAATTTATGAGAAATATCTAGGTACTGCACTGTCTAGGGTTTACTTTAGGCGGATCACAATAAAACACTTCCATTCAGTACCATGTATAATCGCAGACAGACAAAGCCGGCTGCTCGGCCACAGATTACAAATTCGGTCTTAACTACCTACAGATAACTAGTAAAAATAAGCCATACATCACAGTTATCACGTCAAAAAACCTGTGTTAAACCTGTGTTGTGTTATCAGGGCGCGATCCAGGGGCCGGGCGAGTTCGCGGAGGGTCTGTTCATCGGCGTGCGTTCACTGGTGGGGCATACGGTGGGCGGCGCGGCGGGCGCCGTGTCCCGCATCACGGGCGCCATGGGCCACGGCCTGGCTGCGCTATCCTGTGATAAGGTATTTTCTTTTTCTTTGGCGAGCTCCGTGGCGCAGTGGTTAACACAGTATACGACACGAGCCCGGATTCGATCCCCGATCAGGTCATGATGGAAAACGATCTTTTTCAGATTGACGTGGGTCTTGGATTTTTATCAATATATCTATTATAAAATAAAATATAGTGTCGTTGTGTTAGTATCCTACTACACAAGTTCACAACTTACTGTGGGGCTAGCTCAATTTGTGTGATGTGTCCTTTTCCTTTATATATATATTTTATTCAAATATTGTTACGCTCCAAGACGCTCATTACAGATGTGGGTGAAAAAACTGCTAGACTGAAATGGAATTGGGCGGGGCATGTCTGCCGTAGATGGGCTAAAATAACATCATTTTGGCTACTCAATGGCCGCCGAAGTAGAGGTAGACCCTAAACGAGATGGCCGGACGATTTAGAAAACTTCTTGCCGGAATGGCAAAAGGTAGCAGCGAATAAAAAGACGAGTGGAGAAGTAAGGGGGAGGCCTTTGCCCAGCTGTGGGACACAAAACCCACAGACTTAAAAAAAAATAGTTACATGGTTAGGTTTCGGGAAATAATAATAATAAATAAATATATACGGATAAATCACACAGATTGAGCTAGCCCCAAGGTAAGTTAGAGACTTGTGTTATGGGATACTAACTCAACAATACTATATTTTATAACAAATACATATACAACGTGATTTTGAACCTCCTAGCTTTATTGAAATCTCAGAATCAGAGTCCCTAGTGAAATATAGAACTGCAAGAAAAAAAGCTGAAAATCGAAAAAACTATTAGGGTTTCCCATACAAAGTCGCCGATCAGCTGGACGAATTTCTATGAAAAGTAATTTTTTTTCTTTCGATTTTTACCCTTTTTCTTGCAATTCTGTATTCCATTAGGGATTCTGATTCCAAGATTATAATATAGCTAGGGGGTTCAAAATCACGTTGTATAGATAAACATCCAAGACACAGGCCAATCTGAAAAAGATCATTTTCCATCTTGACCTGGCCGAGGATCGAACCCGGGCACTCCGTGTCGCAGGCTGGCGTGTTAACCACTGCGCCACGGAGCTGTCAATTGAAGCAAAACATCAAACTCTTCAGAGGGAATTTATTCACTACACCTGACTGGTCTTCCTACACGTAGAATAGCCAAAACGCTAAGCACTCGTAGTCCTGTCCTTTACTGTGGTCGTAAATATTATCACTGTTATTATTTGCATGCAATTAATGACTCGTATTAGAATCGTTCGCTTTGAACACTCGCGGTCAGACGATCGTTGTTTTTTTTAAATTGTTTATGTAACCCACTCTAGCTACTTCACTGGGCATTTAAGGCGAGGGCATAGTGTATAGTTTGCGCGAGAGATACTTCCAAAGTGGTAAAATGTCCCCCCTGTAACTTCTAAAATAAGAGAATGATAAAACTAAAAAAAATATATGATGTACATTACTATACTTCCACCGAAAATTGGCTTGAACGAGATCTAGTTATTAGTTTTTTTAATACATCATAAATCGTAAACCGCAATTTACCGTTCATTCAATATTATGTTACTTGCTGCTACCCTTCATGGGCGGGTCCGACTCGCAAATAGCCGATTTTTGTTTCCAAGTGTCCCTGTCAAGGGCCTATTACGGTTCAATAGATACAGCTCTGTGCGGATGGACATCGGGGGCTTAGTAATAGGGCCCCGTTTCGCCGTTTGGGTACAGAACCCTAAAAAGAATAGTGATCGATTCTGTAAATCTCCAAAGCACATTCACAAAAAATGCGAATTCTGTTTTGTCTAGAGAGAATCTAGATGATGATGATGATGATGAGTACCTACGAAAGAGTTCAATATAGCTTGGCATGGATCGGTACGTAAGATTATTCGTAACGATCGATGTCTTCTGTCTTTAGATGTAGCATAGTTTATATTATTATACATTTTTGTTCTTTAGGAATACCAAAAGACACGTCGTGATAATATGAATAAACCACCAACGAATCTGCAAGAGGGTCTTGCTAGAAGCGGCAAAGGATTAGTTATGGTGAGTATTCTGCTTCTGTCGAACATTACTTCTAAGTTTCCAGTTTAAAAAATAAAATAAAAGAACATTAGATACTTTTTGTCACATTTGTCGATTTTCGTAAGTTAAAGAAGATAATGCTTTTTATGCTCATTGTTTCGACTGTCCGACGTTATTTAAGTTTTGCGTGAATGAAGTGAAACATGAGCTCGTCCGATGCGATGTGTCCGCGTTCGCAGGGCGTGGTCGACGGCGTGACAGGCGTGTTCACGAAGCCCATTGAGGGCGCACGCGACAATGGCGTGGAAGGGTTCTTCAAGGGGCTCGGCCGCGGTGCCATAGGCCTGGTGGCGCGCCCCACGGCCGGCGTCGTAGACTTCGCTTCGGGATCGTTCGATGCTGTCAAGAGGTCAATCTTAATCTTGGTTCATGCATGTCTAGCCGCTTTGTATTATCGCTTACTGGTGTCTTATCCTCTCCGCTTCGCTTCCTTTTACTTCTTCCTTATTCTTCTTCACTCACACTTACCCTTATAGCTTGTCTTATCCTTTATCTTTCTATACTTGATATTCTAAAATTGGCCTATTTGATAAAAATAGTGTCGTTTGCTAATAAAGGTTTTATAGGAATTTTAGAAATGAGAAGGTAACTCAACAACAACAACAGTGCAACTTTTCTCTATGGTAAGGTTTGGTTTTCTCACGCTGATTGTCAGCGCTGGCGATCGGCGTGCAGTGGATCAAAGCAATGCTACGGCTTGGGACACGCGAAATTTTTCACAGGAAACATTAAAATCTATAAGCGATGACAGGTAATATCGGCGACGATGATCAGCGTGAGAATAGAACCAGGCTTAAAATTGCAAGCAAAACTAATTTATTACATTTAGATATTAATTTCTGGTTCACATGTATACAAATTTGCAGGAATTACCAATATATCGCAGGCATATATCTAATTTAAATCTGGAAGTCTATGTCTATATAATAACGAGATTATTTTATCAGTTCAATTTAATGGTGCCCAAATAATTAAGATATTAATAAATCGGGGAGTTCCCTAGTTACAGCGGCTTTCTAATTAATTGCAACGGAGTCCAGTGCTGCACCTGTCGTACTAATTTACACGTTCAAGGAATTACTCCACTCCTGTTAGTTCGATTAGCGATCGTATCTTGATGATATACACATGTTGTATGAGACGTACGCGTTGTTAAATTGTTTGTATACTGATACGTATTTGAAACAGTTTTTTGGTGTGTTTACTTATTGAATACGATTGATGCGTCATTCTGATTGAATTGTATGATTGACACTATATGCAAGTTATTCAAAACACGCTTAGATATATATTGAAAAGAAATTGTTTGTATACTCTGCAGTAACCTCTAAAACGGTATTTTCTATCGCATTCGGTGTTCCATACAAAAAGTTTACCCGCAATTTTGAGTTGGCTGCGCAGGATTTCAAAAATATAAAATTGTCTCCCAACAGGCAGTTGATCCCGTAGGTTTCGCGTCTGCATGAAGTCTAGAACTAAAGTTAATTATTTAAATTCATATAATCTTGTGCAATCGGCTCAGGACTGTGAACGAACATTTTGTATGAAAATTGTTTCACACTAGAACTAGTTCATATGTTATTTATTAAATAATATGCATCGATTTCTTTAGATGAAGTTAAGATTTTAACTTTACCAAATTCCATACACGAAAATCGATTTATAAGCACCAAAAATGCGGTTCAATATGTCAATAGGCTTAAAAATATGATCATATAAAAGTACGGATTAACTTAGAGTAGTGGTGTACAGGGCTCGAATTCTTATTTTGAAGACTCGATTTAGATTTGCAGGGTTCTATGAGCTCAATAGGCTCGGAGTCCTGAGTCTAGTCGAGCGCGGGGAACAATAACTCGAGGCCTTCAAACAACAAACAACAAGGCCTAGAGCGCAGAAAAATACTTGAGTTGTACTCGACTTAATTAAGCTCGTAGTAGTTGAGTATACTAATCGGTCGCGTGGTAGAAGTAAGACCTAGAGGCAAGCCACCAACCCGCTGGACTGATCTACTCCTGAATTCCTTGAAGTGCAACACACAGGCTGCCATTCACTTGGCCCAGAACAGATCATCCTGGAAACATCTTGTGGCTGGGGTAAATTATGGTGGTCACGACCCTCAGTCATGAGGAAAACGACCAAGAAGAAGAAGTTGAGCAATCCGTTAAAAATAAGTTGAGCCCTAAAAAGGACTGCAGGTCCTAAATGAACTCTGAGAATTCTAGTCTTGTACATCACTTAAGAGAGATTTTCGCTCGCATTTGGATGATAATAATGATCATCATCCTAATTTTACACGTAAGAAGTCCAATGCTGGACAAAGGCCTTTTCCAATTTTGTTCCATGGGAGGATATTACCATACTCACCACGCTTGGCAGGCGGGTTGACGAGAGCAGTTTGTCTGACTTCTTGTGCTTCCAGCGCTGCTACCCATCGATAACATTTGTCAGCTGGGGAAGGATAGGAATTTATTGAATTTGGGAAGGAAATTAAGGTATTGGGATACTACTCACTAGGATGAATGGGGGAAACCAGGAAGCAGCTTGGGAGGCCGTGCGCGCGAACCCGATGATACCCCTGTCCCTAATGATAACAATGATACGAGTATGTAAATAGATGATCTATTGTGCATAGTGTTACCGCAGGGGGTAGTTGAAGGCGTGCGTGGTGTAGTGGTGCGTCCCCTGCAGGGCGCGTACGCGGGCGGCGCCAGCGGCTTCGTCAAAGGCGTCGGCCGCGGCGCCGTCGGCCTCATCATCAGGCCTCTCGGAGGGGTCGTTGATTTCACGTCCGGTCTGCTATTAACCGTTAAAAGGTTACATTTGTTTGGTGGGATTATATCTTAGAGTAACGTTGTAAAATTTAGTTTGTATATTGAATACTATTATATCGTTGAAGGGTAGTTAGATTAGTGGAATTTGTAAGTATAAGACAAAGAAATTAAAAAATAAAAAGAATATAGCAGCTGTGTGTGTTCTCAACACACACAGCGAAATTAAGATGGGTGACGGTAACGCCACCTTTCAAGACCCACAAGGCATTCTGGAATGCCATGCGGGTCTCTAGGGTGTTTTTCTAAACAGTGGTTCTTGAAAGTTTAACCGGTTGACGGTAACGTCACCTAGCAACAAAAGACAAAATCATGAATTGAGAAACAACAGCAAACATACGATACAATTTGTCATTTAATAGAGCGGGAATCTATATGTCAGAGCGAGAAAACCTTACAACTTTTACGTATATATGTCTGTTTTCTCTGTTGATTTAACCAATTGAATCATTTGCAGAACGTTGAAGTAGTATAACTTATGATGGGCCCATATAATTTATGATGGGACGATTTTCATACCAAACGTTTGCACTTAATCATGACCTGATTGTTAATTATCATAAATTAGAAAGTGGTAAAATAGTGCGATTTTTATAATGCATTTTTGTCAAGTAACAAAATCAAAACCACTGATTAATTAAAACAAATACTCGATAGTTTGTCTTTTAACGGTTTTATATTTCTTAATCCTATTCCTATACAGTCAACTCAGGATTGGTTATTCTGTTATTATTCTAAACTACTTCTAATACTCGTATAGATTATTGAAAATAAAATATTACAAATAATTTTATTATTTATATCTCTCAATATGTACACACTTGCTACAGATTACGGAGTTTCTCTTCTAAGCAAATAAATGCTTGTATTAGAGGATCTCGCTCTTCCATTTTATTCATTACATAATAACATGGTGATGTAACGAAGATATATATTAGTATTTATTATTATATTACAATACTTTCGAATTGAACAGATTCAAAAGTCAACTGATATGAATTTTATTTTAATATAAAATTCACTTATGGTAATAATTCAATTATAATATGTAATAGAAAAATATATATGCATTAAATATATAAAATAATAACTAAATGTAATTAAAAGTAACAAATTTACAATATATAGTGGTGTTCATATAATTTAGAACGATTTGTAATTTAAAAAAGAAAACAATGTCACGTGTACTTTTATGGTCCTTCTTAAAAGATTAGGAGTAAATATTAAAATCGCTTACTACTTTTCTTACAAAGGAGAATCCCGATCTTGGGCCCAACCTTACAAAAATGAAACATATCCTAAATGAATTGTCTATTTCTAGATATTTTTTCTTTCAATTTTGATTAAAATAGCGAAATATAAAAAATTAAATAAGGGAATCAGTAATTCTCTCATTTCACGAACGGGCTCTACAAACGCGTATTATTAACATTGTCCAACATTATCCTAAATTGTTGTGTTTACGGTAATGTCAACGTCAGTTTCGATTTCTGTTATCTACTTTTAAATCGATTCGAAATAAAGTCGATCGATTACAGAATATTTTCTTTATACTTATAATAAGGTAATATTTACTGTATTCCAGTAAATCCATTGCACGATATTGATCTTTTTACGTGATTGTTTATTTTTTTCTTTCCTGGTGGAAATTTTTGGCGGACTGCGGTTTTAGTTTTGAGTTATTTTGCAAATTGCTTCTTATGGACTGTATAATGTGAAATCGGTGTAATTTAGTGTTAAAATGGCGAAACTATTAGGGTTCTTTGTTTACTACGAAACCCTAAAAATTGCCTTGTATACGAGTAATGTGTGATATAACAAAAATAAATCGTCATTATGCGGCTGTAGTGAGATTGACTTTGATGATCAAACCAGTGGATCCGTTGAAATTGTCGCCAGGGGCATTTTTATTGCAAATATGAAAACCGCAGTGCACACCGAAGCTATGATTATATACATAATGTAAATGTATTTTTAATCAGTTAAATGAGGTTTATTAAAAAGCGTAGTGCTATTGAACGCGTTTCCGTGTAATTATTAAAGTATCTACTTCCATATATTTGTTTCCTCTGTGCCCGTAGCAATGACCATATATTATGTGATATTTCTTCGATCCATATCATCTTTCCGTGTATGTTTGATTGCGAATATATTGATGGCCTTGCGATATGACAGGCATAACAAATAGCTATGCGTATGTCTGTGATGGCAGCCAATAATGTATAAGCTTATTAAAACCTTAATAGCAATATTTTTCATACTTAAAATAATGATTTATTGACGTAACCTTAAATGTATTCAACCTTTTATTTTATTGACTCGGCAATTGTAAATCGTCCAATTTGGAGACTTTGTACCTTGTATGGAAATAGGTGTTCTCCGTTAATTTATTACCCTTAGTTAGGTACATATTTTTTTTTTTATAAATAAAATTCTTGTACTACAAATTGTTCTTAATTGTTTAAAATTAATTGACCACCACTGTATATAAGCGTTTAAAAGTTAGTGCCATAACTCGATTCTTATACGGATGCAAGAAATTGGATGTTTTTGTACCACCTATGAGGAGTGCATCCATGTATTATAAAGGTAGTATAGGTAGTATCTAAATAATTATACATCGCGTTCAGAAAATCGCGTTGGGGCGACGGCTTTCAAAGAGACTACCATAGACAAGAGCCTATTTAATTAGATAAAGACGAATAATACCCATTGTGGATACACAAGTACATTGTATGTATATCAATTCACCTAAAGGCAGTCTAACTTACTGCATCCTTTTATATTAATCCTCATCCGATGGTAGGATATTATTTAATCCTTTATACATATACATTTTACATAGGTTTTGACACTTGTTTTTTTTTATTGTTTTTATTTATGGCTTTCACGCGTAACTTATTAAGCCAGTATCAAATATAAATGGGTCTTCCCGCGCTTTTTCTTCGTCGGACAACCACCAGCCCTCTAAGCAAATCTCACTACAGCCTCACTATGACAGTTTATTTTAGTTATGCCACACATTGTTCATAAACATGGGTATATAACACCAAATTTCACCGATTTCACATTATAAAGTCCACTAGAAACAATTTGCCAAACAATCCAGAGCAACAACCTTGCAGTCCGTCGAAATTCCCGCCAAGAACTCTGACTCTTATGTAAGGTTTAATTTAAAGTGCCCTCTATATGTCCTCTGTCTGGTTAAAGCTTATAAGTTTTTACGGCCGGCTGCCTGCCAGACGCCAACTCTCCTTGGGTATTTTTAGAACCGTAGGCTTATGATACCTGTGAAAATTACGTACAAGTATTTGCCCGCGCCGGGAATCGAACCCGGTGCCCCTAGTGCAGCAGGTTCCCGTGATAACCACTACACAATAAATGCCGTCGATCGTTTTATCCTATTACATTTTTTTTTTATTAGCCTGTTTCTGTGTCCCACTGCTGGGCAAAGGCCTTCCCTTTTTATTTCCAATCATCCCTATCGCGGGCAATAACTTGCCAGCCACTTATATAAGTAAACAAAAAAATATAGTAATGTCAAACTTCCCAAGATATTCTTAAGTTTCTAAAAAGGGTATCGGTAGGTATAGTTTACAGTTTGGCTTTACAACTATCTTCCGTTACCTGTTCTACACTTTATAAGGTTTCGTGAGATTATATACGAGCGCGTGAACTTTGTATCAAATTTACGTCTAATGCGTTAGCTGTTATAATTATATAAACTGGTTGTGCGATTCATTTACACCTCCGAAGTAACTAGAACTTGAATTATATAAATATTTAATGTAAATACTAACTTAGTGAGTAGTTTACTAATAAAGTGTGATGTAGATAGCATTTCATATTACCGATATAATGTTAATGCATGTTCGTTTTATTTATACTTACCGTTTACTCTTCCGTGGCTTAGAAATGAACCCGTAGTTGAAGTGGACCAATACGTCACCGGCGAACTCGTGATCGGTGGGCCTCAATGCATGGACCTAAGAATAATCCCGATAGGCCCCTAACGAACGTAACAGTGACGCAAACAACAAACCATGCAAAAGTGTCGCGAAACAAGCTCACACACACATCGACAGTAAATAAGCATGAATTTTCCTCCGTTCGAAATTCAGACTCTTCCAAATTAAATTAGTATATCTACTACACATGTAACGTTAAAAGTTGTCGTCACTATCCTCCGCGCCCCATCCATATTATTCTTAGCTCCATGCCTCAATGTAACACCTGCCGACCGCGCGTTTACCGTTTATGTTTGCCAGGCAATATTGAACGGTTTCATTGTAGATATTTAGCTAATATTTACTCTTATTTGCTTATTTGCTGCTTTGATTAATACGAGTACCTTATATAAGGTCCATATAAATTAAGCGCAAATATTTAAAGGGCCTATCCATAAGCTAGAAAAAATCTATTAATTCATAAGTTAGAAAAATGCTTTAGAAGCTAATTTTAAAAAAGACGCTTGTTTTTGGGTAATATGATGAGATGCAAAAACACCCTATATACAAAAACACTTCCTTAGCGGGGAACTTTTTACTATTAACCCCTAGGGATACTGTCACTAACGTCGTCAATAAAAAAAAAAGTAATTTTTCGGCAAAAATTGTATACAAGAGCCGAAGACCTATGAGAGCCAGCCCTTTAAATATTTGCACTTAATTTAAATGGACTTTATATATCAATAAAGTGCAGAAAAAAAATGTTACAATTTCTTTTTTATACATCATAGTGAATACAATAACTTTGTTATTCAATTTGTAGAGCGGCGGATCTGTCAGAGGAAGTGACGAAGCGTCGCGCGCCGCGGTACATGCCGCCTGATAGCGGCATCCGTGCTTATTCTAGACTGCATGCGGAAGGCTACAAAATGCTCTCAGAATTGGAGAAGGTTCAGTATAATTACAGACCACGACATATAACATTATAATTCTTATTTATATGTACCTAAATCTAGTTTTTGCCTGACGTCAAAAAAAAAAGAATTTTATGTATGGATGTAATACTGTCAGAATTACAGTTTTTTGTACTTGTTATAGACTAACAAGTATAAAAAACTAGCTTTTAAACACGTGTGGTAAATGTCATAAGTGTATGTATGTGTGTTTGTTCGCGCATATCTCTAAAATTTTAAGTATGATTGCAACTTTTTTGCATTTGGACTTACTTTAGTAATTCATCTCAAAATTTTACTCAATTTTTTTGTAGCACTAGGTTGAGTCGAACATAGGAAACAGAGCAAGTTTCATCAAAATCGGTCCAGTATTGAATTAGAGAGCTCTAAAGTCGCTATCGTCCTCATATATTTACTTGCGCTCCTGTTTCCAATGTATTTTCCTGGTCCGCTGTCTAGAATTGTCATGAATATTACTGGCATGATTTTCATATCAATTATTTCTGACTAGCTTTCGCCCGCGGCTCCGCCCGCGTTAATGTTGATCCCTCGGTATAGTACTTTTTTCCGGGATAAAAGGTAGCCTATGTCCTTCTCTGTACTCCAGAGAACTTGTATACAAAATTTCATGATGATCGGTTCAGTAGTTACGGCGTGAAAGCGTAACAAACAAACAAACAAACAAACTCACTTTCGCATTTATAATATTAGTAAGGACTAGCTGTTGCCCGCGGCTCCACCCGCGTTAGTGTCGATCCCTCGGGAACAGTAGAATTTCCCGGAATCAAACATACCCTATGTCCTTCCTCGGGCCTCACACCTCTATACCAAATTTAATCCAAATCAGTTCAATGGTTGAAGCGTAAAAAAACGACAGACAGAGTTACTTTCACATTTATAATATTAGTATTAGTATGAAAGTATGGATATTATTTATACTTCTAAGTCCAGAAATGAGAAAATTTCCATAAAACCTTAACCCTCCCATTTTACCCCTTTAGGAGTGAATTTTGTCCATTTCACCTACATATATGTTTTTTAATTGTAATCGAGAACTTACATACCTATTTATTTTCATACTTCATAGTCCAGAAATGAGAAAATTTCCAAACAAACTTTACCCCCTTCTGGGGGATTTTTTTTCAGTTGACCTACACAGACCTTTTCAATTGTAATCGTGAATTTATTTACCTATTTTCATACTTCTAAGTCTAGAAATAAGTAAATTCCTATACAATCTTTACCCCGCTATTTTATCCCTTCAGGGAAAAATATCGTCTATTTTACCTACACAGATATTTTTAATTGTAACCTAGAATTTATATACTTATTTTCATACGTCTAACTCCAGAAATAAGAAAATTTCCATACGAAGTTTATACCACCCACCCACCCCCATTTTACCCCTTAAGGGGGGAATTTTAATCGAGAACTTATATACCTACTTTCATACTTCTAAGTCCAGAAATGAGAAAATTCCATATAAATTTTACCCCTTTAATAGTTAAATTTCTTAAAAACCCTTTCTTAGCGCTCACTCACATCATTAAAAGAACCCCTGTACCAAATTTCAAGTTTCTAGGCGCAGCAATTTCGGTTGGTTTGCCGTTTGCCCGCGGCTACGCCGCCGCCGTTAGTGTCCATCCCTCAGGAACAGTTTGGACCCTTAAAGGGGTGACTCAGGTCATCAATATGAAAAACTTTTTCTATGGAACCAATGCTGGGAACTCAAAAAAAAATCGTCATTTCCATAAAAATGAGTCCCGCCGCCCGGCCAGTTTGTATGGGAATGTCGATTTTTATTTGATTTCCCAGCATTGTTCCCATAGGAAATGTTGTTCATTTTGATGGTCTGAGTCATTCCTTTAAGGGTCCAAAACGATTAAAAATTCACCGTGTATATTTGCAGGCAAACTAATGCCTTGAGTTCATTCAAATGACGATAACTTTTTTTTAATAAACCGATTTTGATGAAACAAACTTTAGATGTTTTGCTGAGATAAAACAAAGCAATTGGTGAAAGTTTGAAGTAAATCGGTTCAGTATTTTCGGAGATAATCGTGATCATACATACAGACAGACAGACAGACAGACAGACAGACAGACAAAAAATTCAAAAAAAATTTTTTTGCTTTCTATTATTCTTTTTAAGTGTCCCTCTATCCATTTCAGTCAAAAATTCTAAATGTACAGACAAAATATTTTTACTGTTTTATTATATGTATAGATACGTGTTTCTGAAATACTACATAGGGTATAGTAATATGTACAATTGTTCAATGTTGTCAAGTTGTGTTGGTTCAAGCTTTATGCACATGAATAAAGAATAGGCTAGTTTCCTAAAAAAAATATAATTAGTCCGTCAGTTAGATATTCAAAAAATATTGGACATGTATTTTTTCTTTTGTCAATTAAACAAAAAATGATTAAGATATAGCCTTTTGAAGTTCCGTGTGACGTCATAGTTTGCTACAATTTTTAGCAAACTTTGACGTCACGAGCCCCCACTCCTGAACTTTGACGCGCTTTATCTTTATTATTTATTGTTTATTTGACAACAGAAAAAATATGTGTCCAATATTTTTTGATTATCTAACTGACGGACTAATTGTTATGTTATTATTACGACCCAGGAAACTAGCCTATTATTCGAGGTCCAGTGCCCATCTAAAAGATATTATTCAAACATAAACAGTGAAGTTATTTATAAATTATGTTGTTGAAGTATTCACTAGATACATCGCTAATTATTTTATAAAATATACAAGATTTAGGGTTAGACGTCAAGCTATACTGTTTTTTTTTATTAAACGCGTTATAAAGTTTCACATTCTTACTTTTCGTAGTATGTATAGCTTCACATAGCTATTTTTTTTTACATTACAGTTTTTCTTTAAATAAATTTATATTAAATGTGGACAGTTCAGGACGTCCAAAAATTCAGCTATATTCAGCCTTTACTACGGCATCGTTGAAATTGGTTTTGATCTGTCTGCGATAATCTTAATATGTATGAAAATATATTTTTAGGGCAAGTACGTGAGCACAGACATGTATGAGGCGCACGTGTGGGTGATCCCCGTCAAAGAGGTGGTAATGTGTACGGACAAGCGCCTCATGTACTTGGAGAAGAACAACGTATTCGGCGGGTGGCAGGTAAGCTCCTTAATAATTCATTGACTGGTATGGTCTGTCCAGTCAAATGGTTTGCGCGCTTTGACAAGGCGTCGTCGGCAGCTGACAAAAGAAGTGTAGGCGCCCGCCAAAGGCGCAATCGGCAGCTTTGAAGAGTCGGCACGCGCTGTACAAATGCACGTTGATGAGTCGCGCGGATCGGCTGTTAAATTTTGTTACGCAGCTAGTAAATAAAGATAAAGGCGGCTCTTAGCAATTTGTTTAATTTTTCATGTTTTGTACTAAAAAAATATTTTGTTATTTTTATTTACTTTCCCATATCTATTGTGCATGCACTACAAACCATTTATCTGGACAAACTTTAATCAAATAATATATGTAGTCTTTAATTTTGTATTTTTTTCCTTGAGAGTAGTTTGTTTATACTATAGAGAGAGAGTGGAAATTTCTCAGGCGGCGGCTTTTCTTAGCTTGCACGTGTGCGTCAAAGTAAGATTTTAACGGCTACTATTACAAAGGCAAATTCCTGTAAGTGTATAAAAAAATCATATGTTTGCGTAGAAAGTTAGCCATTTGTAAATTTGTCTTATAGTCTAAAATCCGGCTGCAAAATTAGTACGTTCATCATGTGGTTCATCAAACTAAAATTTTTACATATCGACATGAATAGGAGAATACACTTTCAACAAGGTGCCAGTCAAAAAGTGCCCGCAAGTACTTTTAATTAAAATAATGAAAATTTATTACTTACATAAAATTTCATTCACTTAATTGTTCAATAAAATATTATCCATTAGACAGCAGTATACGTCTACGTATAAAGCTCCCAATCAGTCTGACAAGCAACGCTGCGCGCTCACTCTCTTTCACTTTATTTTTAAAATCTAGCATCTTTAATCGTTGGCACCTCCTATTTGCGGCCAATTTTTCAATGGCAACCTTATAACATCACACTCAGAAAAAAATAAGCTTCAATTTGATATAAAAAAGATCGATATACGTCATGAACGAATAATTATAACAAAATGGTACCTGTTTACTCCTGGCTGCGAAGAGGTTGCGGCCGAAAGGGCAACGGCAACCATAGTTTTTCAAAGTCTTTACGTATACTGCTGTCTAAGGGATAATATTTTATTGAACAATTAAGTGAATGAAATTTTATGTCAGTAATAAATTTTCATTATTTTAATTAAAAGTACTTGCGGGCACTTTTTGACTGGCACCTTGTTGAAAGTGTATTCTCCTATTCATGTAGATATGTAAGAAAAATAGTTTGATTAACCACACTATGAACGTACTGATTTTGCAGCCGGATCCTGTACTATTAGGTGCGTATGACACACTGTGTTCAGTGGGCCGCCTAAAATGACTTGATCAAAATCGATTTTATGAAGAATTATGCTAGTGATTTTTTTAGGAACCGATCTAATATTCCTTTGTTAGAAAAAAAAAATGTATATATTTTAGATCTCAGGTTAGACAGAGTCTAACTGTCTGTATGGACTGAACGTCACTGTGACCACTAGGACACAGACTTTGTCAATAATTGTTGTGATTTGCTCATACCCTGCAGGATGATTTATTATGTATATATACGAAATTCGTATTACGTATGTTCTCTGGCTCGCAATAAATAATTCATGAAATATCCTGCGGGAAAGATTTCAGAATTAACTTTAATGACATCATTTTACATTTCTATTGCAATCCTACACGATATGCCACTCATGGAAGTTAATCTTTGTATCGTCCTATGATGTAAGATGGGTGTTTGTTTGTTTTTATTCTACCCGAATGTTGGATGTTTTTGTAATACAAAATTGCACCGAGAGCCCTTCACAGGCGTAAGTCCGCCAAACTATTTATATATAAATTTTGCCATTTTATTTTGTAATGCAAAATATGTATCTCTCAGCAAACTATTTGGATGGTCACAAGTCACTCGTCTGCACAAGTTCAAATTTCACGTTTTTACAAAGAATGTACAATTACAATTAGCCTGACAACTATGACGAAAGTATACTCTTTATTAAAATTTGTCTTGATTGATCAGACCGACATCAAAACGGTCAAAGAAAACATATAGAACTATGGTTTTATTGATATATATCAATAAAAGCACTTTAATTTAAATTACTTTGTGTGCTTGCGCCACCAGTTAGTTCATGCAAATGATTGCCAGCGCCTGCTGTAATTACTGTTAGTCCCCTCATACTCACCACCAATAGTCTGATGCATGCAACCCTTGTCGATATCGCGTTATCCGTTGAGATTGCAATAGTATCGGATGTCGCCACACGTGTTTTGCCTCTACTAGACTAGTAGAGGCGTTGTTAAATTAACACCTGTATCAATTCATTATCAATAATGTTGGACCATTTTCTTTACATTACTTACTAAGTCGGAGGTCACACAGGTCTCCGACAAATCGAATCTTTCAATTATTACAAAACAGACGCGAGTGTTTCGGCATTCGACACTAAGGGTAATTCAGTTTTAACAATACATCCAATTAACACCCTTTATGATACTCTTTATTTTATTATTTTCGTTTGTTCGTTGAATGAAAATTTCGTGGAATAAATAAAAACATAGTTATTAACCGCTTAAATACGCTGAGAAAAGAAAGGAATGTGTATCTAACATATATATTTTTTCAGCCTATTTAGGTGTTATCCTTTATTAAACTATAAATAAAAAATAACAAATATTTCATACTCATCTCAATATTTCATGTTTATTTTGATTTAACTTTTTTCTATGTTCGATAAAAATGCTCGTGCCTTCCTACTTCAATCTCGCAACATTTTTTTTGACAGATCGTGTGGGCATATTTGTGGACTGAGATTCCCGATATACCATCGGCTACGAAAGGTGGTGTGTACGTGCCCACTGCCAAGAAGAAGGTGCTTGGTATGTTCCCGAGCTCCGGTTCAGGAAAGGTCATATTCCTGTACGATGAGCAGCAGAAGAAATACTTACTGGCCCAGTGCGACCGGCTCATGCGAGCGGCGAGGGCTCGTTGACATGAGACCGTAGAAAGAATGTCGCCCACCCAGTGGCTGGGAGAGTTCTTTCTACTTATATTCGATTCTCGCACCGTGTTGCTTGCCTTCGCATATCACTTTAACTTGCACCATCTGAGCCCTAAAGGCTTTCGCTGAATATATAAGTGTCTTGCTTCAAAGTGGATGATATATATTATTTACTGGCATTTTTATACGAACATGTGTGCTTGCTGCGTTTTAATATCGTGTTATACGTGAAAATGGCGTTCTATTGTATTCGTTAATTCGTTTCGCACTAAGTAAAATTGGAGCTTACACCACAAAGATAGATACATGTGGTCAATACTGAGGTTGTTATTGATTTTTAATTATTTTATCGTGATGAATGAAAAGATAACGTTTTTACTCTATATTGATATTATTTGTTATTATTACTCTTAGTATCTCGAATAGATTTTACGTACTTACTGTGTACTACTTTTACAATTTAATATGTAGCCGACTTTTACATTTTAAGCCTTGTAACGAGTATTTATTCAGCTTTTCCGGTATATTGTGGTCTAATGCATTTATGAAGTACATTACATTTGTAAGATGTTTACAATATTATTGTCTTCCGTCATATGTAAAGTTTTGTTAAAAACAATAGTACTCGTATGATGTTACAAAAGCTGTGTTGTTTCTGTGTCAAATTTTAATGAAAGTAGCCAGTATGTGATACAAGTCGTTTTTTGTTTAAAAACATATTCCTTGAATATTGTTCGTTGTACATTGACCTGTAAAGTACATGTTTGTTTTATCTCCGCATTCTGGGCAAATTATTTTTTTTCCATAAATTAGGTTGTTGTAAAATGTACAAAAGTAATGCATTTTTTATTACAAAGGAGATAAGATTATGTTAAATCAATAAAAAAATCCATTTAATACTTTCTGTTTTCAAAGGAGTTTATGGAGTAAAAGTTTCCTGCGACTCTCTATATATAGTCTGTGGTTCACTATGTTGCTGCCAGAGAAAAGCAGTTCGTGTACCTTAATACAGGCGTTTAAAGAGCAGTGCCTTAAGACCAAGTAAATAATAGGTATTCTTTGTTTGCCCTCCGATACTTTAAAACTGCTGTTACATTATTTAACGGCTTTAGAGAATTTACTGATTAATTGTTATTCTATGATAGTTTGAAGATTTCAGCTTCGCCAGTGCGCTATAGCCTAATGTGTGGCTCCGGTGACAAAGATGTAAAATTTTGTTCAATTTTGTACTGTGTTTATTTTGTTACGGCATTTCTTCTATTTAATTACATGTTAACTTTGTATTTTTGTTTATTGCACAATTTACTAATGAGTTCTTCTTAATATGTTTTCAAGCTTGTGTATCATTGTTTTAAGAAATAAAATTCTATACAAATTCGTAGTTTCAATAAGCTCCTCGGTGGCCAGGGACTAAAACGGTCAATTTACCTTAATTTAAATGAACGATCGGATATTTCTACGCTTAAAATTAATTTGAATATCTGTGTATCACGTGCTTTGTGGGGTTACATATGTTCTTTGAAAAAATCGTTTTGGTTCACAAATTTATACGATTCCGCCCGCGTGGAATTTTTTCACAATATTTTATTTCTTAATTTAATAAGAGTATATTAAAATAGCATTGTGAATGCAAAATAATCACTTCCTATATATTAGTTGATTTTCAAATTCATTGTAAAATGAGTTGAATCAAATACCTCACTTGTAAAAGTGGACTAGTTGTGTTAGGTGACACAAGCCTTAATGCGTATAAGGGAAATGGTATACGTGGAGATTTTCGACGCAGTTGTATATACACCTTACCTAAGGTCGTTATTCAAAACCTACTCTTATTAATTAAATTAAGAAATAAAATAAGGTGAAAAAAATTCCACGCGGACAGTGGAATTTTTTCACCTTATTTTATTTCTTAATTTAATTAATAAGAGTATCAAAATAGCATTGTAAATACAAAATAAACGTGTACGTAATCCTAGTAAAAAGTGTCCAATACATAGAAGTATGACAAAACAAATGCTTTGTGTAAAATGTCCTGCAAATGTGATTATATGAATCGTTTTATGCTAATTTAATTATAATAAAAACAGAATCTGTTTTTGACGATTTTCTCAAAACTACTGGACGCACAAACTTCAAACTCTATTACACATTTGCAGGACGTTTTGCACAAAGCATTTGCTATACTCTTGTTTTGATATTCGTTACTCTTCTGCTAGTATTACGTATGCAAATAAACACTTATAAAAATAATATATACGAGATTCAAAATGAAGAAAAAATTATAAGTAAGTCATTTACATTTTGAATCTTTATTCGAATGACGTCAATTTCTAAATAAATTCATTGAATACTCCGGCTCCGAGCAACCAGAGACCGGAGACATTAAAACAATTAATAGCAATGAAATATGTAAAATTTGGATATAAACCCGTTGCGTATAAACTTGTTGCAATCAAATGGCGTATAAAGTGTTTTATATTCAAACAGTAAAACGGATTGAAGGACGACTTACGTCTTCATAGTAATGACATCTACGGACGTTAAAATTTAGAGAATCGTTAAGTTAATAATCTTGTCTGAATCGGTTCTTCGGCGAAGATGTAATTGTTATGTATTTAAACAGCATTTCATTGCGTGAATACCTCACTTAAGATTTAACATTTGAAATGGCCTTGAATGAATTCAGTAGTTATTAGTGATTTACTAATTAGCTACTCTGCTGAAGAGATCCTTCGTGCGTCCGTAAAGAACTCCGAATAATATCTTCACCTCTTAGCGTACGTACTCATATCATAGTCTAGGTAATGTGACTAGTAAGACTATGTCATTAAAAGCAACCCGTATACCATTTATTTAGTGACAACAAGAAACCAGATTTACTACCAATAAATAATCACTTAGTTGATTATCAGCAAATCTAACTTACGGAAAGGTATCTACCCTTTCCGTAAGTATTTCGCTAAGGTACATATTACAGGAGGTAGGTATGTTACCTCCTGTACGAAATAACATAGCTATTTTTTATACAAAACTAACTTAAGTATCAAACATTATGTTTTGCTAATGGGAATTAAAAAAAAAAAACAAAAAATAGACTGATAATTGAAATTGGCTTTAATACTTAAAATTTAGACAAAGCGTTGGAAATTTATTAAATCTTTCCCATGCGATTCGTAGCACGTAGCTTAGAAACATTATTTCGTATTAAGTTTTACTAACTACTTATCTTTTTATAGGGAAATACAGATCTGGAACACAAGAATGCTTTTATGCCGTATAATATTCGTATGAAATTTGCATAAAATCCAAGAAATAAGCCGAAAGCGCAGTTAGCGAATGGACTAGAGCAGCACATTTCCATTATTGAGTCGTGAAGATGCGAACTTAATATCTGTTCCTGTTGGACTATTGGAAAGCACTCTTCGGTTAACTAAGTTAATCCTATTATTTCTAGATATCGTTGAAACAACTCTCTGGACTACTGACTTCCTACCTAGGAAGTATATGTACGTTAGTATTGTAATTATTTTCCTGGACAGTGGATGGAGGACTCGTGGTTCGTTACATAAGATCCTGCAAAAATCCTGTACAAACATCGACTTCGTCCGCGGCAAATTCTGTTATTATGTTTAATTCGTTTTTTAAGAATAGATGAATAATTTTCCCCCGTTTTCAAAACATTTCTCATTGATGCTTCGCTCCTATTGGTCGCAGCGTGATGTTTTACAGCCTAAAGCCTTTCTCAATAAATGGACTATCCACACAAAAAGAATTTTTCGATTTGAACCAGTACTTCCTGAGATTAGCGCGTGCAAACAAACAAACTCTTCAGTTAAAAAATATAAATAAGTATAGATTTTAGCTCTAGTACCCTTTTCCCACTCTGGAATTGTCAGTCCTACTGTCCGTTTTCGCAGTAAATCTTACATAGGTATTTGGAATATATATCTAACCTACCTACAATCTGAGTAGTAAATTATTTTAAATCGATGTACTATGGCATGATGGAATATACCTAATTTAAAAAAGAAGATAGAATGTAACTGCGTACTGTACTGTGTACTCTTCATGTCTGTAGTTATGTTTAGATGAGTAAGTAGGAAAGGTGGCGATGGCAAGGGGCGATCGTATAATAAAAGTATCCGGCATAGGTACACGCCGGAGTTGACATAGCGGAAATGAGAGGACTGTACCTATTCGGCTGTCAAAAGACGCGGGCCGTCGATGTATTAACTTTGGGATTAAAATGGAAATAAAGTGGACAAATATGAAATATTAGTAATGTAAAAAAAAACAATTGCAAGTCGGACTCGACACCGAGGGTTACGTACAATATTTTTTTGTGATGTAAGTGGTTTTCAGATGTTTTCTTTTTCTAAATTTAAGTATATCAATATAGGTTTGCAGTATTTTGATGCAACGCAATCAAAACATATCTACTCTTACCCGGTTATACCTCTTCCTAAAACCATTTTTAGCACAAGTATAGGAAATGCATTTTTTTCAATTATATATATTTCTCATACCATGAAACAAACAAACAAACAAACAATATAGTATAGGAAATAATATCAGTAATGTTTTCTAATGTTTACGCGATTGTTACACATATATATTAAATGACTTTATACGGTTACCTAAACTAATTTTTATGTTCGCAGGTAGTCGACCTGCTAATATAGCAAATTGCACACTAAAGTTTCGAAATGTTAGGTTTTTATTTATTTTATTTATTCATCAAACAAACACATAATCTTAAATTATATAAAAGATGTACAAAAACCTTAAAAGATTTGTCCGCACATCCGATTTGACTCGCATATAACACATTTACATATACCTACATAAGTCGCCACATAACGTGAACCAATCAATACAAACATCACCTTATCATACGCAGGAGCGCAGGTATTCAATATCTGATTCAAAAATTAAAGAGCGATAAAAGCGTTTTAAGTGATTAATCTAAATAATATCAATGGTATTGCTATGTATACTCTTCTGTAATAAAATCTGTATACCTACTCTTGTCTGTTGTAACTAGTGCAGGTACAGTGCAATGGCTGCGCTTTTAAGACATTTTTTTGTTTTGTTAGCCTCATCATCATTTCGTGTAGGTGACACGTTCAATCAACCATGCACACCCTGGTGTCAGAGTTCTTCGGAAAAAACTCTCGGCCTCTGACATGGTTCCTTTAACGACTACCAGATGACAGCCGAGACCAACGGCTTAACGTGCCTTCCGAAGCACGAATTCATCTTAATTATCAGACAATCAGGTGATTCAAGCCTGCAATGTCCTTACCAAACTGGAAACAACTTAACAAAGTATGCTTTCCATGAGAGTCGAACCCACGACCCCCGGGCAGGGATTTATATCGATACCATGGAGGAGTATCGATACTTTTACACGAGGAGTATCGATACCTTTTATTAATATCTAGGTATTGAAATCAGGGATTTATATCGATACCATGAGGAGTATCGATACCTTTACACGAAGAGTATCGATACCTTTTTATTAATATCTAGGTATTGAAATAAAGTGTATTCTGTAATAATAATATGAACTATAGGTTTTATTAATACCAAAGTATCGAAATTAATATCAATATTTAATATATGTGTGTGTGTGTGCGACAACATCAATGCCCATAAATAACAACTGCTCTCCTTTTCTTACATCCTTCGATCATTAATACCAACTAGATGTCGGGTCAGCGCATAAAAAACGGCTCGGCAAATAGCCCCTCACTCAAGCAGTGAGGGGCTATTTTATTTAGTTCGGTCCAAACACAGCCAACGTAACGAAGTGTCACGATGCCGCAGTGTGCACTAAAAACTTGTCGAAATAATGGCCGAAAAAATAATTTTTCGTCCGGAGTATCTTATTTTCGGTAAGTAAATGAACTATTTTATACATTTTACCTTTTATCTAATAATAAACATTTTGAATAAAAGTTACCGATTTTCAACCACGGCAAGAAATGTTTGGCCAAGCTAGCCAACATCCGCACAAACATTTGAAGAAGCAAACAGAAACGAAACAAAACGACGTAACTCGCAATGTAATCAAAGAGAAAAGTACTTTATGATTAGTGCAATAAGGTTGTCATCACAATGGATGTTCTTAGACAAAATGATTCTTCGTTTCTAAGTGACAGGTGTTATTTATTACTTTGCTAGTCTACGTATAATCGTAAGCATAAGGTAATTGTTTTAAAAAAAGCGACTTTATTGTAAGGTGATATGGTCTGAAATATCTTGATATTAAAATGGTTTTAAAACTTAAGTCTCTGTTTATTAGTAAGTCAATGTAGATGTATAGCTATATGTTCGAGTGGACAGAATTTTGCTACGATTTTGTAGGTAATGCTTTATCTAGTTGGTATTAATGATCGAAGCTTACATCGGATAAATGAACAGGACAGAAGAGCGAACGACGGCGTAGCGCGTTGGTTGCATTTTCGTGTTTGTTCATGTTAATTCGAGTTCGTGTGTAGTGAATGCAACTTACCTTTTAATAGAACAAATTAAAAACAAAGTAGTTGACTACACTGTCTGTCTTTTCTTTTAATGTTAAAAGGGGCTTAAAAAAACAATAACATGTAGTACAAAAAGATTGACATATTAGAAGATGGATCGACCAAATGTACTTTATTCAATAAGATTTTAAAGGTTTGTAGATATTTACAATATTAAGTTCTTACTAAGGTTCATACTATAATAAAGTATTTTTGTCTTAGATACCCACTTTTCAGTGTGACGTTCGATTAAAATATACATAATTATAGGCATTGTGATGTAACAGTATTCTGTCTTTATACAATCGATCAGAATTTGAAACATACCTACGCGCTCGGTACACAACAGTCGCGAACGAACGTTTCGTGGAATAAGTAGAAAAAAATCAAGAAATATTCCAAACATCATTAAAATCAAAACATATAAATTGTAAAGTAGCTGCATGTAGGCATTTATAACCAAGACATTCCTTTTTCTCTTCTTGTTCAAGTTTACTTACCATAAGTACTCGTACGTACTGGGCGGCTGTAGGTAACGCGGTAATGATATCTAACATCCTTGAAATAAATACCAACTTCAAGGATGTTAGATATCATTACCGTGATATAGGTAGTTAAATAAATTACGACTTTATTAAAATCAGCTGCTACAGTTTTGTAAGATACACAAGTACAACTACCTAACCCAGTTACCATCGATCAATGTTTTACGGGTAAATTCACCCATTTAGGCCGATAATTATTATTGCAAAAAAAATATAATTTTTTAAACAAAAGCTGATTAGTGTCGTGTGTGTGTGTATGTGGCTAAAATTTAAAAAAATATTAAAAAAGTATCCATTAGTAGGGCGGGCCTAGGGGGAAGGGCGTACCATATTTGGTACAGTAGGTTCTATAATAATAATAATATTTATTTACTAAAACAAAGTACGGTTGGACAGATTTTGATAAAATTTTATATTGAAGTACCTGACACACTGGATTAACACATAGGCTACTTTTCAACCGACTATCTAAAAAAAGGCAGTACAATTTTCACTGGGTCAGTTAGTATAACACATTATTGCTCTAGACTAGATCATTGATGCTTCACGTAATTGCTACAATTCTTGAGGGAGTTGGCGATTGTCACCACCAGTGGCAAGATGACAGACTATCAAAAATTTGTAAGAAGAAGGAAGAAGACGATGTACTCATTAATAATTTGCCTTAAAAAATGCTTCGAGGAAAATAAAACTTGCTGTCTCTACCTCTTCCAAAAAACTAGAGATCCTCGTGAATCCCAAGAACCCTTACAAAAACACGTTAAGAAACGAGACTACGAATATTAACTACGGATCTCCTCGTTTCTGATTCGATCTCGCAAAGAAACACCGAGCATAGCCCTCTCCATAGCTCTTAGAGCGACCTTGAACTTTATTATGAGGCCCATAGTAATGGACCCCGTTTCGGACCCGTAAGTAAATTCTGTTAACAAACATTGATTATTGATTTTCGTCTTTAGGCACTTAGGTATTTTGGTCGAGAAGACACTGCAGAGCTTCTCGAACGCTGCCCAGTCGACTCGGATTCGTCGAAAAACCTCGTTGTCGAAGCTGGAATTTCCAACCTGGATCTGACTCAGATAGATGTATTGGTCTACAGCTTCAAGTATGGAGTTCCCAATGAAAACCCGAGAAGCAACATTCGATATTTGACAATATTTTTATCTTGTCTATGTTCAGTTTAAGGCCCGCTTGTTTGGAAACGAATCCATCTGGCATAGCTGTTGGGTCTATAGCTTGTAGGATAGCTCCAGAAGTGTGCACACTCCACTCATCTCTCCAACTCTGCTCGAGATCAAAATTACGCAGTTTTTGAGCTGTGACATATATAGGATGCCTGGATTTGAGCCCTTGGGGAGGAGGATGACCAAGAAGCCGGTGAATAGGCAGGTCCTGTGGCATTTGTATCTTTTCAAATTCTTTCTTCAATGCTAGCATTCTGCGAAGGTGTGGAAAAGCAATATGACTAAGAGCTGGGAGCCATTGAAGCGGGGTAGATCAAATTGTGCATGATATACATCGCATTGCCTCATAAGTTTAGTATCAACTTTTTGGACATGTGCGCTTTAAGGCCACACGGGACTACAGTATTCAGCAGCAGAAAAAACCAGTGCTACAGCCGATGTTCGGAGGCATTCTGCAGATGCACCCCAGGTAGTGCCGCAGAGTTTATGAAGAATGTTAATCCGTGTGCTTACCTTTCCAGCCACTTTCTGAAGATGTTCCCTATACGTCAAAGTTCTGTCCAATGTCACACCAAGGTATTTAGGGAAAGGGTTGTGCTTCAGGGGCTCTCCACTGAAGAAAACAGCTGGGTGGTAGTTAGCGAGACGATTATTAAGGTGGAAGCAGGCCACTTCAGTCTTGCTTACGCTTGGAATTAGGCGCCACGCTTTGAAATACTTGCTTAGCTTATCTAAATCGCATGACAATATTTCCTCTCCAGTTGTGAAATCTTTACTTTGGTAAACAAGAGCTATATCATCAGCATATATAATGTAGCTTAGTGGATTTAGTAGATGGCAGATCATGTATGTAGAGGTTAAAGAGAATTGGAGTTAGTACAGAGCCTTGTGGCAAGCCATTGTTTAGTCTTCTCTAGCGGCCCTTTGCTTCTCCTAAGTAAACTTCAAATTCCCTATCACTAAGCATGCTCATGATAATGTCTGCTATTTCTCTGCTTGGAATCGTTTTGAGAATCTTGTATATTAGGCCTTGTTTCCAAACAGTATCGTACGCAGCGGTAAGGTCCACAAAAACTGCAGTGGACTTTAATTGTCTTTGAAAGCCGGCTTCAATATGCGTGGTTAAGACTTGATCCGTACAGCTTCTGCCTACTCTAAAACCAGCCTGCTCTGGCGCTGGCGGAACAACAGCTTCTACGTGTAGCGTTATTCTAGTCAGAATGAGACGTTCCAAAAGCATATAGGTACAACTGAGAAGGGAAATTGGTTGGTAGTTTTCAGGTCGGTCGTCCGTTTTGCCAGGCTTTAGGATCGCGATTACTTTTGCCAGTTTGAATTCCCTTGGTAGGCAGTTGTTTTGTACTATGTGGTTGAAGAAAGCAGTAAGCTAGCCAACACTTTCTGGGACCATGGCTCGAATAAATTCATTGTACATTTTAACTAGGCCTGCTGCTTTGCGGTATTTTAGAAGCTTTATGCCTTCCACAACCTCGCCAACACTAAAAGGTCTTGAGAGATGTTGACCTGTTGGAGCACTTCTTCTAGGGGTTTTAAGTGTTTTCTTCACTTGTTTAGTAAATATTTTGTCCCTCTCAGTTCTAGAACTTCTACCATCCGATTTGCGATAGCGTCGGGCTTTATATTCAGGTTTAGTCTCTGTAAGTGTTCTTTTCCTGATAGCTGATGCAGGACCTTCAATGCCTTTCTACTTGACCTTTTGAAATCCATACTGTTGACGGTAGACTCCCACTTCTCCCTCCTATGTTGGTTCAAAGATTGGAGTAATATGGTTCCAGTATTGTGGTCCCCAGTCTCAGGAGACCTCAGGATACTGCTGGTATAAATTTTCACTGTCATTATTCCATCCGGGTACGTACTCATTCCGATAGCCCCTTGGGATGTTCACTTTAGTTACTTTAATAACCATAATTTGAAGTAATAGGCGCCAAGTTACTTCAAATTATGGCAAATTTGTCGATTGAGCATGGTACTTAAGTCCTTCAGTGACTCCGCTATGACAACGATATAATCGGCAAATCGAAGGTGAGTACTTGCTGTTGATGTTAATGCCAAGTCCATCTTATTCCAGGAGCTCAAAGGCATCCTCTACAGCAGCGGTTTCAAAGATATTACGTCTCTCTGTCTCACACCTTTCTGCAATAGAATGAGCTATTCTATTGCAGAGAAATGTTAGATAGGGAGTTTCCTGCTTCTGTACTCGGACTGACATGGTGGCGTTGCTGTATAAGCACTTCAACACTTCAATATAGCGATGGTCTATGCGGCATCGCTGGAGAGACTGAAACACAGCCCATCTTTCGATCGAATCAAAAGCCTTCTCATAGCCGACAAACGCTAAACATAGTGGCCGGTTATACTTCTTGGTCTTCTGTTAAACCTGCCGCAGCGTATGGAAGTGGTCTTTGGTACTGTAGCCTTTTCGGAAGCCGGCTCGTTCGGGTGGATGCAAGATATCAATCCTGTTCGTAAAACGATTCGTAATTACCCTTAAAACAGATTAAAGACGTGGCTCAGGAAAGTGATGGGTCTATAGTTCTTCAGAAGAGTATTATGGCCCTTTTGAAGAACAGAACCACTACACTTCTATTCCACGCCTCTGGCGTTATGCCCTCGAACAGAACAGAATTAAAAAGCCTCTGGCGAACTTCAGCACTGTCGTTTAGCCTGCTTTCAGAAGCTCTGCTGTAATTCTGTCCTGGTGGACAAGGTGCCGGACCTTGTTTTGTTCTTCAGCTGTTTAAGGGCAATCGTAATCTCGTACAGGGTGATGTCCGGGATATCTTCGGTATAGTGTTGGTATAGTGTCGGCGAGCTAGGCTATCGGTCCTTTGGCCAAGCTGACAATGGGTTTGACTACTGAGGTGTAAAGCTGTCCACAAAACCTCTCAATCTCTCGCCGCACCTCGGTCTTTTGACATCACACTTCTGTCCTTCTTCTTCAGCTTTGTTAATCGACTTTGCCCAATAAACTTGCAAAGCCTTTGGAGCCCTTATTATGTTCTATCGTCTCTTTGGAGCCCTTATTATGTGATACGCTTGGTATTAAAGAAGTGAATGTCGGATTCGGTAGGAAAGGATTTTCGGATTTGTCTATTAAGTTTTCGATGCACGTTTGCGTTTTCGAAGGTCTGCAGCGGCGTAGATCGTCGCACGGCCATAACTTTTGGAACTAGGGACAGAAATTTTGATAAACTTTGATACCACACAACTTGGACAGTTTCTACGAACCCATTGTTTAACTCGCCCTGTAACGCAATTCTGAAGGATTGCGTTACAGTAGACAGTTACGTGGCAATCAAAGCGATTTAAGAGTACCAGTTGGAAACTGTCAACATTTGAATATGAGCTGGAGATGGTCGGAGCATAGACTTCATCAAGCGAGTCCTCTCTCGTCTGAGAGCCGCCTTATATAAAATTTACTTGGATAGGCCCCAGCCAAAGGGACCACCTCTTTTCGACGACGAAAGAGATATTCATGATGCCTCTAAAGATTCGGTGATCAAAGAGACATCGTTGAATATCTCTTTCTTCGTCGACAAGATGAAGTCTATCTCTTTTTTGATATAGGATTGGGCCTATCCAAGTAAATTTCTATGAGGCGGCTTCTGAAAGAAAGAGTTAATGGCATTGTCCCTCTTCTTCCAGAAAATCAGCCAGCCGTTGACTCTTATTATTCCGTCATTCTCCATATCCAAATTGTCCTAGACTGGCCTCTTCATCGCTCCGCTTGCCAAATATTGCATTGGAATCTCCCATAACAATCGTAAAATAGATTTCCGAAGCGTGTATGGCCCTACTAATATCCTCATACACCACTTCCACCTCTTCATCTGAGTGCTTTCCGGTCCGTAAATATTTATACCTGAATTACCTTCAACGAGTTTCTTTTAGATACTCTGAAAATCAGGTATATTTTCCTGCAGGAAACACTTTCGATGGTAATGAGGTCGTTACTGAGGAATTTGTGAACGAGAAACCCGACACCATGCTGTGACTTTTTAAAGTCACCCTCCCGGTGATAAATTAGGTTACCAGGCTTTAGGGTTGTCATGCCCTCCCCTCTTTTCGGATTTCAGACGATCCACTATGTCCTATCGTAACCTACTCGTCTCTTCTTCCACTACCTTGACCTTTTCGTCTAGCATCATTGTGCAAATGTCGTGTATCGCCAGGATCAGTCTCTGTTTGGGGGTGGTATCAGCAACTCTTCCGGAGATTCTTCACACCGTTACTGTAACCGTGACCGCTACTGGAGTCAAGAATAGCAAGGGCGCCGGAGACTGGGGGAGACATTGATCGATGTTAACTAGGTAGGTAGGTATGCCTATCTATCAAAACTGTAGCAGCTGATTTTAATGAATTAGTAATTTATTTTAAAACCTATATCACGGTAATGATATCTAACATCCTTGAAATAAATACGTACTGGGCGAACGTAAAAATACTTTTGGAAGGTAAACTTGAACACGAAGAGAAGCGCCGAATTTTACATTTAAAGAAAAGGTGTCTACCTTTACCCTAGTGCCGTCAACTACTTTGTTTTTAATTTGTTCTAATAAAAGTTAAGTTGCACTCACTACACACGAACTCGAATTACATGAATGAACATGAAAATGCACCAATGCGCTACGTTGTAATAAGTCAATCTTTTCTAAGTTTCTTAGAATGATTTTGATTATACTGTGAATTTAGCCCTAAATAGCTTCGGGAGGAGTGTGATGTTTATATCAGTCTTACACAGACAAAATAATTGTGTATTAGCGACCACAGAGAGCAACAACACCGTGCCACTCGAAAAATAGATTCAGATAACTGACAAAGAAATTAAATATATTTATCAAATAAAATATTAATATTTTTATCGATATAAGGTATTGATAAAAATATTAATATTTTTATCGATATAAGGTATCGATAAAAATATTAATATTTTTATTGATATAAGGTATTGATAAAAATATTAATATTTTTATCGATATAACGTATCGATAAAACCTGATAAAAAATACTAAAACATTGAGTATCAATATTTTTACTGATATTTTGTGAGTATCGATACTAACAAAGTATCGATATTTTCATCCCTGCCCCCGGGTCTACAGGCAAACGCCTTAACCACTGGACCACGGATGCAGTTTTGTTTGCCTAAGATAGTTGTTATGTCCCATTACTGGGCAAAGGCCTCCCCGATAATTCTTCCACTTTTCTCTTATCTACTGCTATGTTTAGCCAGCCTGAGTAGAACTTTTCCAGATCGTCACGCCATTTTGATCCGGGTCTACCTCTACTACGGTGGCCATTCGGTAGCCAAAAAGATGTTATTTAAGCTGTGCGTCACTGTATCGGAATCGGAGCGTACGGTGCGAACGGAGCGTCGTCATTTACAAAATGCCGATGGGGTTCGCCCACTGCATTCGGACTCAGCATCAGCAATATTGGTATTATTTGTACTTAAACTTCATTATTCAAATTCCAAAATCAATAAAAAAATCATATTCATTTATTGTTTTCATTCCGTTTTCATTTATTTATAATGTCAGTATTTTCGTTACATTACATATAGGTAGTCTCTCTCATTCACGATTTAAGTAAACGAGGTAAACAACAATGAACAAATTAACTTTTACAGAATCCACATTTTTTGTTTACATCAGGGGAACTCCAGTTTATTCTCATTCTACTTGAGCAATACCAGCGGTAGATTTGTAAATTAGACATAAAAAAAATTAAATTGATTGTACTTATTATTTGATGATTTTTATTTCTGAAAAAATCATCTTCGCTACAATTCAAAAGGCGCTAGAAGTCGCTTAATACTTATTTGTCGCTAAACAGCCATAAAATCTTCCAGATCAAGTGACTTGGTAGATAGAACGACAATTATAGTAACTGGCGCAGAAATGCCGATGCAGGGCAGGCAGTGCCATAGAAATCGATACAAAGCAATAAATCCGTCCGCACCGTACGCGCCGATTCCAATGCACTGGACGCACAGCTTTAAGCCCACCTTCCTTACTTAGTCTAGCAGTTTTTGCACCCACATCTGCGATGAGCGTCTTAGAGCGCAGCTCTATCAATGTTTTTATTAGTAGTGACAAAAAAAAGGGCCTGTTGTATGTGCCGGACTTTGTTATCACTTTCAGAACATGAAGTTTTCGGTTTTAATGTATACATACCATGTAAGTTTTAGCATCAAACGAATATAGAAGTAGTTTCCACCGGGTTCAATTGCCCAAGATCAGGCTAGATTATTTTAACAGTTAAATTATTTTGCTGCCAAAGAGACTTTCCTTTGGTTGAACATTGTTTGAACGGAATTTCTTTAATCTTATTAAAATCATGGTTTAAATTAGAAATTCTGCCCAACGCCAACCGGAGCAAAAATTAATATCATTAAAGAGAATATTTTATAAGATATCTACTGTTAGACAAACCTCAATTAATTTAAGATCACTTAAACAAGCAATTTATTTAAGTTTACGGCCACGATTCTTCATTTCCAGACCCCGGACAACGTGTATGTAAAATTTTATGATGATCGGATTACTTAGTAGTAGCAGTTAAGGTGTGTAAGCATTATAAACAAACAAAGTTGTCGGTATGATTATTGTATGATGGGGGTAGGTGTTTGGGTCTCAATAAACAGTTCGTATCGGGAAGTCTTGTTTCAATGACGTTTCCACATCTCTCCACAATAAACATAATCAACATGGCGCAGCCGGTCTAAAAAATAATAATAATAAAACACGCGAGTCAAGTGCGTAGATGGTGTAAAAATAAGTGTGTATATAGTAAAAATAAAAATAAATTGGATCTGATGTTCGCGGATTGAAGCCGTAAACAATGGAATCTGTGCTGCCACCGCCTCCGCCATTTGCCTTTGTAAAAAATTTGGAAAATGTCACATCGGGCAATGTGTCAAAGGATTGGGAAAAATTGAGAAATGCATTTAATATTTATTTTGATGCGTGCGAGATGTCGAAAAAGGATGCCAAAGTTCAAATCAGCATATTTCTACATGTAGTGGGCGAACAATGCCGGGAAGTGTATGATCAGTTTCAAGAAACTTTTACTGATTTGAAAATTCTAATACAAAGATTTGACAAGTTTTTTCTACTTAAGAAAAATATAACTGTGCAGCGGCATCGATTTTTGACACTTGATTATGTTTATTGTGGAGAGATGTGGAAACGTCATTGAAACAAGACTTCCAGATACGAACTGTTTATTGAGACCCAAACACCTACCCCCATCATACAATAATCATACCGACAACCCCCTTTTCAATTAAGTAAAATTAAATAATAAAAAATAAAAACATGCAAATAAATTATTTTCTGAAATTTCATACACATTCGTTGATTATTCATGCTTCCTATGCAGAGATAATTTATGCAATACATAAATATTTCCTCTATAAAAATAATTAAAATAATTTAATAACATTAACCCTTTAATAAATCTATTCAATATTTAATTAAGTTAATTATATTCAATATTCAATATCAAATGACATTAAGTATAAATACGAAATTACTATAAAGTTTGTATCTTACAAACCGTAATTTCTATTACCAGTCGAGTTGTTTGAAATGAATTTTATATAAACCTTACTTAAAATATATAAAAAATTTCAGATATCAAAACAAAATCAAATAATCTACCATTATGATATTCAATAAATTAAATTAGTAATTCTTGGATTTAGAATATTGTATTTGGTGTAACTGATAATTTAACAAATATGAAATTAGTTCTTTCATACCACAGATTCTCCGAAGCCCCACCGATCAGGTTGCCTCACTATCCTGCCAAAACGAGTAATATAGGGTTGATTAACGTTTGTGCTATCAATGCTAGACTCTTGAGGCATAGAATTATTCTGAGAGGCTGTTTTGGTGTCTGAATCCCGGTCTACAATCAGATGTCTCCGGTTCCTTATTAATGTACCACCTTTATTCAGCTTAACACAATAAGAACGTATTCCAACATTTGATTTAACAATTGCACTAACCCATATCTTGTTAATCCTAACTTTAACACTTTGCCCTGGTTTTAACGCTTCTAAGTCCCTGGCGCCTTTATTATACTGGCGAGTTTGTATTATTTGTTTTAAATTTAATTCACTCATTACTTTTTTTAGTTTTTTTGGTTTCAGTAATTTTGGGGAACAAGGAATAATACTTCTTAATTTCCTGTTGTTCAGTAATTCCGCTGGTGAAGCCAGATTATTACTAATGGGCGTGTTTAAATATTCTAACAAAGCAAGCCTGAATTTTGTCATATTGAGTTTTCTTAAGCATCTTTTTTACGATTTGCACTGCTCTTTCTGACTGGCCATTTGATTGCGAGTATCCTGGCGAGCTGGTTACATGCCTGAAACACCATTGCTGAGCAAATATTTTGAAGGAATACGAGGTGTATTCCGGGCCGTTATCAGACATGACTATATCTGGAATTCCCTGTCTAGAAAAAAATATTTTCAATTGCTTAATTACCTCATCAGATGTCGCGTTTTGGAGTTTTATTACTTCAATATATTTACTATAATAATCAATGACAATTAAATATACCCTGTCATTAAAATGAAAAATATCTGTTCCTATTTTTGACCAAGCCCTGTTAGGAATATCGTGAGAAATCATTGTTTCTTTTCTATTTTGATTTTTATAAGTTAAACATGCTTGGCACCTACCAATATAATCTTCCAACTGAGTATTTAAATTAGGCCAAAACATTGTATCTCGCGCTCCTAACTTGCATTTTTCTATTCCTAAATGACCTACATGTATTTTTTTTAACATTTCACCCCTCATATGTTTTGGAATCACTACACGATGTCCCTTCCAAACAATGCCATATGCTATAGATAATTCAAGCTTATAACACCAGTATGATTTAATTTCATCACTCACTTGTAGTTTATGTTCAGGCCAGCCATTCTTAATGTTCGCAATCAACAATTGTAATTCATTGTCATTTTGGGTTTCTTTTTGTATTCGTATGAAATGACTATCCATGAGTGGATTGCAAGCTGTGACAGCACACACTTGCGCCTGCGCATCGAAATAATCACGATCGTGCATATTTTGTTCGCTGTTAGAAACTGGTTCCGGTGCGCGAGACAAAGTGTCTGCTATGAATAAATATTTACCTGGCTTATAAACCAATATAAATGTGTATAACTGTAGACGCAATAACATTCTTTGTAATCTCGCTGGGGCATTCGCTATTGGCTTATCAATGATACTAATGAGCGGTTTATGATCCGTTTCTATCACTATGTCACTTCTACCATATATATACGTATAGAATTTTTCACAGGCATACACACAAGCCAGCAATTCTTTTTCTATTTGAGCATAGTTTTGTAACAGGAAGATTATTCTGTAATAAACAAGCACCCAGTCCATGCTTACTTGCATCGACAGATATAACTATTGGTTTATTTAGAACATAGTACTGCAAAACAGGTACATTTATCAAACATTTTTTTAAATTTTCATATGCATTTTTATGTGAGGGCATCCAATGCCACTCCACATCCTTTTTTAGCAATTGTCTAAGACAATGCGTTTTTTCAGATAGGTTTGGTACAAATTTACCTATATAATTAACTAAACCGAGAAACCGTTCGAGCTCTTTCACATTTTTTGGTTTTTCCATTTTAAATATTGCAGATGTGTGAGTCTCATCAGGATATATGCCTACTGGTGTTATTCTGTGGCCCAGGTAATTAATTTCGTTCAGTCCGATTTTACACTTATTTTTATTTAATTTTAGATTAATTGCACGACATCTGTCTAATACTTTTCTGAGTATTTCATCATGTTCCACTTTTGTTTTTGCATAAATTAATAAATCATCAATAAATAGGCTCACTCCTTCTATACCATCGAAATGTCCATACATTTTTTTATGAAATACCTCTGATGCTGAAGTAATTCCATACGGCAAACGAAGAAATTTATACCTACCATAAGCAGTGTTGAAACAGAAAGCGTAACAAACAAACAAACAAACTCACTTTCGCATTTATAATATTAGTTAGGATTCGTCAGGGTTATTGGGATTCATTGGGTTAGTTTTTAAATAATTGTATTTGATTGGGGTCGGTTTTATTCATTCATTTCGTGTAGGTGACACGGTCAATCGACCATACACACCCTTGTGTCAGCTTTCTTCGGAACCGCCTATCGGCCTCTGACGTGGTTCCTTTAACGACTACCAGATGGCAGCCGGGTGCCTTCCGAAGCACGGAATCATCTTTATTATCAGACAATCAGGTGATTCAAGCCTGCAAAGTCCTAACCAAACTAGAAACAATTGAACAAAGTAAGCTTCCAGTGGGAATCGAACCCACGACCCGGGTCTACAGGCAAACGCCTTAACCACTGGACCACGAAAGCAGTTACTTTTATTATTCTTCCTTTTTTTTCCTAAAATTTTAGCGAGAGAATGAGAAGTTCGCTAAAATTTTCGTCGGTCTGAATGTTTTAACCTATTTGCAGGGAAGAAAAACTAGTAGAGATTAAAAATAATTCTCGTTGTTACAAATGAAAATGTGTGTAATAACTGACTGTACCGATTGTGATGTATGAAGTTTCGTTGAAATTTTAGGTTCGTACCTAAGGATTTCATGGGTTTCATAATCCCGAGTTACACTGGTTGAGTTTTTAGGGTTGAGGTCGTTTTTTCTTCCTTTTAAGAAGCCCGGTGATATATTTTTAATTTGACTTGAAAAAAGATTAAGTTGACTAGCTCCGTGGCGCAGCGGTCAACACGCCTGCCTGCGACACGGAGTGACCGGGTTCGATCCCCGGCCAGGTCAAGATGGAAAATCTTCTTCAGATTGGCCTGGGTCTTGGATGTGTATCTATATATGTTTTTGTTATAAAATATAGTATCGTTGAGTTAGTATCCCATAACACAAGTCTCGAACTTACTTTGGGGCTAGCTCAATCTGTGTGATTTGTCCGTATATATTTATTTATATTTATTTATTTATATCTACCTTCCAAGCTGTCACTGCCGGGGGCGTATCCAAACAACATTTCAAATGTCCTTATAATCTCCCAAAACGGGCGCCCTGGTCACGAATTCACGGCGTAGCGCTGCTACGATTGCTACGAAATACGAGTGGTGTAGCAATCTGTAGGCCGGCACAACGCGTGTCCTATTCGTTTTTATCTCCCACACTAGTAAGCCCCTACTTTTTGCTACGTCTCATTTATATCATGTTGTTTTCAGCGCTCCAGTAGAAGACCAATAAGGAAAGTTCCATGATGAGTAGATTTAAAAATATTTCTGATGACGTAAGCATTTGTCAGTTGGCCGTTATGAATACTTGAGTTTGATATTGGCATGTTAAGTTTAATTAAAGTTGTTTGGATAATTCCACTTAATATTATGAAAAAATTATTAAATGTGATTTTATTATATATGATAAGAAATCCCTTATTGAAATAATTACTATGTGGCCGTTCCTATAAACGCAATAGTTAACATAGCTGCCGAACTTAGTACCTACTCACATTACGCGTACGAGAGCTACATATTTGACGTCTCAGCCTAGTCTTTTCAAAGGACCGTTGTGAACTCGCACATAAATGTGACTTTATAACTTGTCGAAAAAAAAAAAAGGCTAGCTCAATCTGTGTGATTTGTCCCTATATTTTATTTATTTATTTTATTTTACCTAAATTTTACCCTGAAAAGCGCCTTGTAGACTGGCGTAAGTCAGACCGAAGTAATGGGGATGGACCTGCAATCCTGCATAGTGTGGGTATTCCGCTAAGAGTAGATTTTAGTGACCATAGATTGAAACAAGTAGAAAAGTTCAAATACTTAGGCAGTACAATTACATCTAAGTGCGACCTCGACGCCAAAATAAACAATCGGACTGCACTAGCAGCAGCAGCGTACGGCAAACTCCGCTTGAAAATACTACGCAGTGACAACCTCATACTATCTACGAAGATATCTGTTTATTTGGCTGTGTAGTTCTGTCAAATATTCTCTATTTGTCTGAGACTTGAGTCTTGTATAGAAAGCACATCCGCACACTAAACAGACTTCACCTGAAGTGTCTGCGTGATATTCTAAATATTCTTTCCGATTTATATCCTTATCCGATTATATTATTCGTACGACGGACTACAGAGGTATAAAGACGTGCGAGTGCGTATGGAATAGAGGCTTATCTGATGAGGCATCAACTCCGCTGGTGCGGATACGTAATATGTATATCTATATGTCGGATAATAGGTTAGCCAAGCGCATCTTCTTTTCTGAATTCCAAACTGGCAAGCGAAAACAAGGTGGCCAGTTTTTGCGATATAAGGATGTTCAGAAAAGACACATAAAGAGATGTGCGATTGATGAGAGTTTTGATGGAGGATGATGGAGAGCTTTGATGGAGAGCCAGGAGGAGAGGTTTGATTCATAATAACATTAACGCTTTTGTGGCGAACAGGAAGGCCGATTGGATGCAGTGTATGCGCACGTTTATCAATAAGGGTGGCTATTATAGTCACCAAAGAGCACACGTAAGAGCAAACGCAGCTCTCATTACAGTTTTTAACAGTCGCCGTGGCCGAAATCGGCCTATCGTGCATAGACACTAAATGCAAGAAAAGGAAATTAATGTTTAAAACAACATGAACAACTTGCTATTCGGCTAACTATAGCTGGGCTTCCAATGCATTAATCACCTAAAGTAACGTCTGCAATGTCGTATAAAATGTACCAGCTATTAACGAACTTTTTTAAACGGCATCAATTAATGAAGTTAATTATTCGATTCAACCTAGAACAATGTTTCGAATCTGACACCATTGCTAACACGACTACAACAGGCTGACTTTAGTACACAAACGATAAACCAATAAAAGTATTTATATCATTAAAACTAACGTGAGATACAGACATTATGCAGTATTTATTATTTATTTCGAGCCATCATGTGTCCCACTGTTGGGCAAAGGCCTCCCTCCACTTCTTCCATTCAGTCCGGTCACCTCCGGCTGGATCCCTACCAATACTCGAAGACTCGGTAGACCAAAAATGCGATGGCGCGATGAGCTGGATAAATTTAAGAATGATTGGAAGGAAATAACGCAGTATTTATACTAAAGATTCATTCATAATATATGTAATAATAAGACTTACCTACTGCCATTACTTTGATTTAATCTGATATTATGTTGCGTAGATTCCATACCGTCTATTAAAGTGTACCTTCATTGTATACATATGAATAGTAATGTAAAAACAAAAATAGAATTATTATGAAGTATTATATAAAAAGAATGAGTGAAAAACGAGTGAGTGCCCTTAGTTTGAGTGTAGGCACTATGCTGATATGCAATATGGGTATAAATGAGCGTGTGGCATTTGGTGCCATTTGTGACGCCTCTGTAAACACTCATAACGTGGCAGCGTGCCTGTATTTACTTTATCTCCCTTGTGAATCCCAAAAAACAAAAAACGGAATATTACGAAATAGGTAACTCTCAGGCGAACATGTCTTATGTTATGTAATAATTCCACGTAGGACAAAAGATTGAAGGAACCTGGTTCGGTACGTTCTTTTCCATATACTAAATTATAGTAAAATATTTAAAGCAACAATAAGTGTTATGTAATGATGGCATAGTAACCGTCACATTATATCACCATGTGTTGTTTTTTAACTTGTTTACTATTAAACCGCTCCTCGTGGAAGCCAGTATTTATTTATAATGACGAGCCTTCGTAGCGAGCATACATTTCTCACTTAGTTCTCAATATTAAGTTCTGATCATTTAACAAAAAAGAATATAACAAAGATTATTTTTAGTTATTTAATGTATGGAAAGATTTTAAATTTAAATATCGAAAGTCATAACCGGAGTTTCTGGCAGCTGCTTCTCAAAAATCAATACGACCTATTAATGCGCAATAAAATCAAATAATCATCAATATTCAAAGTAGTGTCATATCATAGTCAAATATTACTTCCGGTATTTTTTTCTCAATACTTATACCTACTCCTTATCAAGTTAAAAGAGTGGTCGACATTAAAATAGTTTGAGGATTGACAACTCATCATATCTTCTTCGATTTCCTCTCCTTATTCTACCTTATGTGGGATCTCCATTCTCCTTCTAGAGCCATCTCTTTTGACCTCCAACTCTAGATTTTGGTCCAAACATTTTTTTTCTGCCATTATTTATTAATAAAATATTTTTTACCTACGCCTAATCTTTATAAGGTACTATATAGTGGTTTTTTTAAGAAAAAAACATATTTATCAGGTTAATTTCCAGATAAAATGTTTCAAAGAGTTCATAATACAGACAGTAAATTTTCTTAACGACATGTCTACTTACTTACATAGAATGTGCTGCTCGAACTTATTACACTGTGCCCGTTCTCTCGTTTTATTTATCGATTTTTTCGCGTACAATTAACCTATCTTTGCATTTCTACTGAACCCTGTTCTCAAACCCACGGGAGCACAACAACTACATATATAGCTATGCCCGGAATGCTTTGCAATACCTTTCACAAATTCCATTAAATCGTTCTCTGTGCCTACAGTATAAACCATGGAGGTATAGGTTGGTTTATTTACTTTCATTTTTTGAGCAGTTATGTTGAGATTAACTATGCCACACTAGTTATTATCATACTTACGGGAATAGTACCCAAGTATGATAATAACTAGTCTGGCCATAAATACTGTTAATTTTTTCAACTTTTTCTATTTTTCAACTTTTTAACTGTTTTAAATTTGAAACGCGTTTATTATTTCAAAAAGTTCTTTCGATTTCACGCCATTTCACACATTTTTTCGTGTTCATCATCAAACTACAATATGGAATTGGTGGTGTTATTAGGATTCTGTCGAGTGTTATAAATATGACCTGAAGCTCGGTACTTTTCGTTGATATACTGGAAATGCTCTAAATCAATCTAATTATTTACTGATATTTTGTAAAAAAATAGGAAGTTACTTAAGCGCAGCATTGTGCGTCTTTGACTGACTACGGATTTTGGCATTTTAAATGGCACGCAAATACGTCTAAGCATAATATATTGAATGATATGAACTTTAAATTGTTAAAAATTTTAAAGTAGCACGGGATTTTCCTTTAATATTTTAACAGTCTTTAAAGTAACTTCCAATATTATTACATAAATAGGATTTCCCTGCGCAAATCGACATGCCCATAATCTTAAAATTTTAATTTCCACCTGATAATTACTTCTCAACAGACGAAAGAAGACTGTGGTCGCAGGGCGTATACACCTCCTCTTCCTACGAATATACGTGTAAAGACAATTCAAGTAATGGGCTATTTCTATGTAGAGCGTATCCATAGTTTTATTCTCCTAGCAGCGTATTAAGATAAGATAAGATTATGTATATTTGAAAAAGTAAGGAGCTACACAAATAATACAGATACAGATAAAACATACACGCAATCTACAAACAACATAACACTATTACATACAAGCGAAACGTAAAATATTAAAACTAGTAATTTGTGCGCTGTGCTGTTAAAAAAGGATTTTAAGGATTATTTACCACGATAAAGAATGTTTAAAGGCACGAGTGCGGTCAAATAACTTTTTAATAATACTCAGCAAAGAGTTCTATGTAAAAAATGTTAAGAGCTACACATTTATTTATTTTTAACAAATGAAGTATATTGTACTATTTATATTATTTTTATATTTAAAAATGGTAAAATACAAAAACTTAGTGTTCTAGACAAGTCTGTATGTCACTTATCGGTACCGCTCGGCACTTACACCTAGTTCCTGATTAAACGCCGAGTTATGATTAATTAAATACTAATGTTTTATGTAATGAATATTATTTATTTCCTACTAACTCGTATTGCTTATTCGTAGCCATCGTGTTTTTTTTACAATTAACTTAGCTGCTTAGTTGAATAGTATCGCTATTAAGAAGTAGGTACATATAGACAAGTATCATTTGTAATTTATATGTTATTTCTCCTGCCGAAAAAACGTTGTATGAATTCTCGTAAGCTATGTTGTTAATAACAAACTCGTATTTTTATTTACCTCGTCCTTGAGGTGTTGTTATTATCAACAAATTACAATGAAGTCAAATTAATACTAGGTATTATTCTACAATACCTACAATAATATTGTTTGAGACAGAAAGCCCTGCGTACCTTTACCGTAAAGTTTTGTTAAACGTTCAGTTAAGTATAAGGAGTATCTAAGCTATAAGTCTATCAAATTAAATTATCTACTAATAGACCGAGGCGACCGGCAGCGTGTCGGCAGCAGATCGGTCCAGCCGCGCTCCGCTGCACACACCCTATTAATAGGAAGTCCCAGTCATCTTATAAATATTTCAAGGGTTCCGCTCTTTAAAATAAACTATCAAGGTTTCAAAACATAAAGCAGTAAATGACTGTAACGTCTTAGGTACTCCTATCTGCGTCTGTAATCCTTTTTTATATGTCTTGAGAATCAGTACAAACCTAAAACAAAGTCGCTTCCCGCTGCCTGTCCTTTGTATGCTTAGATCTTTAAAACTACGCAATGGATTTTGATGCGGTTTTTTTAAATAGAGAGAATGATTCAAGAGGAAGGTTTAAATGTATAATTTATCGCATCCGTGCGAAGCCGGGGCGGTTCGCTAGTCTATGTAATAATTAAGGAACAAAATATAGGGAGACGGGGAACAAGCACAATTTCTACTTCCCCTCTCTTCAAGGAGTATGAGTGGGAAGACAGTTTAAGCAATGGGCTGTTTCTATGGAGAGCAATCATCATCATCATTCCACCCGTTAGAAATCCACAGCAGAGAAAATTAAAAAAAAGGGTCTCTCCCAAGGATTCTTCGTTTAATGGGAGGATATTTCCATACCACACTTGGCAGACGGGTTGGCGAGCGTAGTTTCTTTAGCATCTAGTCCTTACGTCGCTGCTGCCCATCGAAAGCATTTTTAAGTCGGGGAAGGATATAAATTTGTTGAATCTGAGCAGGTAATGAAGGTAACATTCATACGGCACGGATGAAGCTGTGGGGGATTGACCACACTACAGCAAATTTTACGGCCCTACAAGAACGTCTTCTCCCTGGCCACAATTTGCCCTGGCCAATCTGGAAGACGTTCAATAGATTGCGAACGCAAGTAAGCAAGTCGATGCAAAGACAATCTGGCCAAGTGGGGAATGATAGATTCCCTATATATGTGGGAGAAGATTTAATTTTTATGTTTTTTTATTAATTTGTTGTTAGTTTAATCTGTAGTATGATAGTGGCAACACAAAATAGAAGAAGTGGGGGTCGAGAGAAAGATGTCGGACTGTGAAGGTTATTATTGTTGAAAGAAGTGAAATTAAAGAAGATTAACGATATAATCCCCTGCCTTTTACTTTGACGAATCCCACAACTATTTGGGGGCTCGTCCGGGATTGGAAAAGTTATAGTGCGGAGGAATTAAAGACGAAGTCAAGAAGAAACAACGTTCATAAGTTCATAACCCGACCCTGTGCTGCTTTACCGACACCGCGCCATTTTGTCGATGAAAAGTGCTACTTTACCGACACCGTGCATAACGAATGCTGCGGGACGTTGTTTGTGACGTCAAGTAAGAATTGACAAGTTGCGTTCGACCGGAGATTAAGTAAGCATTGACAAGTTGCGATAGACCGGAGATTATCAAACTATTTTAAGAAGTTGCCAACTACTATTTAAACATTTACGATTGATTTTCGAATACACTAAGATGCCACCAAAGAAGGATTTAAAGGATACGGAAGAACGTGAGTCACGTGATGATTCAATCTGCATCTCATTTAGAGATATTGAAAAGTCGATGTCATCTTTTAGCGGAGACGATACTTACCCGATTTCAACATGGTTCGATGAATTCGAAGATACTGCACAGCTTATGAACTGGACTGAAATTGAAAAATTGATATACGCGAAAAGGTTACTTGACGGTACTGCCAAACTATTTCTTCGGTCACTTCGAAGTGTAAGAGATTATAAGAACCTGAAACAACAGCTTGATAAAGAATTTGGATCTAAGTTAAACAGTGCTGCCATTCACAAGAAACTTAGCTCAAGAAAAAAAAAAGACGAAACCTACCAGCAATACTTTCTTCATATGAAAGAATGTGCCCTCCATGGCAACATAGAAGATGCAGCGCTAATGGAATACGTCATCGACGGCGTTCAAGATACCGAAGCTAATAAAACAATCTTGTATGGAGCATTGAACTTAAAAGACTTTAGGCAAAAACTAGACATTTACAAAACAATCAAAGAAAAATGTCAAAACCGGCCTAGCTCGTCGTCTACACAATCTTCAAAGAATAAAATAGTAAAGAGGTGTTTTAAATGTGGAGACTCGATCACCAAGCTCCTGCATGCACTAAAGGCATTAAATGCTTTAGATACAATGAATTTGGGCACAAAGGCACGGAATGTAATCACAAACCTAAGAAGACGCTGAATATTCAGAATAGTACTGCCAAAGTTAAGATTAATGAAGAAGATAAAGAAGTAAAAACTCCATATAAAAAGATCAAAATTAATGGCTTTGATACTTTAGCATTAATAGATCAATTCAATTAATAGATTATTCTTGGAAATCCTATGCTTAAAGATTTTGAAGTAAATTTCACTGCAGACGGCATTTTCATTGAAAAGATTCCTTACATGACACTACTGGCTGAAGAAAAGACTGTTGTTTATGATGAACGTTTCCCTGAAAACCAAGAAATAGCAAAGAAGATTAAGAATATGATAGAAGAATATAAGCCTGAAGAAAAGAACAAGGAAAGTAATATTGAAATGAAAATAATACTTACCGATGAAGATCCCATCCATCAAAGTCCACGTCGATTGTCTCCACTAGAAATGAAAGTTGTTGACGAACAAATAAAAGAATGGTTAGAGCAGAAGGTTATCCAGCCTAGCAAATCTGATTTCTCAAGTCCTGTGGTGCTAGCGAAAAAGAAGAATGGAACATACAGACTATGTATAGACTACAGGAAGCTAAACATAAAGATAATTAAGGATAGGTTCCCGCTTCCTCTTATAGAAGACCAGATTGACAGACTGAAAGGCGCAAAAGTGTTCACGACTTTAGATTTAAAGAATGGATTTATGCATGTGACTGTACGGTCAGCTTCAAAAGTGCAGTCAGAATTTCTCACACTAATTGCTTAACAAACTAGTCGCACTTAAGACCTTGTGATTATGAGTTGTTGCTAGTCTCTGTGTGTGCGCCGATGTATTGACGTAGATACGATAAATGTTATTCTTAAATTCAACGCTTTCTGCAGATACGAGCTAGCCTAATGGTTAATGGCTGCAGTCGCAGAATAGCGATCTTGCCTGTGGGTAGCAGGTTCGAATCTCACCACACAGTGATGTTTTACTAACGTTTTGTTGGTTTTTTAACATCGTTATTCATGTTATTCGTAAACTGTCTAATACGATGTTTCCGTATCGTATCTCATATGGTGCAGAAATAAAAAGTCTCAGAACAAGGACTAGAAAAGTGAATATTTGACGGTGAATGAAAAAAGACAGATGTTTGTCATTTAACCGAGTTCGTACTCGTTATAGTTGAACCGTGGTGAAGACAAACTGACGTGTGTTTAAGTGATTCTATTTGGGGTGTTAATTACCTACAGTTTTGAAAATGCAGGCGAACATAAATATTGAGACAAAGGCGAATATTGTTTCTCTGTATAGCCGTGGCCGCAATATATCAGAAATTTCAAATGAAACTGGATTAAGTGTAAGTATTTTTACTGCTTTAAAACAGTCGTTATTTACTTAAACGTATTGGTTATTAAATTATTTCAAATTAAAGTTTTAAGTTTTTAACACATTGTATTGCCATATTAATGATGATTTGCATCAATAAGTGTTAGTTTTTGAAATAAAATAAAAAATATTAGGTTAATATAGTTTCAATCACAACGTAACGTAACTAGCCTTCTTATTTTATTTTAGTGGAGGACCGTGAAACGTTGGGTGACTTGGGTGCAGCGGTTTGCTGACGAGGGTACTCTTGCCAGTTGGCAGCGGAGTGGAAGACCGTCGATTATCTCTGACCATCAGCGCCGTATGATGTTTTTGGAACAGTTTTGTTGGGACTGAAATATGTGCCAATATAGAGGGATCCATGCGTCGTCGTATACTTGACTATATTGACAATAATGGTGGCTATACAAAATATTGAGTGAAATACCCCATTTGTGTTTAGACAAATCATGTTTTACTTGAAGTATACTTAAACATTTCCTAATACTCAATTGTTTTAAAGCCCCGACAAAAAGAGAGGAGTTTAAATTTGACCACCGCTATGTGTCTATCTATTTGTATCACCGTATCTCTTAAACAGGTGAACTGAAGTGTATCCGTTTTTTATATGAAAGTATTATTTTTAGCGATGTCCTTAAAAATATTGTTTTATACTAACTTGTTCATTTTGTGTTACAATGGGATGTGTTGGTTATGTTAATTTCCGTAAAAGTTGTTTGTAAACTGTAAAAGATTGAGGTTAAGTTTCAATCCTCTTTTCGTAATGAAAACGAATAATTAAGCTTTAACCTCAATATTTACTATGAGCGTAGGTAAAATTTATGTGTAATGTAATAATTATTTTTAATAAAATAAATAAATAATAAATAAGTAGATTTTTTAATTAAAAAAAATAATATGAATTACTGTTCTAATCTATACGAGTATAATAGTTTCTTTTTTAATTCTATTATTAATTCTTAATTTAACCTATATATCAATATTTATTCTACCTATATAATTTTTAATTCTAGCTTTTTAAATGTGTAAATAAAACTAGGTATAATTACTATTCTACCTATATTTATTTATACATTATACATAAATTTTACCTACGCTCATACGGATACGGACAGTAGTCCGTAGTGTAAACATATTGACCGTTATAATATTTGTCACACTGATATTTTATTTTATTACTTAAATGATCCGTCTAATAAACCGTTACCATGGTCTTTGTGCATTTTTATTTTTTAACAAATTGATTAATACCTATCCCATGCAGTATATAAAATAAAGTTATTAAAAAAATACTATGAGTTAAAAATTAAATTATTTAAAAATGATATACTAAATGCGATACGAACCACGGTCATTATATTAGCAGTCCAACCATCTACTGATTAGACCAATAACTTGCTATGACGTGTGGCGAAATTAAGAACCGGTTCCATCTCGCCTGTCGTAATGACTCGTTATTACTATTCCGGTTTTCTTTACAATACACCTATAGTTAGTGCTATGTTGTCTGTGTCAAGCAAGCACGTAGCAGAGTTGTGGGGGTAATGTGATAATGATCACTGTGTGAATTATGGACACAAACACTCACGCAAAGAGGGACGATGCGTACTGCAAAGTAATTTGATCTCTAAGCTATGACTCCATTTATACTACTTGGCTGTACATGAAGATAGCAGAAAGTTCACATCTTTTGTAACACCCAGAAACCAATATGAATTCCTGAAAATGCCATTTGGTCTGTGCACAGCGCCATCTGTGTTTCAAAGATACGTAAATAATGTTTTTCAAGATCTTATCGCTGAAGGTACTGTCCTGGCATATTTGGACGATTTAATTTTACCCTCTGCAACAAAAGAAGAAGGATTAAAGAAGTTGGCACAAGTATTTAAAAGTACTAAAGAATATAACCTTCTGTTTAACTGGGAGAAATGTTTTTTTATGAAAACGGAAATTAACTATCTGGGTTATATTATTCAGGACGGTGAATTACGTCCATCAAAAGAAAAGATTTTAGCTGTATCAAGATTCAAAACACCGCATAATATCAAGACTTTACAGTCGTTTTTGGGGCTATCGGGTTATTTTAGAAAATTCATCAAGGACTATTCTGTAATTGCAAGACCGCTTACGAATCTACTAAAGAAAGGTGTTGAATTCAATTTTGATAAAATGTGCGAGATGGCTTTCAACGAACTAAAAAGATTACTGTGTAGCTCACCTGTGTTACGCATTTACGACCCTGATCTGCCAACGGAACTGCATACGGATGCCAGTGCAGAAGGTTATGGGGCTGTATTATTACAGAAGAGTCCAAAAGATAATCAGATGCATCCCGTTTATTACATGAGTAGAAAGACGACGCCTGCTGAAAGGAATTACCATAGTTATTACTTGGAAATATTAGCCATTGCTGAAGCCGTTAAAAAGTTCCGTGTGTACCTGTTGGGTATACGTTTTAAAATTGTCACGGATTGTTCTGCTTTAACTAAAACATTACAGAAGAAAGACTTACCTCCACGAATTGCTCGCTGGGCTTTGCTCCTGGAAGAGTACAATTATGAGATAGAACACAGATCAGGATCAAGACTTAAACACGCTGACGCATTGAGTCGAAATCCAGTCTGCATGGTACTTACCGAGGTTGCTGCACGGCTGAAAAAAGCCCAAGATGATGATCCACATACTAACCGGCTAAAGAAAATGTTGGAAAAAGAACCCTATCAGGATTTTATCATCGAAAGGGGAATTCTATGTATAGAAAAGAATGGTACGAGGCTGATTGTAGTCCCAAAGAAAATGCAGAACGAATTAATAAGAAAGAAACATGAGTACGGTCATTTTGGAATCTCGAAGACTGAAGAACTTGTAAGTAGAGAGTATTACATAGAAAACCTGAAAGAATAGATTAAAAAGATTATAGATAATTGTGTAGAATGTATTTTGGTCGCTCACAAGAAAGGAAAAAAAGAAGGATACTTACATCCATTAGAGAAGGGTGATATCCCACTGTCGACATATCATATTGATCACCTTGGCCCGTTGACATCCACTAATAAAAATTATAAATACATTTTAACCATAGTTGATGGGTTCACTAAATTTACATGGATCTACCCTACGAAATCTCTATCTACAGACGAGACGTTGGAGAAGCTGAGGGTCCAACAACAAACATTTGGATCGCCTCAAAGAATTATTTCTGATCGTAACGCCGCATTTACCTCGAAAGACTTTCAAGATTATTGTAAACAGGAAGATATAGTCCATTACACGATTACTACTGGACAGCCCCGTGGAAACGGGCAAGTAGAAAGAATTCACCAAGGGATTATAAGCGTCCTAAGTAAATTAAGCACTGACGATCCGACCAAGTGGTACAAAGAAGTTTCCAAAGTACAACGGTGCCTTAATAGCACGTATCAAAGAAGTATCAATATGACGCCTTTCGAGTTACTTTTCGGAACAAAAATGAGGAACATAAACGAAGAAATTATGAAACTTATAGAAGAAGATGAAATCAAGAACTATAATGAAAAAAGAAATGAATTAAGAAGAAAAACCAAGGAATCGATACAAAAGATCCAAGAAAAGAACATCAGACATTATAACCGAAAGAGAAAGAAGGCTACTGATTACAATGTTTACAGAAGTGAAATATGACAATTAATAAGTGTTCAAAGAAACCTATATTGAATAAACGTTTTGAATTTTGAATTTTGAAAAATTTTGGCGATTTGGTTGCAATTAAACGAACACAATTTACACAAGGAAGCAAACTTTACCCAAAATTTTTGGGTCCATATGAGGTGGTAGCTAAAAAGCGCCACGAACGATACGCTGTAAGAAAGGTTGGAGAATGTGATGGTCCCATTAATACCACAAGCTCTGCTGATTTAATGAAGCCATGGGTCGATGTTGACACCGATTGTTCATCCGGGTCGGATGAATGATCAGGACGGCCGTGCGGGAGAAGATTTAATTTTTATGTTTTTTTATTACTTTGTTGTTAGTTTAATCTGTAGTATGATAGTGGCAACACAAAATAGAAGAAGTGGGGGTCGAGAGAAAGATGTCGGACTGTGAAGGTTGTTATTGTTGAAAGAAGTGAAATTAAAGAAGATTAACGATATAATCCCCTGCCTTTTACTTTGACGAATCCCACATATATATATATAGTCTAGATTAGAACTAGATATAGTCTAGATTTATTTGCAAAACATGTGCTCATGTGGATCTATGGCGCACCTTCTCATGTCACGGGTGTTCAATCACCTGCTCTCTGGGCGACCTCCTAACACCATCTAAAAAAGGGCATAGAAGTAGCCCATTATTGGGCTGGAAAAATATACTTAGTAACCGAAGCACCATCGACATGAAAAGAAGAAATACGGCATATTTTAAGATAATTAGAACCAAGTTCTGTCACAAGGAATTGTTTGTTAGTCAAAAAATAGATATTATCGTTATAAAAGATTAACTTTTTTCAGTATATATGAAATATGTTGGTACACACGTACGTTGGTACCAACGAGGTTGGTACGGAACCCTTAGTGAGTGTGGACCCGACTCGCACTTGGCCATGTGTGTGCTGAACCTTGTAGTGGATGTGCCCACAGAGCTGCCACTAAACTTATTATCGATCATAGTCTCAAGACTCCGGTAACTGATATTTTATACCTGTATTTCATTATATGGGATAAGATAAGGATACTTGAAAAGCACTTAACTTCCAATTTATTAACACTTACCTCTTTTTACATTACTGCCCATAGATAGTGTCATGTTTTCAGGGTCCATGTACTCGACATATGTCGGTATTAAATTTATTTTTTACCATAACTTCTAAATGTCCTAATAGATTTGGATGTAGGTACGTATGTGGTATCATATGACGAGCTCTATGGCCTAGTGGTAATCATGCCGGTTGCCACTCCGGAGATCCCGGGTTCGGTATTCGGTATCGGTTCAGTACCCGGTTAGGTCAAGTTAAAAAATGATCTTTTTCAGATTGGCCCTGGTCTTGGATGTTTATCTATATGTGTATCTGTTATAAAATATGTATAGTTTAGTTATTGTTGAGTTAGTATATCATAACACAGGTCTCGAACCTAACTTGGGGCTAGCTCAATCAGTGTGATTTGCCCATATATTATATATTTGCTTATTATTATTATTATAGTCACAGGCACGTGCCTGCACCTGCCAGACGAGTAAGTACAAACCAAAAATACTAGTGAAAATCCCCAGTGGAAACTTGCTCAGTTCAGTTTCAATACTAATGTTTAAAAATGAATTATTAATGTACCTCATTACACCCGTAACAAGTCCACTGCTGGGCAAAGGCCTCTCACAAGGATTCTTCGTTCCAATATCCTCCATATTGCCATCCTCACGACGCTTGGCAGGCTTGAGGGTGAACTGAATATTTGTTCCTTACAGAGCAGAATGGATTAAAGACCATTTTTTTTCGAGTTACCCCTTCAAGGGATTAACGGTGGTAAATTAACAGGCTGTATCATACAGCCTTTATAATATAAAAATGGTCTTTAATCCATTGTGCTCTGTAAGGGACAAATATTCAGGTCACCCTCAAGCCTGCCAAGCGTCGTGAGGATATGGCAATATCCTCCCTTGGAACGAAGAATCCTTGTGAGAGGCCTTTGCCCAGCAGTAAATATTTTTAATTTTATACTTATGTATAAGGCGGTGGCCTTATACATAAGTATAAAATTAAAAATATTTATACATACATGCTATCATGTCTTCTTCCCTTGCGGTGTAGACAGAGCCCAAGTCGGTAAAACCTAAAAGCCACGTTTAGCGTGTTGGTGGGAAACTACATACAAAGTAGAAGGGACATATCCGTAATAAATCGAACAACAGTCTTAAAACCAAAATAAAATTCGACAATCCCGTACAAATTGCCCGGGCGGCTCCACACTTTCGTATGGAAATGCCGAATTTATTTTTTGTTTTTCGGCTGTTATTTTAATTTCGTTATACTATAATGATCTAGTATAGACATTGGTTACATTTATTACTGTCCCTTCCACGTTGTATATCTATAAATAGTCAAAATATTCTCATAATGAGAGCGATGATAAAAATAATAACGTAAGATATACAGAAGCCCATACATAAGTATGATTATGTGTCATTGTGCCTACCTACACTGCCCTCGCTACATTAACGTTTTAGGCTCACATGCGGCGACGTTTACGACGTTATTTGTTATGATTTGTTCCTGAAAGCCGGATTGCTATTAATGGTGTTGCCTTTGTATGCCACCTTTCCACCCCCACCATAAGAAAGAAACCTTTCTATCATCGATTAATATTTGCAATTCACTTTTAGAAAAGTACAAACGTAGAAAGTTTGTTGCCGCTTCTTCTACACTCCGCTTTGGAAGATCTATAATTTAAGAACTGTGTTCTTGTCGGTGGAGTACTCTCCATGTCTCTCGTTTCTCAGCCACTCTCTTCACTTCTCCATATGACACAACGCCAGCCTTTTAATTTATCTCATTCAAATAACTCTTAACTTAGCTATAAGTAAATTAACGTCAACAATATTTAAAATAACTGATAACGTTAACCATATAATATGTGAAGTAGGTATCTTATGATGAATAAATTATATTTGATTTGAAACAAAATACGCAACGGAATTCGAACATTCGGTAAGATCGTTTGTCAAGTATAAGAAGAGCGGATGACGCAAATTGATTTTACGAGTTAAATATGGCGCAAATGGCAAGTACCGGTACCGTCATGATTCTGTTAATGTATCTTTTCTCTATCGTTAATGTTTATAGTCTAGATTTATTTTTTATTGTCAAACGCCGTCCTGATTAGAACTACAGGAAGTTAATTACGAATCAAATATCATTAAAGTAAGCAATTATTTGGTAAGTAAGTATTTAAATGTTAAAATAGCTAATTTGAACTATTTATGTAAAACTTACGGACATTTAAGCATGAAAAAGAAAGGGTGTCAAACATTGAGGAAAGGCCAAGGAGTCCAATCATTTGTCTATCTACCTACATAGCAAAAAACAAAGTCGTTTCCCGCTGTCCGTCTGTCCCTATGTATGCTTAGATCTTAAAAACAATGAATTTGGATGGAACGAGGGATTTTGATGCGGTTTTTTTAATAGATAGAGTGACTCATTTGCCTTAAACCGGTGGGTCGGGGGTTCGATTCCCACGGGAAGCATACTTTGTTTAGTTGCTTCCAGTTTCGTTAGGACATTGCAGGCTTGAACCACGTCAATGGCCGAGAGGCGGTTCCGAAGAACTCTGACACCCACCTGCGTGGTCTATAGACCAGCGTGCGCTTGGTCTATAGACCATGTCACCTACACAAAATAATGAATAGATAGAGTCATTCAAGAGGAAGGTTTGGGTGTACACCCGTGCGAAACTGGGGTCGGGCTCGTTAGTCTTGAATATAATTAATTGCGGTTTTTACTCCTGTTAGATGTACATTCAGAGTTAACATATTTTAGTAAGTGTATCTTAACACGTAATACCTTATCTACACGAGTTGTTGCAGTAATTTTACCGATGCTTGTGAAGTATAAAAAAATTATCACCAATCCAATTGTGTACCACACTGGGATTGTTTAGGGTACATATGAAAATCCCAAAAATTATAACACCTTTATTTAAAATGTACGAGCCCAAAATACCCGAATTCTAAATACCGTATATTCAAAATACCAAGTATTTAAAAAATATAATAAATAAATTACCTTATGGTTGAATAGCTCAAGCTCAAAACATCTTATTACGGAATGCCTTATCTATAAATACCTGACTTTAAAAAAACTTAACCTAATTTAACTGATTTTATAAGTACGAAGAAGAAACGAGCTGCTACCAGAATATTAAGTTAGGTTGGACGAGAACTGCGACTCCACCAGAAACCGAATTGCCGGCAGAAACGAGCTGCTACCAGAATATTAGGTTAGGTTAGGTTAGAACTGTGACCCACCAGAAAAAGGATTGTCGTCAGAAACGAGCTGCTACCAGAATATTAGGTTAGGTTAGGTTAGAACTGTGACCCTTAAGAAAACGGATTGTCGTCAGAAACGAGTTGCTACTATCATCATCATTTCGTGTAGGTGACATGGTCAATTAACCATACACACCCTGGTGTCAGAGTTCTTCGGAACCGCCTCTCGACCTCTGACGTGGTGGTGACGTTGCTACCAGAATAGTAGGTTAGGTTGGGTTAGAACTGCGACCCCACCAGAAAACAAATCGCTGTCAGTATCGAGCTGCTACCAGAATACGAGTGTTAGGTTAGGTTGGGTTATTTATTTTATGCATTTCATATTTTGGAATTGTAATGTAAGGTTAATTAAAAATTTAATTTTTAAAGGTTTGGTATTTTAAAAATCTGACATAATAATGTTTTAGTGTTTCGAATTCTGGCATTGTACAGTAAGGTGTAATCAGTTCAGGTATTTTAAATCTTAAGGTATTTTGAGTTTGGGTATTTCGGGCTCGTACATTTTAAATAAAGGTGTTATGTTTTTTGGGATTTTAATATGTACCCACTACAACATGCGCACGCGTTTTCGTGGTCATCGAATCGAATTTGGTAGAGACCAAGTTCGATTCGAATCAATTGCACAGCTATTAATATAATAATCCTTCACACATATTTCTAGTAACATGTATAAAAATTGTTACAAGTTTTCCAGAAAACACTTACAACGAAAACGACGATTCCTTAGTTGTGTAGAGGTAGAGCGAGCCAATCATCTGTTAAGCGAGATAACATAAAGCAAGTGGTGCAATGCAGGGAAAATATGTTACGTGCAACACAGGTGGTACCATAACACATATGGGTACTTATTTAACAATTTTTTCATCTCTCACTACAGTACCATAGAAGTATGATCCGAATTTTTTTTTTTTTAATCTATTTACAGTACCGATAACTACACATATATATTTTATCAATACTCGTAAAGGTTTAGGCGGCTTCTGCGGCGCCGTGGCCAACCTGCGACACGAGGGGCACTGGGGTTAATTCCCGACGCGGGCGAATATTGTACTTCAGTTTCACAGGTTCTGCGGTTTTGGAGGATCCTAAGCAAAAAAAGTCGCCAAGCCATATCACAGCAATAAAGTAAGTTGTCATAAGAACGGGGTCCAGGCTCCGCTCCGACACATCGAAGCTGAGGACGCAACCGGTATAAACGTTCAGATGAGGGAAATTGGCCTGCTAATTACAAATAAAATAATGGGTCTCTTCCCACGCAGCTCGCAAAAGCCGTTCGAGGGAATGGGTAAAATCTGAGTAATCACGTTAATAGGTGATGCGGCTAGCAACCCATTACTATTTTGATTCCGTTTCCATCTAATGCCCACCAACATGCTAAACGTGGCCTTCAGGTCTTATAGACGCTCTGTTTTCCCCTCAAGGGAAACAGACATGATACTATGTGTGTATGTAATAACGGGTTAGTGAGAAAAGTTTTTAGGCTGCCCTAAGGCATTTGTTACCAACATCGGACTGGACCATAACGTGAAAAACAAAATTCACGTAAGTTATTAACCTTACGAGTATTATTCTGTCCACCACGTAGCGGTTGACAAAAATACGGTCGTACTTGAGACAGATTGTGTGTCAAGTCAGGCCTCGAACCCACGCCTCTTGAATATCCATCATAGCTTAGTAATTCAATGTTTTTAAGTAATTATCCATGATACAATACTCTATTACGTATAGGGGATTGACAAATTACATGATGTTTTCCTGAATGTAACATAAGTTTATATCACTTAAAATTGTTTGGTCGCGTTTATTACATTATTTTCACTCCTAACCTTTCGAAAACTGTACAGTATTCATGCCTTTTATAAAAAGGTCTGGCCGTCACCGGTTCTTGCTCTAATCTATTTGAATCAGATAACAGAATGGCAAGTCAGGTATAGAATCCACGTCTCTCGGACGCTAAACCATTGACGACTATCACTCGGAAATTTCAATAATTGCTTAGGATATCTTTATTAGTAGACATGTTTATTGATATGAAACAGATATCGTCCCCGTATCGAATATGTAAGGAAGATATCGAATTAAATGTTACAAGTCCCGGCGAATGAGGATGAAAATAATAGCACTGTCACATCACATGCGAGGTGCTGCCAATAAATCAGACGGCGATAATCATGTTTGTCAGCTGCCATGATCACGACCGCCTCCGATACTATTTATTAGAAATTATTATTAATTCTCGACCATCACGGAAAATACAAAGTATGTAATTCGATTGTATTAGGTATATTTAAACAGTTTTCTTTAAAAACCTGACATATTGATATCCCATTTTGATGTAATAACGTTTTTTAAATTGATGAACGTCGGCTGCACGGACGAAACAGTGTCACGTTCAGTGTGCAAGCGAGAGCACGCAACAAGCGATAGAGAGGCATGTACGATCGGCTAAAGCGTTCACCTTGTGACGCATCTATATCTCTCTTCACCCTCCGTAAACCGACTTTACAGATAACCAATTTTTTTGATATCATTCAGATTGCTAACTAATTGAGCTAAAATTTTCCATAGGTACCCATGTAAATCGAATGATCATATTGACAATGCAATAAAATTATGTCTTTGAGCTGGTCTGACGATGGAAAACTCCTTAACGCTGAAAATAGGTAAATTTTTTCCTATGATTGAATTCCCAGGATTGTTTCCTGCCCATCTCATCCATGGGCAGCTGGGTATCGGATGCTTAGCATCTTATTAAGATAGGTTGTGGCATAGGGGAAATGGATTGGAGGAAAACTCGACTTCGAATATTTGCCTGGGACGTTCAGGACCTTGGCACTGGACTAAAATCCGACTACTTTATTACTTATCAGATGGTCATCACATATATTTTAAATAATATTTTAAAATATTATTATTATTATAAGGATTATAAAATAATAAGGTTTTAGACTACATTTCAGTTTATCGGTGTATTTTATTTAAAAGATTGTTTTAATAGATGAAACAAAAGATTGTTTAGTGTAATGATTTGATGTAGATAGTTTAGTTATTGTCTGTCATCTGTCATCGATGTGCCGGTCGCTAATACTATTTTTATTTATGTCTCTATACATGTATTTATGCAAACAATATTTCATTATATGACAATCAGCGCTACTGTGGAGTAGAAAGAATAAATCTGTTTTTAATTACTTTGAGCGCAAATATTTGAGTGCTTGTTCAAAGTCCTTCAGAATGATTGATTTGGGTTTAGTGACGGCATCTTCGTGTCGAATTGCAATAATAAATGAATTGTAAACATTAAATGATGGCATGATTTTTTGTGTATACTTATTTAACCATACTCGTATTGTGTGGGCATCTCAATTTTTTTTAGAGTTAGAGTTTCACATAGCATTTTACGTATAGGATCTACATTTCCCTTATTTATTTAACTGTGTTTAGATATAATGAAATTAAAGCAACTTCGTTTATACAATAAAATACACCTATCAGAATTTATACATATTTATATATATAGCCGTGTGGTATCCGGCAGAGTAGAATAGGGCCACTCCAACTCTACCCGTGGATGTCGTAGAAGGCGACTTAGGAAATACAAGCTAAACAAAGCTTATAAACATCTAAGATACCTCTTCAACCCGTCTGGCCAGCGTGGAGAGTGTACGCCAAGTCCTCTGACTGCTCTGGCCAAGTATGGCCCTAGTAGTACAGAGAGGGTCGTGCTCCTGTAGTGGAAACTAAAAAGGACCTGATTATGATGATGATCAGAATTTAAAGTAATTTATTATTGTTAGCCTCATTGTGGAGTTAAAAAAGTATGTTAAAAGCGTCCACGAAGAAAACAGGCGCGGATCCAGCTCTCAAAAAAGGTTGTGGGAACTATGTCTAAGACTAAGACCAATTTACTTAGGATCGCTCCACTGAACTGTTATTTATTTTCCCTTATGTCGCTTCAAGTTAATTACTTTACTAAGAATTAAAACATAACTAAAATATCGTTAAACTAGGGGTTTTTAAAGTGTTTAAGAGTGTGTATGCGTTGTATATTGAATAAACATCTAAATCTACGAAAAATAATATAACCATATCCTGAGTAAGGTTGTGGGCAGGGCACACCTGGAAGAATATTGCTTCAAAAAAGCGGCGTTAACGAAGAAAGACTCGGCAGTATGCGATAAATAGGTTTTGTAATCATAATAATAAGACACATAAATCGAATCAAATTTAAAATCATCCTATGTGACAATTTAAAATTTTATTATGATTTTAAATCAACTATATACTAATAGACCTAAAGTAGCTGGTTCGAATCCTGCCCTGAAATTTTTTCACGATATATTTTATTTCTCAATTTAAATATTCTCACTTTTCGCTCACTCAAAGGATGATAGGTAGGTCTAAAATGTCCAGGTAGCATGTTCAAAAAACGGAAAAATCTTATTTCATTTTCTTTTTGTATTAGTTTTGTCCAAAATATATATATTCAATTACGCCGGTGATAGGTAAGACGATACCTCCATTGGGAATGAATGTTTTTATTATTGAAAAGAAAAATTCCATTTCGATTCCTTTTCCTCGAACGCATTGAGATATTTTATGTTTTTTCGATTGTCGGGGCAAACGAAAAAATATGATTGTGATTAAAAATAGATATTGTGTTTGTAATAGATTTTCATTTGATGAGAAAACTGGTAATATATATTGAATACTCCTGTATAAAAACTGTAAACCCCGTCTACTAAATTACGGATGCCTCGCGTATTTATTTATTGCTACCGCAGGTCCGTCGTTTCTCTAAAAAGATGTTATTGTGGAAATATATCACCATGGTGTACGTGTATGTACGCGTACACCATGGCCATAATACATGTAATTAATATAGGCGATAATAAAGGCGATTTAATTAATTAATTTATAATAAAAGAGAGCGAGAGAGAGAGAGAGAGGAGAGAGGTTATTGTAAATGATACTGATTTTGTCGTTAGACAAAATATGTTGGTACTCGAAGCGTCTGGAACTTATTATAAACTTATATAAAATTAAATTTAAAAAAATGAATTCCATCCCGACATGACCATAGTATATACCAATCATCGAATGAATGGTACATACGACAAGATATGATTGGTATAGGAAAAGGACAACGACCCAAAGTAAATTTTGTAGTTGTAATAATAACAGCCTCCGTGGTCCAGTGGTTAAGGCGTTTGCCTGTTGACCCGGGGGTCGTGGGTTCGATTCCCACCGGAAGCATACTTTGTTTAGTTGTTTCCAGTTTGGTTAGGACATTACAGGCGTGAATCACCCAATGTTCTGATAATAAAGATGATTCCGTGCTTCGGAAGGCACGTTAAGCCGTTGGTCCCGGCTGCCATCTGGTAGTCGTTAAAGGAACCACGTCAGTGGCCGAGAGGCGGTTCCGAAGAATTCTGACATCAGGGTGTGCATGGTCGATTGACCGTGACACCTACTCGAAATGATGATGAGTTGTAATAATTAATTGGATTAATTCGATTCGCTAAAAACCTAAATCTCTAACAAATGAGAGAGAGAATTTGAGAATTAACAACAAGCATTTGCCCTCGCCAGTTTTCAAACTCGGTGCCCTTCGTGTTATGTTCATTCCATCCAACACAAAAGTGGTTAACACGCAAATCGTAGGCGCGTTAACCACTTCACAACTAAGGCATTAAAAATATATAGTTCCAGCTGGCTACTTACGAAAGGAAGTTGAAAAAAGTAAAGTTTGTGGCCAACTGTAGTTTATAGAAAACTTGTTGACGTGTCAAGTTTAGAGCGGAGGCTGTGCGGGAGCGCGCCCGCCCTTGGGCGGCAGCAAGGGGCGGGGCGGTCACCTATATAAGCTTTTGCATGCCTGAAACTTTGTTATTGAATGCGATCATATCGGCCGAGTGACACGAGACGCGCTTTTCACCAGTGACATTCGTCGTTGCAGCTTTTCAGGTAAGTTCAGTATATGGAAAACTTTTGTTGTGAACTGGAAAACTGATATATCGGATGATATTGGTGATAATGTGTTATTTTTACTTGCAAAGTCTATTTTATTAAAGAACTTTAATAATTTAAGATTTCTATCGATTTTATGCATCAGTACACAAAATAGTAAAAATATGTAAAAAAAAACCACTAAAATAATTAACGGTGTTAAAAAATTAAATACGTCAAACCTAGAACCAGTGGATTATAATTATTATAACACATAAATGTATACGCGCCAATATGTTAAACCTCAAAACTCGTTAGTAGTTTCTCCTCTCGATTAGAACCACTGCATGAGTCCAAACAAACAAGCTGAAATTAGTTGGGTATTTCATTGATTAGGTTCGCGATCGTATTGCAATGGTCGGCTTAATCAGCCGCTAATTTGCGTACAACGTTGCACTTCAATCTGCCGCCCAGTTCAAAATCCGCCCGCCTAACTTTCTAGTGGCTTCCAGACCCATGTTTGACATCGAACATTTTAATTTTCCAAATATTATAGAGATAGCTGTAAATTTATGAGCGATTAAGTTATTTTTAAAAAGTTAAAAATATAATATCATTTTTTTTATATACAATAATATTATGTAAATAATGAATGCTAAATAACTTACAAACTTTATGCTTTAGTCTATGGTATTTGAAATGAAAAATTTTTGTAACACACAATGGCACATCACAAACAAAAAAGGACAGTATAATACAAAAATGAGAAAATATATTAAGGGTGTTACTTTTGAAACACCGATTGCAGCCAGTGGAATCAGTGTTACAAAAGGTGACGGATATAATAACTTCTTTCATTTTTGATTAAAGAAAAATTTTAATTTACATTATAAGAGAGCCTTAAGGTACTATGTCACTTACATTTATCAGTCAGTTTTTATGGCTGTAAAGCCAGTATTGTAATACATACATAGTATCACGCCTTTTCTCTTGCGAGATAGACAGAGCCCAAGCCTTTAAGACCTAAAAGCCACGTTTAGCAAGTTAGCGGGCGTTAGGTTTAAAACGGTATCAAAATAGTAATGGGTTGCTAGCCGCATCGTCTATTAATATGATTCGTCATATTCGCCCATTCCATCGATCGGCTTTTAGAGAAGCAGATGGTACATTCTACGTTTTTTCTTTTCTCCCTAACCAGCATGGTAGAGCATTGTAATACAGTCTTTAAAAATTCCTTAATTTATATACAACTAAAAATTTCTCCGCTAATATTTGTTAGAACCGCATTAATGTATGAGCAGTACTATTTAAGATATTTTTGGGTTATTGTTATCCCCAACACGTTCAGGAGGGTTCCTAAATAAATATAATACCCGAAAAGTCTTTGATTTCGATATAATGACGACTAAGGCAATTGTACGCGCGTGGTTTGATTTTAATGATAGTTTTGCCTTGGTAATGTTAAGCGTTTTTGGTATATTTTTTACTACAGAGCCATTATTAGTGCTTGAATTTATCTTATTATGAAAAAGAAATTAAGTGTCTTTTCCAACATCAAAACCATTTTTGACAAATAATTGAATACGGAAAATAGTATTTAATAGAATAATTTTATTTGCATAAAATATTGTGCATAAGCTGTATACATAACAAATCAGTATACTAATTTAAACAATAGTGGCAAGCAAATATGCAACACCAATTAAATTTATATATGTTGAGGTTCTACAGCCTTTTGTATACTGTAAGGTCACTTGACATATTGACAGCTTAAAATATACTGACGATACTGACATATAATCAAAATATTCCAATTAAAATATATTATGTCGTTGGTGTCGTTATTTATTAACCTTAAAGATATTACAATTTTTAGATGAAATTATTCATTATCTTTATTTTTATCTTTGAAATATACCTAATTTTTGGCGGGCCTTGGCTAATTTTGGGTTTATTAAATAAGAGTGCTCTCATCCTTAAAACCTCATTTTAACAGTAACGAGCTTTTCCTAAAAACATTTAAAAATACATGAGTCCGCGTTGCCAACGGCTATACAAGGACAGGGAAGGAAGAAAACAAATATTTTCTATGGACGAGTCCAAAAAGTTTTTTTGAAAAAGCCGTCTAGGCTTCTGAACTACATATTTGATGTTACAATGGTCACAGCCATCTGGCTGTGACGAAGTATGTAGTTTCTGTACGCGTTATGTGATTATGTGAGAACTTTATTCGGCAGCTATTTTAAATAATTTGCTTACGGCAATTTCCTCATCAAAAAATTTGCTATAAGTTTTTTTGAGATATCTTATGGTATTCATACTTTTAAAATGGACTTGCCCAGTCGACTTTAACCAAACTTTCGATATCAAATTGAAATTGTGCTACTACATACAACAACAGCATATTTCAGATGGATGCTTGCTCGTAGTGCTTCGGAGCATGTAAATTAAAAATATAAGTGTTAAATAATATAAGGTTTTAAAATTGTGCCTTAAAATTCTTTACGTTAAAAATTAACAAGATAAAGTTATAAAACTAAAATCCGAACTAAATTTTCGGGCGTATTTGCATTATAACGGAAGAATAGTATCTTATTTCTTAAATAATATATTTTTATTACCTACATTACCTTTCATTTCATTCCAAATACAATATAATTAAAAAAAACTTATTTTTAACTTGCTACTTTTTGCACCCTAGGGGGCGCCATTTTGGATTTGAGGTGACGTCACATATCCAATGACCAGTGGATGGCCAAGCAAGACACATCTAACGATACGTCAAGTAACGTTGGGTAGTTTCGGAAATACGAGGAAAAACCAACATACTTACATACTTAGCGGTCAAAATCATAACCCTATTTTTGGTATGATACTTTTTTACGTAATTAATGTCATGTATACCATTAAAAGTCAAGATCCATATTTTACATGTGGTAGGTACCTCTTAGCTGTATTTCAAGTCACCTACGATATATTTCCAGTATCCTTGTCGTAGGTACAGTGTACACTACATGTATAGGTACCTAAAATAACCCAATTAACATACCAATTCTGAGTGTAGTGCCAAAAACAACTCACATTAAAACATGAGCAAAAACAGTTGGCATCACCGGTTTTTTGCGGAAACACCTCGACTACTAACTTCCTAGTTTAATTGACATTCCAAAATCGCACTGGAAATCGATGTTTTTTATTGATTCTTTATAATAAACGTCTTTAACCCTCACACATATCCACATAGGTCTTTAGTGTTTAGGTCTTTTGGCCTTTTCTACCAGACCAACATAGAAGATTACTTTATTTTTTAATATTATAATATTTTGGTAATGTTGTAGGGATTTCTTCAATTGATAAAAGGTAGTAACATTATAATTCATAAAAATAACTTAAAAAGTACTCTTAATAAATTTAGAAATAAAATATGGCGAAAAAAATTTTTTTTTCATGCCGGAGTGACTTGAATCGGCGACCTAGGTCTATACGACCTATGCTTTGCCATCTGAGCTACCGCACAATTCAATCTCGGCGCCGAAATTCTCCACCATATCCCATTTTCCCTTATATGTATTAAGGCTTACATCACCTACACAACTACCCGACTTTTACAAGTGAGGTATTTGATTCAACTCATTTTAGAATGAATTTGAAAATCAACTCATTCATTTATTAAGAGTATATCAAAATAGCATGGTGAATGCAAAATAAAACACTTTTAAAAATATTAAAAAGTACTAATAAATAGAACCGAAAATAAAATAACTTACCTAATATAAATAATATACTTGTTCCTGAATCTTTTTACTGATAAACGATTCAAAATTTCGCAAATAAAATGAGACATTTGTAAGTGCGTGGTGCGCGTGGTATGAATTATGCAAAAGCAATTTAATGTAGAGTAATGTTCACTTTAATTAATTTGATATAAAATTCCCCTTACTGAGAGTCTGAGGCATATTACTTAATAATATGTTATATTAAATTGACATTATTTAATCAGATAAACAAGTTTAAAAATGCATGTTCAGGTTTTTTCACAATTTCTATGACATTTTAAGCATATAAAATGTACTTTTTCATTTACATTTTATCAGTTATCCCATACATATTGTTATGTAGGGAGTTTATATCTTTAATTGAAACTGAATAGAAGCGTGAGAACTGAAATATAAATACTACAAAACAGGTGTTGAAAAATAGAAAGATTTTTAATAGCGACCCTATTTCAGAACCCTAAAAAAGATTTTTGAAAAATATTAAGGTCTTGCCGATAAAATTATAGCCGGTAAAAATATTATATCATGTGTTATATAATGCTTCCAATGATACCCCATTTATCCAAATATGTTCAGATATTTATAACCTATGGTGGAATAAAAATCTCACATTCATATATACATACATAGTCATAATAAAAAACATTACACATTACTCTTTAATTCACTCGTGAAAAAAGTAAATCTCGGAAGGTCGCATTATTGCAAAAGCTGTAAAAGGGCTCTATTATTTAGCACTATATAAAAATGGGAAATAATAAATCAAGCCACACAATTATTTATTGGCCACGTGAGCAAGCTTCTAATTTCATAACTAAGCAACGGGAAAATGACCTAGCCTCTAATAAACTAATTCGTCTTTTTTACACCGCCAACTAAATATTCTATAGAAAGCGTCAAATAAAGATCAATAATCATTATGACTTGTCCTTCTTATTTATACGTTGCCACCTAATTTACTAACTCGGCCACGGATTTTATATTTCGTCACCGTTTTCCTTTTTACAGCATCAAAACTATGTCCTCAAAAAAATATAATTCAAGCTCCTACAGTCAGCATCATTTATTATAACTTAGCATGTAAAATAATACATCATATTC